>JABCMI010000069.1:1067008-1730335 GCA_026261945.1 Hirschfeldia incana
ACTGAATACAGTTCTATATTGAAGCAAATTCGATGATAAACTAAAGATACAGCAATCATTAAATCATCATGGCAGTTCCATTTTTAGGTCTATCTAGACCTAAGATAGGAAATTAATTTTTCTTACAAAAATTTAGTATTGTAATACTGAAAACTTGCACATTATATATATAGTATAAATTTTTACGTTATAGAACACAAAATATCAACTCAATTATGTTACAATAAAATTTTTGACAAATCGAAATAGTTTACACTCAATTATATAAATTAGTAAAATTTATACAAAGTATACATTAAAAATAACTTTCAAAACCGAGAAACATATCCCGCCCTCAGAGAGGGCGGATCAAAATCTAGTTTAACGAATTAAAACAAATAATAATATGCAATGAGAAATTCACTCAAGAATTTCATGTCCTATTGTTGATATGCAAGTAGTGAAGCTAATGAGCCAAGTTGGAGTGGCTCCAAAACAAAATTAACTGATTATAAAGAGGAGAGTGTTCTTCGAGTACTTAAGCCACTGCAACCACCCCAGTAACCACGAGAGAAATGGAGGCGATAAGTGTGTGGCTTGAGCAGACTCAACTAATTATAGTTATTTGCGGTTCTACGTGCCTTTTCTTTCTTTTGTGGCGTTAATTATATTACAAAAGTGATCTAAAACGAAATCCAGAATTAGGATGAAACTATAATGCATGCTTTTTCTTCTTCTCTTTATACGTACAATCCTTAGTTAGCTTGTTTCTATTCCCTTCTACATATAATCAACAAACAAGTCACGCTATTGTTTCTAATAAATTAAGTCGCTAGCTAGCATCAACAGTTCTAACAAAAGAGAAATATAGTATATAGTAGATGCACATTAAATGAGGCATGGAATGGGTTTTTAGTGATTAAAACTCTCGACTATTTTTGAATCGTAAAATAAACTCCCAAGTATGTTTTAATGTTTTAAATCCCTAACTTACAAATTGTTAACGTTTGTCACCCTCTGTCTATAATTCTGTAGCGAAAGGTGACATACATTAACGATTCATAAGTTGAGGGTTCAAAACATTACAAAAATATTTGAGGGTTTATTTTACGATTAAAAAATAGTTGAGGGTTTTAATCACTAAACACACATTTTTAAACAAAATGATTTCAGAAAAAAAAATCTAATTAGTAAATATATATATATTTTTTTGTAAAAAGCGAGTTAGACCTTTGAACACGTCAAAGTGTCCTTATATAAGCTTTCTCAAGATTTCTCACCAAGCCGAATACTTAATGGCGGGTTTTATATTTGGGTTAATTAGATATCACCATCAAGTGGCCTAATTCATTCTTTAAAACATATTTCCTAATTGGTTTTCAGGACCCGATCTTCTTTTAGTATTATCTCATAACGATTGTTAATCAAATATTTCTTAGTTGGAATCCGCATAATCCTATAAATAAAATTCTTATTTAATTGACTTTGTATTTATATTCTTTCTTCACTTAAGGTACTATATAGTCCCACTGTTAGTTTACATTCATATTGACTAAGCTAAAGTGTTCGTAGTTAATAAAAATATATTTGATAATTAGAATTTTTTTCTTAAATCAATTTGTTTAAAAATTTGTGTTTAGAGATTAAAACCCTCAACTATTTTTGAATTGTAAAATAAACCCTCAACTATTTTTGTAATGTTTTAAACCCTCAACTTATAAATCGTTAATGTACGTCACTTTCCGTTACAGATTATAGACGGAGGTTTAAAACATTAAAATTATAGTTGAGGGTTTATTTTACGATTCAAAAATAGTTGAGGATTTTAATTACTAAAAACCCAAGAAGAATCACAACAAAAATCAAGACATTAAAAAATCACATAGTTTCATATAAAAACATTATATGTCGTTGGAAGGGAAAACAAAAACAAAAACATTGAAGAGCACTGAGCAAATGTAGGCGGTAGGTCTGGGCGTTCGGATACCCCTTCGGGTACGGATCGGTTCTTTCGGCTATCAGGTCTTTTGGGTTTTAAAGTTTGGATCCATTCGGGTATTATAAAATTTCTGGTCGGGTTCAACTCGGTTACTCGGGTCTTTCTGAGTTCGGATGGGTTCGGTTTTCATGCATAAGAACCTAAAAAATAACCAAATAACCAAAGTATCTAAAACGGGTTCGGATATTTGTACCCAAAGTAACCAAAATACCTGATTCAGTTCAAATATTTGTATCCAAATTACTCAAAAATAACCAAAGTAACCAAAAACACCCATTCTACATAGTTTTTTTTGGTAGACTTTTATCCAAACTCCAAACTATCGTATTTTATCCTAAAATACTCAAAATACTGAAAATACTACTATAGTTAACTTATAATATTAATTTAAAATATTAAAATACTTATAAATATAAGGGTTTTCTGCAAAAAAAACCCTCATTGTGGTTGTTTTTGCAAATTAATCCGCAAACTCAAAAACCCACGGGTCAGCCTCCAAGTGTCAGTCAAACCGCAGTATAACCCTCAGTCGTATATGTGTATTTGACTGGGTATTGTTTTAACAATTTTTAATACTATGTCATTTTGAAACTAATATTTTAATGAAAAAAATTATTAGAACTCAAAATTCAAACCTTGAACCTCCAACACAGTGTGCATGCTACATAACTGTCTCTGCCAACTTATACATTTGTTCACTTAACAAACGCAATTATATATAATTCTAAATTTATTCTGAAATGGCCTAATTTATAACATTATATATTGCCAATTTTTATTATCTTTATTCTGTAAAAAAACTTATAATTGTTAACTTAATATGTTTACTAATTATTTTAAATAGTAAAATAAGTAATAAAAATTGGTTATTTTTTTAAAAAAATATTTTTATGTTATATAAAAGTCGATATCTAATTATATAAAGTAAAATTCACAAAAGTTTATGGTTTTTTGGTATAAAACCAATATCGATGGTATATAAACCGAACCAAACCAAAGTAAATATGGTTTTAATATGGTACCTATTTTTATAAACCAAAATACCAAAATGCATTTAGAAATATATATAATTGAGTTTGATAAGTGAACAATTATATATGTTGGCCAAAATGGTTATGTAGCATTCAAACTGTGCTTGAGGATCAAGGTTTGAAATGGTCTCTACAATTTTTTTCAATAAAAAAATTACTACATTTTTTTTCAATAAAAAAAATTAGTTCCAAAACGACGTAATACTGAAAAATGTTAAAATTATACACAGTCAAATACACATATATATGGCTGAGGGTTATATTGCGGTTTGACTGGCACTTGGAGGGTTGACCCGTGGGTTTTTTGAGTTCGCGGATTAATTTGCAAAAAAGAACCACATTAAGGGTTTTTTTTTTTGCAGAAAACCCTAAATATAAATATAACATATATTTTTAGACATATATTAACATTTCGGATATCTTCGGATACTCATTTGGTTCTCGGTTCGGAACAGATTCAGGACCGGTTCTTCAGATATCGCAATTCAAAATCCATTCGAATATTTACCCAGAATCTGATCGGGTCCGGGACCCTGATTTCGGGTTGGTTTCGGGTCGGGTCTTCGGATCCGGTTTTTGTGCCCAGGCCTAGGAGGCGGTGCATTACAAAGAAACGAGACCTCCATGTAATTTACGTAAACATAGAGTCTGTTCGGTTGTTGGAAACTCCATGATCACTGCGTCTAAATTCATCGCCCACAAATCCTTCAAAGAAGGCTTCTTGACTACTGTTTCTCTTTGGATCAAAATTTAGAATATAAAACGATTCAACAAAATTTTTTAGTGCAAAAATAAACTCACCAGCATCAGTAACACCGTTGAATTGCATAAGCTTCCACCATTCGCTCTTAAAACGTTCATGAGACATGCACTGGCGTCCGTTCGTGTGTCCATGTGCATCTTTCAAAACATGTAATTTGCCATCACCAAATCGAAAGTCACGAGTAACTAATGCTATATTTCCCTCATAAGTTATCACATATTATGCAACCACCATCGAAAATGAGAGCACTCTCGAGTCTGGATATTTTAGGACTAAAGCTTTCAGATTTGACATCAAAACTCATTAATATATGATTACCATCAGTATCAAGAGCTTCATAATACAGGATCCCATTGAAGCATGGCCCGTATATTCCTCTAGTTGGGGAATGCATAGGGAAAAGTCCTTTGGTTATTACTCTCCATGATTCTTGACCTCCCAATGTAAGAATAAGAGGCTTTACACAATTACTTTCATTATATAAGCACAGTACTTTGTGTTTAGTGTGAGATAACAATCTAAGTCTCACATTGGATATTAGACAAAGGAAACTCTAATATATATGAAGATGTCCAGCTCTCTGTATGAAGCCTTTTGAGATGGAAACTAAAAGTATATCCATGCGGGCCAGCCTCTTGAAACCAAAGTAGACAATATTGTACTAATCGGAGAATGTAAATTTGGACATGGGATTTCATAATCCCAAAAATTGGTATCAGAGCGGTTCAACGAAGATCTGCAAGAAGAGCAAAATACCCTTTAAGTAAGAACATGTAGAAGAGAAAGAAAATTTTTTATTGCAGAAACATCATAAGATCATGGAACATGTGATGTTGTGGGAGAAACATTCTCAAAGAAACGAGATGTTAAGAAATATAAATTTTCAAAGCAAAGCCCTGCGATTAGGAAACACACAAGAGATGAGCTATGGTCCTTAGTTTGAGGAGGAGAATGTGAGATAACAATCTAAGTCCCACATTGGATATTAGACAAAAGAAAGTCTAATATATAAGAAGATGTCCAACTCTAATAGTATGAAGCCTTATGGGATGGAAACAGAAAGTAAATCCATGCGGGCCAGCCTCTTGGACCCAAAGCGGACAATATCGTACTAATCAGAGAATGTAGAGTTGGACATGAGATTTCATAATCCCAACATTTAGTACCCTCCAATGGATCATAACCTAAAAAAGACTTACGATCTATCAAGCGAGATGGAGATGTGCTCTTTGGGATATGGTAAGGTAAAAACCCGACGCAAGCTTGGGTTCCAAATCTGGGATCCATATAATAAAATCAAGCTATGGACACTCTCCGATCGCAGATAGCTATCATAATAAGTGTCTTTCATATGATAACTCTACACTGGAGAATAAGATCCATCAGAGTTCTGCTTTTGAGGAAACGAGAAAACGAATTGCTTCCATTGTAGTAAGAAGGTGAGCAGAAGACGTTGTTGTCGTGCAGATGACTGAGTCGCGAATGACTTGATAAAGCTCGGAAGTGTGATGAAAGAACACCAGAGTTTTGACACACATTGATATCTCACAGGAAGTCTTGAGAGTATCTCCAAGGTTAGATCAAGAGGAATATAGGATGGTTGTAGTTTGTCATCTCTGGATCTCTCTCGTCTTCTTCTCTTCTTGTTCATCCATGGCTGCTTCCTCAACAATAGTTTCTTCTTAAAAAGTTGGGGTGGGCACTTCGGTTATTTTCTCAGTTCGGTTCGGGTTCGGTTTGATTAGTTTGGTTCTAGTATTTTCCCAAGTGAAGTAAACCATAGTTAATTTGTGTTCGCTTCGGTTTATATTCAGTTTGGTTTGTATTCGGTTCGGTTTGTGTTTGATTCGGTTTGTTTTTTTGAATCGGTTTAATTAGGTTCTTCTTATAATTTAATTTTTAAGAGAAATCAATACTATTAAAACAGAAGGCCCTTTTTTGAGGTGCCCTTCAAGTTTTAAACTATTTACTATGAAATGCCACTGCCATATTCTTAGGCTATGCTTTTAATTTAATTCTGTATTTTTTATTTTCATTTATTTAATTTTTTTAAAACAAACTCATCGGACAATTAGAACAAATCGGATCTACACTTCTACTTGGGCCCTCGCTAAAGGTCCACCTTTTAACACAAGAAGACTATCATTATTTTACAAATATATAATTCTTTTCTTAGTATATGTACCAATTCTGCTGTAGTTTTTTTCTCTACCAATTCTGCTGTATTTTGATAGTGGTTCCATGATCACATATGCTTCAACAAATCTGCAAAAAAAAAATTGCATCATCAAACATAATATAGAAGCTTTAATGTTTTGCAGATGATAAACGATTTCATAATTCAGAATTATTGTAATCTATTTTTTTGTATATGTTTGTAATCACATCTGTATTATGAATTTAAGAAAAAGTTCTAATTAAATAAAATTCTGTAATTACCATGCATACCAATAACGAATATCCTAAAATATAAATACTATTTTTTTGAATCAATAACCATATCTAAATACTTAAAACAAAAAATCTTAACTTTACTCAAACAGACTAAAAACTCGGTAAAAGTTGTTAAGCTAAGAAAACAAGAATTTGCATGCAGACCAATAACAAATCTTCTAAATTGAATCAATGACATTATATATATATATATATATATATATATATATATATATATATATATATATATATATATCTAAATACTTAGATAGAAATATCTTTAACTTTACTCAAATTAACTAAAATCTCGGTAAGTTTTTAAATTAAGAAAACCAAATTTACTATATTGTAATTAGCTGCGCAATCTAAGTATCATATATTCAAAATATCAGTAACAACCAATCATAACATAAAAACCGCAGCATTTAATAACTCTAATCTATATAATTAAAACAAGAAAATCTAATTTGCCATAACTTGAATAAACTTGATCCGCAAGATATATGATTCTCTAAACAGACAGGCTGATTTTAAGAAAAAATATTGGATTGAATACCCTAAACCGTTGTACATTTCTTTTCCTATATATATTTCACATCAGAGCAACAAACAAAGTTCAATATATTTCTCAATATGTCTTCTAAGAAAACGATTGTGTACCTTGATGAAGATTAGGCCATGGAAGACAGCATGGATGACTGAAGCCAGAGCCATACACACCTGGAAACCATTTGCAAGCCAGTTTTGGTGAGACTTCAGAGATCATTCTTGCAGACAAAAGGTATACATTGCGATATTTTTCAGTTTTTTTTTTTTATTTCTTTAACAGAGTTCCTCTTTTAATTAAAGTGTGATGCATTTTCTACCAGGGGATCAAATTTCATGCTACTTGTAGGAAAACATATTTGAGATCTTTGGGAGATCAAGGCATTGTTGGAGACTGGAAAGCTGTTTACAGCTTCCAAGTTAGTGAACTGGGAAAAAGTTACCGAGTAACAAAACATATGTACAAGATCAATTTCGTCAATCAGACGGTTATTAAGCCCTATGATTATCAGAATGATGACATGTTTCTTTCCTTAGCAGAATTCGATTCTTTTGAGTTGTCAATTAGAAACTGATATTTTAATAGAAATATTTTACTTTTTACTTATTCATATTTTACTATATTTATTTAAAATCAATTATGGTTAATCATATTGAATGATATCTACTTTTCCTTCAATTATATTAATCTTACCACATTTTTTTTGTACAGACATCCTTGGACAAGCGATAAATGTTGGGCAGCTTCAAATTTCTCCACTCTAATGGAAACGAGTTGAAAACATTGACATCACCTTTAAGAAGCATCAGGCAATAAATTTAATCTCATATTTTCATCCGTCTATTTTTCATATTGATTTGTTCTTTGATCGACTCTATCAGTATTTGATTATAAATTTGATATAATATTTACAGTGATGAGCGCATACCGTACTGTTTCGTGGGAGAAGTTTGCTGAACTTTTTAAGTGATGAGCGCATATCCTAAATATAGTCTTGAAAAACATCACAGTTCAAAATAAAAGACGGTAAGATTCTGCTACTGAAAGTAAAATATTTAATATATAAATACATTTTTTGACTGGAAGAAAACATAATTTTTTTAAAAAAACATAAAATATTATTTTATTTTATTAGTTGGAATTTTTTTTTAGTATAATACTAGCTACAGCTTTAACAAACATATCGATTTCTGAAACTATACCTTTCAAGTATAGGTGTCTAGCTGAATTTTATCAGTTTTTCTTTTTTTTTGTAACATGATTTCATATTAAAATTTAAAACTAATACAAGGATGAGTTTTCACTCATAAGTTTGATAAAGTTATTAGTTCAAAAATTAAAAACTAATACAAGGATGAGTTTTCACTTATAAGACATCACAACACGTTCCATCTCATTGGAATAAGAAAGCAAGCCATCAGATCCAACATGCAAAACAGATTGAAGAAATAAAAGTTAGATCTGATTTAGTTTTGACCTTCATAAAGCCTATAAACAAAACAATACAAGGTTGACCGATAAACAAGATAAAGAAATGTAAGTTTTAGGTGATTTACCATTGAGGATCCGATTAAGTGATTTCATCAGGGAGATCGCCATCTTCTTTGCTTCGGAGAAACCGGCAGTAGAGAGAGGATAAGTTTTTGTTCTTCTTTTGTAGATAATTAACCTCTCTTACAGACTTATACAGTTAATATAACGGGCTACAGCCCATAAATTATTAATAATATATATGATACAATCCCAAATAGAAAACTATATTTTACATTCTATTAAAAAATTAAAAGTCCAGAATGAATTTATTGCAAAAAGTTATATAATGAAATTATTTCAATATTGAAAATCTGAGAATATAATATATATTTCTGTAAATATTTTTTTTAATAAATAAATAAATAAATAAATAAATATATATATATATATATATATATATATATATATATATATATATATATATATGACAGTATTATTATTATTCTATTTATTTATTTATGAACAAGTTTTTAAAAATATTTTATAAAATCATATTTTGATATTTATTACATGTATATATCTTTTTTGTCCGGATAAATGTAATTATATTTTTACACAAAAGTACTTTTAATAAATATAATACAAATAATTATTACATCAAATTTCTTAAGAGAAAAAAATATGATTTTGGTATCTGAATCGATTTACTCTCAATCAAACGTAAACCTTTCCAGATTTATTAAATGTTCTATGAGTGGGCGTTCTGGCATACATTGGGTTCGGTTTGGTTATATTCAGGTTTCGAATTTTCAGGTTCAAAGATTTCAGCCCATTCGGTTATTTCTAAATTTTGGTTCGGGTTTGGTTCATATCTTTTCGAGTTCGGTTCGGGTTCAGATAACTCATTTAAATAATTTTTAAAAAGTTTAAATTCCTTATATATTTAAAATTTCACAAAATATATATAAACAAATAGATATAACATATAAATTTGAATAGCATAGGTCAAATACCTAAAATTAACATATAAATTGGGTTAATTTGAATATTTGGATTGAAAATCAATAGATACTTTAAGTTTTTATTAGTTATATTTTAGTTCTTTTAGACATTTACTTTTGACTATTCGTATAAATTTCAAGTATTTTGGACAACTAAAAAGTATCTTATATATTTTGAATGTTTTTAATATACATTAAATCTAAAAATATTTAATATATATGGCTATATAAATATATTTCAGATATATTCGACCTAAATACTTCAGTTCAGATCGGGTTCGGTTTCGATTCTTTAAATACCGAAAAATTGAACACATTCGGATATTTAATCAATTTCAGTTTGGTTTGGTACTACTTTTTCGGTTCGGGTTCAGTTAGGTTTTCCGGATCCGGGTTTTTTGCTCAGCCCTAAAATGTCTTATTGATAAACGTTATATCTAATTATTTTTTATAATTGCATCAAATTATATAATAACTCTAACCACTTTAAGTACAAAGATGATTACATATAACACAATATAAAAAATATTTTTTTTCTAAAAATAAATAAATATATATATATATATCCATCCTTTTAAATAAATCTACTGGTATATGTTTTGTCCAACTATTTTAATAAAATAAATGAAAGTATTTTACTCATCATTTAAGAGAAAATATTTTACACAAATATGATTACAAAGAAAAAAGATAATTAAAAATATAAATATGAAAATTTAAATTTTAAAATAAAATGCAAAACAAAAAATATACCCGTCCTCCAGAGAGGACGGATCATAATCTAGTTATGTATTAAAAATAAATTAAACATAAACAATGTGAACTAGATTCAATATAAAACTAAACAAAAACCAAAAAAAATCAGTATATATAAGAATTAAAACAAATGAAATTAACTAAAGTAAAAAAAAAAACAACATCATTAGTAATGTCTCTTATATAATTAAAATTAAAAAAAAACTACAATGATACATCTTCCATGTGATATCATAAAAAACTTGCAACAAATCAATAACTAGTATATGTTATACACTTTTTTTTTGTATATGTTATACACAAACTATACAAATATTTATTTATATCTTCACTACTCTATACCCATGATTCTATTATCACAAACTTAGTATCTTTACTACATATTAGATCAGAAGAATATATGTTAATGAATGAACAATAAATATGTGGTCTAGTATTAGAATTTTACTTTATTGATATTACTAAAATTTGTTTTTGTTGAAATGTGAACTTTATAATAACAAAAAAAGAAATTGTACAATCTTGTGATCCTAAACTAGGGGATCAAAAGACAAAAGGAAAACATATATGGTGACGAGCACAAGAACGCTCTACTTTTGCTACAGAAAATCAGGGAAAATAATGTTTAACACTGTGGCAGAGTAGCAACTGAGTTTCCCCGGTCTTTACACTAAGGCAGCACTGTCATAGAGTTCCATCTTCTCAGCCCTTCATTATCATCACCTTCTGCATTCCCTTGTTGTAAAGCCTGAAGCCGGTTCTGCATTTCTCGATGGACTGTACGAGCAATGTATAATGTGGAGTTAGGAGATTGGAGATTACGTCGTCCGTTTCTCTCCCTCCAAATCCAATAAACTGATGCCTGGAACGGCATTTTCACAATCCATTACTAATATTTTTAATTTAAATAATTAAAACACATCGTTTTTTCGGTTTGGTTCAGGTTTAAATCAAACCAAATCAAACCATTCGGGTTGGAGAAATCTTCAGCCGAGTGGTTTGAAATAGGCTTTGGTTCAGTTTGAATCGTTTTCGGTTCGGTTGATTCGGTTTGACTCGGTTCGGTTTAGTTTTTTCGCCCACCCCTATTAAAAACCCTCATTCTTTCTTGGGAGAATTGCCAATTGTGACTCAAAACTTGGAGTCAAACCCAAAACAATACCCCAACTTGGGTCAAAGGCAAAAGTAACCTAAAAGGCTATTGAAATTACAACTAGGACCCTTGTAACCAAACAAAAAAAACGGGATTTTTTTTACGTTTTTACCCCTCGGCAAGTCGTCTGTGCAGACGACTTAAAAATAACTCGTCCAGACGACTTAACTTAAAGTCGTCTGGACAGTTATTCTTAAACATAATTTAAAAATTCTGTAAAAAATATTTTGATAGGTGAAAAATGGGAATTATGTAATTAACATATGTCTTAAGAGATATAAATTAGGATATAACAAATTTCAATTGTTTTCAGCATAGATGAGTGAAAGTATGTCGTCATGATATTCTTTAGTTTTGGTTTCATCAACATATGTTGTAGTATTGTATATGTTCTCAGGGTTAGATTTCGGAAAGCATTAAAACCGTTTTTGAAAAATTTAAAAATTACCTAAGCGTGTTAATTTCTGTGTATAGTAAACACTATTGAACTATACTTTGATTTTATAACGTGGTTAGTTAGTTAATTTAGTCATTTTAGTTTAGGGTTTCATTTTAGGGTCTGGACGACTTAAAACTTAGTCGTCTGTGGACAGACGATTAAATATTAAGTCGTCTGATGTACATTATCAGCCAGAATAAATCGTCTTAACCGGATCAAACCTTAAATTTTACCAATGTACTTTTAAAGCTAACCGGATTATTTACCCAATATATAAGGTGACTTTTTTTTTTTGTTCATTTTTTCGCGAAATTCAGAAACCCTAACAGTTCTCTCTCACCGGCGATATCAAAGGCGATTCGAATTCCCACTATTTCCGAACAAACCATCGTTCTCAACGTCGGCTATCTAACTTCATTCTCACCGTTCTCGCCGCAGCGTCTTCTAACCCTAGCGCCGCCGCTTCCTCTAAACCCTAGCGCCGCCGGTTCCACTATTTCCGAACAAACCGTCGACCTCGCCACCGTGCTCACCAACGTTCTCACCGCCGCTTCCTCCAAACCCTAGCGCCGCCGCTTCGCCGCCGCTTCTTCTCTGTAAACCGTAGCGCCGTTTCTCTGTAAACCCTAACGCCGGTAAGTCATCAATCTCGAGGAAAAGATGAAAATTAAACGTTGTCTCTATCAATGTACTCATTCTCACCGTTTCACTTTTATTTTTTCAGATCTATAACCGCAATGACGAGTACAACAACCGCAATGACGAGTACTCCAACTCCTTCTGCGACTAATCAGGTCCGCTTTACATTTTTCTACTGGAAGACTTGTAAGATAAGTCGTCTGGAGAGTCTTCCAACTGGACGACTTAGTAGACGACTTAAATTAAGTCGTCCAGCAGGAAGACTTTCCAGACGACTTATTACAGGTCGACTACTAAGTCGTCCATTGGGAAGACTTTCCAGACGACTTATAATTAAGTCGTCTACTAAGTCGTCTGGAGAAACAATTAAGGCGTGATTGATTTAGCTTGTGTTCTGACTTCTATTGTTGTCTTTGATTATTTTGCAGACAAAAAGGATGGATATTCCAGAACTCCCCCGTAGGTTATACACACCAGGCTCTGAGCCACCAGCCCACAATAGCATTTCGTATCACACGGATAACAAGAGGTTGCATACTGCTCTTAAGGAAGCTCTTACTGATGACAAATTTGAAGAGCTCAAGGAGTCGAGATTGGGAGTTTTCATCAAGTTCAAGGAGCAGGGATTTGGTTGGGCTTCAAGGCTGGTTCACCACATGCTCAGTTTCAGGCTGGACATTCAGAAGAAGTATGAGATGTGGTCTCTGGTTGGTCCAGAACCTTTGAGGTTTTCACTGTTAGAGTTTGAAAACCTCACTGGTCTAAACTGCGAGTACATCGAGGACCTTGAGACACCAAAATGTGAAGTTACCAAAGAGATGGTTTCTTTCTGGGGGATGCTGGGAGTTCATCTGGAAGCTGGGCCAACTACAGATCAGATAATAGCAGCACTGAACAGATGCGGGGATTGGTCCACGGAAGATCGGAAGCGGCTCGCGTACCTTTCCATCTTCACAGGATTCATTGAAGGGAGAAAGTTTTCAACCGCTACACGATCTTCTCTGGCAAGGCTAGTGATGGATTTAGATCGGTTTGAGAATTATCCATGGGGGAGAGTCGCGTTTAAGGTACTGATGGACGCTTTGTGGAAGAAAGAAATTACTGGCTGCTACACCGTGGATGGGTTTATACAAGTTCTTCAGGTCTGGGTGTACACAGCTATGCCGGAATTGGGTGCTAGTATTGGTGCTCCCAGAGCAAACAGTCCGTCTCCACCGATACTGGCTTACGCAGGCAGCAGAGGCCGCAGATCAATGAAAGCTGCTATCTTGCGTCAGGTATTTACTTCAATCCAAAACACTGCACAGACGACTTATATTAAAGTCGTCTCTTAAGTCGTCCATCTAGACGACCTTTCAGACGACTTAATTAAAGTCGTCTACTAAGTCGTCCATCTGGACGACCTTTCAGACGACTTGTAATACGTCGTCTGGAAAGTCTTCTAGCTGGACGACCTTTCAGACAACTTGTAATAAGTCGTCTGGAAAGTCTTCCAGCTGGACGACCTTTCAGACGACTTGTAATAAGTCGTCTGGAAAGTCTCCAGCTGGACGACTTAGTAGACGACTTGTAATAAGTCGTCTGGAAAGTCTTCCAGCTGGACGACTTAGTAGACGACTTAATTATAAGTCGTCTACTAAGTCGTCCAGCTGGACGACTTAGTAGACGACTTATAATTAAGTCGTCTATTTAGTCGTCTTGCTCAAATATCTAACTCGATCCTTCTATTTACTGCAGACCCGCGTGATCAACTTTGTCCAGAAGGACATTAGTGAAATGTGGCCAAAATGGGACTCTGAGGTTGAGGACCTGCCCGCGGAGAACATCATCAAACTCATGTATGATCGGAGACCGTGGAAGTGGACCTTAGATTGTTGGGAAGTCACTGGTACTAAGGTCTATACAAAACCTGTGGAGGCTACATCGAAGAAAGCCAAAGAGATAGAGATGGTTGTTGTGGAGGAGGAGGAGGAGGAGGAGGAAGACAATCCAAGACCTCTGAAGAAAGGTCGTAAAGAGGCTCCTAAAGAGGCTCCTAAAGAGGCTCCTAAAGAGGCTCATAAAGAGGCTCCTAAAGAGGCTAGTGAAGAGGATTGGATGACCAAACAGGAGTTGGAAAAAATGTTCAAGGACGTAACTGAGTGCATGAAAGAAGGGTTTAGGAAGTGCATTAAGGAGATTAGGAAGGTGTCCGATAGGTTGGAAGCTGTGGAGAAGAAGGTTGGTATCACCAATCAGGCTACCCCTAAAGACAAACAGCCTACACCTCAACCCAATACAACAACCCCTCAAGATAAACAGCCTACTCCTCAACCCATTCAGACAACCCCTCAAGATAAACAGGCTCCTGCTCCTGCCAAAGAGCGTACTCCTCTTAAGAAACAGCCTCCTGCTCCTACCAAACAGCCTCCTGCTCCTACCAAACAGCCTCCTGCTCCTACCAAACAGCCTCCTGCTCCTACCAAACAGCCTCTTCCTCCTACCAAACAGCCTTCTCCTCAAAGGAAACAGCCTCCTCCTCCTCCTACCAAACAGCCTTCTCCTCAAAGGAAACAGCCTCCTCCTCCTCCTACCAAACAGCAACAGCCTCCTATTCCTCAACTCAAAGATGTAAGTCGTCTAGGGTTAACTAGTTGTCCAGACGACTTAAAAAAAAGCTTTCTGGACGACTAGTTGACCCTGGACGACTTAAATGTAAGTTGTCTGGACCACTAGTTGACCCTGGACGACTTAATTGTAAGTCGTCCAGGGTCAACTAGTCGTCCGGACAACTTTTTTTTAAGTCGTCCAGGGTCAACTAGTCGTCCAGACAACCTTTTTTTAAGTCGTCCAGGGTCAATTAGTCGTCCAGACAACTTTTATTTAAGTCGTCCATTGTTAACTAATGTGCAACTTTTATATTGCAGAGATATTTGCCGGAGGATACATTCGATGAGGGTTTCTCGGTAAATAAAGCAGATGGTGTCTCCTCCAAACAGATTGTCGAACCGAGCCTCGCTTCCACCGATCAACAACCGAGCCTCTCTTCCACCGATCAACAACCGAGCCTCTCTTCCACCTGGACGACTTACAAATAAGTCATCTGGAAGGTTTGGACGACTTACAATTAACATTTTGCACATCTAGAATAAAAGTTCACATAGAAAACCATTCAAGTTGTACAAACCAAAATACATAAGTTGATAAGTTGCTAATGAAACGAAATATAATACACTGGACGACTTAGAAGAAGGTCGTCTAAAAATAAAATACACTGGACGACTTAGAAGAAGGTCGTCTAAAAATAAAATACACTGGACGACTAAAATTAAGGTCGTCTAGACGGGTAATCAAGACTGGACGACTAAAGTTAAGGTCGTCTGGACAACTAGTCAACTGGTTGCTTACATTGTGGTTTCGTATGGCCAGTTTCCTTGCAGTTTGAGCATCTCCGTGCCCTGTGTTTCTTCCTGGGTTTGTGTCCTCTCATCCTAGATAGCTCCAACCAAGATTGCCATCTTGATTTCTTAAGTCTTCCCGGACCACGCTTTACTTCTGGAGGAAAGCATTCTCGTTCCTCAACATGTTGTGACACGATAGGATATATATTCTCTGAGTATCCTGCATACAGATAATTCTTTGAGTACACTGGACATACAAGTGAGGAGATATGCAAACCAACTTTATTTGCAGCAGCTATAGCATGAGAGCAAGGTATTTTCTCCACTCCATAGACACCACAATCACACTTTTCATGTTCCAAATCAACCACACAGTCCATTTTGCCACCTTTGACAAAGTACTTCCATCCATTAATTGGTTCGACCGTCATCGTATCCGCTATCTCTGTTCGAACAGCAAGCAAGTATTCAACACCCCGGCTATGTGGAGTTGTGAGACTCAAAGCATCTTGTCTCCTTTTCACATACCATTTTCTTAACTTCTTTCTTATGAACTCCAGCAGGAACGTAATCGGAAATCCTCTTGCTTTCTTCAGTGCGGAATTAATAGATTCAGCGATGTTGCTTGTTTTTATGTTGAACCTGTTCCCCTTACAATGAACCCTTGACCATAGGCTGGCGTCGGCATCCTCCAAATACTTTGCAAGTTCCGGGTTTGCACTCCGTATCTCAGCCATGTACCGGTCACAATCGTAAACCGTGTGAGCATAAGCAGCCCCTTTCACCAAGTACATGAGATGTTTCCCTTTAAACTTTTTGACAATGTTATCTTGAAGGTGATAATAACATATTCATCGGTTTGCCCAAGGAAACACCTTATCACACGCACTTTTAATGGCCGAGTGCCGGTCGGAGACTATCATCAGAGGCTTGTCATGAGATATACAACTAGCCAATTTTGTGAAAAACCATTCCCAAGAAGGATCATCTTCAGCATCCACGATCCCAAAAGCCAATGGGAATATCTGAAAATTGCCATCTTGTGCGGCTGCAACTAACATAACACCTTCATACTTTCCACTTAGGTGAGTTCCATCCACCACAATGACCCTTCTCTGATAATTAAAACCTGTGATAGAAGCTCCAAAAGATAGAAATAGATACTTGAATCTTTTAACAGAATCAAATTCTATAGCCGTGACAGAATTAGGATTTGCAATGGAGATTTGCTCGAGATATGATGCCAGCCGCGAATACCCTTCTTCTGCTGATCATCTCACCAATGTTTGTGCATATAACAATGCTCTGTATGAAGTGGTGTAATCAAGCTCCATGCCAAACATGTTCTTCATTGCATCAGTGATATGCTGCGGAGTAATCCCATCAATGATCCCAACACGATCAATGAAAAGACTACCAACATACTTCGGAGTACAGTGTCTCCGCTGAGCGATTCGGTCTCCCACTGAGCATAAATGTTTTTCCACATACTTTGTTACCCAAAACGTGTTTGTCCCATGTTTCACACTCGCTCTGATCTTCCATCCACAACTGCTAACCCGACATCTTGCCACAAGGAGAGTTTTCGTTGATTTGTATATTCTGAAAGAAAACCTACCCCTCACTGCTGCCAACCGCAGCTCTGAAAGCAGTGCATCCTTGCTATCAAAACTCTGGTTGACATAGATACTACCATCCGATTTTCCTCCTTCAATAGCTTTTGACTTAGCATATGTCTTTTCGATTTCTTCAAAACAAACATTATCATCATCTTCCTCATCCTCATCTTGAACCTTTCCATAAAGACTGTAATCCCCACCATTCTGATCTGTTTCACCAACAATTTCCTCCTCATTTTCCTCCTCCCCATTTTCTTCCTCTCCATCTTGATTTTCATCTTCAACAAACTCATTATCACCAACATTTTCTTCCCATTCATCAGCTTCATCATTATCACCAACATCTTCTTCCCATTCACCAGCTTCATCATCACCAACATCTTCTTCCCATTCACCAGCTTCATCATTATCCCTTTCCTCTGAAACCGTTTCCACCTTGCTGCGGCTTGATACACAAAGACATACTCTATGCGTTTTGAGTATCTCGAGCATGTTTTGAACTTGTCTATCACTTGTAACATGAATGGGAGGACTGCCTGGAGCCATCATCATTTCTGCTGGTAATGAGTAGCTAGTCTCCACAGTCACTGTTCTCATGTCCAGGTTATAATCTTCTTGAGCCATTGCAACAAGTTCAGCATGTGTTGAATCTTCATTCAATAAAAACAATCTTGCTCCTTTGAGATCATCAACCACAAAATCCCAACGGCAATCTCTCAACAACCATTCTCCATACACTGCATGTAACTGAAAAATCATCTGCAAATATTCAAAATAAAACACATTAGTAAACATATAGAAAATGAAGAAGTTCAATAAACATTGCCGCAGACGACTTAGAATTAAGTCGTCCAGACGACGTAAAGGTAAGTCGTCTAAAGAGGTCACTTTTGCAATT
Organism: Hirschfeldia incana; assembly: GCA_026261945.1. Taxonomy (NCBI): domain Eukaryota; kingdom Viridiplantae; phylum Streptophyta; class Magnoliopsida; order Brassicales; family Brassicaceae; genus Hirschfeldia; species Hirschfeldia incana. The sequence continues at coordinate 1,085,119 of JABCMI010000069.1, forward strand.
GAAAATGAAAAGGGACGACTTAATAGTAAGTCGTCCGGCTTTGTTTGTTAAAAAAAAACTTCAGACGACTTATATAAAAGTCGTCTACAAGAAACGGGTTAGTTTTGCATTTGACCGAATCGTGACAGATATTTGACTTTTCTGGACGACTTATAATTTAGTCGTCTCTGGGAAAGTTAAAATTTCAATATTTTATTCAAACAAGACGACTTAAACGTAAGTCGTCCTAGGTTAGTTTTGTAATTGAAAAATAAAACTTGAAATTTAACTTTCTCCAGACGACTTAAATGAAAATCGTCCCACCAGAAGACTTAATTTAAAGTCGTCCGGGGTAAGCAAAGTCGTCCATCTTTTGACGACTTAAATGAAAGTCGTCCAGATAGATGACTTAACTTAAGGTCGTCCGGTTTAAGCAAGGTTTGACCAGAAAATTTGGAAATATTCTGGACGACTTTGCTTTCCCCGGACGACTTTAAATTAAGTCTTCTGGTGGGACGACTTTGATTTAAGTCGTCTGGAGAAAGTTAAATTTCAAGTTTTATTTTTCAATTACAAAACTAACCTAGGACGACTTACGTTTAAGTCGTCTAGTTTAATAAAATATTGAAATTTTAACTTTCCCAGAGACGACTGAATTATAAGTCGTCCAGAAATAGTCAAAGATCTGACACGATTCGGTCAAATGCAAAACTAACCCGTTTCTCGTAGACGACTTATATATAAGTCGTCTAGAGTTTTTTTTTTTAACAAACAAAGATGGACGACTTAGTTTAAGTCGTCCGTTTGACCAGAAGACTTATCAGTAAGTCTTCTACATACAGATGACTTACTAGTAAGTCTTCTACGCGAACAGATCTTGAAAAAAAATTCAAATCCGTACCTTAAACTAGGTGAGATGACTTCGTTTGCACACAGGGTCTTCTCCAACCACCCAGAACCTCAAACGAAAGCAACCGTAAGTCAAAACGAAAGAAATATGGCTCTCTCAACCATAAAATATTTTGAATCAAAAGCTTGAGTTTTTTGGATGAATATGGAGAGAAAGTGAAAGAAATGTTGTTTTTAGTTCATAACAATTGAAACAGAGAGAGTGTAAAGAGATTTACGTGCATTAAAATGCATTAAAAGCTCCATACAGTTAGTACAAGGTTGTTGGAACTATTCATGGTAGTGGCACTATTGTAAATACTTGAAGAAGATGAGGTTGAGACAGTAAAGAAGCCATTTTCGATAAAAAAAGGTAATGACATTTTCGTAGATAAAATGCAAGTGTGGGGTGAAAATCTCAAAAAAAAAAGGAGTCAAAAGAAAATGTTAGTTTTCTGTTTGACTCCAAGTTTTGAGTCACTTTTGCAATAAGCCCTTCTTTCTTTTCAGAGTTAATTTGCCCTTTTACTACAATCATTTATATTTAGGGTTCAGTCTATATATGTATAAACGTCGTATATATAATAACGTAGACATCACACTATATAATAATATATATCGACAAATACATTACAAATAATTGTTATAGAAAATTATCTATATAATTAGGCTCTAACTGGTGACCATTAAAATATGAATAGGAATGAGTAGAAAATGAATGAACATGAAACAAAATAAAAGGAATGAAAATATTTATTTATTCCTTTTGTTCCATTTCAATTTTGATAAGGAATGTTTTTTTTCTACAGTTCCTTAAAATTCAAGGAATGACAAAGAATAAGATGTAGCAAAAATTCCTCTTAAATGATCCCCCTATATATTAAAAGAGAAGTCACTTTAGTGATTTCTGACACGTGTCGCTCATACAGAGCTTCTCAGGAAGATTGTTATAATTTCATTGGTCAATGGTTTTCGATTTTCTTCTTTTCTTTTTTATTTTCTTTAATTCATCGATCCTCCATAATAGGAAAGTAACATTGAATACTAATTGCAAGAGAAAACATAATTTAATGACCAATTAACACCACTTTCCAAATGACTTACATAATATTATTCATAACTATTTATGGTAACTAATTGTCGAAAGTATGATATATAAAATCATTTTATCAATTCATATAAATATAATATTTTTCAAATGACTTACATAATATTATTAATAACTATTTATGGTAACTAATTGTCGAAAGCATGGTATATAAAATCATTTTATCAATTCAAATAAATATAATATTTTCCAAATCACTTACATAATATTATTAATAACTATTTATGGTAACTAATTGTCGAAAGTATGAAATATAAAGTCATTTTATAAATTCAAATAAATATAATATTTTCCAAATGACTTACATAATATTATTAATAACTATTTATGATAACTAATTGTCGAAAGTATGATATATAAAGTCATTTTATCAATTCAAATAAATATAATATTTTCCAAATGACTTACATAATATTATTAATAACTATTTATGGTAATTAATTGTCGAAAATATGATATATAAAGTCATTTTATCAATTCAAATAAATTTTTGGTTTATTATTTTATGTAGTTTATAGATATATTCTAATATATAAAGTCATTTTATCAATTTAAATATTTTTTTAGTTCATCTATTCCCCTATAAAAGGAAAGTAACATTGAATACTAATTGAAAATAAAAAAATAATTTAATTCCCCTACTAACATTATTTGCACAAGAATATTAGTTAATACATGTAACAATTAGTTCTTTATTACAAATAAATTACTTGCGTAAGAATAATTTTACCTTATTTAAAATACGCAAGTTAATAAAGTTAATAAGGGGATAACTTGCATTCACACAAATAAATGAGGCAAGTCATTATGAATAAAATACACTATATATATTAACTTGGGCATCAAGGGTATGTATTAACTACACTATATATATCATATTTAAGATTTTAATTGGAAAAGATTTTCCCTGCGATATTATATTCCTATAGTACCATATATATTTGAAAGATATGTAAACCATCACCAAATATTTATATTTTAAAATATTTTACTTGACCAATACTCTAGGGATTTCCTTAACAAATATTGTATATTCTAAAACAAATATTTGAGAGACAGTTCTGGAACATCGACAAACTTAATGATATATATATATACAACCACAGCTAACCTAAATTTTCTCACCTCTATGCCAAAAAATAGATTTTCAAAATTGTCTTCTATATTGCAGATCATTCATATTCGTTATATATTTTTGTTTGATCAGTTTATAACTGATGTGTCGGTGTGTTTTTCTCTCTTTGGTATACAGAGAATCCGTAGATGCTGGAAGGAAGTTTCATGGCAAGGACAAGATTACACACAAATGATAAGATGTTCGAGATATTTGTCTATTTTTAGTATATGTGTTAAATTTGATTTTTGCTTTACCTTGGTGACTTGGTCTCTTCCTTAAGCAGTTGTCTATTTTCTTTTTACTTAAATGTGCTAAAAAATTTAGGAACAAAGTTTTGTTTGTGCTCTTATTTGGTTTAAATTTATAAATTTATGCATGTTCGTTGTGATCCATAGCAAGATTTAAATTTATCAAGAAATTAAGTGGATGCCCGCAATTTTGCAGGTTTGAATGTTTAAATTGTTTTTATGAATTTCTTTCATTTAATCAATTAAAAAGAGTTATTTAGCTACAAAACCAATAAAAGAAAGTTAATTAGGTTACCATGCAATAATGTTTTTAATTAGGTAATCGGATGTCCGCAACAATAGGAATTTACCACATTCTCCCTATGCAACCGAGATGTAGCATATATAGGAAGCATGTGCAAAGCATGGCATCTTTGAGTTATTAAGAGAAAAAAATGGACTTTTGTCCTTTCCACTATGACTAATTGTATTCATACATATGTAAATAAGAAGGAGGCGAATCATATTGGAAACTGTAATATATATTAAGCATCATCATCAGTCATAACACAAGAATTGATTAATACCAGAAACATAAATACATATATGGAAAAACTATATATATGGAAACATAAGATAGAGTATCACACATTTCGCACAACCATACGAAAACATCTGAGACACATGCATAAGTAAAGTTACAAAATTAGAAGAGAAACTAAGATCTGAACAGCATAACCAAACTACAAACACGATGAAAGTCCGAACAGTACGCGAAGCGATTGATACCACCTATGCAATTAATCTTCTGATCATGTATAACGCAGGCAATTGCTCTTAAAAAATAATGAAGTTTTGGTAAGGTCACAATAAATAAATAAATAAATAAATGTTATTTTAACAAGGTATAAAGAGAAAGAGGTATTTAGAGATAGAAAGAGAGGAATACCGAAAAAGAGACTCAAATATATATAAAGAGAGGTGGATGCCAGCGAATTTGCGGGTTTGAATATTTTGTAACAATATATTTATTGTAATTTGTCAAATCAAAATATGTATTTATCATCGAAATTGAATATGTCTTTTTGTAAATTATTTTTCTAAGATATTTTTTTGAAAAAGATAAATATAACTATTTTAAATGTTTTTGATATTTTGTATTCAAAATTGTACTAAAATTAGTTGTATATAATATATATTATTCAATTTTTAATAAAATTATTAAGTTTTGAAGATATATATATATATATATATATATATATATATAGAGAGAGAGAGAGAGAGAGAGAGAGATGTGAAGTAGAAATAAGTTAAAGATTATGATAGAGAGAGAGAGGGGGAGGCTCAGAGAAGACCGGGAGATATTAAATAGACATGGAACAATAGAGAGAGAGATAAAACAATTGAAACAGAGAGAGAGAGAGAGAGAGAGAGAGAGAGAGAGAGAGAGAGAGAGAGAGAGAGAGAGAGAGAGAGAGAGAGAGAGAGAGAGGGGGAGAGAGGGAGAGAGGGAGAGAGAGAGAGAGAGAGAGAGAGAGAGAGAGAGAGAGAGAGAGAGAGAGAGAGAGAGAGAGAGAGAGAGAGAGATGACGGTAGTATTATGTAAAATATTGAGTACCAACATTTTTCTGAGTCTGAAGTTTTCTCCAAGGGACGGTCGTATTATGATATAAAATTTGTTACTTATAAAACTATGTACTACTTAGTCCATAATTTGACTATGTTTATGCCCGCACAGGGTGCGGGCCGGTCATCTAGTGTATTTTTAAAGGAATTGACTATTCTTTTTAATTTCCTACTAGATTTTGACTCATGCATCCGCACGGGTATTATATTTTTAAACTTACATAAATATTTCAAAAAAATGGTGTCAGGACGCACGGGTATTATATTTTTAAATTTACATAAATATTTCAAAAAATGGTATCGTTTAATGGTTTCATTTTTGTTACTTTAGTATATTGTTAAGACCATATATTTCGTTATTGTAATGTAATGTGTGATATAATCAGATTCTTGGATGTGTATTGAATTAGGTATGTAATTATATTTTTTTCTTAAATGGTAACTATGTATTAATATACTGTGTGGAATATAATATCATTTAGAAAAGACGGATCAGTTATGTAATTATATATTTCTTTTTCAAAAGATTATTATTGAAATTGTATTTATGTATTTATATCATAATTATGCAGACTGACCACAGAGATAAAAAATAAAATATAAATTTGTACAGAAAGTAAATTCTAGTTACTATTTTTAATATGAAAGTTAATTTGATATTTAAAAACATTGAGCGACAAGAGAAAAACACGGGCCACCACAAGTTACATGTAATCTATTAGTTTCACATTTATTAATATATGGCTATACGTCGTCAAAATAAAAGAAGAAAAGTATATGGCTATACTATGATTACATCACTAACTACTATCCAATAAAACACTAAACATTAGAGTCCTAAAAATATTGTAAACAAAGCCCATTTAAAAACGTGACTTTAGGTTCGTTTAGTTTGTGTAATTTTGAAAAAAGTTTCAAAACGACGGTTTAATAGACCAATGGCAAAGGAACGTAAATATTAGAGAAAAAATAGGGCTAAATACAATTTATACTTCTATTTTAATAGTTAGATGTCACTAGTTGAACCCTTAGTTTAGAAGTCGATTTCTTACTTATCATTTTCACATATACAAATATTTTTTCTTTTGTAAATCTTACAAATAATATTTTTCTTTTATGATGAATTTTGATTAAATTTAAGGAATTTTTTTTTATCATACATATTTTCCTTACATATGTCGATGAAGCACGGTTTGATGTGCTATTCGTATCCACAAATACTATAACTAAAGGAAGCAATAGCTCAGGCTAGCCTTCCCTAGAAAGGTATCATATGACTATGAGACGATAATGAGCGATCCTCCAGAAATTTTTATAGTATTGAAGTTTTCAGATCATTTGACATCAAAGATCATTATTATAATAATACAGAATCCCATTGAAACATCGCCCATATCCTCCAGTTGGGCGATGCATAGGGAAACGTTTTTTCGTTATTATTCTCCATGATTCTTGAGCTCCCACTGTAAGAATCAGATGCTGATCAGTATCCTACATAAGGCATACAGTTTTTAGGGTCCGAATGGTAAAAGCAGTTCAAGCGGTGCAGATCAAGCGGATCAAGCGGATCAAGCGAAACAAGTGTAGATCAAGCAGATCATGCTGGAGAAATGCAGATCAAGCGGATCAATCAGTTTATTATAGTTATGAATGGCAAATGCAGTTCAACAAAAATGCAGATCATCTATTTAAATAATAAAAGTTTACACAAACAAAAACCATAATACTTAAACCAATGTAAACATGCTCATATATATATATCTTTATTTTTCATTAATTCTATAAATATATTTTACACTAAAAGTAAACTTTTCAAAAATATTTATATATGTACTATTTATTTTTACTATGTGTGAATTAAAATGTTACATATTTTCTAGTTTCAATTAATACACACACAGAGATATATATATATATATATATATATATATATATATATATATTTTGTAAAAAAAAGGGTTAAACCTGGATCCATCTAAGACACATACCTAACCTTCAGGTGGGAGGTGCAGCCCACGACAAACCTTCTCTCGGGTTTTCATACGGACGTATCCGCAGCTGTGGGTGAGCAGGACAATATGACTTAAAATATATTTGCATGTATATATTTGCATGTATATATTATAGGTAAAACAATGAAACTATATTTAGAAAAAAAGAAAAGTATAAATTATTATACCAAACATACGAAAGATTTTGAATTAAATCTACTATAAATTTGTGCAATTACTAATATTGTATAAATATAATAAAAGGAGATGTAAATTTGTGCGCACAAAAAAGGAGATGTAAACTTACGTAAAGTAGAAAAACAATATAATGGTTTTATGTTGGTCAACGTACTGTGTGAAAATATAGAAGAGAAAATAATTATTTTAATTAATTTAATGTATAGAAAAATCTGTTATTGGTCAAAAGAAAAAGGTAGTGGCTGAACAGCTTCACAAAAGGGATGGGTAGAAAGCCACGCAGGAGAACTGCTTTTTACAGAAAAAGACAAAAAAATTAACACTATATGCAGTTCTCCTGCCTTTTATTTTTAACTTCTTACAAAACATGAATGGCTAAGGATTATACAAAATAAGCAGAAGCAGAAGACATGCCTTTGTCCTGTCTTTGTACTGCTGCCCCATTCACAGCCTTACTCTGGACGGGTATGTGTTCATTGGGATGTGGTAAGGTTAAAAGCTGCCTCAAGCTTCGTTCCATATTTGGAACCCACTAAATAAATAAATATCAAGCCCTGGACGCTGTCCGATAGCTGAAAGCGGTCATAAGAAGTATTATCCATATGATAGCAATAGTCTTGAGAATAAAGCCCCGTTAGTGTTCTGGTTTTGAGTAAAAGAGAAAACTAAGAACTGATATAATCAGGGGCGGATCTAAAAAATAAATTTGTGCGTGGCACAATATATAGATATAGTGAAATGAATTTTTTTTTCTTGAAATAAATTACATTATTAGTCACTAAAATATTACATATATTATTTTAAATGAAGCATACAATTTTTTTTCATAAATCCAAATCTTCATTTAAGTAATGTTATAAATTATATACTGCATATAACAGTCAAATTTTTTTATTCCTTTTAGTTTTATTACTCTAACTATTGAAAAGTTAAAAGTAATAGAAACAGTTGTTAGAGTCAAATTAGAATAAGTTATAGTTCTATCATTAAAAATTTATTATTAAAAAGAAAAAGAATTATGAAGAAAGAAAGAATAGTTTGTGTAGTAAAAACAAAAGAAAAAAAAAAGATTGTATGACACGGTAACAAAAGTGTGTAGATAATCGAGAAAACAGAACATAGCTTTAGGTAGAAAAAGGAAGGGAATTTTTTTTTTTTATATTAAAAATGTAATTAAAAGAGTAGAGAAAGAGCAGGGTCAATTTGTTGGGGGATCGAACCTCAATAGGGGTGGGGCACAGTCAAGCCCTTTATACCAATTGAGCTAAACAACTTTTTCTCTATCTGCAAATCACAAGAAATTTATAAATCTGTATGTGGCACGTGCCACACCCTTCTCTAAGTTGGGTCCGCCCCTGGATATAATAAAATCAGACACTTTATTAAATCAGATAATTCATCAAAACTGATATAATAAAAATCTATTTTAAAAATCAAAAGGATAATTCATATACAAATTTTTACTAACAACACAACATATATTCAAATGATCTTTATATTTTAAATATATTTTTAATTTTTGGATAATCGTTACTATTATTAATTTTAATCAATTATCTAACTAAATTTTGTTTTTATTTTAGTTTATTTTTATAATTTATTCATTAAGGGTAGTATCGATATTAACTGATCTAACTTTCAATTATCTAACTAGATTTTGGTTTTTATTTTAGTTTACTTTATATTGTACTCATTAAGGGTAGTATCGATACTACCCGCTCTAACTTTCAACGTGAGAGCTCTGTTGCAAAAATTTACTTCGCAAATAATAGTATATATTTTTGGATAATCATTACTATTATTAATTTAAATCAATTATCTAATTATTTTTTGTATTTATTTTAGTTTATTTTTATATTTTATTTATTAAAGGTAATATCGATATTAACCGCTCTAACTTTCAACGTGAGAGCTCCGTTGCAAAAATTTACTTTACAAATAACAGTATAGATATCTTTCTTAAAATATTATTTTTTAAAAATATATTAAATCAATAAATATTTAAATAGAAAATCAGGTTTTTCCAAAAAAAAAATAGGATTTCTTTTTTTTTCTAAATTTGTTTTGGGAAACAAATTTTGTTAAAAAAACTTAGTAATGTTTTCTTCAACTTTGAGTTATATGCATATATGCATTTAGGAAATCATTACTGATAAGTATAATATTTTCTATAAATTTAGGAAGATATTGATAAATATGTATAATATCTTCATAAAATTTTGATTTTATTCTTATAAATGTGTATTTAAAAATACCTTCTTAAATGTAATTTAGAAAGAACCTGATAAATATCTATATATATATATGATTATTTTACTGAATTTTGTAAACGTATATGTAGTAAGATATTCTTGAATATATATAACTGTTTTCTAAAGTGTTAGGATACCTTCATGAATAAAATATATTATTCATATTTAGACATATATTTTTACATTCTAGAAAGATATAATATTTTAAGTAATCTCTATAATATAATTTGAGAAGTCAGTTTCATACGTATCGCGCTCACGTTAACTCTCACGATGGTTAATTACAATGATACCCTTAGTGAATTGAAAATATATTTATAGTTACTCTAAAACAGATTTTCCTTTTTAATAATTTCTATTAGTGAGAAGTTTCGTTTTTCAGATAAAATATATAATTAAAAACATTTATAATTTAAAAACGAATTTGAATAATAAAATACATTTATATATGAAATGATTTCATAAAAAGGAAACTTAACAAAAATAATTTTTATATTGAGAAAAATAAATGTTTCCTTTAAACATATTCTTAAGAAATATAACTATACTTTCAAAGTAAGAAAAACGTTTTTATATTTATATATTTTCTCAGATAATTACAGATAAAAATGTGATTAGATAAACCAAGATATCTTTAGCTGAATAATAATATTTTATAAGTAGTATTAATTAAATTTTTATTCATTATTATAATATTTATTAACTAATAACATTTTATAATTACAACAAAACCAAAAATGTCTATAAAACATTTTACTTATATAAAATAAATTTAATATTTTTTAATTAGTTATCTATGTGGCACTTTAATTGGTTACAAAAAAAGAGAAATGAATTTAAAAGTTCCACATAGGAATGAACCTAAGTTTTGTTCTTAGGCCAATGCCAAATTATACAAATATGTCATACATAATTAGAAAAACCTTTCTAAATATACATACAAATTATATGCGAACGCTTGAAGGGAGTGCTCCCTGAGATAATATCTGACACTCAAGGAGCCTTTGTTGGGGGTCGATTAATTACGGATAATGTCATCATAGCTCATGAATTGGTACATGGACTACGAACTAATGATAAAATTGAAAAAAGAGAGTATGGCGATTAAGACAGATATGTCAAAATCTTATGATCGGGTAGAATGGAACTTCTTAGAGGTTTTATTGGAAAAATTGGGTTTTCATCGAAAATGGATAGTATGGATAATGTCATGCATTACTACGGTAACTTTCTCGGTCCTGCTTAATGGGAGATCGCATGGGTTTATTAAACCAGAAAGAGGTATTCGTCAGGGGGACCCGTTATCCCCTTTTCTTTTCATACTATGCGCCGAAGCACTCGTTCATGTTTTAAACCGAGCTGAAGCAACAGGGAAACTACATGGTATAAGGCTAGCTGCGGGCAGCTCCTCGGTCCACCATTTGTTGTTTGCTGATGATAGCTTGCTACTGTGTGAAGCATCTATCAGGGATAGTGAGGAAATACTGAAAGGTTTAAAGCTATATGGGGAAGCGTCTGGGCAAATGATCAACCCATTGAAGTCCTCCATTATTTTTGGAAATAAAATTTCCTCTGATTTAAAAAATGCAATCAAGGAGGTCTTGGGCATTGATAAGGAAGGGGGTGAGGGGTCATATCTTGGTTTACCGGAATGTTTTCAAGGATCAAAGATGGACCTCTTGAACTTTATTAAAGAAAAGTTAGAAGGTAGGTTACAACGATGGTATTCAAAAACTTTATCTATGGGGGCAAAGGAGGTACTCATAAAATCTGTGGCTTTAGCTCTCCCAATATATGCAATGTCGGTTTTTAAATTACCAAAAGGTCTTTGCCAAAGGATTACGAGTGCGGTAATTGAATTTTGGTGGAGTAGTGGAGATAGAAAGAGAAAAATATCATGGGTCTCTTGGGAAAAACTGTGTAAACCAAAGGAGCAAGGGGGTATGGGTTTCCATGATATTGGGCGCTTTAACCAGGCTTTACTTGGTAAACAAGCATGCAGAATCTGGAACAATCCTGACTCTTTAGTCTCTAGAATTCTGAAGGGTAAATACTTTAGGAATGGAAATTTCCTGGAGTGTGGGATGGGGACACGACCGTCCTATGCATGGAGGAGTATCATGCACGGCAGGGAACTCCTTAAAAGGGGATTACTGCGGCATATCGGTAATGGAAGGGACTATAATGTTTGGGCGGAAAATTGGATAATGGATAACATCCCTAGACCACCTATGTATCGTGATAATAGTACTCCAAATTTAGCATTAAAAGTCTCTGACTTATTGATACAGGGTTCAAATCACTGGGATGTGAATTTATTAAATCAGACTTTTACCCCCCAGGATGTCCAAAGAATTTACTTCTGAGACCGTCTCTGATTCGGGATGATTCGATTATATGGGGCTTCACGCCAAGTGGTGTATATTCAACTCGGAGCGGGTATAAGTTGACAGAGGCTCTGTTGGATTTGGAACATCCGCAAGCGAACCCTCTAACCCCAATTGAAAAACAACTATGGAGAGATCTCTGGAAGATTAAGGCGCCCCCAAAAATAAAGCATTTTATGTGGCGTACTTTATCAGGCGTTTTAGCTGTTAAGCAAAGATTGAATACTCGTGGTATTCCAATTGATCCGACATGTTCCATTTGTGGTCAAGGTGTGGAGAATATCTGTCATGCGTTGTTTACATGTGTAAAAGCTCGGACTATTTGGGATTCGTCTAATTTCCCTATACCTTTCGGAGGTTTTTCTAGAAACTCCATGTTCTGTAATTTTGTGCATTTGATTAAAGCATCTAGATCTGATGTGATAGATATCAACACAAGAAAAGTTTTCCCATGGCTGATCTGGGAAATTTGGAAAGCTAGGAATGCTTTTGTTTTTGAAAACAAGGTTTTGGATGCTTCCTTTATTGCTAAAAAAGCATTTGAAGAAGAATCTACGTGGTTTGACACCTTCACTGAGACGCAGACTGAAAGACAGACGGATGAAACCAATTTGGTGCGGTGGATTAAACCTCCAAAAGGTGTCCTCAAGTGTAATGTTGGGTCCTCCTGGATATCATCAAACCAGAATTCCGGCGCATCATGGATTATACGTGATTCAAATGGTTGCACAATCATGCATAGTCGTCGCGCTTATTCGTGCATACGTTCCAAAACTGAGGCGGATTTGTGGGCTCTCTTTTGGGCAGTTGAATGCATGCATAATCTCCACTTCACAAATCTTATCTTTGAGACTGCATCAGAATCCCAGCGTGGCACCCTCCTGTGTCGTGAAGACCACCTTAACCTTAGTCATATCCGTCACAACATTTGTTTTCTCCTGTCAAAGATCACCTCCTGGAGCTTGGACCATGTTCTTCCGGATCGCAATGAAGCTGCCGCTGCAATCGCCTTGAGTGTTACACGAGATCTCCGTAACCAGTCCTACATCGCTCGTGCGGCTCCAGCCTGACTACACCACTTACTTGTTCTTGAAGCCCACCCTGAACGGAACCTCATACAGCCACCCTGATTGGAAGATGATAGCTCTTTCGTCTACTCTTTGAAAACCTTCGGTTTGGGAGGTGAGATTTTGATCATTCTGTATGGTGTCTAATGACATCCCCCCTCCTCTTTGTTTATCTTGCATACTACTACTCTGTGTCTTTTCTTTCCAAGTGTTATAAAAAAAAAATTATATTCAACAAGTTTACGTACACGGCTTATGACTTCGATAGATTTTTTATTTTACAAATTCAGAAAGATGCGCTATACATATTTATCAATGTCATCATAGGTTTTTTTCGAAAAAAACTATTAGGATATATATATTACTATTTAGGATATTTGTCCTTTATATTTTGTTAACATGAAAATATATTTCCCTATTCGTAATGAAAGTATTGATGTTCTTAAAGTAGAAAAACAATCTAATAGTAGTTCCACTTAATTAGTAAGAAATTTATTGGTATAAGATTTTTTTTTGTTTTCTTTTTGCTGATCACGTTTTAATTTGAGTAAAATCTAAAAATAGCACACAAACGAACACTATAAAACATCATGAATCCTCCCATGATCAAATCACTTTTAAATTTGTCAACACATTTTTAAAAGAAAAAAAAATAAAAAATAAAAATAAAAAGATATTATCACCATGGCTAGCGCAAGAAGTTTGGTTGCCAAGGCAAATAATACTAATATAGGCTCATTAATCTTAATGGTCTTGGTGTTAGGTTCTTGCGTAGATAATGGTAAATATCTCGGTGGCCGCCGTGGCCTTGCCGCTGTTGCCGGCAACCCTACGGTCTTTGATATTACTACGAATGGAGCAGTGGGAAATGGTGCCACCGATTCTTCCAAGGTGAGATTTCTTTTATTTTAGGGAATTAGCTTGAATTTCGCTTCGTAATTTAAGTTACTGTTATTATTAGTAAAATACACATGACAAGAAAAATTGATCCAATAATAAATGATTTCTTTCTTCTAAAAAAATTGTACGACAGGCGTTTCTAAACACATGGATCCAAGTGTGTGCCAGTCCTGTACCAGCAACGCTACTAGTCCCTAAAGGAGATTTCTTGGCTGGTCCAGTAATTTTTGCTGGTCCATGCAAGAGCAAAGTGACCGTCGAAGTTCAAGGCACAATCATGGCTACACCCAGCGGATACCCAACTCCTGAATGGTTCTTATTCGAACATGTCGATAATGTCGTCCTCACCGGACCTGGCACATTCCACGGCAAAGGTGAAGCCGTTTGGAAAGCAGATGGCTGTGGTCAAAAGGCCGAATGCAATCTTCCTCCAACGGTAAGATTTAAGGTAATAATAATATCATTAACTAATATTTTTGTACTGATCATACATACACTTGCATGCAGTCTCTAAAATTCAGAAACATCTTAAATCTTGACATTTCTGGCATTAGCTCGGTCAACGCAAAGGCCTTCCACATGTTCTTGGTGAAAACTACAAATGTCAACGTCCAAAACATCAAGCTTACTGCCCCTGCTGAAAGTCCCAACACCGATGGTATCCATTTGAGCAATGCGGTCAACGTTCATATCGGTGACAGTTTAATAGCGACAGGAGACGATTGTATCTCAGTCGGTCGTGGTTCCACCAATGTAACCGTCGAACGTGTGACTTGTGGCCCAGGACACGGCCTAAGTGTCGGTAGTCTTGGTAAGTACCCGAACGAGGAGAATGTTGCCGGCATTCACTTTAAGAACTGCACCATGAAAGACACCGACAATGGTCTTAGAATCAAGAGTTGGGGTGGTTCGTCTCCAAGCACGGCTGTGGATATCACATTTGAAGATATTATGATGACAAACGTTAAGAACCCAATCATCATTGACCAAAACTACGGCACAAGAGGAGGAGTAAGTTTATATACCCCAGAAAATCTCAAACCAAAACTTCCCTTGATCATTCAGCAGCTTACGATAATATATATATATTTTTGTGTTTGTTTTCTAGGATTCGAGAGTTGCGATAAGCAATGTGCTGTTCAAGAACGTAAGAGGAACAACAATTACAAAAGATGAAGTTCAGATCATGTGCAGCAAATCAGTACCGTGCAAAGGAGTCAGCGTCGTTGATGTGGACTTGAGCTTCGTAGGTGACAAAGGAGGACATCCCTCGTCGTCAGGAGGTTTAGTCGGATCTCTTTGTACCAACGCCAATGTTATCTTCGGTGGAAAACTTAGCTTCCCTATGTGTCCCAAATAAGCTTTTTGGTATAAATAATTTGATGTTGAAAAACAAATCAAAAGTTTCCACAAAACATTTTTTTGTTTTGTTTGTGAGTTAGTTTGTGAGTTTATCAACAATAATTTGAATATATAAATTTTTGATAATTTTTTCTATGACAATATTTTTTTTCTATTTTTTGTGGTATCTTTCAAATATTGATACCTTGAAAGTTTCTGGTTTTTGAGGTCAGTGTATACAACCATTCATCTATATTATTAAAATAAAAGTAGAAATGTAAAATACCCCTAAGTTTTGCAAGTTATTTACACTTTAACTAGGTGATAATCCGCGTCTTGCGCGGAATATGATTATTAGTTTTGTTATTTTTTTAAAAAGACATTAATCTGTTTAATCTGGATATTAATTCAGTTTTAGCTTGGTTTTTAATCACTTAAAATAAAACTTTCATTTTAAATCAATATTTATTTGGTTTGTTCGGTTTAAATATTTGATGTTGTTAGTTTTTTTCTTGTGATAATAAAAATTACACTTTTTTATTTGTTTTCAATGTTATGAATCTTAGATAGCCGTGATGTTGAACCAATGGTTTCGTATTATAGTTTATAAACGGTTAAAAGTTGAAAAAAATAAAAAAAAATTCTAATACAAATCCTTTTATTTCAATTTGGTCGATAGTGAAAGAAGCATTAAAAAATATATCAACTTCAAAAAATAAAAATAAAATATTTCAGTTATGGTAAATACTTAGTTCTAATGTGCTCACCTTAGTATGCAAATATATATGTATGTAAAGCATATAAAGATGGTTGAATATATATAAAGATATTTTTAATTAATATTAAATTTTTTTCATAATAACAAATAAAAATTAAATTTTTATAATGAGATTATTTTAAAATAAAAATAATTTAAAATTTATATAAACTATAATATATAACTTATATATACTTCTTTATATATAATAACAGATCAAATTGGATATCAACTCCTATAAATATTGGTATTTGTGATTTGCTTTTTTTTCAATGGATATTGCATTTTAGTATTTTGATTTGCTTCGTAGAGATACGAATATCTTGATTTTTTGATCGAATCAAAACATATAATGAATCGAATCAAAACTTTTGAATATTTTGCCCAGATCTACTGGTAAACAATAATAATAATTTTGCTTTTGTTTCGTTATTTATTTTATTCAAAAAAATATCCGATAAAAAATGAAAACTTTATTGGAACCATGCATGTGAGTTTTATATTAAAAAAAATACATAATGTAAATACATAATGTGAATACATTTATATAGAATTTGCTGAAAAACTCTCTACACGTGACATGTGTCTATTTTAATGTGAACATATTTATTACAATACTTTTACATATAACATGTGTCCAGTTTAGTGTTAATACATTTATTACAATGCTTCTCCTTTAATATATAAGGGATGCCACAAGAGATTAGTCTGCACACTCACGCATAAATTGGTTATTACATTTTATACATCAATATTTATTTTTCATTTGTGATATATATTTTAAAGCTGGACTAAATCGAGTTATATGGTTATTTTTGATACAAATATCCAAGCTCGTGTTCAATACATTGGTTATTTTTGTACCTAAATGGATAGTTAATGTTTATGCCTAACTGATTTTATAAATTAATAAAAATGAATCTTTCTATGTTTGGCTAAATTAAGTGAAATAGAAAGAATGTTTTATTTAGTAAAGTAATTATATGGAGTGAAAAATTGATATACTAAAAATGAATCCTAGCTACTGCCAAGTTAACAGCAGAAATTATAGTACTTTAGATTCAAATTCAGATGACCAGTCTACACTTTATTTTTATGAGTTTTGAAATCAAGCTAAGAAGAAAATTGGGTTTTAGTTTAAAAGGTGGCGATAGGAAACAATAGATTAATTCAACTTAACTGAGAGCTAGCTTAGGGTATTTCATTGGGTGTTGAATTGGAGCCAAACAATTATTCAAGCGCGCTGAAGTGCTTTCTAGAACTCGGATCACTCAGCTGGAACACTCCACTGTCGTGGTAGAGATCGCTTTGCAGATCGATCTCACCATCTAACTGTCGTTGAGATGATAATCGATTGCAAGCCTTAGAGAACAAGTCCGATTAGTTCACTTACTACCCTAATATCTACTATCGCTGGTTAGGGGTATTAAGCTCATTCAATACATGTCAAGTTATCTCCTAAATGGTTAACTAGGTGATGAACTTAAGATCTAGCATTAAGTGATCAGATTAATGAAAGCATTAAGAACAGTATGAACGAAGAACATTTATGGATCGCTTATCTATGTTTAGCTCATGTCTGAACATCCTAAAAACCCTAGGCGAGCAGGGTCACTACTTGATCATGATGCAAGAAATCAAAGACATAAATCCAGAAATAAATTGCATAAGAACATAGTAGAAAACAAAAGGGTTCAGATGATATTCTCTATGAGAGGATAGATTCTTCTCCCTTACAAGTTGCAGATCGCAAAAGCTAAGAGTTCTCTTGTAAAAAGTACCGTAAGAAAATAATAATAGGATAGGTGGCATTTTTATATGGAAGCGCCAATAGGTAGGAAGAAATAAGGGCAACATGGTTTTATTTCCCGAAATAAGAGTTTCCATAATCGTCGGGAACAACCGTCGGGATCACTCCGTCTGCTTGTTCCGCTTGAGAACAGTCTCAAGACTGTTCTTCTTGAGTGTTCTCCGCAGGATTGCTCCAAAAAGACATCTTCTCTTCAAGTATCCTCTCTTCACTCTTGTACCAACTCAAGACCTGTAAAAGACCAAAAATGACTAGACTAACACGGTTTAGAGACTTGAATCAAATGAAGACATATATACAATGATGTGAAAAGCACCACATATCAAAAATTAAGTGACATTATATATACATTTTATTATTTAATTTAATTTATTATTTTATTCACAAAACATGTTTTTAAATTATGTTTTTGGCTATGTAATTTTCCACCGATTAAAACTAAGATAAAAATTGTTTTAGTAAAACAAACTAAACCAAAAATTTAACTATTTTTAAAAACTAGTTATTTTACATTTTTTATTTTATAATTTCACAAATTAATATTGATTAACGAATAAAACAAACCGGTACTATTATTATTATGGTAATATAATTAATGACATGAATTATTGTTAAAGTAAAACAATTAATAAATATGTTAAATTAACTTAAATATGGAAATACAATTAATGTAATAATGATATTCATGTTTGCAAACAGAACTAAACTGCACTTCCAAACTGATTCATTTTTAGTTATATATAAAATTTATTACGGCCACTGTTTAAATTTTAAAAAATAGCAAATCAATTATAAACAACTAACAAATCAATAACCTAACTAAAAATCTAAAGTCGAATAAAAATATGACAAACAAGAGAAAGATAACTAAACTTTAATATAACATATAAATATAATATTATTAAAATATTTTTATTATATGTATATATAACATTCTGTAAGTGCTATTTTTTAAACAAATAAATTAGACTTAGGTAAAAATAAATAATAAATCATTGATTTATCTAAAACCTAATAAAACATAATAAATAATCAAAATTACCTAAAAATATGGAAAATATGACAAATTAGCAAATTTTGTTCTCCAATAATTGTATAGATTAAGTTATTTCTTATTAAATAGATATAATACCTACCAAATAATTTTAAAATTATAAAATAAAATATAGAAAAAGATATTCTTAAGTATCTCTTCAAATATTATATTTTAATGATATCTTCTAATATTATATACTAATAATATCGTTAATACCTTTTATAAAAAAATATACGTATCTTTTTATTATTTACTTTTTAATAATAAATGTCATAATTAATATTAAAGATAACTAAAAATGAATATTAATTCATCTTTATTTATATAATAAGAAATATATATTCATAATTTAATTATTTCATCAATTAATGAATATAAATGAACTTAATACATTTATTAACTATTTTTTAAATTATAAAATAACAGAATAGAATATATTTACGAATTTTCAACTTACTTCAACTTATCGAAACATATATTAAGGTAAGATATATAAACTACTAAAATAATTTCATATTTTAATATATATATATATATATATATATATATTAGGATATCAAAAATAAATTAATATATTTATCAAGTATGAAACGTGTTGAATGAAAATAGTTAGTTTATAGGGTCCCTAATTTATATAATAATTCTGAAAAAGAGAAAAATAAACTTTTACCGAAATAAAGTTTTTTATAAAAAACAATTGTACTATAGTTTAAAGTCTTAATATATAAATAAAACTGATCAAGGTGAGCTATATAAATGGATTATCTTATTTCGTAAAATTATATTTAAGTAGATTTGAATTTGGTTATGTATACTTTAGAAAAAATGTTTTTAGAAAAAAAATACACATGTATAAGATTCATAATTTTTAGTAGGGGAATTGTCAAAAATATCAATTTCATGATACCACTTTTCAATTATACACTAATCAACTATACCACCAGATTTTTAATGATCAAAATACCATTGTACCCCTAAATAACTAAACCTAAATTGTTCTCTTCTTCCCCCACGACAGGTTTCTCTCGCCGGAGATTTCGATCCGATCGGTGACTGTGAGATCGGTGATTGTGAGATCGCGCTCCATGCACATCGAAAGTGGTCATTTCGCCATGATTATATCCACCTCCATCTCCTACTCTCAGGTATCTATTAACCTTCTCCATTTCTCCGAGCGTATGTGTTTATGTTTGAGATTGTTCACCAGATCTTCTATCTTCATTTTGATAGATCGAGAGCATCATCGCTAGCTATGTTTAACCTAAGCAGAATTATCCCTCGCCTACACTCGCTTTCCCTTAACTCCAGAATCCTCCAATCTCTCGGAAAAAAATGAGCGTTTTACAGGAAACCAGACGACGAAAACGGCTGGGACATCCCGACGGGTGGATGATCCTTCGTCGGCGGTGGTAGCACCGACGATCTTGATTGGGATCACAAATCGATGTTGTCCACTGGCTTAAGCAAGGAGCATTTCGATTGCGTCTCTGTCGGCTGTCAGAACAATCCTTCTTCCGATAGCACTACTGATTCCGGCGACATGATGAGCAAGCTAGGTCCCAGAAAAGTGGCAATGGTCAACGAGATGAACGAGTATGACGACATGATCAATGAGATTGAGAAGGAGAATAGGCATAGCAGGGGGTTTTTGGATGATTCCGTTGAGCGTTTGCTTGATGAGTACCCTGAGTAAGTTGCTTTGTTGTTTGGTATTTGAAGTGGAGTGTAGGTTGTGACTGATTGTGTGCATCGTGCAGGTTCTTTGTTTCACATGACCAAGAGTTTCATGTGGCTTCGCTCAGTTACAAGCCTGACTTCAAGGTCATGCCGGAAGGGTGGGATGGTACGATCAAAGATATGGATGAAGTCCATTACGAGATCTCCAAGAAAGAGGATGACATACTTTACGAAGAGCTCCGGAGGTTTGAGTTCAACAAACTGAAAGTAAGTCCCTTCTTTTACCCTCTTGAACATGTATTGACTTAGAAAACCATGTTACCTTTGGTCGATTAAGGCCTCTTATAAATAGTTTATATAATTTTATAAATGATATATAGACTCTTATAAAGATATATAAATCTCTTGTAATGATTATGTATAAACTCTTTATAAACTCTTATAAATGATATATTTGTTATACCAATTCTGAACTTTTATGAACAAAATTTATAAAGCGATTTATAAAATATACATTTGTTATAGTTTCTATAAAGTATTATTTATTTTAAACCATTTTGTAAAGACTTATAATTAATTATAAACTCTTACTGATGAGTACATTTTATAGAACCTTTGAAAAACTTAACATACCCTTTAGAATAACATTTGTAATATATAAAGCTTTATATAAAGACTAAAAATCATTTATAGTGACTTTATAAATATCTATAAATTATCTGTACATCATTATAAATAATTTAACAATGTGATCTCCCATCATTCTTGACTTAACCTGTGCCACACAACAAGATTCAAGAAGAAAATCAGAAAGCATGGAGGAACAAACTCATGGGTTTAACGTCATGTGTAGATAGATATCATACCAAGTCAAAAGGGGAAGCTACAAAGCAGTTTGATCAAGATGTTCTTACTCGAAGCTAGATGAGTGGTCCAAGACTTATAGTGATTTCTTCAAGCCTTGTGCTTTCTTGGCTGAAAGGGGATCCAAAGGAGCTCCTCTGGTGAGTATTCCTTTTCTTTTCGTGTCTTGGTACTTTTCAGTTTTGTGCACTTGTTTATGAAGCAGATTATTTTTTATTCTTTTTAGAATTGGTATTCAAAACATCTGTTTTAGCGAGGCTTATATTACATGACTATTACTTAAGAAAATCAACATACTACCATGACTGTTCTCTAATCATGTCCAGAGTATCTTTGCTCAGTTTTTAACTCAGATTATTGATTATTCCTACATCTGTGTTGCAGAGCGCTCCCTTGGAACTAGGCAGGTTGCGGTTGTAAGGTCAGCGTTTCCCAACGGGAATCTTTTCTTTTGTTGCTGCATCTTTGTTTTCTTTTATGTCCACAATTACTTGCCAAAACGTTGGGATCTTTAGTGAAGATTATGATATGATGTACTCAGATTACTATTCTTAGTAATTAATTACAGAACAGTGGAATATTTTTAGTGCTTAGATGAAAGACGTATATTGAGACTACTTCTACTGTTTGCCACATTCTTTGATAATTTTGTTGCTTTTTAATAGGAATCAAGCTTAGTTAGGTTGGTGTTGAATGCTCTGCAAGGTCTTGAGTCTTCTCTTATTAGCATTTAGCATTTAGCATACATTATAAATTGTTTTTATAAACCCTTATAAAGTATTTGCATACCCTTATAAATTATTATACCAACCATTATAATTTTTTTATATGGCTTTCTAAATGGTTATAGACTCTTTTAGTTGAGTTATAACCCTATACAACTCTTATATACACCCCTTATAAATGATTTTTTAAATCCTTATAAATTATGATTTTGTAAGCCCTTATAAATGATTTTATAAACTCTTATAAATAAATTTAAATATTTTTATAAATGATTTATAGACTCTTATAAAATCTAATTGTGCTTAAATTAGACTTTTCTTTTGACCAAAATCTTATTTTACAATGTTACTATAACTAGTCTCTTTTTGAATATAAGCTTTCATAAAGTTTTTATTAACCCTTATTAGTAGTATAAATACCCTTTATAAATTATTTATAAACTTTCATATTTTTTTGTAAACATTTACAAATGTTTTATAGATTTTATAACATGTTTTATATGCTTTTATAAATGGTTTATATACTCTTACAAATGATTTACATACTCTTATAAATTATTTTATAATCTTTTATAATGGTGTATTAACTTTATAAATTGTTTTTATAAACCCTAATAAATTATTTGCATACCCTTATAAATTATTATACAAACCATTATAATTTTTTTATAAGGATTTCTAAATGGTTATAGACTCTTTTAGCTGAGTTATAAACCTATACAACTCTTATATACACCCCTTATAAATGATTTTTCAAATCCTTATAAATAATGATTTTATAAACAATTATAAATGATTTTATAAACCCTTATAAATAAATTTAAATATTCTTATAAATGATTTATAGACTTTTATAAAATCTAGTTGTGCTTAAATTGGACTTTTCTTTTGACCAAAATCCTATTTTAAAATGTTACCATAACTAGTATTTTTTTGAATATAAGCTTTCATAAATTTTTTTATTAACCCTTATTAGTAGTATACATACCCTTTATAAATTATTTATAAACTGTCATATTTTTTTGTAAACATTTATAAATGTTTTATAGATTTTATAACATGTTTTATATGCTTTTATAAATGGTTTATATACTCTTACAAATGATTTACATACCCTTATAAATTTTTTTATAATATTTTATAATGGTGTATTAACTTTATAAATTGTTTTATAAACCCTTATAAACTATTTGCATACCCTTATAAATTATTATACAAACCATTATAAATTATTTTATAAGGCTTTGTAAATAGTTATAGACTCTTTTAGTTTATTTATAAACCTATACAACTCTTATAGACACCCCTTATAAATGATTTTTCAAATCCTTATAAATAATTATTTTATAAACCCTTATAAATGATTTTATAAACCCTTATAAATAAATATAAATATTCTTATAAATGATTTATAGACTCTTATAAGGAGAAATCTAGTTGTGCTTAAATTAGACTTTTCTTTTGACCAAAATCTTATTTTAAAATGTTACTATAACTAGTCTTTTTTTTAATATAAGCTTTCATAAAGTTTTTATTAACCCTTATTAGTAGTATACATACCCTTTATAAATTATTTATAAACTTTCATAATTTTTTTGTAAACATTTATAAATGTTTTATAGATTTTATAACATGTTTTATATGCTTTTATAAATGGTTTATATACTCTTACAAATGATTTACATATCCTTATAAATTGTCTTATAATCTTTTATAATGGTGTATTAACTTTATAATTTTTTTTATAAACCCTTATAAATTATTTGCATACCCTTATAAATTATTATAAAAACCATCATAAATTATTGTATAAGGCTTTCTAAATGGTTATAGACTATTTTAGCTGAGTTATAAACCTATACAACTCTTATATACACCCCTTATAAATGATTTTTCAAATCCTTATAAATAATTATTTTATAAACCCTTATAATGATTTTATAAACCCTTATAAATAAATATAAATATTCTTATAAATGATTTATAGACTCTTATAAAATCTAGTTGTGCTTAAATTAGACTTTTCTTTTGACCAAAATCTTATTTTACAATGTTACTATAACTAGTCTTTTTTGAATATAAGTTTTCATTAAGTTTTATTAACCCTTGTTAGTAGTATAAATACCCTTTATAAATTATTTATAAACTTTCATAATTTATTTGTAAATATTTATAAACTTCAAATCTCAGGCTGCATTTTGACGCACTCTTCACAGATCGACTGGAAGAGCATTGTCGACTGGAACACAACTCTGGAACACAAAGATTCATCAACTCACACATCAAATTTCTAACAAACCTGAATCTGTTACTCACTTTTTTTCACTCAAGAATAGCTAAAAAAATTTCACTTGGTTTCCCACTTTGGGATATTGACATCTAAGCTCAAAGGGCTAGAAGTTACATGTAAACATAAGATTTTCACCACTTTCAAGAGTAACATGTCTCCAACTATATAGACTTTAACATCCACATCCTTTGCTAGGTACCTTCAGTTCAGGTATTCTTTCTTTAATGTATCGACCAACACCAGTAATGGTTCCACCAGTTCCAATACCGGCAACCAATATATCAACCTTGCCTCTTGTACCATCCCATATCTCAGGACCAGTAGTCTCGTAATGAATCTGCATATTCTATGATATATTAAAAACACTAACCAGGAACCAGAGAATCTCACAGATTATCAAAGTGATACACAAACTAAATGCCAGGGAATATATGCAGTACTCAAAGGTTGATACTCACTAAAATATGTTACAGCTAGAGAGAAAAAAAATGTAGGAAAAAAGTCATCACAGACCTTGGGATTGGGTGGGTTGTCAAACTGTTGGAGCATGTAGGAGTGGGAGTGTTCTTCAAGATCTCTTCAGCCTTCTGAATAGCTCCAGTCATGCCTTTTGCAGGTTCAGTTAACACAAGCTCGGCTCCAAACACCCTCAAAAGAACCCTTCTTTCCAGACTCATGGAGGCAGGCATTTATATCCTTTCGAAGCAGCAATGAAAGCAAGACCAATCCCTGTGTTCCCACTTGTAGATTCCACAAGAAAGCTCTAGAAAAATTGCAAAAAACGAAGATTTCATGTAGAGCTCTAATGTGATAGATAATCCACAGAGATTTAAAGTACAAAACCAGAGAAAGGTGAATAGAACTCTCACTCCATTTCGCTGTTGGTTCAAACCACCACAGGTGGCAATTGCTAAGTATCGATCATTTCTCGTCACTGCTTTCGAATCTGCAGATAAATAACACTAATAGTCAATGCCTGATTCAGTAGCCTAATCTAAAGTTTCCTATTTTGATAAGATCAGTGACACAACAATTGAATATTAATAAACGGGTTACGCACTTGCAGACTTGGTGGTAGCATTGCTGCATCCATAAAAGAACTCAGCGTCTCGATTCTGACCTCGATTTTGACCTCGAGAGAGTTGATCCTGGTGGACAGGACTCTGGCGAGCCACTGACATGCGAGAGGGTTGAAGAAGTGGCATCCAGGGTCGGCTATATGCTCGACTCGGCCCCAACGCTCGACGACACCGACGCTCGCTTGATCGACGCAACCTCTAAGTAGAAGATGAAGAATTAGGATGGACTTGTAGACATTATTTATCGTCTTTATCATGATTTCCAATCCATCGATTTCGCTTTCACCGTGAGCCTCTGGATCTATCAGGAATGATGGTTTCACCGTGAGATAGAGATGTCGGAACTCGGCGATGACTTTCGACGACGACGACAACGATGGATTCTCGGAGGAGAGAGACGATATATACAGAGAGAAAAAGATGAGGTTAATTTTGTCTTTTACACATCAATGAAAAATGTATTTGTGAAAATGTCATTCTATTGATGGTATTTTTGAATTGTGGTACTACACAAAGTGTAGTTATAAAATTTCCCCTTTTTAGTAAATAAGTTTTTGAATAAAAATTAATTCCACATTTTAAAGCATGGGTCAAGATATAATAATTAAAGTATATAAACAGACTAAAATTAATAATTATTTAAAAAATTAATATGAATAATGAAATTAAATTTAAATTTAAAATAAACCAAAACTAAAATATCGAAAAAACCTTGTAACATGTGAACAACAAAGTAAAATAAAAAATAAATAAACTGTTATATTTATTTCAACCATAAATCACTAAATTGTAATAA
Source organism: Hirschfeldia incana (assembly GCA_026261945.1). NCBI lineage: Eukaryota > Viridiplantae > Streptophyta > Magnoliopsida > Brassicales > Brassicaceae > Hirschfeldia > Hirschfeldia incana. The sequence continues at coordinate 1,111,234 of JABCMI010000069.1, forward strand.
CCATATATGAACTATTCATTGGTGCTCAACAAAATAATAAATTAGTTTGCCTAAAAACATTTTTGCCTAACTTTTGTGAAATTTAAGCATTACATTCATAATATATTCATCATTTATCTAAGCATTCATGAATATACTTTAAATATGAAAATCTAAGTCAAATTATATTACATAATGAGTTATCCATTGGTTCAACCGGTAGTCGGGTGCTAGATTTTAGCAATTTTTGAAGGTTATATTGCATTTTAAAATAAAGAGTTTATTTTTAAAAAAAATTTCAAATCAGATTTAATTAATATAAAATCACTGGTTATTGCCAGATTTCAGAACACTAAAATCGAACACTTTAAGTGTACAATTTAAATGTAAATACACAATCAAAATACAAACTGATATCATACAAATTTGATTTGTTTCGAAAATATTTTTGCGCTTTGAAAGCAGAATAATTTTAAAAAATCTGCTTACAAAAAGTTTTTAGACCTATTTATTAGTACTACTTAATAGTGTTTTGGTCATTACTAATATAGTCCACTATTTGAATATGAATACTAACATACTAGATGATTATCGGTGTCCTGTGCGGAGAGAGTTCTCTAAAATATGTATTTAAATATTACAATTAGAACATGTTTTGTTATCAAGAATTTTTATTACATTTGATTTAGGGTGGACATTCAGATATCATTTGGTTCGCTTCAGTTATATTCCGATTTTTTGTGAGTTTGATCTGATTCGGATCTGCGGATTTGGTTTGTGTTTGGACTCAAATAACTCATTTTATTTATTTTTTTAAAATAAAATAAAATTCATATATACTATAAATTTTTCAAAATATATAAAAAAATTATTTATAACATATAAATATGTATAATATAAGCTAAAATAATAAAGTTAACATAAAATTTTGTTTAGCTTCAATATTCGGATAAGAAATCAATCGATATTTGAAGTATTGGTATTTTAAGTATCATTTAACTATTGTAAACATATATTTTTAACTATTTGTATATATTTCTAAGTATTTTGGACAACTTAATAACATCATATATTTTTTATATTTTTTAGACATTAAATTTTTTAAAATAATTAATATATTTAAGTATATAAATCTGGTCTGGAGATATTCAATATCTGAAATATTTATTTTTTGTATCGGGTTCCGTTCTAAAAAATAGCATCTTACCATTTTTCGTAATTTATAGACGTTTAAAAAATTCAAAATATAACATATATGAAAAATATAAATTTTTAATATATGATTAATGTGATATTTACTTTTTAATAATATAAAATTAAACAAAAATGTAGAGGATAATTGTTTTTATCAAATATGTATGATTTATAATCATTAATTATCATATACATTAATCATATTAGGTAATTTCATAGTTCTTATTTATAAAAAGAAACTTATGTTGCTTTTATTTAAAGAAAGAATACAAAACTACTAATCAATGTGATGATTAATTTAATAAAAAGTATAACATATATTTTTATGGACTAACTTATTTTACTAAAGATTTCTAAGAATCATCCTAATGATGACACGCGGTTACAAAACATATTGTAGTGTTTTAGGATTAATATATAGGGGATAATTGAACAAGGACTTATTTCATATCTATGATATCTTATATGAATCCCACTAATTAGGAAACCACGGCTCTAAAATATCGCACCATTTATATATATATATATATATATATATATATATATATATATATATATTTTTTTTTTGACAAGAAACCCCACCATTTATATATTACGTGACAAAAATATTTTATGTACTCAGCTATTTTATATAACTATAGCTCCTACCACAAGTTATTTTACATAACCAAGTTTTTTTTTCTATAACTAATGCATCATTTTTCCATTTTGGCCAATTAATTATATATGACCTACATCTCCTATAATGTGAACTCTACAATGCATCAAATGGATAAATATAAATACAGAGTTTAAGAAAAATATTTACAGTTTATATAAGTTGAATTTGATTAATATATATCATTATATAATAATTATTACAAAATTTTTTAATTATTTAAATAATTATAATTCATAAAATATATTTTAAAATGTATCTATATTGTTTTTAAATGAGCATTGTTAATATTTGCCTCTACTATTTTGACATATTACTTTTTTACCACTGAACATACTATTAAATATAAATCTAATTTTATAATAATAACTAGATATACACGCTCATCCATTTCTCTCTATCCTACCAAAAACCGTGGACTACCTTTGATATTAGAGAGTCAAGTTTTTGCAGTTTTTTTTTTTTTTGAAACTAAAAAATATTTTTTTTTTGCAGTTTACGCATCTTTGTAACAATTGGCGCTAAATAATCACATTATATGCATTGTTCATGTTATATATCTATAAATATTAAGTGTAATATAAATAAAGAAATAAAATTTCATATTTTTTAATATAAATCATATTAAAAGTTTTAAAACATAAAAAAAATCAATACAAAACAGGTTAAAAGATAGAATATACTATTTTATTAAGCCAATAAAATTACTATTAAAGTAACTGAAATAATAGGTTAAAAAAATCATAAAGAGGATTAGAATTTTTTGAATCCTCAAACATTTAATAAAATTTAAATTTAAAAATAAATCATATAAATAAATTTAACAAAAAATATGTAAAAATATTCAAAACATATAAAAAAATTTATCAATACAAAAAGGTTTATAATGATAAAATACATTATTTCAAACTAAGCCAATTCAATTAAGTCAGGGTGAAATAAGCTAAACATTAGAGTTATATAAACAAAACTATAATGAGAGTGGGAATTATCTGAATTCTCAATTTTTTTTACAATTTTAAATAACAAGACTAAATTATATAAGTAAATTAAACATAAATTGTTATAAAAATATTTAAAGCATAAAAATGAATTTTTATGAATATAAAATGGGTTAAATATTTTATTTTATCTAAACCATTAGAAAAAATGAGGGTGAAATAAGTTAAACACACCAATTAAATAAACAAAATCATATGCGGGTCAAAATTATCAGAAATCCTCAAAAAAATATTTTAAACAACAAAATTAAATCATATAAATAAATTTAATACAAATTATATAAGAAAATTAAATTATTTAATTATTAAAATTTGTAATATCATTATATAGAATGAAATTTCAACCAAATATTAATCCCGCGCTTTTAAACACAGACTAAAATGTAGTTCAATCATTAAAAATGAAGTTAAATAAATTAGAAATTGGTGGGAAATTAATTGATGAAGTTGGTAACTTGATGGGAAATATAAGGTTGCCTAAAAAGTGTAATAATATGACACTAAAGTCCCACATCGGGGAGTAACTAAAGAAGAAAAAAAGTCTTAACTTTGTTCGATGTTCTTCTCCTTAATTTTTTGGCGGATCACGTTTTAATTTGAGTAAAATCTAAAAATAGCACACAAACGAACACTATAAAACAACATGAATCCTCCCTTGATCAAATCACTTTTAAATTTGTCAACACATTTTTAAAAGAAGAAAAAACCAAAAATAAAAAGATATTATCACCATGGCTAGCGCAAGAGGTTTGGTTGCCAAGGCAAATAATACTAATGTAGGCTCATTAATCATAATGGCCTTGGTGTTAGGTTCTTGCGTAGCTAATGGTGAATATCTCGGTGGCCGCCGTGGCCTTGCCGCTGTTGCCGGCAACCCTACGGTCTTTGATATTACTACGAATGGAGCAGTGGGAAATGGTGCCACCGATTCTTCCAAGGTGAGATTTCTTTAATTTTAGGGAATTAGCTTGAGTTTCGCTTCGTAATTTAAGTTACTGTTATTATTAGTAAAATACACATGACAAGAAACATTTATCCAATAATAAATGGTTTGTTTCTTCTAAAAAAATTGTCCGACAGGCGTTTCTAAACACATGGATCCAAGTGTGTGCCAGTCCTGTACCAGCAACGCTACTAGTCCCTAAAGGAGATTTCTTGGCTGGTCCAGTAATTTTTGCTGGTCCGTGCAAGAGCAAAGTGACCGTCGAAGTTCAAGGCACAATCATGGCTACACCCAGCGGATACCCAACTCCTGAATGGTTCTTATTCGAACATGTCGATAATGTCGTCCTCACCGGACCCGGCACATTCCACGGCAAAGGTGAAGCCGTTTGGAAAGCAGATGGCTGTGGTCAAAAGGCCGAATGCAATCTTCCTCCAACGGTAAGATTTAAGTTAATAATAATATCATTAACTAATATTTTTGTACTGATCATACTTACACTTGCATGTAGTCTCTAAAATTCAGAAACATCTTAAATCTTGACATTTCCGGCATTAGCTCGGTCAACGCAAAGGCCTTCCACATGTTCTTGGTAAAAACTACAAATGTCAACGTTCAAAACATCAAGCTTACTGCCCCTGCTGAAAGTCCCAACACCGATGGTATCCATTTGAGCAATGCGGTCAACGTTCATATCGGTGACAGTTTAATAGCGACAGGAGACGATTGTATCTCAGTCGGTCGTGGTTCCACCAATGTAACCGTCGAACGCGTGACTTGTGGCCCAGGACACGGCCTAAGTGTCGGTAGTCTTGGTAAGTACCCGAACGAGGAGAATGTTGCCGGCATTCACTTTAAGAACTGCACCATGAAAGACACCGACAATGGTCTTAGAATCAAGAGTTGGGGTGGTTCGTCTCCAAGCACGGCTGTGGATATCACATATGAAGATATTATGATGACAAATGTTAAGAACCCAATCATCATTGACCAGAACTACGGCACAAGAGGAGGAGTGAGTATATATACCCCAGAAAATCTCAAACCAAAACTTCCCTTGATCTTACGATAATATACTTTTTGTTGGAGTTAAACATGAAGTTAACTTGGAGAACAAGATATTTCCTAATTGAAATATGTTAATTCCTAAGAGTTTAGGAAAGTTAGTTCCTAAGAGTTTAGGAAATATGTTAGCTATATAAAGAGGTGCAAGAGTGTTGCATACCTTTAAGAGTTTAAGGGTTTTGGGTGCTTGAGTTTTGTGTAAGTTTCTTGAGCTATAATAAAGAGAGTTCTTTATATTGTGTTCTTATACAAACCTTAAACTTATATTTGGTATCAGAGCTTGAGACCGAGAAAAGATAATCGCAAAGAAAGATGGGAGACTTAGTGGTTGCTACGCCGAAGAAGGAGGGAGGTTCGTCCTCTATTAAATGTCCGATGTTGACCACAACCAATTACACCGTGTGGGCTATACGGATGAAACTCCTGCTTAGCGTTAACGAAGTCTGGGAGGTTGTTGAGGAAGAATCCACCGAGAAGAAGAAAAATAACATGGCGACTGCTCTTATATTCCAATCTATTCCGGAAGCCCTAATTTTGCAGGTAGGAAGCCTTACTTCCGCAAAGAAAGTCTGGGATGCAATAAAAACTCGTAATGTAGGAGCAGATAGGGTTCGAGAAGCACGACTCCAGACTTTGATGACTGAGTTTGATCGGATGAGAATGAAGGAAACTGAGAAAATAGATGACTTTGTGGGCAAGATGGCAGAGACGGCATCAAAAGCAGCGGCGTTGGGTGAAATTATAGACGAACCGAAGCTTGTAAAGAAGTTCTTGGGAGGCTTACCACGCAAGAAATTCTTACACATGGTAGCTTCCCTTGAGCAACTGCTGGATTTGAATTCAATAGGCTTCGAAGATGTCGTGGGACGGATGAAAACCTTTGAAGAACGATTAAATGCAGACGAAGAAGAAGAGGCTCAGGAGAATCAGAGCAAACTGATGTACGCCAATGCTGAACGAGAATACCAAGGAGGACGTGGTCGAGGTGGTCGATATTATGGCAGAGGAAGAGGACGTGGTAGATCATCCTGGGATAATCGAGACAGCAGAACATACTGGGAGAACAGAGATACCTCAAGGATCACATGTTTTCGATGTGATAAACTAGGACACTATGCAGCCACTTGTCCGGATCGACTACTGAAACTACAAGAGACAACGGAGAGTAAAGATGGAGATGGAACACAAGAAGCTGACAAACTTATGATGCACGAAATCGTCTATCTCAATGAGCGAAACGTGAGACCAAAGGAGTTTGAATCAAGTACTGATAGCGAAAGAGTGTGGTATCTAGACAACGGAGCCAGCAATCACATGACTGGAAACCTAAGCTACTTCAAATCCTTGGATGACACAATTACTGGAAAGGTTCGATTTGGAGATGATTCAAGGATAGATATCAAAGGGAAGGGATCCATTCTGTTCATATGTCTAGATGGGAAAAAGAAGATACTAGCAGACGTCTACTTTATCCCAGAACTTAAAAGCAACATCATAAGCCTTGGACAAGCAACGGAGTCGGGATGTGATGTGAGAATGAGAGAAAATTATCTTACTTTGCATGATAAAGATGGTAATCTCATCGTAAAGGCGCCAAGGTCCAGAAATAGACTTTATAAAGTAATGATGGAGATAGAAGAACCAAAGTGTCTACAAACACAAACACAGTGTGAGGCCTCGCGATGGCACGCTCGTCTTGGACATCTTGGGACAGATGCTATGAAAACAATGGTGAGAAAGGAGCTAGTCACTGGACTTCCTGAGTTGAGAGTCGAGAAAGAAACATGTAGTTCATGCCTGCAAGCTAAGCAAACAAGAAAACCATTCCCTGCATCAACGGTATATCGTGCGTCCGAAGTATTAGAGCTCGTACATGGAGATCTTTGTGGGCCGATAACTCCACCCACTGCAGGAAGAAACAGATACATATTCGTGCTCATTGATGACTGCTCGCGATATATGTGGACTATACTCCTAAAAGAAAAATCAGAAGCATTCGACAAGTTTAAAAACTTTAAGAAGATAGTCGAGCATGAAACAGGTAAAACGATCAAGACATTGAGAACAGACCGAGGTGGAGAATTTACAAGCACAGAATTTCGCGAGTTTTGTGAGAAATCAGGAATACAACGGCATCTAACTGCTCCATACACCCCACAGCAGAACGGAGTGGTAGAGAGACGTAACAGAACCTTGTTGGAGATGACTAGAAGTATTTTGATGCACATGGAGGTACCGAACTATCTCTGGGGGGAGGCTATAAGGCATTCAACATATCTCATAAACAGGATTTCAACCAAAACACTAGCCTCTAAGACACCGTATGAAGCCTGCAGAGGGAGAAAGCCAAACATAGAGCATCTTCGGGTCTTTGGATGTGTTGTACATGCCAAGGTGGAACCAGTGAACCTTAAGAAACTCGATAGCAGGTCTCGTACACTTGTGCATCTCGGAACCGAACCCGGTTCTAAGGCATACAGATTATTTGATCCCACACATCAACGAATAGTTGTTAGTCGAGACGTTGTATTTGAAGAAGATAAAGCTTGGGAGTGGAATAAAGTTCGAAAGAATGAAGTTGAGAAGCCTGGAAGCTTCAAGGTCACGATTGGAGAGTATGGAGATCAGAGACTTGAAGAACCCACAAGTGAAACAGCCGACAAAGAAGACACGACCGGAGATACGGTCGAAGAAGAGAACCATGATTCTGAAACAGAGAGTGCAGAGGAAACAGAGGAACTACAGCCACGACGATCAGCCAGGATCAGTAAGAAACCAGGGTATCTTGATGATTATATTTGTCTTGCTGAAGAGGAAGGAGATCGTCTTTTACTTCTCTTGAACGAGGAGCCATGGGATTTTAAAACCGCGATGGAAGAAAAGGTATGGCGTGAAGCATGCGAAGAAGAGATCAACTCAATTGTGAAGAACAAAACATGGGACCTTGTTGATCTACCTCCAGGAGCAAAAGCAATTGGCTTAAAGTGGATTTTTAAAATCAAACGGAACGCCGATGGTACCATCAACAAGTACAAATCAAGATTAGTAGCTAAAGGATACATCCAACGTCATGGTATTGACTTTGAAGAGGTTTTCGCACCGGTCGCACGTATAGAAACCGTGAGGTTTCTCATTGCTCTTGCTGCATCCAAAGGATGGGAGATCCATCACCTAGACGTCAAGACTGCATTCCTCCATGGAGATTTAAAAGAAGTTGTGTATGTGAAACAACCGGAAGGATTTGAAGTGACCGGAGAAGAAGACAAGGTATACAAGCTTAATAAAGCTTTGTATGGTCTGAGACAAGCTCCTAGAGCTTGGAATGAAAAACTTAACAAAGTTCTAGAAACTTTAAAGTTCAAGAGATGTTCAAAGGAGCCTGCCTTGTATCGCAAGCAAGAGGGAGAGCAACTTCTGCTTGTTGCCGTGTACGTTGATGATTTATTGATCACGGGTTCTGATCAGTCTATGATACATGGGTTTAAAAAGGAGATGTCGAGCAACTTTGAGATGAGCGATCTCGGGTTGTTAACCTACTACCTCGGAATCGAAGTGAGTCAAGAGAACGGGAGAATAACGTTGCATCAAGGAAGGTACGCGAGTAAGATCTTGAGTGAGGCAAGTATGGACGAGTGTAATGCTACACAGACACCTATGGAGTTTGGTTTGAAAGTGTCAAAGGCAGAAGAGGAAGATAGTATTGATGAAAAGGATTATAGACGAAAGATAGGATGCTTGCGATATTTACTTCACACTCGCCCAGACCTTGCGTTTTGTGTTGGAGTGCTCAGTCGATATATGCATAATCCAAAGGTGTCTCATGGAACAGCATTGAAGATGGTGCTAAGATACTTAAAAGGTACGACAACACTTGGTCTTGTATACAAACGATCAAGTACAATGGAGCTGGAGGGGTTTAGTGACTCGAGTCACAACATTGATGAGGATGACGGCAGAAGTACTACAGGTCACATATTTTATCTTAATGGCTGTCCCATCACGTGGTGTTCTCAGAAACAAGAGATAGTGGCTTTGTCATCCTGTGAGGCTGAGTTTATGGCTGCGACCGAAGCCGCGAAACAAGCCATATGGCTTCAAGAGCTGTTGGAAGAAACTGTTGGAAGACTAGATGATCGAGTGGTGATACGACTTGACAACAAATCAGCCATAGCACTCACAAAAAATCCTGTCTTCCATGGTCGCAGTAAACACATACACAAACGGTACCATTTTATACGGGAGTGCATTGAGAATGAGTTAGTCGACGTGCAACATGTTCCAGGGACTGAGCAAAAGGCTGATATCTTGACTAAAGCTCTGGGAAGAATCAAATTCAAAGAGATGAAGGATCTTGTGGGAGTTCAAGACATTGGAGAAGATAACTTCAAGTTTAAAGGGGAGAATGTTGGAGTTAAACATGAAGTTAACTTGGAGAACAAGATATTTCCTAATTGAAATATGTTAATTCCTAAGAGTTTAGGAAAGTTAGTTCCTAAGAGTTTAGGAAATATGTTAGCTATATAAAGAGGTGCAAGAGTGTTGCATACCTTTAAGAGTTTAAGGGTTTTGGGTGCTTGAGTTTTGTGTAAGTTTCTTGAGCTATAATAAAGAGAGTTCTTTATATTGTGTTCTTATACAAACCTTAAACTTATACTTTTTCTGTGTGTTTTGTAGGATTCGAGAGTTGCGATAAGCAATGTGCTGTTCAAGAACGTAAGAGGAACAACAATTACAAAAGATGAAGTTCAGATCATGTGCAGCAAATCAGTACCGTGCAAAGGAGTCAGCGTCGTTGATGTGGACTTGAGCTTCGTAGGTGACAAAGGAGGACATCCCTCGGCGTCAGGAGGTTTGGTCGGAGCTCTTTGTACCAACGCCAATGTTATCTTCGGTGGAAAACTTAGTTTCCCTATGTGTCCTAAATAAGCTTTTTGGTATAAAAAATTGATGTTGAAAAACAAAACAAAAGTCTCCACAAACATTTTTTTTTGTTTTGTTTGTGAGTTAGTTTGTATGTTTATCAACAATAACTGGAATATATTACATTTTGATAATTTTTCTATGACTATAATTTTTTTTTTGTGGTAATAATATAATAAACAGACCTTTGAATTGATTGCTTGAAAAATCTCTGGTCGTAACTTTGGTCTGTGAGTTTAGTGTATACAACCATTTCACACTAAAACTACTCTATTTAAAATCTCGGATCAGAGGTACAAAATAAAATTAAAACATCAGCTATCGTAGCCTGAAAGCTTTCTTTGTTTCTTAAACTTAGCTTAAGAACTTCTTCAATGATATTATTACAAGGCTGAGAACAAAAACTTTCCACCCTCTTAAATTCATTTGAAAACTTATATGAATCCTCCATTCCCTTTTACAAAATACACCTAGAAGGCGTTGATGCGGCCAGTCCACTGATTTGTTTTTTTCCGAGTAATCAAAAGAGGCCCATGCAATTTTAGCGATATGTTCTATAGGAACCTAATGATCCTATTTGGTCAAATACCTCTGGTTAATTGAATCTCCCCAAATCATTCATGTTACTGCCTGAAAATCAGATGGATGAACCGAGGTTAGTTCAGATTGGCCTGGTACTGCCGTACTGATCGGATAGTATATGGAGCGGTACGATGGGGGAAATGGATCTGATTAGTACCTGAAATCAAAAGAATTATTTTTGTAAGTTTTCTGATTTATAAAATGAAACAAAACTGAGAAGAAACTTTAGAAAATAAAATGAACAGAAACAAGATAATTTTTATGAGTTTTCAGATTTATAAAAACAAAAAACAAAATGATGAAATAAACAAGTAAAGAGAAAGATAGTCATATGGCTTATGGATTCAAGCTGCTGGACTGAAGTCTCTTTCAGCAAGAACAAGTGGATGAAAGATGGATAGATAGGGTGGAATCAAGCTGCTGGTCGTGTGACACTCTCAGCTGAATCTAATGATGTATTGAAGTAGAGTTGCAGATGAATGTTTGATTGAATCTTTCAGTCAGATGGGATGATGGACGAGACGGATTGAATAGACACCACAAAGCTCTGTAAAAGGAGACTTTGGTAAACCTGGTTGCTCAAGAGCTGTTTCACACACACTCAAAAGACTTAGAACAATAATTTTAAGAAAACTAGAAAACTGAATAATTCTTATTACTTTCAAAAGGGTTGGAGTTTTACGAAGACAAACTACTGAGCTTATATATGCTCGACCTTGGGACTTTCTAACAGTCTGAAATTGATTAAAGGAAACAATAAACTTGAAATAAAATCAAAGGAAATCAAAGCTTGATGGCTCCATGGAATATAACCGTTAGGCTTGATTTGTGGTCTTGAAGAGAGATGATCTTGTATCTTGATATCTTTTGGATGTATCCACGGTTTAAAACTCTTCCTGATATTTCTCTGATGTGCTTTGATGAAGGATATGGCCGCTGGTCTTGAGCAATAATGGGGATGATTGACAAGTGCTTTAGATGCTGTAGAAAGCCATTTTTTTCTTAAAGCCATTTTTATAAAGCAATCATGCTTTAGATCTTAAAAATAAATCTACAACAAAAAACTTAAGAAATGAAATATGTTAGCTTTGAAAATCAATTTTTCTACAGCTTTTATTTAGTGCTTTCGATTGCCTTTGAAAAAAAAAAATCTACAGAAAAAAAATAAAGCCACAGCCAAAAAACTTACAGCCTAATTTCTAGAGCAAAAAACATAAAGCCACAGCCTTTTCGAATCAACCTCAATGTGTAGAATCTCATTCAATGTAATTGGAGTAAATGCTGCCAAATAAAGAAGATTGGAGTGAATGAAGATCCGTCTGATCTCCTGGGTGCTGGTGCAGCTGAGGACGTCTTGGATGCATTCTGAATGGTTACAATGATCTCATGGTTTCCACAAATAGGTTTGGATCAGACCAAATCGAATTAGTTGGCAACTTTCCCAAATTGATGTCGGTTTGGTCGGTTTTAGGAAATTGATTGTATTTTGGTTTTCCCTTGACCAATTCTTCTGATTCTGGGCTTCCAGAATAGCTGACAAATCCCTCTTAAAGCCCATAACTGAATTTGGAGAACGCTTCCTCGTGGTTGGACTGAAATTCACTTCAAATGGCTGATACTCGCAACTGGATGGACTGGAGAACCTCTGACTTGTAAAATTCATAAGATTTCTGAAAATTTCAGTTGGGCTTGACTCCGTCTTGAGTTTATAATCCAAGAAAATGGTTTTCACTTGAAAAAGCCTTTTGGTTGTCGAGATATACGCCTTGGACTGGACCTATGTCGTTGGTATCGCCTAGGTGGTTGGTTTGGACGGTTTGGTGAACCTCCGGTTCAGCTACTGGTTTGGACGGTTTGGTGAACCTCCGGTTCAGCTACTGGTTTGATGGCCGCATCAATTCATCTTAGACAAAGAAAAGAAGAGACTAATAAGTAATGGAGAGTCTACTATAATAAGAAGAAGAGCTTGAAGGACTCAACTACTGATCAGCCAGTGAAGTGATCTGCTGATCAAAGAGGAAGTTGATGTTAATTTAGATGGGCTTCCAACCTAAAACCAATTGGCAATTAGGGGAGTGACCCATCCACCTTATATATTACTAAGGATCCCTTCCAACTACCAATGTGGGACAACTATGTGTCTAATACGCCCCCTCGAGATGATGGTTCTTTGAGCATCAATCTCGGAATGCTCGGGCAAAGATCGATGGGGCCAGATCGATGGATCGGGTTGGAATGTGTGGATCGGGCTCTGATACCATGTTAAGCTAGATGAGTTTCCAACCTAAAACCAATTGGCAATTAGGGGAATGACTCATCCACCTTATATATTACTAAGGATCCCTTCCAACTACCGATGTGGGACAACTTGTTAAGCTAGATGGGCTTCCAACCTAAAACCAATTGACAATTAGGGGAGTGATCCATCCACCTTATATATTACTAAGGATCCATTTCAACTACCGATGTGGGACAACTATGTGTCTAATAGTTGACAGCTCAGAGGAGTTGTTAGTCGTTGATGAGTTACCCCTTTATGACAGAAGTTCTTGTAAACACGTGTATAAATAATGAGGTAGAGTCTAAGTGGAAGTTGGATTTTTGCAAATTGTAAACTTGGGCTTCTTAAGCAAGAGCATAGAGATTGGGCTTAGCACTTGTATTGAGTGTTAAGAAGGAACAGACAGTGTTTTACATTTAAAGAATACTGTTCTCTAGACACTCTAGCAGCATCCAGGATCCGAAGCATCGGGATTAAGATAACTATCATCGTGATGAGAGGTCTCAACACGAAGGAAGTAAGGAGATGGAAGCCAAGAAAAAGAAGAGAGACAGAGAGGAAAGAGAATGGGGCTAGGGAGGGAATCAAGAAACCTAAGTTTAATGGTAGCGGGAGGAGGAGCAAGCTTGAAGATGTGCCAATGGAGTTTGATAAGAACAAGGCTAAAGTTAGTGAGACACGTTTTGTATCTACTGCATCGGAAACTTCTAGTCAAATTTTTGAAGCTGTTAAGCAAGCTCAGGAGCTGACTGCTCAGATGAAAGTGAAACCCACAGAGAAAGTTGTTGCAGTAGCACAGAAACCGACCACAATCCATGTTATGCGTGTGGATGCATTTGGAAGAGAGATAGATAAAACATGGACGTGTGGCTAGTGTGACTAAACCTAGTGATCTTACTACATAGTGTTAGGAACACAGTTTTTGAAAAATATTTTTTTCTACTTTTCCGGCCAACCCGGCGGTGGTCGTGATCAGATTATCTCTTTCTTATTAATAGAGAAACAATTTGAATTAATAACCTTGGTTTTTGTAAGTTAATTACATACAAACCTGCGGATGTGTCATGTTTATATTCACTCTCAACCATGTTTTAGAAAGACCATTTAATTACTAGACAATTTACGAAATTATGCCACTGGCCAAAATGAAAATGTCACATAATATACGTTATGATTCACTTAAACCTAATATAAAACACAGTGAATTGTATAATCCTTATTCACTGATTCTGTATATGAGAATGTGTTTCCACCAAAAGTATTCTCTGATGCGGTTTGCCTATGTACATGTTGACCGATTATATTTGGTTTTCCGAAAAATCGTTACAACATAGTCTGTATTTATGATTACAACATAGTCTATATTTATGATAACTTTAAAAACATGTTTTTATTGGCAAACATCATAAAACAATCACGGTGTATGTTCAAAGTGTTTTTTAGGTTTACTAAAATTTAATTGTCAAGTACAGACTTTAACATATCATTTTGAATTTATCATACTGGGAACTAAAGTGTATAGACAGTCAAATTTATTTTAATTCTAATTTTCTATATATTTATATTTAAAGTGTATTCATATTCAATATGTATTTTTATTAAAAATATACTTTTGTATAGGTTATCCTGGTACAAAAGTATACTTTTAATGAAAATACATATTGAATATGAATACACTTTAAATATAAATATATAGAAAATTAGAATAAATTAATTTATTTTTATTTTTTCTATAGGTTATCCTGGTTTGTCCAAAAAAGAAAAAGAAAAAAGTATAGGTTATCCTGGTATGGCCTTTAGATAGGTAATGATGCAATGTCAAAAAAAGGAGATAGATGCTTCCAATTAAATTTTTGCATTACGTCACGATTTGAATTATGGAAATAAGGTAAGTTCCAATTCTACAAATAATTTGCGTGTAAGACTAATTGGAGGGGTAATGGACCCTTGAGGAACATATCGAGGATTAAAGAAAGAAATTTATATCTTACACACTGTGATTATATTGTGTCCAAGTCAATGTATGATATAGTACCGAAAACCATGTTTTATAACATGGTACGTAAAAACATCTCCAATGTAATACTCTATTTTTTCCTCCAATGTGGAGTAAAAGTGAAAATTGTGTAATAGTGCTCCAACCCTATTCTAAGTGAAATGATGAACAAACATATTAAAAATATAAATGTATCATTTATATTTTGTTAAATTTTATAGTATTGAATAAATTAAACAATTACATTATATTAAAAAAAATTAATTTTTTTTTATATGTTATAAGAATATTTATAAATGAATATAACTTACTAAAACTGTTAAAATCTCATATTAAAAGTTTTGTAATCAATAAATTATATTTTGTATCACAAAATACAAATGATCATAAATCTATATGAGTAGACAGCTTCATTTGATATATATTCATATTAAAAAAATAAATATATTTCAGTACCATTAAAGTTAAATTATATGTCATATATATATATATATATATATATATATATATTAGTTTCAAAATTTTAGAATTATATAACATATTTGCATTGATAAAATCTAAATAGTTTTCAATGTTTTAATTTGTTCAAATCATTAAAAGTATATCTTATATATTTTTGTTATTATAGAATAAAATTCTAAAAACATATTTATTTAACGAATATTTTACAAACTATTTTAATCTGCAAAAGATGTGAGTTATTGGAACGTACCGTCTAACTCTGCGCAAGACGCAGGTCTTACCTAATTGGTTCATTGTAAAACTTGTAACAAACACTACAATACAATCTAATTGATATGGCAATTGGGCTCTCCCGTCCCGTCCTGTCCCATACCGTAGCGGGCTCGTCGTCGAGTGGGTCACGGCGGGACTGTCCCACGTGGGCTGCGGTCTTCCAAATGGCTGTCCAATCACATACGGCATAATTTATAAGCCTTTGCGGGACACCTCCTTCAATTTCTTCATGAATGTTAAAATAGAAGAGTTGTGTAAGGGAGTTGAAGATACCTCAACAACATCGATCGCGACAATATCTAATGTGATCACTCGCCGATTTAATGGTTTTGAAATAAGTGAAAACAATTTGGACAGTGAAATTCAACTCTTTCATGTATACTCTTTGTTTGATTTTTTGTAAAACAATGTTTCTGCATAGAACCAATAACTTAATACTAATGGTTGCATCATCTTCTTCAACCAAGCTGTTGAACTTAGAGTGTAGAGACAAGATTCTGCAGTAACTCAAACGCTCAATTCGAACAGTTTAAAAAACATGCAATAACTCTTCAACAAGCAGTAGCTATTTAACAACATCTTTGTAACTTTTTTTTTTTCAAAACACCAATTGACAATACTGAAAAAAAACCCATCAACTTAAACAAGAAAATCCCACATAGTAATAAAGCAACCATCCGGCCCGTCCTATTTTGAGTCCGTCCCGCATTCGTCCCGTCCCATTTTGAGCCCGTCCCGCGAGGCCCGCAATTTTGCGGACTTGTCAAATGGATGTCCAATCCCGTCCCACAGCAAGCCTTTACGGGCCAAGCTTGCAGTTCAGATCTTTGATATAATATCAATTAATACAATTAAAACAAAACAAATTTTTATCTACAGACAAATAGTTTAGGTTAAACTATTACATTTATTTAACTTCCTATTTTTTTACAATTAATTTAGTTATTAATAAATCGATGCTGTTAAACAAAATTCATTTTTATCTACTTAGAAATACTCTAGGTTTGACAGTTTCACTTATTTAGTTTTTATTATTAAATATACACAAAATCTTATCATATTACTTAAATATTTTCAAAATAAGATCAAAAGATATTACTGAGTATCTTTTCTAATATTGCATTGTAACAATGTCTTTTAATATCGGTTTATTTAAAATATAGATATTTATTGTTTTAAAATTTATTTTAAGTAATGAAAATTTGTAGTTATTTTTAATTTTATTACACATGAATATTAATTCAGTTTGATTTATCGTTTAAAAAAAAATTTCTATCATATTTTTATTTACACAATTCATATTCATTATTGAATTATTACAAGAAATATTATATAAAACATAACTTAATCTATTTACTGAATGTTTTAAAAGTTATAAATTAAAAAATATTACATATACATAACAACATATATTCATAACATATATTCATACCTGATTAAAACATACCTAAATTAGTAATGCAAAATATTAGAAATTAGATACTTAACAATAATTTTTTTTATTTAATATAATATATAAATTAGAATAATAAAATATAATCTAATATAATTTAATTTGACAAATAAAATAGAAATTTGTTACCATTAATATTATTTGATTATATGGTATATCGAATTATATATTATGATTTTTTGCAACTATTTTATAAAAATCTAAAAATTTATCAAATGTGAGACGAGTTGTTTATATAATTAATTTATGTTATAATAAATATTGAATTAATGTTATAATAAAATAAATTTTGACAAACATAATAAATAAAAAGTAATTTCATATTATAAGTATAGATCATGTAAGGATATAATACACCAGTTTTGATTCTAATTTGTATTACATCATAAAATTCATAAAGTAACCATATATCATCATACCATATATCATTGAGATTCACGTTATACTAGTTGTGTTCGGATTATATTCGAAGTTAAATCCAAAATATAAAAGAAAAAAATACGAAGTAAATACCTATTTATATAAAATAAGATATTTATGATACTTATTTAAAATTTAAATATTTATTTTTAGATATCATTTCAAAATAAATATAAAATTGAATATTTGAAGTGTATTTTGGATTTTTGGATTCCCTATTTGTAAGGCAAGTATTGATGTTCTTAAAATAGAAAAATAATCTGATAGTAGTTCCACTTAATTTGTAAAAAAATGTATTGGTATTTAGGAAGTTTTCTTTGTTTTCTTCGCGGATCACGTTTTAATTTGAGTAAAATCTAAAAATAGCACACACACGAACACTATAAAACAGCATGAATCCTCCCATGACCAACTCACTTTTAAATTTGTCAACACATTTTTAAAAGAACAAAAAAAGCAAAAATAAAAAGATATTATCACCATGGCTGGCGCAAGAGGTTTGTTTGCCAAGGCAAATAATACTAATGTAGGCTCATTAATCTTAATGGCCTTGGTGTTAGGTTCTTGCGTAGCTAATGGTGAATATCTCGGTGGCCGCCGTGGCCTTGCCGCTGTTGCCGGCAACCCTACGGTCTTTGATATTACTACGAATGGAGCAGTGGGAAATGGTGCCACCGATTCTTCCAAGGTGAGATTTCTTTAATTTTAGGGAATTAGCTTGAGTTTCGTTTCGTAATTTAAGTTACTGTTATTATTAGTAAAATACACATGACAAGAAACATTTATCCAATAATAAATGGTTTCTTTCTTCTAAAAAAATTGTACTACAGGCGTTTCTAAACACATGGATCCAAGTGTGTGCCAGTCCTGTACCAGCAACGCTACTAGTCCCTAAAGGAGATTTCTTGGCTGGTCCAGTAATTTTTGCTGGTCCATGCAAGAGCAAAGTGACCGTCGAAGTTCAAGGCACAATCATGGCTACACCCAGCGGATACCCAACTCCTGAATGGTTCTTATTCGAACATGTCGATAATGTCGTCCTCACCGGACCCGGCACATTCCACGGCAAAGGTGAAGCCGTTTGGAAAGCAGATGGCTGTGGTCAAAAGGCCGAATGCAATCTTCCTCCAACGGTAAGATTTAAGGTAATAATAATATCATTAACTAATATTTTTGTACTGATCATACATACACTTGCATGCAGTCTCTAAAATTCAGAAACATCTTAAATCTTGACATTTCCGGCATTAGCTCGGTCAACGCAAAGGCCTTCCACATGTTCTTGGTAAAAACTACAAATGTCAACGTTCAAAACATCAAGCTTACTGCCCCTGCTGAAAGTCCCAACACCGATGGAATCCATTTGAGCAATGCGGTCAACGTTCATATCGGTGACAGTTTAATAGCGACAGGAGACGATTGTATCTCAGTCGGTCGTGGTTCCACCAATGTAACCGTCGAACGCGTGACTTGTGGCCCAGGACACGGCCTAAGTGTCGGTAGTCTTGGTAAGTACCCGAACGAGGAGAATGTTGCCGGCATTCACTTTAAGAACTGCACCATGAAAGACACCGACAATGGTCTTAGAATCAAGAGTTGGGGTGGTTCATCTCCAAGCACGGCTGTGGATATCACATATGAAGATATTATGATGACAAATGTTAAGAACCCAATCATCATTGACCAGAACTACGGCACAAGAGGAGGAGTGAGTATATATACCCAAGAAAATCTCAAACCAAAACTTCCCTTGATCATTCAGCAGCTTACGAGAATATACTTTTTGTGTGTGTTTTGTAGGATTCGAGAGTTGCGATAAGCAATGTGCTGTTCAAGAACGTAAGAGGAACAACAATTACAAAAGATGAAGTTCAGATCATGTGCAGCAAATCAGTACCGTGCAAAGGAGTTAGCGTCGTTGATGTAGACTTGAGCTTCGTAGGTGACAAAGGAGGACATCCCTCGGCGTCAGGAGGTTTGGTCGGAGCTCTTTGTACCAACGCCAATGTTATCTTCGGTGGAAAACTTAGTTTCCCTATGTGTCCTAAATAAGCTTTTTGGTATAAAAAAATTGATGTTGAAAAACAAAACAAACGTCTCCACAAACATTTTTTTGTTTTGTTTGTGAGTTAGTTTGTAAGTTTATCAA
The DNA here is from genome assembly GCA_026261945.1 of Hirschfeldia incana. Classification (NCBI taxonomy): domain Eukaryota; kingdom Viridiplantae; phylum Streptophyta; class Magnoliopsida; order Brassicales; family Brassicaceae; genus Hirschfeldia; species Hirschfeldia incana. The sequence goes on from JABCMI010000069.1 coordinate 1,130,610, forward strand.
CAATAACTGGAATATATTACTTTTTGATAATCTTTCTACGACTATAATTTTTCTAAATTTTGTGGTAATAATATAATAAACAGACCCTTCAATTGATTGCTTGAAATTTTTCTGGTCATCTGGTCTGTGAGTTTAGTGTATACAACCATTTTACATTAAAACTACTTTATTAAAAGCACGGATCAAAGGAACAAAACAAAATTAAAAGATCAGCTATCTGTAGCCTGAAAGCTTGCTTTATTTCTTAAATTTATCTTAACTTAATAAGTAACAAGCATATAAATGGTCAAGTGTCCAGTGTCCACCATCTCAAGATTTTCTTCAAGAACGTCTTCAATGATACTATTACAAGGCTAGAACAAAAACTTTCCACCCTCTTAAATTCATTTGAAAACTTATACGAATCCTCCATTCCCTTTTTACGAAGTACACCTAGAAAGCGTTGATGTGACCAGTCGTGTCCATGTGCATCATTCGGAATATAGCTTTGAACTCCATCACCATAATTACCCATGCTAAATCGATCGAAAGTTCAAAATCATCGCCTGAAGTAACGTTTTGACAAATTTCGAAACACCACATAATAACCCATCCTATCGAAACTTTAACACCACCGCCTAAAGTGAAGTTTCTGGGAACTTCTAGTCACCAAAAAATAATCAGCTGACAGCAGTTGTTTCCTTTTGTGTTTCAACTTGTCAATCAATATATATTTACCGAGGATTCAGGAAACTCATGCTTTGTGTTTGGCATTGTTGGAATAAAACGTGTTCTTGGTTATATTAGAAGAGAACAATACATATCTCAATTGCTGGAGAAGATAATTAAAAATTATTTATTGGTGATTTCCATTATTATAGAATCATAATTGAAGCAATTATGGAGTCTCCCCTTTATCCTTGAATCAGTATTTTAATGCAAAATCTTAACAAGAAATAGCGTAAGAGAAAATCTAAGTAATGCATAGACATGAACTCAGTGAATCAAAAAGAACAAAGTAACAGTGAAGAACATCAAGGTACACAATATGTGTTCTCAGAAGAGAACAACAGAACAAAAAAGTAAAAACATAAAAGAATCACTAAATAGTATTGAGCATCAGGTGCTCTACAAAGAAAAGAGACTCTCGATGTGATTTGGAAAAACTTGCATGGTGAACGTGTGGTTACTAGCAAGTCCACAACGGCGTCTAAAGTCATCCAAATTTCTTTCAAAAATACTTATCTAGTACTGTTTCTCCTCGGATCAAAAAAATAGAATATAAGAAGCTTGATAGAAACTATATGGAGCAAAAATAAACTCACCAGCATCTGTAGTACCGCTGAAATGTATATAATCCCTTTGTACATGAAGAACGAAGCGTTTCCATTCGTGTCCATGTGCATCTTCCAAAATATAGAGTTTAACAACATCATAGGGATGATCTTGAGTAACCAAGGCTACCCTTCCCTCATAAGGTATCATAAAGATGGGCCAAAAGTGACCCTCATCCGGAAACTTTATAGGATTGAAGTTTTCAGATTGGACATCAAAGCTCATTATGATATCTTGATCATCACCAAGATTACGAGCTCCATAATATAGAAATCCATTGAAGCATCGCCCACGTGTTCCAACTGGGCAATGGGCAGGGCAACATCCTTGGGTTATATGTCTCCATGATTCTTGACTACCCAATGTAAGAACCCGCGGCTGATCGGTATACTCTTCAGATGGTACACAAAGTACTTTGTGTTCACCCTCCAATGGATCGTATCCTAAATAAGACGACCAACCTAAGTAAGACGACCAATCTTTTCGACTCGAGCGGTGTTTAGCAAGACGTGGTAAGGCTAAAAACCGTCTCAAGGTTGGGTTCCAAATCTTGAATACAGATGCTAAAATCAACCCATGGATGCTCGCGGATCGCCAATATTGCCGATCTAAGTTTGTTATCTCATAACTGTATAATGGAGAATAAGTTGACCAGTCAGGAATATGATTTGAAGGAAAGAATAATACATATTTTGCCGCTTCTGATGAGAAAGTAACAAGAAGATGTAGAAGCCGGAAATCAAAGTGAAATAATTGTATAAACAAACGCGAGGTTAAGGAAAGAAACAGATGGAAAAAGTTGAAATGCAACCCGATTAGAAACCGTTTCATGGAGTCGAGATATGAATATTTTTCCTTAACTTTCAATATTCGCTTCGTAGTGAGACAGAACTATAAGAATATCGAGTCCCAGGATAAAACCATGGCGACGATTCACACTTCACTCGTGAATGTCCTATCGAACTATGAACTCTACGAAACACTCTCTCGGATCTAAGACTTACGCTAAGGGATTTTTTGCTGTTGGTTTTCGCAATGTCAAAGTAGTGTGAAATGAAAGAGGAGGAGATGCGATATTTAAAGAGAGTTGGAGACGAGCCACTTCCCGCAACAACAGCTGCACATGGGCGAAAATTTTGCGGAGATCGAGGGAAGTTGAGTTGCGAAACTTCCTTCCCAAGACGCTCTCTCTTATCTCTTTTATCGTCTGAAAAATCTGAGAGGATAAACTGCATGACGTTTTTATTTTCTAGAACTCTTTGTCGTTTCAAAATAAAATGCATGTTGTTTTTTTTCAAAATTAAATGACAAAACGTTGAGCTTAACTTAGTCAAAAAAGAATCATATTGGCCGAAGGTCCTCCACCAAGACCCAAGACCCAAGACCAAGCCCACGCCCACGCCGAGCCGGCTGGACGGACGGCGAAGGCGCGCGCGTGGGAAGCTCTTTCTTCCTTAGAGCTGATTAACCTCTCATATCACTTGAACATATATATATATATTTCTCAATCTTGCTAGTTTTCCCCGATGTGGGACAAACTACACTTCCTCTTCATCAACATCTCATGGGTTTGGTTTGTACAAAGCCCATATAATTTCTTTTCAAATTTTAATTAAAGCTCACAGACATTTAATTGATCTTCCCCCACATGAATAGAAATGACTATAAACATATGCAGACTATACTAAATGCAGACTCGATAGACTAAATGCAGACTCGATAGACCATTGTAGAGATTATTCCGAACCCGAGCTATAGCTGATTGACTACACAATGTATGCGTATAGCTGGCACATGTTTCTCCCACATAGGAATATCTTCCAAAAAATTTATAAGCCATTCAGCTTCTTCTGCAGCTTTGTCTAAGGCTATGAACTCAGATTCCATTGTGGATCTAGCTAGAATTGTTTGTTTGGTAGATTTTCAAGATATTTCTGCTCCTCCTAGAGTAAAAACATATCCACTGGTGGATTTCGAGTTTTTAGAATCTGATATCCAGTTAGCATCACTGTATCATTCTAAAATTGCTGGTTCTTTACCATAGTGAAGCCCAAAATCTTTGGTGTAGCGCAAGTGATTGAGTACTCTCGTTATAGCTTTCCAGTGTGTATGACCTGGATTACTTGTACATCGACTGAGTACGTTTACTGCATACGCAAAATCTGGTCTTGTACAATTTGTGAAGTACATGAGACTTCCGATCACTCGTGCATACTCATTTTGTGAAACTGCTTCACCTGAATTCTTTGTCAAGTGCATTTGGGGATCTAGCGGAGTTTTTGCCGTACTATTAGAATAGTTCTTAAATCTCTCTAATATTGTTTGAGCATACTGATATTGAGTTAAAGTAATTCCGTTTGAATTTCTTATGACTTTAACCCCGAGAATAACGTCTGCTAATCCCAAATTTTTCATCTCAAATTTTCCTTTGAGCATTTTCTTTCTTTGATTGATTATGTCTTTATTGTTTCCAATAATGAGCATATCATCTACATATAAACATAGCAAAACATACCCATCTTTGGTAGTTTTGTAGTATATGCATTTATCACATTCATTGATTTTGAAACCATTTGACATCATTGTGTTGTCAAATTTTTTGTGCCATTGTGTAAGAGCTTGTTTAAGCCCGTAGAGTGATTTTACAAGTCGACATACTTTGTCTTCCTGTCCAGGAATGACAAAACCCTCAGGTTGTTTCATGTAAATTTCATCTTCTAAATCACCATTCAGAAAAGCGGTTTTTACATTCATTTGATGGATTTCTATATCTCTTAAAGCTGTGATTGCTATCATCAGCCTTATTGATGTTATTCTTGTTACTGGAAAATATGTATCAAAATAGTCAAAGCCTTCCTTTTGTCGGAATCCTTGAATTACTAGTCTAGATTTGTATTTTTCACCAGGTTTTCGTGTCATTATACATTTATTTCTTAATGTTTTACAGCCAGGTGGTAAATCCGTTAAATACCATGTATAATTTTGCATGATATAATCAAATTCACTCCTAACTGTTTCATTCCAAAACGGATTTTCTGGTGAAGCCATGGCTTATGCCAAAGTTTTTAGAACATTTTCTACTAGAAATGCCATTAAAAAATCGTCACCAAAAGATTTTTTCTTTCGAGCTCTTTTGCTTCTTCTAGGTTCATCTTCTTTTTCATTTTCTGAAATATCATTTGTAGAAATTTCTATATTTGTCTCAATTTCTGAGTCATTGTTGTTGTTGTCTCTTTCATATTGAGTTCGTTTTGAACCTTGTTTTTTCTTATGAGGAAAAATATTTTCAAAGAAAGATGCATTTCTCGATTCCATAACTGTTTGTTCATGGATATCTGATATTTCGATTTATGTACCAGAAATCGATAATCATTACTATTATGTGCATATCCGATGAAGATGCAATCCACGGTTTTAGGTCCAATAGTGACCTTTTTTGGTGGCGGTACCGCAACTTTTGCCAAGCACCCTCACACTTTGAGGTACTTATACGAAGGTAAATTACCTTTCCATAATTCATATGGAGTTTTGTCAGTTACTCTATGTGGAATTTTGTTGAGGATATAGTTTGTGGTAAGCAACGCTTCCCCCCCCCCCACAGGTTCTGGGGACATCCAGATTCCTGCAACATTGCATTCATCATCTCTTTTGAGTTTGATTCTTGCGTTCAGCAACTCCATTATATTCTGGTGAGTAAGGAGCTGTAGTTTGATGGATTATTCCATGTTCTTTACAAAATGAATTGAATAAACCATCATACTCACCTCCTATGTCGCTTCTACCTATCTTAATAGTTTTTTAAGCTGATTTTCGATCCTGAGTTTAAATTCTTTGAATTTTTCTAAGGTTTCATTTTTGCTATGTAAGAGATATACATAACAATATTTTGTGCAGTCATCTATGAAGGTGACAAAGTACTTTTTCCCACCTCTAGTTGGCATGTATTTTAAATCACATAAATCAGTGTGAATTAAATCTAGAGGTTTATTAGTTCTTTCAACACGAGGTGAGGGAGTTCTTGTGAGCTTAGCTTGTACGCATACTTCACATTTTTGTTTACTTGTTTTGCATTTAGGAATTAGGTTTAAGTTCATTAATCTTTGAATAGATTTGTAGTTTACATAACCTAATCTTTCATGCCATATATTAAAAGACTCAACCAAATAAGCAACTGACTCATTCTTATTCATTGAAACTTTCGGAGCTACAACTTTTGGATGGACTGTCATTACATTCATCTTGACAAGTCCGTCCTTAACATACCCCTTTCCAAAATACATCTCATTCTTCCTAATCACTAGCTTGTCCGCCTCAAAGGTTGCGGCGAACCCATTCTTGCTGAGCAAGGTTCCCGAGACCAGGTTCATCCTCATGTCAGGCACATGGTTCACATTCATCAGAGTCACCTGACGTCCAGATGTCATCTTCAAAATCACACTGTCGCGGCCTTTAATCTTGGAGACTGCAGTGTTCCTCATGAACAACTTCTCATGAGTCTTGCTCTTCTGATAGATGCTGAATATCGCCCTATCGGTGCAAATATAGGTTGTTGCTTTCAACCATGTTGGCCTCAGTCACCACTGCAACAAAGTCCTCCTCAGTGAGATTCGCCTTAGCCTTATCATCTTTGATCTTTTTGCGATACTCAGCATTCTTGTGTCCCACTCTGTCGCAGTAGTGACATTTTCCCTTGAACCTCTCCACATTCGCATTGATTTCAATGCCTTTGTTCTTGAAGTTTTTCCCAGAAGCCTTCAAGGCTAAAGCAGTTTTTGAAGGCTTTCCAGGAGAGGCGTGTGTATTTCCTTTGCCTTTGTGCTCAACCATGTTGAAACTATGCTCCTTAGCTGTGTTCTTGTCAACAGCTCGGTTCCTAAACCATCTTAAGCCTCATGATGAGATCTTTAAGACCCATCTTCTTCTTCTTATGCTTCAGGTAGTTCTTCAAATCAGCATAGCTTGGAGGAAACTTTTGAATGAACATGAGAGTTGTCAATGTCTCGAAGATGGACATTCCTTCAGCAGCGATTTCATGGCAAATGAGCTGAAATGCTTCCACCTTGTCCATGATGGGTTTTGAATCCACCATTCTGAAGTCATCGAACTTTGCCACCACATACTTCTGACAGCCAGTGTATTCGCCTCTGTACTTCTTGTCCAATGATCTGCATATCTCCTTTGCCGTGGGAGTGTCACAGTAGATGTTGGGGTCAAAAACGGTTCTCTCGATATCAACGGCTAAAACTATTTATCATGCGCGGACTTTCCATAAAACAAGCGTCGAGAGCAAGACAAGTCGTATAGCTTAAAGAACCTATGTTAAAGTCGATCGTTCTTGATTTACACGATAAACTTTAAGAGAAAACCAAATAAGATTTAGTCGTAAAACTTCGATGATACAATCAAGAAGAACCGAGAGACATTAGGTCCGTAGCTAAGATGACACGACCATACGAAAGTATACGGAAGAAACGGAAAGTAATCTAAGTTTGGACAGGCCGAACGACAAAGAATCCGCCTTGAAACTTCAAAGAGCCCGTTCTCTCAAACCGTGAGGTTCCAGAAAACGAGTAAGATATCAAATTGAAGCCCTCGCCGAGACGCACGTGATGCCTCTAGGCGCCGGGCGCCTAGCGCCCGTGCTGTCTCTAGGCGCCAGGCGCCTAGCGCCCGTGCTGCCTCTAGGCGCCGGGAGCCTAGCGCCCGTGCTGCCTCTAGGCGTCGGGCGCCTAGCGCCCGTGCTAGTCCTAGCCGCCTGTGATGGTCCTAGCCGCCGGGAAACTTCAAAGATCCCGTTCTCTCAAACCGTGAGGACCCACAAAACGAGTAAGATATCAAATCGAAGCCCTCGCCGAGACGCACGTGACGCCTCTAGGCGCCAAGATCGTAAAATAAAAGCTCGGCAATATTTTACGAAACATCATTCGTGAAGCATAACAAGATCGTAAGCTTCTTGACCTGACCAGCTCGCTCATAGCTTGACGAAACAAGAAGCCCCACTCAAGTGACATCTTGCCGTTCGTTTTCACTTGTCTACCCACCTTAGCCTTCTTCGAGTTTTGCCTACTTCTCCTTCCTTTGCTTCAACGATTCTGCAACGATTCTGCACTGTTCCTTCGGGTTTCATCAAAAATCGATTCTCGATTCAGTGTCAGACTTTTCGAAGACCTTTGACAATGAAACGTTAGAAGACGAAGAGGAACGGACATGAGGCAATCTAGAGTAATCAACGAGACTAAGGTACGTCCGACTTAGAAAATTTTATCAAGGTTTTAATCTTTTCTTAGGATAGGAATGAGAACGTCTTGTAAACTACCGTAAAATTTAGGGAACTTAGAACCTAGGTGGATAGTCTAGCAAGCTAAGTCTTAGGCATTTTCTTCCAGTTTCGTTCTATTGTTCCTTGACTGTCTAGGCAGAACGCGCAAACCGATATAATCTCTCGGAAAACCGAGAAACGATCGCCACGCATCCTTGGCATACTCATTCTACTTCATAAAGAAAAAAATCCTTTCAAAAGGCAAACGGCACTCTAAGATTCGTCCGAAACGTTAGCGGCATAACGGCGTGGTCAAACCGTTACGAACATAGTCTTGAAAACTCTACCCCGTCTCTTGTTGCAATCTCGCGACAAGAAACTCGTACAACGTCAGACTAATAGCACGACGGTGAGCTAAAAAATTAACGGAATAACCTTCGGTAAAACTCCATGAGTAATTCGAAGCAACTTTCGCCAAAAGACGAAATCAAAGCGGAAACATTTCCCGTGTAACCCATAACTCGGAAAACTCCGCTAAGATTTGCATGTCTATCTCAACGAACGCTATTCGGCCATCGGCCGACTATGCCTTTCCATAAAGCCCGAACCTGAATTCGGCATCACCATTAAAGACAATCGTGAACCAATATGACCTTAATGCGAAAGGATCGCAGTCTGATCGTTTACCAACTCCTTGGTTAAACGGCTGAACACAGCCTTCATGCCAAGACAAAACAGCTGAACGATCGCCGCTCCAATCACTTAAGGGCCAAACGATAATCCACGATTTGTCATAAAACTCCAAGCGATCATTTACGTGAGCAACTCTGTCGCATAGCCCAAAAGCGGAAATCATGCGATGAATTTCTCGTAATAAAACCAGTCCTAACAGCCATACGGTTAACGGAAAAATTTGAACTTAACATCGACTGACTAAAGTTCTATACGCCCCGTAAACAAAGCATGAAAAGAAACACTCGTGACAAAGCTCCAAGAGTTATACGAGTCGTCCATAAAATCCCGGAAGGCCAACACTTCGCGAAACAAAGCGAAGGTAGACGCTTCTCCCTGGGTCAAATATACGCGACCCCTGGTCCTAATTCCTCGATCAAAATTTTATAACTTGCACGTCCAAACTGAAACAACAGTTTCTGACTACGGACATTCGCAAAAAATCTCCAAGCCCGCGAACATTTGAAATGCGGCACAAGGGAAAATTAACTCGTACACATTTGAAATGTGTATGCTTGTATAATCCCACGTTTTTTGAAGAAACTGGATTTTCGAAACTCTTTACAAACACAGAAACCGAATTTTCGAAACTCTTCGCAAACAAACTCGCCAATCGCTAAACGGCCTCAACAATGGATCCAGTATCCACCAAATAAATCATAAACTATCGCCCGGAAACATTCCGCGATTTCTAAAAGCCCATAGTCCTTTATGGCATAAGAAAAACAAACTTCAAAGCACTGCGAGACGTCGCTTCGTGCCTGAACATTCGTTTTTCGATTAAAACCTTCATACGCCTTCTAAACGGCATCATATCGTTGTTGCTGATCACAACAAACGAACTCTAACGTCCTAAACAGACAAGCCACCTAAGGGTAGGCTCTTTTACATCCGACAAGGATCCCATAGCGCGCTATACAAAAACTCCAAATTTAGTTCAGCACTTCGTAAAGAAAGTAGCTCGATTCGTGCCCAGACAAATCATATAAGCCGATATCACTTCGCGGATTTTAAAACGGTACGAATCAGGTTAAAATCACAAACAGGCAAAACGAAAGCCGATTTGTCATCGCACAGCCTTAGTCTGAGAGTAAACCTAGGTCTTGCCCTAAACCCAGCCTTGCTGGAATCTTAACATCTCATAGGCAAAGCGTCAACGACGCGAGATCCCAAAACTTGTCTCTTCACTCAAGTCTGTACGTTTCCACGAATTTTCACGTAAATCGTAAACCGCAAGAAAATCTCGCTTTGTACAAACGACGGATACGATGATCATCAGGGAGGCAGGAATGAGACGACAACTCACACCCTGTCCCTCTAACTTCGATAGACAGAAGTTCTGAAAACGCAACATTAATATTTTGTAAAGATTGAGCCGCAGAGTTCAACAGATGCCCTGAAAAAGGCCGGGATTCGAAGCCGCTAACGGCCAGTCCCACAAATGTACATCATGGCCTCTTAACGGCCGAAACACAATCAAAATAAAAATCTCCGAAAGGATTGATAAACCTAGACGCTCCCCGGAGCATCACCTTCATCCTCAAAACTCACCCAAAGTAGGAACGGTCTCACCGTCGCCTCCATTGGTCGCACCACCGCTGCATGTTTCATATGCTCCGGCTTCAGGATCCTTGACTGCGTAGTCCTGGTCCTCCGAACCCTCCGAATCCGGGACAAGGGTGCACACGGGTTTCAGACCAGCGAGAATCGAGTCGAAGTCCTCTCCGTCAAACTTGCGAGTCCCCGTCTCCTCAAGACTCTGAATCTTCTCTTGAAGACGACGGACTTTCGAGGACATATATTCTTCTCTTTCTTCACATTGAGCAACGAACTCACGGTCTTTCCGACGTCACGTTCAAGATCGCCAAACAAAGGTGATGAGGATGTCCGCAATGAAATATTCTTAGCCACAAATTTCGACTTACAACTCATAATCTTCCGCCCGCAAGATCGTCTCCGCGTCTTACAGGCTGGGGGGCTAACTGTTGGGGTCAAAAACGGTTCTCTCGAAATCAACGGCTAAAACTATTTATCATGCGCGGACTTTCCATAAAACAAGCGTCGAGAGCAAGACAAGTCGCATAGCTTAAAGAACCTATGTTAAAGTCGATCGTTCTTGATTTACACAATAAACTTTACGAGAAAACCAAATAAGATTTAGTCGTAAAACTTCGATGATACAATCAAGAAGAACCGAGAGACATTAGGTCCGTAGCTAAGATGACACGACCATACGAAAGTATACGGAAGAAACGGGAAGTAATCTAAGTTTGGACAGGCCGAACGACAAAGAATCCGCCTTGAAACTTCAAAGAGCCCGTTCTCTCAAACCGTGAGGACCCAGAAAACGAGTAAGATATCAAATCGAAGCCCTCGCCGAGACGCACGTGATGCCTCTAGGCGCCTAGCGCCCGTGCTGCCTCTAGGCGCCGGGCGCCTAGCGCCCGTGCTGCCTCTAGGCGCCGGGCGCCTAGCGCCCGTGCTGCCTCTAGGCGTCGGGCGCCTAGCGCCCGTGCTAGTCCTAGCCGCCCGTGATGGTCCTAGCCGACGGGAAACTTCAAAGAGCCCGTTCTCTCAAACCGTGAGGACCCAGAAAACGAGTAAGATATCAAATCGAAGCCCTCGCCGAGACGCACGTGATGCCTCTAGGCGCCGGGCGCCTAGCGCCCGTGCTGCCTCTAGGCGCCGGGCGCCTAGCGCCCGTGCTGCCTCTAGGCGACGGGCGCCTAGCGCCCGTGCTGCCTCTAGGCGCCGGGCGCCTAGCGCCCGTGCTGCCTCTAGGCGCCGGGCGCCTAGGGTCCGTGCTGCCTCTAGGCGCCGGGCGCCTAGCGTCCGTGCTGCCTCTAGGCGCCGGGCGCCTAGCGCCCGTGCTGCCTCTAGGCGCCGGGCGCCTAGCGCCCGTGCTGCCTCTAGGCGCCGGGCGCCTAGCGCCCGTGCTGCCCGTAGGCGCCGGGCGCCTAGCGCCCGTGCTGCCCGTAGGCGCCGGGAGCCTAGCGCCCGTGCTGGCTCGGGTCTTCGAGCGACAATCTTCCGTGCACAAGTCCCAGGCCCCGGCCGTCAGAAGTCTGTACTTTGAATCTTTCCCGAGTCCTCGCGGAATGAATCATTGAGATTCCGCGTACAAAACTCTCGTCCTTACTCCAAACTAAGATCGTCGTAAACACTTCGGAAACTCGTAAGGTATCAACGGAAAGGAAGATCTTAAATTCTTCGTATGAAACAGTGATGGTTATCCTAAGACACCACTCATCTCAACTCTACGAAGGAATGAAGATCTTCCGAAGAAATCGTAAAAAACAGCGGAAGTCCTAGAGACGGCCCGAAAGGGACCAAACGAGATCGGACAGTCCGTTTACGATTATCTGAGATAGATACGACGATTTACGTTTATCTTTACATAACAAGATAAATGCTAAATTTCCAAAAGGATAAATGTCAAGTTTCCCGAAGATAAATGTCAAGTTTCCCGATAAACATGAAGGCCGACGAAAATGGAAAAAGCCCGCTTCGCGGCCCAAAAGGAGAATAGACCGTCATAAGAAGGAGTATATAAAGGAGCTTTGGGAGAGAAGGAAAGGCAGAGAAAAAATCCTAGATAGAAAGCAAATCCGAGATTGGAGACCTAGAGAGCTCCTGTTAGCTTAAGAACTTAGAATTTAGGCGGTAGACTAGCAAGGCAAGACCTAGAACGTCCGGCCGCCTCTCGTTCTATTTTCATCTTGTCCGCAGACCCTTATTTCTCGCGGAAGGATCTAACAATCCTTTTACTTAGAGTTTCGTACATAGAAACCCTAGGCGTTATTCTCGACGCACCCGTTTCTATGACAAACACTCATACTAGACGAACTCCGCCAGGCAGTTCGATCTCTTGTTCAAATCTTTCTAACTGAACTACGTCTGACTTGATCCTCGAAAGGGGTACGTAGGCAGCCTTCCTTAAGGTCCAGTCCCAACTCTTAACAAAACCCTTTTTATACGATTTTCGTCTTTTGTTATCTTTCCATATCTTCCGCACTTGTTCCGTCACTTGTCGTTGGCTGTCGCAGAGAATCCGGGCCTTCAGGGAAAGTCGGGTTAACTTGGCTTTCCTCCGTTTTTACTTATCAAAATCGACAGTGCGAATTTTGGTTCCCACAGTAGACTTTGTACAATGGATCAATCAGACGACCCAAAATGTATCCTTTGAAAATGAAGTCAGAATGCACCCATATGTCAACACTCACTTGAGCGTGCACATCTTCAATCCCGTAAGAGACCATGAGCTTGTCTTCCTGGATGAACTTGTCTGGTTTCATCGTTGTTAGGAAGAACATCATCTTCTTCTGCCACGTTTTGAAGCCTTTGCCATCAAATTTTTCAGGCATCAGTCCTTGTGTGATCACACTAGGCACAGTCTGAGGAGTCTCAACTGTAACCGGAGCACTTTTGGTTCCTTGAACTGATCCGGTTTGATAAAGACCAGCACCGAAATGGCTACGGCGAGTGGTATCATCAACAACATTGGCCGCTGGAACAAACGTTGATGTTGTTCCTGCCATGTTTCCAACTTGTGTCACAGTTGCATCAGTTGCCGTGACGTTGATTGGAGTCTGAGTGGTGGTCGCATCAATGGGGGGGGGGGGGGTGTTGTGTCGTTCGTCATTTTTCTGTCAGGAAAACATGAAAAACAGATCAGTACTCCATTCAACAAATAACATATTAATTTTGATCAAAAAATAATAGTCTAAAATCGATTTTTGTTTTTGGTGTTTGAACCAAATCATATCGATATAAGTCTGGAAAAAACGTTTTGCAAACTCGCTTATAAGCGTTCGCAGAAACCGTTTTGTGTAAACTTTGAATGTTTCACAAAAGTCGCTTAAGAAAGCGTTTGTAAAAACAATTCATATATAAACGTTATGAAAAAAAAAATCCATCTAAAACGTTTCGCGGATGATGCTTTTAAGCAAATAGCAAATCGCAAATCGCAAACATCGTATTAATAACAAAAATGTTCTGAAAAAATCCAATAAAAGAAACGTTTCGCGGAAGCGCTCGAGAGCAAATCGCAAACACCTTTTAGAACCTTTAAAAACCGTTTGATATAAACGTTTTTCAATCCGATTAAAAGCTTTAGACAGAAAGCAATTTAGAGTTAAGATTGTAGAAGCCGGAAATCGAATTGAAATAACTGTATAAACAAACGCGAGGTTAAGAAAAGAAACGGATGGAAAAAACCGAAACAAAACCCGATTAGAAACTGTTTCATGGAGTCGAGATATGAATCTCTTCCTTAACTCTAAATATTCGCTCCGTAGTAAGAAAGAACTGTATGAATATCGAGTCCCAGGATAAAACCATGGTGATGATTCATGCTTCACTCGTGAACGCCCTATCGAACTATGAACTCTACGAAACACTCTCTCGGATCTAAGACTTACGCTAAGGGATTTTTCACTGTTGGTTTTTGCGATGTCAAAGTAGTGTGAAATGAAAGAGGAGGAGAGTCGATATTTAAAGAGAGTTGGAGACGAGCCACTTCCCGCAACAGCAACTCCACGTGGGCGAAAATCTTGCGGAGATCGAGGAAAGTTGAGTTGCGAAACTTCCTCCCTAAGACGCTCTCTCTTATCTCTTTTCTCGTTTAAAAAATCTGAGAGGATAAACTGTATGACGTTTTTATTTTCTAGACAAACTCCTTATCGTTTCAAAATAAAATGCATGTTGTTTTTTTTCAAAATTAAATGGCAAAACGTTGAGCTTAACTTGGTCCAAAATAAATTATATTGGGCCAGAGGCCCAAGGCCCAAAACTGAGTCAGACGGCGGCGACAGCGCGCACCTGAGGAGCTCTTTTTTCCTCTGAGCTGGTTGAATACTCATATCACTTGAACATATATATATTGCTCAACCTTGCTAGTTTTCCCCGATGTGGGACAACTACACTTCCTCTTCATTAACATCTCATGGGTTTGGTTTGTACAAAGCCCATATCATTTCTTTTCAAATTTTAATTAAAGCCCACATGCATTTAATTGATCCAACAGAAGAGTCGGTGATCGTGAAGTGGACCGAAACATGAACGAGTTGATAAAACTCGGAAGTGTTATAGAAGAAGACCACAGCTTCGAGACACATCGATATCTCAGGATAGATTTCGCAGGAAGTCTTGAGAGTATCTCTAAGGCTAGATCAAGAGGAATATGATTTGGTTGGGATCTATCATCTCTGTAACTCTCTCGTCTTCTCCTCTTTTTCATCCATGACTGTGTTACAGAGTAAATGAAGGGAGTGACGTGGCGAGGTTGTTACAGAGAAGGAGGTGAATTATGACGCGTGGCGGAGTTTGTTTATGAGTTTTTGTAAACAAAACAGAGTATAAAAACTCTGTTTCGATAGCTTTTGATGGATTCATTCGGAAAATGATTGTAACTTCTTGAGTCTTGAACAATTTTGTAATGCTCAGTTCGATTTGTTTTAGAATCTTTCTTCTATCCAGATTCTATACAGTTGAGCTACAATCTATTGTTTCTTGAACGGTAGATTGATTCATAGAGGTGATCATACGTTTATCCTCTATCAGTGGTATCAGAGCTCGGCGACATCGGCGACGGTTGATCGGAAACACGATCTCGGGCGTTATTGAAAGGTACGGCGGCGCGCAAATCAGACGTAACTACGGCGAATCGAATCGAAGCGATTGAGAAAGCTCTCGAACAACAGAACGAGAAGTCATCACAGATTGATGAACGGATGCAAGCGATGACAGAGGCGGTTAATGTGATGACGGCGCTGTTACAGAGAGGTGCAAACGGAGATGGCAATCATCGGGGTGATCGGGGTGATCGGAACGATGACAATCACCGTCATCACAACAATCGTTCAAGGTTAACAAGGATGGCGAAGATCGATTTCCCGAAGTTTGATGGTAGCAAGATGAAGGAGTGGTTAAGTAAAGCTGAAGAGTTCTTTGCGGTTGATAATACGCCTGAGGAAACAAAAGTTAGTATTGCTTCTATTCACTTTGAAGGTGAAGCATCTACGTGGCATTTGGCTTTGAAACAAGAAGATGAGAATGCTATTGTGTTGAGAAACTGGAGAGCATACAAGAATAGGCTCAGAGAAAGATTTGAAGAGGTTCTTGATGATCCTATTGCGGAGTTGAAAGAGTTGAAAGAAACAGAGGGGATTACAGCTTATCATGCAAAGTTTGAGCTTATACGAGCTAGATTGCGTATGTCAGAAGAATATTTGATGAGTGCTTATTTGGCTGGTCTTCGTTTAGATACACAGATGCACATCAGAATGTTTCAACCACAAACGGTGCGTCAGTGTTTAGTCTTGGGGAGGCTATATGAGATGGCACACCCTAAGAAGGCGGCGAACACAGGGTGGTCAAATCAAAGAGGCTTACTAGGCAGTAACCAACAGAAGGGTATACTACCAATAAAAAAAGAAGACGAGGGTAAGCAGAAGGAGAATACATGAAAGTTGAAACATTTCTTATCACAGGCTGAGATAAGTGAGAGAAGAGCTAAAGGATTATGATTTTACTGTGATGAGAAGTTTTCTCCTGAGCATCAGAAGACACATAGGAAAGTGCAGTTGTATGCAATGGAGGTTGAGGAAAAGAATATGAGTGAAGGCGAGTTATGGGAGGATTGTGATCAGGAGAATGAAGTAGCACAGATATCTTTGAATGCTGTGGTGGGTAGTACAGATTATACGACAATGAGAGTGAGAGGTACAAGAGGTAAGAAGTCGTTGTATATACTCTTGGACTCAGGCTCTACTCATAACTTCATTGACAAGAAGATAGCAGAGTTGTTGGGATGCATAATAGAGCCTGCAGGGAGAAAACAAGTTGCAGTAGCTGATGGAAGCAAAATTGGAGTTTGTGGCAAAGTGACGAACCTAAAGTGGAATTTCTTGAACTATCAATTCCATGGAGACTTTATGGTTATTTCACTAGGATGTCATGACATTGTGTTGGGGGTTGAATGGTTGTCAACGTTAGGTCCGATAACATGGGACTTCAAGTTGTTGGAAATGTCATTTCGTTGGAATAACAAGAGGGTTATGTTACACGGGATTAAGCAAGGGTCTGTCAGAGAAGTGAAGGCTAAAAGTCTAGAGAATATTAAGGAGACAGATATGCAGTTGCACATGATATATGCATTTGATGAGCCTGCAATGGAGCTGTGGAGTTTAAAAACAGATGAGAAAGAAGAGAACAGAGTCGTTAGTGAGGAGCTGGATGAACTAACGACGGCATATGGGGGAATATTCGAGGAACCAAAGGAGTTACCACCTTTCCGTGAACATCACAATCACAAGATTGCTTTAGTGGATGGTGCTAACCCAGTGAACCAGAGACCTTATCGATATGCAGTATATCAGAAGAATGAAATCGATAAGATGGTGCAAGAACTACTAAAAGCTGGTACAGTTCAACCAAGTTCTAGCCCTTATGCGTCTCCAGTGGTTCTAGTTAAGAAGAAAGACAACTCGTGGCGTCTGTGCGTGGATTATAGGAAACTCAACAACATAACTGTGAAGGACAGGTTTCCTATACCTTTGATTGAGGATTTGATGGATGAATTGGGAGGTGCTAAGGTGTTTTCGAAGATTGATCTCAGAGCTGGCTATCACCAAGTACGTATGGATCCACAGGACATACATAAGACAGCCTTTCGAACTCACATCGGTCACTGTGAGTATCTAGTAATGCCATTTGGGCTTACTAACGCACCTACAACTTTTCAAGGGTTGATGAATCATGTGTTCAGAGAGTATCTGAGGAAGTTTGTACTCATCTTTTTTGATGATATACTCATTTACAGTGCCACAGAAGAAGAACACTTGATGCATTTGAGATTAGTGTTTGAAGTGATGCAGAAGAACAATCTGTTTGCGAAGAGAAGTAAATGTGAGTTCATGACAGGAAGAGTAGAGTACCTTGGTCACTTCATTGAGGCTTCAGGTATCTCAACAGATTCTGCTAAAGTGAAAGCTGTTAACGAGTGGCCTATTCCTACAAATCTTAAGGCTCTGAGAGGATTTTTGGGTTTGGCGGGTTATTACAGGCGTTTTATCATGAGTTTTGGCGTGATAGCGAGACCACTTATAGTATTGACGAAGAAAGAGGGGTTTTGCTGGAATTCAGAAGCACAAGAAGCGTTCCAGAACCTTAAACAAGCTTTGTGTTCTGCTCCAGTATTGGCTCTTCCGCGGTTTGATATACCTTTTGTGGTAGAAACAGATGCTTGTAAGAATGGAATAGGCGCCGTATTGGTATATCGTGGTAGAAACAGATGCTTGTAAGAATGGAATAGGCGCCGTATTGATGCAAGAGGGCAGACCATTGGCATATATCAGTCGGCATTTGAAAGGGAAGCAACTGAATCTGTCTATATACGAGAAGGAGTTACTAGCTGTGGTCTTTGCTGTTCAGAAGTGGAGACATTATCTTCTAACCAATCATTTTGTGATAAAAGCAGATCAGAGGAGTTTGAAATATCTGCTTGAGCAAAGGCTTAACACTCCAATTCAGCAGCAATGGCTACCAAAGTTACTGGAATTTGATTATGAAATTCAGTACAAAGAGGGAAAGGACAACATCGCTGCTGATGCTTTATCTCGAGTTGAGGGAGCTGAGATCTTACACATGGCTATGACAGTACTTGAGTGTGATTTGTTGCAGAAGATACAGGAGGCTTATGAGATGGATGATCACACAAAGAAGTTGATTGAGAAGCTGAAAGTTAAGCCAACGTCGGATAAGAAATACACATTTGTCCAAGGAGTGTTGAGAAGGTGCAGTAAAATTGTGGTACCTAATGTACTAGAGATCAAAGATATGATTCTAGAGTGGCTACACGGTTCAGGTCAAGGAGGTCACTCAGGAAGAGAGGTCACAAGACAACGAGTGAAAGGGTTGTTTTATTGGAAAGGGTTGATAAAAGACATTCAGGCTTACCTTCGAAGCTGCAAAGTTTGTCAGCAATGTAAATATGATGTGGCGGCATCACCTGATCTTTTAAAACCTTTGCCTATTCCTGAAGCAGTGTGGATAGACATATCGATGGATTTTGTGGTGGGGTTACCGAGTTCGTTTGGCAAAACAGTGATACTTGTGGTGGTGGATAGGTTGAGTAAAGCAGCACATTTCATGGCACTTTCACATCCATACACTGCAGCATCGGTGGCTCAGGTGTTTTTGGATAATGTCGTCAAGCTGCATGGGTTCCCACGTTCCATCGTGAGTGACCGAGACTCAATTTTCTTGAGTGAGTTTTGGCAGGAACTGTTTAAGCTCCAGGAGTGCTCTCTGAACATGTCATCTGCTTATCACCCACAGAGTGACGGACAGACGGAGGTGGTAAACAAATGTGTGGAGACATACCTTCGTTGTATGTCGAGTGAAACACCAGCGATGTGGAGTAAGTGGTTGCCATTAGCGGAGTTTTGGTACAACACTAATTACCACACATCGACACAGATGACTCCTTATGAGATTGTGTATGGTCAGAGCCCTCCAACTCATCTTCCTTACTTACCGGGTGAGAGTAAATTGCAGGTAGTTGCTAAGTGTTTGGAAGATCGTGAGAAGATGTTGTTGATGCTGAAATTTCATTTGATGAGAGCTCAACATAGAATGAAACAGCAGGCAGACTTACATAGGTCAGAGAGGAGTTTTGAAGTGGGAGAATGGGTTTATCTTAAGCTACAACCATACAGGCAACAATCTGTGGTGCAACGGGATCATCAGAAGCTCTCTCTGAAGTATTATGGTCCTTACTGTGTTGTGGATAAGATTGGTGAAGTTGCTTATAAGCTGAGATTACCAGAAGGGTCGCAGATTCATTCAGTCTTTCATGTATCTCAGTTGAAGCGTGCAGTAGGGGATGTTTCATCATCAACAAAGCTACCCTCTGTGATGATTGACTGCACGGTGAAAAAGCCACAAGAGAATTTGGCTAGGAAGATGGTGAAGAGACAAAACAGAGCTGCAACGATGGTGTTAGTACGTTGGGAAGGTCAAAATGAGGAAGAAGCTACATGGGAATTTCTTTTTGATTTACAGAAGAAATTTCCTGCATTTGAGTTCTGAAACTTGTGGACAAGTTTTTCTAGAGGGGGAAGATGTGTTACATAGTAAATGAAGGGAGTGACGTGGCGAAGTTGTTACAGAGAAGGAGATGAAGTATGACGCGTGGCGGAGTTTGTTAATGAGTTGTTGTAAACGAAACAGAGTATAAAAACTCTGTTTCGATAGCTTTTGATGGATTCATTCGGAAAATGATTGTAACTTCTTGAGTCTTGAACAATTCTGTAATTCTCAGTTCGATTTGTTTTAGAATCTTTCTTCTATCCAGATTCTATACAGTTGAGCTACAATCTATTGTTTCTTGAACGGTAGATTGATTCATAGAGGTGATCATACGTTTATCCTCTATCAGACTGATTGCTCAACAATATGTTTTTCTTGAAAATCCTCATTCTTAATTTCCTCCAGTAATAGTCCCCTTTTAGGGTTACATATATATACACTTAATAAATATTATATATATATATATATTACAATACCAAAGACAGCTAGATATCTTATTATACATCGTATTTCGTATTATATAAAACTTGGTTATAGAAGTTGCTGATTAATTATCCTCATAAAATGTTAAACCAAGAAAACATTTACTAATTAACTTGATTATCACATATTACGATAAAATTCAAAATTTGTTAAACTATATAACTATATTCCCTCCGAGTATAGTTATATAGTTTAAGAAATTTCATGTTTTGGATTGTATCACTACAGGAAATGTGGGTAGTAATAGCGGACGGAAACCGCTATGATTCGTGTTTGATAGCGTTTCCTTGTCCGCTCTGACAGCGCCCGTTATAATAGGTCAGACCCTTTTAATAGCGGTTTTTCTCTATGCTATGATTAAGCGTTCAACAATAGCGTCTTTCTGTTCGCAATTGTTAATATTTATAATAACGTTTTGCAAGTGTTATCAAACCTAATTATTTGATTTTCCTGATGGCAACGATAGCAAATGTTTCGTGTTATTTATTTGTTTTTAATTAGCCGAAATTTATTAATAATAATTATGAATTGATTTTTTTGTATTAATTAATTCCAAAAAATATTTGAAAAAATCCAAAAAGTTATATAATTATTTAAAATCCATACCACAACATTATCACATTCATACAAACCATCACACAACCACATACAATCTATCAATCTACCACTAATAAACCTTCACAATCATCCCTAACATAAGAACTATCATCATCAGAAGCTTCATCACCCAAATCATCAACTTCTTGGACAGGTAAAGGGGCACCACCTAAATCCTCTTCTGTTTCCAACTCATGATAACCTCTAGGTGGTGCTCTCATAACAACATACCAATTTGAATTATCATCCTCCCTTGAGTAGAAAACCTGTTTAGCTTGAGAAGGTAGAATGAATGGATCTTTCAAGTAGGCTGCTTGGTTCATATGAAGGTTAACGAGAGTGAAGCCATCTTCTTCCTTCACACCATTCCCTGTGTTTGCCCAATTGCACCTAAACAGTGGCACTTTGAACATGTGATAGTCGATGAGTAAAATCTCCTTAATCACTCCATAGTATGTAATCATATCAGCGACCTGTCTCATATCTCGAGCACTTGATCTACACATGCTAAAGGCTTCATAAGTTACTCCACTGTTTTGTGTCTTCAGCTTGACCGCATCAGTATGAAACCGTTGGCCATTGATGATGAATCCTTTATGTGCTAAAGCAACATTTCTTGGTCCAAATGCCAACCACCTTATCTCCTTAGAATGACTATCTGTTGAGTCTGACTGAATCTGCCGCAGGAAATCAGAACATTATCATCAAGGCTAGGTACTACAATGATAATCAAAACATGATAATATGTACCACGAAACCAATCATCAATCTACAAGCTAACCAGTCATCAAAATACTAAAATCCAGACAGTTTTGTCAAACTACAAGCTACTCATTCATCAAGACACAAGCTAACCAATATTTACAATAATAATCAAGAAAATAAGATGGAGTTGGAAACCTTATTTTTAAGCCATTCTGCGAAGTGCTCAGTATGGTTTTTCCATAACAAAGTTTCATTTCTAGCAAATCGAGCATCCTTAGCTTGTAACTCCTCCAAATGCATACTGATTTTAAATTAAACAACAGTATATGAATTTGAGACTATAAGTAAAATAAGTAGATGAAACATAGAGAATAACGTACTCAAGAAAGGGTTCCAAAGATGCCATGTTCATTAGCACATAGCGATGTGCAATGTCTCTTTCTTTATCTGAAAGAGTAACCTCTATACCCTTCTGCAGAGGTCGGCCTTCAACCACCATTCTGTCAGCCTCAACATCTTCATTACGATTAACTGCTTCTTGAACTGGTACTGAATCTTTAAGGAACTCTAAACAAAATGCAACGCATTCACCAGCTAAATACGCCTCAGCCATACATGCTTCTGGCCTTGCATAATTCTTAACAAAAGCCTTTAGTGTTTTCATGTACCTATAACTCAGTCAAGAAATATGAATATTAGTCAAACATCATTGCGGGGAATACATGCATATATTGAAGCAAATGAGTACATCAAACCTTTCAAAGGGATACATCCAGCGGAAGTGTACTGGTCCTCCCAAGCGTGCCTCTTTTGATAGATGTATTGGAAGGTGGAACATGATATCAAAAAGTGATGGAGGGAAGAAGCGCTCAAGTTGACACATTGTTTCCACAAACTCTGTCTCCATAGATATAAGTTTTTCCGGATCAATGATGCGCTGACACAACCTGTTGAAGTAACTGCATAATCTATTTATGGCTACCCTAGGACCCCTATGTAACAACCCTCTTAATGCAGCAGGTAACAAGTTCTGTACTAGGACATGATGATCATGCGACTTTAAACTACCAATATTTGGAGGGTTAACTGAAACACTATTGGCAATATTACCACAATAACCATCAGGACCTCTAAACTTAGCTAACCTTTGGCAGAAAATGGTTTTCTCTTTCTTCGATAACCAGTAGGCAGCTGGAGGTAAGTATGTTTTCTTTCCCCTCACCTCTGTGTGCAAGTGCTTTCTGATTCCAATATCTTCTAAGTCTTTTCTTGCTTTCAACCCATCTTTTGACTTCGCACTTTGCATCAAGAGAGACAAAATAGCTTCCGACACATTCTTTTCAACGTGCATAACATCAATATTATGACGAACAGGCAACTCCTACCACATTAATCAAGAAACTGTTAGGCATATTCATATACAACAATCACATAATATAGGTCAGTTACTATACTTTACCTTCCAATAAGGTAGTTCAAAGAATATTGATCTCTTCTTCCACCTCCATAGTTCATTTGATTCTTCACACTCTTCTTCTTCAACCCTCTCATCATCTTCCAACTCTGGTTTTTTCCTTTTTTTTTCCTTCTCTAGAGGTCTACCAAAATCATTGGTAAAAGCTTGTAGTGTCTCATATATCTCAGCGCCAGTTTGTATCCTTTTCGCATTCCCTTCCTCCACAGTGTTGTCAAACCAAGCTTTTTTATATCTGTAACGATGGCCAGGGGGTAGTCTTTTTCTGTTTCCCATGTAGACAAACTTGCGGCTAAACTTAAGCCACCTTGCAGGTGTATCCTTTCCACATACATTGCAGGCTTGTTTCCCCTTTACTTTACATCCAGACAGTGTTCCTAAGCCTGGATAATCACTGATACTCCAAAGCAGCAAGGCTCTGAGATTGAAATTCTCCTTGGCGAATGAGTCATACACTTCAATACCCTCAGCCCACAAATCTTTTAGATCATCGATCAGTGGTGCTAGGTAAACATCTATGTTGTTACCAGGAGCAGTTGGACCAGGGATCAACAAAGTCAGCATTATATTCTCAGCCTTCATACACATGGTTGGAGGCGTGTTATAGTTCACTAACAACACTGGCCATGTGCTGTGAGTGGTGTTTTGCATGGAGAAAGGGTTCATCCCATCTGTAGAAATCCCAAGTCGAAGATTCCTTGGGTCAGCAGCAAAGTCTGGCCATTTATCATTCACTTGTGCCCAAGAGATAGAATCAACGGGGTGTCGCATTGTACCATCTTCAGTGGCATTGGTGTAGTGCCAACGCAGATCTTCAGCCATCTTTTTCGATCTGAACATCCTCCTAAACCTGTCCTTGATTGAAAAGTATCTAAGGACCTTTGCCGGAATCCCGACCTTAACCTCATTACTGTGCTTATCCATTTCCCATCTTGAAACTTTGCATCTTGGACAGCTTTCTAGGTTCTCATACTCCTTCCTATACAATATGCAATCATTCTTGCAAGCATGAATATTGTCGTAGCCGAACCCAAAAATCTTCAGAAATTTCTTTATTGCCGCTAAACTCTTGGGGAGAACATTGTCTTCAGGTAGCAAATCCTCAAGTAAAACCAACAGCTGATCAAAGTAGTTCTCTGACACACCACTTTTAACCTTGAATCTGTAAAGTCCCATGATAGCTGAAACCTTTGTGTGCTTAAGACAATCCGAGTACAATGGCATTTGAGCGTCTCTTAGCTTTTTTCTGAACTCAGTTTCTTCTGGTGCTTCATCATCTTCATTTTCAGTTCTCGAATTCGGACCACCTTCGTCCATGGAGAATGCTGTCTTGAACAAATCAAATGCCTCAGTCTCATCTTGAAGAACAATGTCTTCTGCAGAATCTTTTTTTTCACCATGAATACTCCAACAAGAAGTCTTATACTTCTTATCCATACCCCTAATCACCAAATGCTCAACAATTTTATCCAGTGGCTGATGGCTCAGATTGCGGCAGTCTCTACAAGGACATAGCATTTCAGACAGACTTCCCAATCTTCTTGCAGACGAATTCACGAAATTAGTTGCTCCTTCGGAATACTCTTCGCTATTCCTACAAGAGACAGACAAAAAAAAGTTAGCTTTCTTTGAATCGGCGAGTACAAATGAGGTCGAGGGATTTTAGGTTATACCTTGGAAGCCAAATCCACGTCTTATCCATTTGCTTACTTTCAATCGGCGAATACATGAGAAAGAGAAATGTGTTTTCTTTAGGTTTTGTTCAATCGCGAGACAGAAAGAGAAATGTTGTGTTCTGAAATTTTCCGACTGCAAACGGAGACAGAAAAAAATGAACGGTTGTGATCAAAGATCTGGAGAGAAATCAGACGGTCTATGATTAATCCGAGTGCAATCTTAGTAGTTGCTCCTCATTGGCTCAGATAATTAAAAGAATGGCAGAGATTGAAGTTGGCGAAAGTCATCCATCGGCGTATGGTTGGCCACGTCTGCAATCTTCGAGTTTACTCCTCATTGGCTCATGGTATTAATTTCATTTGAAATCTATAAATTAATATATATATACGATTTTGAAGCAAAAAAAATTAAATTAAATCTTAAAAATTAAATATTCAGTATTCTGATTTTTTTAAAAAAAAATTGTATGAATAAAAAATTTTTATGTGAGCTTTTATAAGATTGATCAATCTAGCTCATATGTTCATAAACACTACTACTTATTTGTATGTATAAAGGCTTTAGGGTATAGGGTTTGAACAAATGAATGTTTATAAAATTTATAACTAATCAGTTTAGTGAAATTAAGATTACAGTATCCTTTTAAGAATGAACAAAATTGTGAAATCAAGAACAATTAGGGTATAGGGTATAGGTTTGTACTTTAGGGTTTAGGGATTTCACTTTAGGGTATAGAGTTTTAATTTTTGGTCCTACCGTCTGTGGATTTAATTTTTAATGCTTTTGGTTTAATGTAAAATTATGCACTTTAGGGTATAGGGGTTACATTTTTACACATATTCTTATATCATAATATAACACATAATTTTTGTTTTTTTGTCTGCTAACTGTTACATAAAAAACCGAGTAAATAAGTACCTAATTAAACATTCGATCACACACTAGACATACATAGCCGACGAGAACCAACTTGAAAAATGTTTCAGACGACAATTTTAGACAAACTTGATTTTGTCATTTGGCCATGCCACAACCGAACCCATTGCATCAGACATGTATTCAATCTCTGAATTTGGCCTCCAGACTTTTGCATCACCGATCTTAGCCACATCAATCCACACCTTGCTTGCATTTGGACCTAGGGGTACAAAGTGGCACAACTCATTCGGATCCGTTGAAGCCACTCTTCCTTCAGCTACCTTACGTCCAGAGTTGTTGCAATCCAAGAGAATGCACTTCTGCTTCGGACTTCGGGTCGAACTAGTGCTGCCTGGACTCTACAACTCAGACAAGATGACAGAAGCAAGTTCCAAAATCAATTAAGGACACAACATCAATCATCAGACAAGTAAAAAAATTAACTTCATGTCAATAACATACCACTGCTTTTTTCTTGGCTGGTTTCGAAGGTGATGCTATTTTCTTGCCTGCACATTTAGTAGGTGTTGCTTCTGCAGGCATGACTTCAACCTTTAGGACTGGCCATGCTATTTTTTCACTAAGGGCATCACCAATCAAGAACATATCCGCTGTTGGCCTCCACAAATACGCCTGATCATTGAACACCTTCACTACTTCGACACTAACAGCATTGGGACCTAGAGGTGCTTTGTTAACCATCTCACTGGGTTTAGAAGAGCACAGGAGACCTTCGCCAATAACCTCATCCTCGTCATTGGTCCAATCATATATCTTGCATCTTCGAGATTCACCTTCCTTGGTTTGCTAAAATGTAAGAACGTAATGATTAGAGATAACTCAATTGTCGTAAGAAGAAAACAAGATATTTGAAAATTTACCATGGATATATCTTCAGAGCAGGTTGGATCCCTATCCAAAATCACTTTATTCATTGGCCAAGCTATTTTGTAACCCACAGCTTCATCAAGAGTTAACACATCCGTCGTTGGCCTCCAGAGTGAAGCTTCTGTGCTTACTGCAGACTTAACTACGAGAGCCACTGCATTTGGACCAATTGGTATACGACCAATCTTGTACTTCGGTTCAGCAGAGCAGAATTCTCCTTCACCAACAACAACATCTTCTGATTCAATCCAGTCGAGTATTTGTACTCTGACTCCTTCTTTGAATCCACCACTACTCTCAGATGTTTCAACATCACCATTGCTTTTCTGAGAGAAGGCAAAGGAAATCGTTAATGTCTTAAAACTAGATGGCCAAATGTAATGAAAATGATTACCTTCTTCCCAGCTAAGTCTCGCACCATCCCCTTTAACTCTTCAATCTCACTTTTCATTTCTGCAATCTTTGCGTCTCTAAATTGCAAAAATGCAAGCTTAGTAGCTGTAATCCCTCTACCAAACCCCCTTACTCGTCCAGGCTTGTCTTTTCCCAAAACCTTGCTCACAGCATCTTCCCTTATGTTATCAGCAGCTGATGTTGAGTCCATCTGACTGTCAAGTGATTGTATTTGTTCCTGATACATTCATTTGATCACAATATAATTCATTGGCTCAATCTATTAATTATAACAATATACAATCACTATAAATCTTACAATAGTCTCAGCGAACTGGGGCTTCACAGGTCTACCATCAGCATGAGTGTGTCCGGCAATCCATACTTTACTCCTACTAACCTTACTTGGGTCTTTACTCTTTTTTTTCTATATAAAACAGACATATCTCAGTATCATTTTAATCTAACAAGCTGTACAATATATAGATGTTTCACTATTTTTTTACCATATCTTCAGCTAAGCGAAGCATGCCTTTGCGGCTGGTGGTGTGAGGAATCTGATTCCTTCTCATCGCTCTGTACTTGTTACTCGTTTCCTACAATATAAATATGACAGTGATTAAATCTTTAAGACAACCTTTAAGGATGAAAGTTACTTAGTTGTAGATAACTCACAGTGAAAGTTTTGGTAGTTTTGCTCTTAACCCAAGAGTTCCACACTTGAATGGATGGGATGTTGCTCGGTTTTAATTCTATTCTCTCAGCTGCAGTCTTCGCAGCACGTACTTGTGACACCAGCCTCGACTTCCCAGCTCTCCACACATTTCCAAGCTGCTTGAAAATAACAGCTTTCTGCCACTCTTCTTGCAAGTTAAACCTCCCCTGCATCACAATAAACAAAGGTCAAACATGTCTATAATTTTATCTTTAATGCGGTTAAACAAAACATATTAATGTACATATACAAACCTGAATTTCTTCCCACATTGTTGCTTTACTCGCTGCATCAAGATTTCTCCAATCAGCAAGTGTAACCGGAACATGTTCCCTCACAAGAGGACCAAGAAAAGACGATAGTGTTACCGAGCCAGGTCCAATATGATCACCAAAGTCATTGAATGTGACCATAATCTTTTCATTGGGATTTTCAGCCACTCTACGCATCTTTGTTGGTCCTCTTCTCTTTTTTTCTTTCACTTCATCCCCTGCTAGATCAACTCCTTCAGTACTACGAATCTCATCATCTTGAGCATTGCTAACACCATCTTCTTCCATATCGAGAGCTTCTTGTTCGTTCCCTTTCTCTTTACTAACTCCATCTTCTTCCAAATCAAGAGCTTCTTCGTTCCCTTTCTCTTTACTAACTCCATCTTCTTCCAAATCAAGAGCTTCTTCGTTCCCTTTCTCTTGACTAACTCTATCTTCTTCCATATCAAGAGCTTCTTCTTCATTCTCTTTCCCATCTTTTTCTTCATGCTCTCCTTCTATCCCAGCATCGTCTTCAGACATTGCCTTCTCAGCCTGATCTTCTACCTCATCATCTTGAACAGGTGTTACATCTTCTACCTCATCATCTTGAGCAGGTGTCACATCTTCTACCTCATCGTCTTCAGTAGGTGTTACATCTTCAGCCGCCGCTTTCTTGATTCTAGTACTTCTTCTCGTTGGCGTTAGAACTAAGTTCTTTTTTGGAGAAGACGGTTTCTTTCCTGTTCTTTTCTTCACTTTTAGTGTTGTTGCAACTTGCGAAGTTGGATCTACTACCTCCAAGCCTTGATTACGTCTACTCCGACGAGAACCAACTTGACCTCCTCCTCTTGTCTTTGCCATTTCTGAAACAGATAAACAAATAACAGATCTTAATCGAAAGTAAAATCAAAATCCAAAATCAAAATCGAAAATCACAAACTTGGACATGCATGTGTTAAAATCACATCAATCTTAATCGAAACCCACAATCAAAATTGAAACCCACAATTAAAATCAAAAGAGATTTGAATCGAAGAGATACAATCGACATGCAAGTTCACTTCGAATCGAAGAGATAGAATCGACATACAAATCGAAGAGATAAATCATGGAGGAAACTTTCTAATCTAAACTCAGAATCAAATCGAAACTCATACCAATTGAAGCTTCGCCTCGAGAGAACTCTGAAGAATTTCGATGAGTATCGGTTTCGATTTCAAAGAAAGTGAAGAGAAATGAGTTTCCATTAATACTTAAGTTCTTTTTTAATATATTTTTTCATATACGATAGCGTTTATTTTTTGATTTGCAATGGTAATGCGCATCTACGTACCAAATTAACGCGGCTGAATAATTTTATTTTCCCGCGACTACATAGATAGCTTATACATTTCATAAACGCTATTATAAAGGCCTGTGTTGATATACAATAGCAGAAATGCAAAAACCGCTATGCTACGACGCTATTAATACCCACATTTCCTGTAGTGTATCTTTTAGGAATGGAGAATTTCTAAAAGATTCATGTTTTGGAAAAATATTTTATTTTATAAAGATGTACTCTCTCCGTTTCATTTTACTTGTCGTTTTATATTTCGACACGTAGATTAATAAACCATTTAATTTTTTATATTTACTAGATAAAAACATCATTACCAATACATCTGACCAGATTTCAACCAATAGAAAAATAAATTAGAATAAAAACTCAATAAATTTTGCATTAAAATCATAAAACGACATTTTTTTTGAAACGGAAATTTTGCTCTAAAACGACATCTAATTTGAAATGGATGGAGTATATTTTATGTTTTCTATGCAAAAAAAATGAAAACTTTGAAAAAATCAATTGTTAGGAATTTATCGATCGTTTGATTGCTTAACTAAACGACACAAGATTTTTAACCCAGTTCCCTTGCGGTACTTCTGGGGTGGGAACCGTCTCCCACAACATCCACTATCAATCAAAAGGTTTACACAAACTCTCTATGTGCTCAATAGGAAGACACAACAAATAATTAGAGAAAAATCAAAGAAACTCTATCCCGAAGCGACATGACTCGAACAATGTCTCTTGCCTCTAGTTTCTTCTACCTTGAACTTTCTCTTTAGCTCTTCTTTTGTTTCTGATCTTGTGTTTCGGATTTGACCGACATAGCAAAACTAACGTTTCCTTTTTGATTATGCAGGAATTCATTATTGGGCTGGAGAATTAGAGAGATGGGTCAAGATAGAATTGGGCCTTTAACTCTACAATCTCCACCTAAGGCCCAGATTGCTGTCTCTTCCAGTAGCCATCACTTCGACGACATCGATGCTTTGTTCCTGCTCCTTCCTCTGCGATCAGAAAACTGATCTGAGAAGCTACCTGTGATAAGTTGTTGAATCACTTGCAGTCATGTTCCTTGTCTCAGCTTTCCTGCGTGACTTCAAGCATCAAGCCAGAAACGAATCTCTCTCAGCTCCCTTTTTTTTTCGAGACTCTCCGACGAATCCTTCCGTCTCCGGCGAGTCCCGTTTCTTCACCCTCTCTCACCTTGATTCTTCACAACGACAACCTTTGCATCTCCAATGAAGATGACCTCTGACCAGAACCTGTCTCATCCGGTGAACTGTGAATTGTTGTTTCTCCGGATGTGATCCTTTGTCTCTAATCCCCTCCGTGGTATTTCTCTGCAACTCAAACATGTTCCACGCCATTGACCTCCTTGTAGTGATCAAAACCACTGATGTCATCTATTCGCTTATCCTATTCCTCTGTAGGATAGCGATTCAATCTTCTCAAATCTCAAGCTCGTTCCTTTACCAAATTAGACCATTCTAATTGCAACACCAGACATCTTCAATGTGCTAGACCGTTCATCTCCAAAGAAGCTCGCGAGTTCTTCTTGGTGACTAGCGAATCTTTCCTTTCATGTTGGTGTTGTATCTTACCGGCCGTACTGCAGCTTTCCGGTGAGATTCTATGAACTTTGAGACTGCTTGATAGAGTTTTGGTTATTCCCATTTGTAGTTGCAAAGCTTTACCATCCATTGAATTTTGACAGTCCTTCCTGCGTTTTCGTCGACCCTTTGGAGACTCTTATGTTACTCCGACGAGCCCAATTCCACTTCAGCTTCCCTGGTAAAGTCATTCCTTTCTCTTGAACCTGATTAAAATGATGCTTGTGATGTTATACTTATTGGTGATCTACTTTGTTTCTCCCGGCTGTGATACTCGTCTCCCTTCAGCTCTCCGTGGTGATTATCGTCCACCATAGCAGCTGTTTAAGACGTTCTCTCCGCTCCGGTGATCTTTCTTTCCCGACCTATATACTCGTCTCCCTTCAGCTCCTCTTGCTGTTTAAGACGTTTTCTCAGGTCTTCCCCTGACTTTAAATTGCCTTTTTAAAGTATATTCTTCATCCGATGCTTCAGAACTTTTGAGTGAACTTTCTTGTAGCTACATATACCATCTCTTAATGCCATAAGACGTCCAAGAACATCTCTCTTCTCAAGAACCTTTATTTTTCAACTTTACAATCGAACATCCCACCTGTCTTGTGACACCGTATTGTAGCGTAACAAAGTGAGGAATATTTCACACGTTCTTTCTCGTTATTTCCCCACTGGTTAATATCATTGCTCAACAGAACCACCACAAGCCTTTGTTACTTCAAGGCTTTTTTTTTTTATGTTTCCATTTGAATTCTCCTCCTCCAGCAAACATAACATGTTCCTGTCTTGCACCGCTATTTAAACTTGAATAGGACACGCCGTCTAACTCCCGTGTTAGAAAGACTATCGACACAAGACCCATATCACATATTTGCGAGTTAACTTTGAGAACCAATGCCTACGCCTTACTTTAGCCCATCATCACGGCTTCGTCGTCGACTTCTTCGACGTTCACGAACGATCACGAAACACTGTCTTTCATCAAACCATAACCTGAAGCTCTAACATCATCTCCACCTTGATCTAAAATCCCTTGAAACATAGACAGTAACAACTTCCTGTTTCGATAGATCAACCTTGAACCCACTCTGTACCGCCATTACGAGTAATGGAACCCGCCGCCTAACTTTCAACTTTGTTAAGAAGACTTTCGATACCAACCTTGTTCAACTCCCTTGAGATGAATGTTAGTGCTTCGACACCTTGTAATTCCCTTTGATCTTTCAACTCTGAATCTTGGAGACGATGGATCGCAGTTTCCTCGAAGAATAGATAGGTCCCCATATCTTTCGTGCTTGCGATTCTGCTCAGACTCCTTACCCGCAATCAAAACCTGGATTGCTCTGATACCACTTGTTAGGAATTTATCGATCGTTTGATTGCTTAACTAAACGACACAAGATTTTTAACCCAGTTCCCTTGCGGTACCTCTGGGGTGGGAACCGTCTCCCACAACATCCACTATCAATCAAAGGGTTTACACAAACTCTCTATGTGCTCAATAGGAAGACACAACAAATAATTAGAGAAAGATCAAAGAAACTCTATCCCGAAGCGACATGACTCGAACAATGTCTCTTGCCTCTAGTTTCTTCTACCTTGAACTTTCTCTTTAGCTCTCCTTTTGTTTCTGTGTTTCGGATTTGACCGACATAGCAAAACTAACGTTTCCTTTTTGATTATGCAGGAATTCATTATTGGGCTGGAGAATTAGAGAGATGGGTCAAGACAGAATTGGGCCTTTAACTCTACATCAATTGGTTTTATTGGATTAATATTGACTAAAAGTTGTTGAAAATTGAAAATAACAGAAACAATAAATTTATTAAAGTGATTTATACATTTGTGTGAAAACACTAAAAATTCTATCTTTTAAAAATAGAAGTATATAATAGTAATTTACCTTTTCAGAACACTCTAAACCAAAAATTAAGATTTTCATCCTTGTAAATAATAGTCGGTTAATTATGTTGAATATTCGACTGAGCGTTAATCTATACTATTATTTGAGAAGTGATTTGGCTTATGTGTCAACTTCTCCATATTTTTAGTTTTTTTTTTTGCTTATTTGCCTTGTTCTCCATGATTTTAGGCTTAATCAATGATTTTCATAAAAAAATTTCAGATATTTTAATAACAAAAATATTTGAAAACTTGAAAATTACAATTTTTCACTATACCAATATTTAATATTATCTTACTTATTCATTGAAGTTTTGATATATTTAGTGAATCATTCTTTATTTAACTGATTATAGATTAATATTATTAAATTATCTTTAAAAAATAATAAAACATGTTTGAAAAAAAAGAAGATAACCCCATATATTTATCTTGCGTTTATCTACAATTATTTTTTAATTTTATATATGAATATAATAATAAGATTTATTATTATACTAAAATATTAAAAATATTTTTACAAAATATAAAATAATTTTATATTTTTTTGTAAACGTATATATCAAGCCAAATATTTTTATAAACATATTAATTTATTAACGAGGTTTATAAGCTATAAAAATAAATTTGATATATATTTTTTGTTAATGTGACTTTTTATTGTTTTAATTATTATTGCAGTTGAAAAATAACATTTTTTTGTTATTTAAGTTGAAAAATAATATTTCTTTATTTTATTGTAAATTGTTTTATGAGAATCATATTTTAAATTATTTTAAACATATCGTTCTAAAGGAATATTTTCAAAATATTATTTTTTATTTACAACATGTACCTTATATTATAAAATTAATTATGTTTACTTAAAAAAAGTTATGACTTTGTTTTAATTAAAGTTTCTTCAGAAGAATATTATATAAAAAAGTGTGATTCTATATTTTTAATAAGATATTTTCAAAATAATTTGTTTTAGTTATATTTAATAAATCTTGAAAGTTAAAGACCACTTCTTGAAACTAAAAAAAATAGTATTTAAAAATAAAGCAAATATCATTTTATAGAAAGTAGTAATTTCTATTTTAGAGTAAAAAAATATTGATTTTTTATAGTTTATTTTTATCTATTATAGCATTTAGAAATTAAAATAACAATAGATATGAAATATTTTTTATCTTATACATTACATATTAATGTTTTGTTTGTCAATATGGTTTTTTGCGTGTTTATTCAGCTATTATGGAAGGTATTTTAAAATATAATTGAAATCAATATTTTAATTAACAATGATTCATATAATATGTAAAGTTTGGTCGGTTTAACATTATTGTGTGTTTTGCTTTATTTTGAGATTTTAATAACTTCAAAATTTTGGCTTGAAAACATCAATTTTTATTAACAATTATGTATTTGTTTATTTAATTAGATAAAGGTTTTTAAATTAATATAATAAAATTGATTAAAGATAACAATATATCTTGAAAGAAATATTTTTTTGATATTTAACTAATAATAAATTTACCAATAAATCTCTATAGAAGAATTATGCCCGCAAATGCATATAATTATTTAAATATCTATAAAACTTTAATAGATTATTATGGTGATGATATGTTTTACATGTGTGATAACAAAAATTATATCTTTTGTTTAATTTAATATTTGAAACTAATTAAATAATTAAGATTGATTTTTTTTTAAATGTTAAAATTTGAATTAGTTAGATATATATTAGTCCGCACAAGTGTGCGGGCCACCACCTAGTGTTAATTATATTGCAAAAATTATTTTAGTTATGCTTGTTCTCTTAGGAGCTGCACCATGAAAGATACCGACATTGGTAAGGGTCTGACTGGTTCAACCGCAGCGGTTGCGGTTGCGGTTGCGGGAGTTTGCGGATGCGGGTGGTTGCGGTTTCTAGCGGTTTTAAGCGATTTGAACGACTGGTACTGCGGTTAAAAATTTGTGCGTTTGCGGGATACTTATGACTGGTTAACCAGCGGTTGAAAAAATAAATTAATAATATTTATATTTTCTATAATTAGAAAAATACCAAAAATCATAAAATTATAATAAATATCAAAGTTATATTTAGAAAGTTATAGTTTTAAAATTTTAAAAATTATAAAAAAAACTTTTATTTTAAAGTTTTATAGTATTAATTGAAATATAATAGATATAGTTTAGAATTTTAATAATTTTAATTTAAAATTTTTATTGAATATTTTTATTTTTGTATTTATATTGTTTTTGAAAAAAAAGAATTTTTTTTACCCTCCCGCAACCGCCCGCAACCGCAAACGCTAGCTGGAACCAGCTTTTGAATTTATGAGGTTTGAAACGATTTGAAGCGATTTGAAGCGGTTTAGAGCGGTTTGAATGATTGTTGCAAAACGCCAACAACCGCTACCAACCGCAAAAGCTGCGTTTGCGGGTGGCAGCGGGAAAACCAGTCAACACCTTAGAATCAAGAGTTGGGGCGTGGTTCGCCTCCAAGCACAGCTGTGGACATCACGTCATCACCTATGAAGATATTATGATGAGCAACGTCAAGAACCCAATCATCATTGACCAAAACTACGGCTTAAGAGGTGGAGTAAGTATATATACCCGATAAATCTCAAACCAAAACTTATCCTAATTAATCATTTGATCCTCCAGCACCTTATGAATATTTTTTTTATAGGATTCAAGAGTTGCCGATAAGCAATGTGTTGTTCAAGAACGTAAGAGGAACAACAATTACAAAAGATGAAAGTTCAGATCATGTGCAGCAAATCAGTACCGTGCAAAGGAGTCAGCGTCGTTGACAGAAACTTGAACTTCGTAGGTGATGCAGGACAAAAGGTTGATCTCTTGATTCTCCTCGTCGCCTGGTTCTTCGTTACGTTCATTGCTTCGATTCCCGTGGCTCCTCAGCCGATAATATCACTGTCTCTTGGCTCGGGTTCAAGCTCTTGCTTGAAGTTCACTGTCTCTTCAGCCTTTCACTCCTCCCCTCACCGTAGCTTCCTCCGCAGCTTCCCATGCTATCGACACCACCGCCTAAAGTGAAGTTTTGAGGAACTTCGAATCACACAACAAAATAACCAGCTGTTGTTTCCTTTTGTGTTTCAACTTTTCAATCGATATATATATATATATATATATATATATATATATATATATATATATATATATATATATTTACTGTGGATTCAGGAAACTCTGGCTTCATGTTTGGCATTGGTGGAATAAAACGAGTTCTTGGGCCAATATTATTAGAAGAGAATAATGAAGATATATCTCAATTGTTGGAGAAGATAATTAACTCATTTATTGGTGATTCCCAGTATTACAGAATCATTGAAGTAATTATGGAGTATCCCCTTTATCCTTGAATCAGTATTCTAATGCAAAATCTTAGTAAGAAACAGCTCAAGAGAAAATCTAAGTAATGCATAGAACTCAGTGAATCACAAACAAACACTAAAGAAAATCAACGCAAAGTACATAGAAAATAAGAGAATCACTGGAGAGTGTTGAGTACAGAAGGTAGTGCTCTACAAAGAAAAGAGACTCTCGATGTGATCTCGGAAAACTTCCGTGGTGAACTTGTTGTTGCTATTAAGTCCACAACGGCATCTAAGTTCACCCATATTTTTTCAAAAAAGACATTTCTAGTACTGTTTCTCCTCGGATCCAAATATAGAACGTAAAACGTTTCAATGAGATCACACGGAGTGAAAATTAACTCTCCAGCATCTGTAGTACCCCTGAAATATATAGAATACTTCTATACGATCTCATATGGTAAATGAAGAACAAAGCTTTCACGTGTCCATTTGTGTCCATGTGCATCTTCCAAAACATAGAGGTTAACAGCACCATCCGAAATCCGAATAGTCCTAAGTAACTAAAGCTAGCCTTCCTTCATAGGGTATCATATGAAACCAGGAACCAGAGGGACCCTCC
Source organism: Hirschfeldia incana (assembly GCA_026261945.1). Taxonomy (NCBI): domain Eukaryota; kingdom Viridiplantae; phylum Streptophyta; class Magnoliopsida; order Brassicales; family Brassicaceae; genus Hirschfeldia; species Hirschfeldia incana. The sequence continues at coordinate 1,166,900 of JABCMI010000069.1, forward strand.
GGATAGTTTATAATATTGAAGATTTCAGATTTGACATCAAAGCTCATTATCATAGAATAATTATGACCACGAAAGTAAGCTCTATAATACAGGATCCCATTGAAGCATCTCCCATATCCACTTGGGCGATGCATAGGGCAACGTCCTTTGGTTATTATTCTCCATGATTCTTGACCTCTTAATGTAAGAACCCTAGGCTGATCAGTATATTTATTTGTCGACATGAGCAATACTTTGTATTTACCTTCCAAAGGATCGTAGCCCAGATAAGACCCCCAACTCTCTCGACTGGAGCTGCATTTATCAGGATGTGGTAAGGCTACAAACTGGTTCAAAGTTGGGTTCCAAATCTTGAATACATGTGATAAAATCAATCCATGGATGCTCTCGGATCGCGAGCCTTTCCCATCCATGTCTGTTATTTGGTAACTGTAGAATGGAGAACAAGTCCACCCGTCATGAATCTGGTGTTGAGGAAACGAGAAAACATATTTTCCCGAGCTTGATGAGAAGGTGAGCAGAAGAGTCGGTGGTCGTGAAGTGGACCGAGCCGTGTACGAGTTGATAAAACTTGGAAGGCTGGTAATAGAAGACCACAGTTTCGAGACACAGCGATTTCTCATGACTGATTTCCAAGGAAGCCTTGAGAGTATCTCCAAGGTTAGATCAAGAGGAATATGGTTTGGTTGTGATCTATTATCATCTCTGGATATCTCTTGTCTTCTTCTCTTCTTGTTCTTCCATGGCTGATTCCTCAACAATACTTTCTTCTTCAAAACCCTCATTCTTTCTTTCCAGAGTTATATTCCCCCTTTCACTAGAATCAATTATATTTAGGGTTCCTTATATAATACAACACAGTAGGCCGCACATTATATAATAAACCGAGGCTGGCGTAGTTGAATTTCCCCAGTTGAGTTAACTTTTGGAAATTATAACCGCTTTTGAGAGCATTTTTTTCCTCTTTTTTTTTTTCAGACGAGAAGTTAATAATCGACTAAAAAGGTGGTGGCGTGTCGGTTAAAACGGAAAACAATATAAAATTTCAATTTTTTTGTAGAGTTTAGTAAAAAAGAAATGGAAAAGGGCATGAACTTTCCAGTTTCCAATAGGGAAATCAATTGTTGTCGTGTATTTGCACGAAGGAAGTAAGAGAATGGGCGCTAGGGAAGGTAATCAAGAAACCTAGGTTATGTGGTGCTCGAATCAGTGAGGTACGTTCTGCTTCTACTGCATTGAGAACTTCTAGTCAAATATTTGAAGCTGTTATGCAAGCTCGAGACCTGGCTCTGCTCAGATGAGATTCTTAGACCTAAACGTATGAGTTTTCAGTTTTTTTTATCAATGTAAATGGACAAGAGATGCTGAGAATTTGAAGCTAAATTGCCGCTTTGGTGAAACAAAAAGCAAGATAGCTCAAGGTGAAGCAAGCATATCTGACAAAGGCAAAGGATGATATAAACCCAAATTTAATAGATCATCATGTTGAGTGGTGGGATGCAAATATCCTCATGGTGACATGGCACCATTACTGAGAGCCATCTGAGGATAGAAAAGATTACTCATTACGTTGAGCACCCCCTTCCGTTAGAACCACTTGCCGAGGCAGCTAGGGTCTCCACCTCCACAACCTCTTAAACTGACAAAGAAGGAACAGAAGAATCTTCCAACTCAGAGGCGTGTGTCAAAAGAAAAGGAGAAACAAGAGATGGTCAGGCAAGGGTTGCTTGAACCACCTAAAAGCAAAGGTGAAAATGAGCAACCTTATGAAGATTCTTTCGTCTGAAGCAGGCCAAGACTCAACTAAGCTTGAAAAAGAGACCCGCGCTACAGCTTACGAACGTGACTAAAATTCTCTTTTTATACCATCCTCCTCTTTTATTTGCTCTAACCAACTTGTAAGTATTCGAAGGCAATGTTTTAAATTAGAAAAAAAAAAAAATTAAGAGATTCGTGCGTATTTGGTATTTTATAAACTTTGTGTGTTGCTTTACGATTGATCTACTTTGTCATATCTTGTCTTTCCTTTCGACAAAAGGGGATCTTCGACATCTGTGGCCGAGATTGATTACGTTGACATCAGTTCATTATTTATACAATATAAGAAAACATCTATACTGCTAAACATGTCCACTATTTGGAACTAACCCTCAATCAATCATATATTAGCTATTAATGAATCAATATTCGAATGCAAAATTTTAGTAAGAAATAACATAAGAGAAAATCTAAGTAATGCATAGACATAAAATCAGTGAATCGAAAAAGAACAAAGGTACACAATATGCGTTCTCAGAAAAGAACAACAGAAAAATGCAAAAACATAAAAGAATTACTAAAGAGCATTGAGCACCGAATGTGTTGCTCTATAAAGAAAAGAAACTCTGGATGTGATTTGGGAAAACTTCCACAGTGAACGTGCTATCAAGTCCACAACGGCGTCTAAAGTCACCCATGTCTCTTTCAAAAAAGACTTTTCTAGTACTGTTTCTCCTCGGAACTAAATATAAAATATAAGAAGCATTACAGAAACTATACGGGGCAAAAATAAGGTCACCAGCATCTGTAGTACCCCTGAAATGTATAGAATTCCTCCCTACGCTCTTACATGGTACACGAAGATCAAAGCGTGACGTACACTTGTTTCCGTGTGCATCTTTCAAAATATAGAGTTTAACAACATTTGAGGTAAGAGTAACTAAGGCTACCCTTCCCTTATAAGGTATCATATGAAGCTGACGAGAGCGATCCTCCGGAAACTTTATAGGATTGAAGTTTTCAGATTTGACATCAAAGCTCATTACGATATCATGACCATCACCAAGAATACGAGCTCTATAGTACAGAATCCCATTGAAGCATCGCCCATATTCTCCAGTTGGATGATGCATATATAGGGCAACGTCCTCTGGTTATTGTTCTCCATGATTCTTGAGCTCCCAGGGTAAGAATCAGAGGCTTATCCGAGTATTTTTTAGATAATACACAAAGTACTTTGTGTTTACCCGCCAATGGATCGTATCCTAAATAAGACGACCAGCCTAAATACGACCACCAACCTCGACTCGAGCTGTGTTTACCAGGAGGATGTGGTAGTGCAAAAAAACATCTCAAGGTTGGGTTCCAAATCGTCAATACGGGTGTTTGCTTCTCTGTGTTTGGTTTAGATTTGGTAACAGTATCCACGTTTCTCCGGTTTTGTTATGGTTCTGGTTCTGTGGTTCTATTTTGATTTAACAGATAGTTTGAATTTCGGCTTTGCCTAAAACGAAAAAAAAATACCAATATGGCAATATTAAGTCCAATGAACTAAAATGTATTAATCTATGTATGTTGACAAAACAATAAAACATATGTATGTGCATATACACATAACATTGGTGCATTTGATATATTAATTAATACCTTGATTCAAGTCTAAGTAAAGATGTTCTTTATTTAATAAATTAGTTGTTAGCGCCGGAATTTTACAATAATTTAAATAGATATTTCAAATATTAAAATTTTTTTAGTGAATTTATCAAATTTTATTTTAGTTTAATTCCTACATCATTGATTATGAGGTTTAGAGAAATGAAATAGTTAGTAAAATTTAAATATATGCATGAAAGTCGTATTAATCTTCACATAAAATATTTTATAACTTTGGGTATTCGTTTTTCCTGTTTTCTATGATTTTGTAATAATTGATCTTATATTTTAGAAGTGGTCAATCAAAACAAAAATATTTTATAGCTAAGCGCGAATTATGTGATATTTGTGCTGTTTAACTTTGTAATTTTTTTTATGCCAAAAAAACAACTTTGTAACTTTTTTTTGGTTTGTTGTATAAACTGAAACTAATGTCATGTGTTTGCTATCGGTGTTGTTGTAGTTGTATTTTAATAATGTGATGCTATTGCTTCATGGAATTTAAAGTTTTCATATTGGACACTCAATATTTTTAACTCTTTCTATTTGGTTCCGACACTGGCTCCCATATTATAATTATACTTCCAACCAATTTTATCAATATATGTATTGTCAAATCCCATATCTCAATTTTTAAAACTTTGATTGGCTTGGTTGGTGGAAAATATTCAATTTAAAACTGTGATGCTTAAAAAGCAATGAATATTGCAGTTTTGGGGATGAAAGCCCCAAGATATCTTACATTATTATTTTGTGTAGATTATAGAATAAGACCTTAAATATACCATTGCTTTACATAATAAACTAGCAAGGCTTTCACTTTTTACACAACCAAAAGGGGAGAATATTTTAACTTAACCAGTGTAAATACATATATTTTTACAGACAAGTTAAATCTAAAACCCTCTATTTTATTTACAAATTGTTTGCAAAAAACTACTGATTTTTCTAATTCGACTGTAAATATAGGTATTTGTTCATCAAACTGTCCCTCTTTCTCTAGTGGTGTTAGTTTATAAACTTGAGGCTTACTTAATAAGATGGCTAGGGAGTACCATTTGCCGTAATAGATGACGAGAGCCTGATTCTTTTCTATACAGAAAATTAATAAACGATAAATATTCATGATAATGACTTGTGAGTTGTGACTTTGTGTTGACGGAATTTTATACAGAGAGGAGAAATGTTCACCTCCAGTGCAGACAATTTTCTCAAACCGGGTAACAATATGTATCTCTTCAAGGTATTTAAGTTGACTTTGATGTAAGAGATAATGAGTGCTAGACTTTCAAGAACATTTTGCAGTACATAGTTCCCATATTGATCTTTCATCACTGCGTGCAAAATGTTCCGGCGTTAGTGAGGAGACACTAAAACAGTGCAGAAAGGGAGAAAAGAATTAGTGAAGTTACAGAACCTGAAGCGTCTCATTTCCATCAGATTTACCAGGCATCTCACTCCCTAGGATCTGACGTTCCTCTAGACCCCAATGTTAATCACTTTCCAACAACATTCGAAGCTAACTTCTGTTGACTCCTCGTCATAATCTGTTCAGAAAGTTTATTGATAATTTATGACAGTTCGTTGAATGATATGCTACAGCCGGAAGCAAGGTCAGTCATTATCATGGTGTCTATTTTCATGCACCAATTAATGTAAATCAAGCATTCAAAAACTTACATGAATAACATAACTTCCCTACGATCTTGAGCTAGAATGCAAACTGAATGCATGATTTCCTTCATAATGATCGGTTGTATCTCTATGTCATCAATTTGCTCCACTACCATCTGTTTTGATTCCAGTGAAGTACATTTAGGTTCTGTAGATAGCAGAGATAAGAAACAGAAAATTTGATTCTATCACAAATAAATCATAGTTAAGGTTTATGTATATATCAAACATGAACCTTGATCACACGACATCCATAAGGGTGTGTTGAAAGAGCCAAGACTTTTTCATAAAATGAGGAAAGAATGAACTGTACTCAATCCTGAGGAAGATGCTATGTACACCTCTGATCATGAACACATTTCAAGACTAACCATCAAGCTCTTGCACCATTACAGCATGCTGCACCAAATTAACCACGATAGGGACACATAAATAACAGTCAAAAGTCTATATAATAATTGAACTTGAAACAATGTTTTTGTATTAAGTACCTTTTGGATAACTCGGTAGCCATACATTTGTAGAGAGAGAGAGAGAGAGAGAGAGAGAGAGAGAGAGAGAGAGAGTCAAAACATGGTCAATAACTTGTTCATCGAATTTTTTATCTGTTGGTTTGTACCATGCTCAAAAATTAAAAATAATAGAGAAATAGAAGAACACATGAGCACAATGTCGTGACACATCAAGCCATTTACAATGAAATGATTTGAATGCCACAGCTCTTACCTTTTGGATAACATAATTTCACCCTCAACACCCATGCCATCTCAACAAGTGCATTCCAAGATTGTGAAAAGCCTAATAACTCAAATTTTAATTCAATAATCAGATCACTTCCGTAGAGATACATATAAGAATTAATCATCTCTCAAAAAAAAATTTACAAAATCCTCACTTAGCTCATTGAAAATGTAACCTGCGAAGGTGTTCCGGTAACTAAAAGTGAGATTCAAAACAAAACCAAAAAAAATATTAAATCGTGATCACGGTCTACTCAGAAGCTTACCTACAAATTTCTCTTAGAAAGCCCTCTATCCTCTGTTGTTTACATTCGTGGAAGATTAGGAACAGTCTTCAATTGTATTTATAGTATAACAATTTATGGATTTGCTATGGAGGTTGGGAGAGGATATTTATGGTCGACGTTGAGGAAGAGCTTGAAGAGAGAGACTTGATGGCGATACTTTATGATTATGATTGAATGAGGAAGAAAATGTTTCAAGAGAGTGGATCGGCGAAGAAGGAGAATGATGTGTGTCTATGGATGGAGTTGGGCCAAGCAAATTAATAAACTTAGGATGTCTAATTTGTGGTTTTGTTAACTCAAGAGGCTTAATTTTTGAAAGCCCAAATCAAAAAACTCTTCAACAAATGATAGCATGACAAGTGTCATTATTTCTCCAAAAGAGAGAAAAAACTCTACTTTATTAGTAAAGATGTTTCTTCCAACTAAAACATAAAATAATAGTTTGGATATGTATATATTTTATGTTTAAAAAACATTTAGAAAATAATTAACTTTAGTTTTTATATTTTTATTTTCATTTGACATACATAATATCAAAAGTAGTCATTATACAATTATACAAAACAGATTTAAAAAAACATAATTTAAAACTTAAAATAGTAATATTTTTCTATTGGTCAACCAGTAACCATGTTCCGGGTTATAGTGACTTTTTGCGGGGTTATAGTGACTTTTTGCGGGGTTTATTGGATTTTCAAAAAGCAAAACTTAAAAAATCATAAATATTTAAACGTGAATACAAATAATAAAATTTAACTTCAAATTCAAAGCAAACCAAAAGTAAATAATATTAATAAACTGTCGATAAAAAAACTGAAAATCTAACTTCTTTATTAAAAATTATACAAAACAGATTTTGAAACATAATTAAAAACAAAAACAAGTGAAAGTTCTCTATTGGTTTAACCAGTGGTTAAACTGGTAACTGGGTTTTAGTTACTTTTTGGGGGATGTATTGAGTTTTTGAAATTATTATTTTCTCAAAATTCAAACCAGATTTTATCTTGGATAACCAAGTTTACATGTTTAACTGCAGATCCGGTTCGGTTTTTCAAAACACTGAGTATGAGACTTTGATTTGCGGGTTAATTCAGAGTCGGATTTCTTGGATACAAATTAGTTATGTTAGGTACTAAGAAATATAATATGTTGCAAAGTTTTAAAATAAAGTTTTAAAATAAAGTTTAAAAATTATTTCTGAAATGCATATGACACAAATATATAATTATGCAACTTGATTTATTTAATATAGTTATAAAACAAATATGATAAATTAAATTAATATTACAATTACCAAAAACACAAATATAAAAAATTAAGTTTCTCAAAAAAAATTAAAACAAAAAATAAACTCGTCCTTGAAAGGGCGGGTCAGAATCTAGTGACAATTTTAAAACCCTAATTCCTTCCTCCAGCTATATATATCCACTTTGTATTTTAAAACTATAATTAAGATATGTAATCTTTTAAAATACGTTTTCTATTTGTTTTTAACTTGTTTTGACTAATATATACGGTTAAGTTAATTACTAGGTTTTCTATTATTTCACTGATGTTAATTATGTTATATTTCGATCTAGTTAATTGACATTATCAAGAAAAATTTCAACATATTTCTACATTTCTCTTCGAAATATCTTAAAAAAAGTTATTTTGTTCTAATATATTTGGATATTAACATACATATTTTGACCCAAAAAGTAACATTTGCATATAAGTACTTTATAAATAGAGGGAATCAATTATAATTGTTTATATAGAGCGGAAACTAATATTTTATATCTTAAAAGAATAAATTGGATATTATTTCATTTTTATCTAGTTTTACTATTGAATATATATATATATATATATATATAAGTGGTCCAGAGATGATATGATAGACACGACTGTGAGGAAAAGACACGCATAGCCGGTCATGATCCAAACCTAATGAAACATTGGCTTTAACCTCCTAAAATTTTTGAAAAACATCCTATGTAAATAAACCCCTAGGTTTATTTTAAAAAAAAAGTCCAACTCCTAAATTTATAAAATCATTTTTAAGCTGTATATAGCCCTTGAAATCTTAGGGCCGGCCTACACGGCGCAAGAAGCATGCACAGTAAGCTCCCTTGTCCTTCTTCTTGCTTATGTAAGGAACTAGTGTTATATAGGTATGGATAGTATTGAACTAAAGACATGATTGAATGATATCTTTCCTTGTGTTCTCAGTGAAAACAGGCCCAAGTGTAGTTGATGCTGTTGTCTTCAGAATCGCTCAGGGGACGAAGATACTTGCAGAAGGTGGGTATGAAAAGGTCTTCAAGAAAACATTTGTTTACCTCCCTGATGAGCATGCATCTTCGAAAGACCTATGCTTTCTACTTGTCTACATATGCTGGTCCTGTGATGGGTGTTATATATCGTTCTACGCAGAAGCTTGTGTTCTGTACTAACCAAGTGGAGCTATTTAAAGGTAATATTGGCTGTGTCCTGTGGTCCCTTTTTCTTTCTTGAATTTTTTGTTTGATATCTGTAATTATTTGATTATACATGTTAGTGACACTAGTGATTTCCTATGCAACTGTATACATAGATAAATACTTTGTTATTTCAGCTTCCTAGGCTATGATAAAATTTCTTGTCATTTCTAATTACATCTACCTTGTAAGGATATTTTCCAGAGTAAACAGTATTTGTATTCTGAGGACCAAATCTTATAGGATTCCTGATAAAACTAGAGGAGATTTGAATAGTTGTTGGTTTGAGAGTTTTGGCTGGTTTACAATATAAAGTTTAAGGGCTGCCAAACCCCAAACATGACCTGAAACACCACCCAACCAAGCCGGAAACTTGTTTATAACATGATCTCTCCATGCTTGTTGTATCAACCAAAACAGATTTTCAGAACCTTAGACTATTATTTCTCATCCTTCTTTGTGGAGCCTGTGAGTGATGCTTTTGATCTGATATTGGATAGGTGGTACTTCCGGTGAACCAACTGAAGGCAGTGAACCCATCAACAAGCAGGGTGAACACATCTGAGAAATACATACAAGTGATTTCAGTGGACAACCACGAGTTATGGTTTATGGGGTTTGTGACTTATGATAGCGCTGCGAAGAGCCTTCAAGAAGATGAGCAGTCACATACTCCATGAGGGTCTACTGGTGTTAGTAGGTATTGGACAGTTTTTCGAACAGTTCTATTGATGCCCAGCCGCCCAGATCTCATCCATGTTGTGAGCAACCAAACTTTGAAGGAAGATATGTTAGATTTCTAACTCTAAAATAAGATGAGTCTACTTGAACTTGTTAATTACAGAGAGGGTTATGGTTTATGATTGTCTTATGTTTGTTTCTCTTTAAACACATGTTTCTTCCTATGCCACATAACATTGAATCCAGTGTGGATCATCCTCAAAATATTTTAAGGCGGTAGCATCTATTACATGCAACCAATGTTTTGAAAACCGGACCGGATATTGACTCGGCGTTATAACTGGGTCAATGGTCGGACCGGTCTACCGGTTCAATCGGGTTTTAAATTATAATCAAATTTAAATAATTAGATATATATATATATATATATATAATTATTTTTATAAAAATTTATATCATTTCTAAAATCTAACTAAAATTGATACATAAATAAATAAAGACTTAAAAATATATAAAAATATAATGAAAACTAATTTATTTGGAAATATACTTTTTAAAAAAATTATTTTAAATGAAATTATTATAAATTTGCAATGTTTTTTAATTTTAATTCTAATTGAGAAAACTGAATTTTAATTTTAAACCTGGTCACCGGTTTTATCGAGTTTGGCCGATTTTTTACCGGGTTTTCCGGTTTAATTCAAATCCGGTTTTTAGTATAATTCGGGAACCGGTTAGAAGACTGAGTTACAGTCGGACCGGTTCGACCGACCGATCCGATCCAGTTTTCAAAACACTGCATGCAACAGTTCTAAAGGCACATCAACTGAGGAACATCAAATAAAAATCACAACAAAAGTGAAAAAGACATACGCGAAACATATAGTTTCCGTAAAAAACATTAAGTGTCACTGGAAACAAAAACATTGAAGAGCATTGAGCAAAAGAAGAAAGAAGAAAGAGCATTGAGCGAAAGAAGAAAGAAGAAAGAAGAAAGAAGAAAGAAGAAAGAGCATTGAGCGAAAGAAGAAAAAAAAAGAGCATTGAGCGAAAGAATAAAGAAGAAAGAGCATTGAGTATTAAGTTAAGTACTCTATTTGTTCAGTCATCACAGGTCAGTAAAGGGTGTAGTAGCTCTGTTTTTGCCACTAGCACTATTCGGTTTCATGGTCCATCCATTTTGTTCGTCAGCGCCAAATCCATGATTTTAAACTCTCCATTTATTCTGAGATTCACCTAGTCTTTTCGGAGAGCCTCGTCGGAGCTAGAGCAGGTCTTGCTCGTTCCGCTTCATTCCCAACTTTTCTGTTTGGTTTATTCAACGTCGATTCCGACAACTATTTCGTGCTCGTGGTAGTAACCTATTCAGGGATGCATCTGATGATTGTTAAGCTAGATGGGCTTACAACCTAAAACCAATTGGTGATAAGAGGATTGGTTCATTCACCTTATATACTACTAAGAATCTCTTCCAACTACCGATGTTAGACAACTATGTGTCTAATACACCTCCTCGAGATGATGGCACTTTAAGCGTCAATTTCGGAATGTTTGGGCAAAGACGATGGGCCAACTTTGGGCCAGATCGATGTGCATCGGGTTGGCTGCGTGGATCGGGCTCTGATATCATGTTAAGCAAAATGGACTTCCAACCTAAAACTAATTGGTGATAAAAATAATTTATATACTACTAAAAATTCCTTCCAACTATCGATGTCGGACAACTATGTGTCTAATAACGATTTCCCACGGTTCTCCTCTTGTTGAGCAAGTAATTCTCGTTAAATGTTATCCTTTGTTTTGCTGTTCTGTTTCTGCTTTATGTTGTTCATCAAACCGTGGAGGATCCCTCGAGATGTAATCTCTTAAGACTTTTTGTTTTAATATGATCCTTTGGTTGGCAGAAAAAAAAGAAACCCCCCCCCCCCCTCCTTCTTTCTTCCGGTTGATCCCTCGTTTCAACAGTATTGTTTATATATTTTTAGGGCTCAATATATATATGCAGTGATGCAATTACCAATTACATAATTAGTTTTAAAAAATAAAAACTATTATTGTAATTTTTTAAGAGACATATGGTAAATTATTTTTATTTTTAGCTTTCAACGCCACAAGTTTTTTAATTGAACAAGCTTTATTTATGTACATATATGCAACTCCTAGTGACGAAGCGTGGAGAGGAAGTATTTGCAGCTCAAGATAAGCTAACGTCTTTAAAACAAAAAAAAAAGGGGGAAAAAGAAAAAAAGAGAGTCGTTATATATAACGAGGGAAGTGCAAGTGGCTTGCCTATTCTTCAAATCCCAACAACCTCTTATCGTCACACGAAGAAGAAGAAGAAGCCGACTGTCAGCGGAAAAATGGAATCGGAAGACAATTCGGAAGAAACGTTGGAGTTACTCCGCCGATGGGACATTCCGGCGATTCCACCGGAGAAGATCATCCAATCCGACTTGGTTGGGCCATGTAGCAGACCGATTCGAAAGCAGTTGACGGAGAGCGACGTAAACGGAGAAGAGCTGCTGTTAGCGATGATGTCACCAGTGAAGAAGAAGTTTCTGCCTCTGCTCGAAGAATCAGAGATTCGCCACGGGAAGACTGTTTCGCTGTACGGCCCAGACGGGAAGCTTCATGATACGGAGACGTGGATTACAGATTCGCTTGATTCGATTGTGGGATGGAGGAAATTCGTCGGCGACTATGAGCTCAAGGAGAATTGCGATTTCATCACTGTTTGGATGTTTGTCCACGAGGTGACTCATGAGATTTGCTTCGCGATTGACCGCACTAGGATTTCTCTGCAGAAGCAGCTGAGTAAGAGGATCTCCAAAGCTGTCTTCGGGGATTGAGATTGTGATGGAGATGGAGGATGGTTTAGGGGTGCGAAGATCATCAAGGGGTACACTACAGTAAGGTTTCACATATAGAAATAATGGTAAGGATCTTAGGGATTTGAGTATATGGGGCGGGTACAAGTTTTATGGTTTTGATTTTCTTTGAGAAATGGTTATGATATCAATCTTTGCATGGCTTTATTGCTATAAGTATACACTTTACATGAAAAGAAGCACTTGTCCCATGAATTTCTTGCTTCATTTGCTTGTCACAAGTCAATTTTTTTTCATTCATAAACAAAACATTAGCTTTGAACACACAAGCCATGATGAGTCTTCACTTACATAGTTTTCCAAAACTGAAGTGAAATCAAAGACAAAGTGGCTGCTTTAGACAGAGAGTTAATCATTGACTAAAAGCTTTTACACTACTTTTTGACATACTATATGTTTCGGACCAAAAAGAAATTCTAAATGTGGCAAAACATATTATACTTTTCATATCAGTAATGAAGTATCAGAAAGTTCAATCTGAAGCGGCCAAAACAAGGCTTAGAGGAATGGTTAATTGCAAGCTCATAGCATTTGAATCCATCCTCTTCGCTTGCCTTCACATTTGTAGTGCCCTGCATCACACTTCTCTTTTCTTGTCTAATTGTCCACTCGTCCAGCTCTCTTATCCGCTTCTGCAACCGTGTTTTACCAACTCAGACAACAAAGAGGGACGACTCTTTTCAAATGCTTGAACTCTTCAGACTTCACTACGGCTGCACAAAACAACACATCACTTCTTTATTAGTTTTTCCTGGGTATTCTCTTCAGGAATAATATCTCTCATGTAACCAGCGCCAACCACCAAATGCATTATATAATACAAAAGAAGAAGAAAAAAGAAGAGAACATGATTATTTATACGAGGAAAGGAAAAGTAATTTGGGTATCTTTATACTTATACTTCTGCTTATGTCTACCAAAATCTCAGTACAGCTCAATTTGTAGGTCAATGACAGATATTAGCAGCACCCTTATACTTAATAGTAAAGCTAATTCAATGCAGGACTTATACATATTACATGAGCATACTGTTGCAACTGAAGTAAGAAAGGAAAAAAGTCTATTATACAAGTGCAGAGTGTAAAAACCTCAAACAGTGAAAGTCTATTAAACTGTTGCAATCACACATGCGAATACAAAAAAAAAAAGAATTATCCATAGAACTAATAGGTAACAAGCAGATACATGTTTCACTATATGTCAATTAGTTAGTAACAAATTCCCGTAAAATCTCAACACCAAGAACCAAGGAGAGACTCGTATGTAAGGATACACCGGTACCTGTCTGTCTATAGGCATAGGACACAGTTGCTTTGTATTGAAAAGAAGCGGTTTAAGATTAGGAACAAGTTGATGAGTTGCAGAGCCATTTTTCTTAGTTACACGAACGACCATCAATCATGTGGCTTTCTATACATGGAATGTGAAGAGAGGATTCAGAGAAACAAGATCGCCCATATCCCTGATATCAGACACAGCAGAAAACAAAGTGGTGTTACTTCCCACGTGCATCACGATTCAGATGTAAAAGAAAAATTGAAGAAGTTAAGTTTAATCATAAGAAGTGACCGTTAGAACATTAGCAAAGCAACAAATTCTGCTTTACAATGGAACATACAAAAATGCATAATGATCAGTAACTGCAAACACATGCAAAGCACATATGAACCAAAGACAAAGATATAACTAGAGAAGAGTTGCATTTCACGAGTCTTGGCCTTTTAAAAAAAGTTATATGTGACAAAAAAAAAAGTATGCAACAAATCTAAGTACAATAAGGTTGTCCTGTAACGTCAACAAAACCGGAGTTTTGTTCTTAAAGTCAATTAAGATATGAACAGCCATAATGGGTTGTCGTTGGATTTGGCCCCTGGAACAACCAGTCAACCAGTAGAATCTAGGCACACTATCATCTGGGCAATACTAAAACCCAAATATCAATGGTCGCTAGAAATTACCAAGATAGCCTTAGCCATAGGAGAAAGGAATGTGGAGGACTCTTTGAAGAGATAATCCGTTGACATATATCAAGGTCCCAATTGTCTCCTCCCCGACATAGTATCCGTCCGCCGACCAACTGGACTACCTCGAGATCAAACAGAGTCTTACTCGGATTGCTTGCCGTTTATAATTCTGTAATCGAGTTCTAAATTTTACAGATACCACAAGAAAGAGACACGCGGATCCTCTTTACCCGACCCGATTTGTTTTTTCCTACCGTCGTTAATTAGAAAATAAACTTGTTTTCCCAGTAATGATTTACGTATTATTAGCTATATTTATTGAAAAATAAATTTATACTAATAAAAGAGACTATTTGGGGCTCCATAAACCGTCCACATCAGCAAAAAAAAATTCACAGAAAGATGACACGTGGCATTTTAGTATTAATGATAAATATAATTTCGAAATTAATTATATGTAAATTTCGAAATTAATAATATGTAAACATATAACATAAAAATAGAAATATTAAATTAAACATATGTAAAATTATCATTTTACTACTTTTAAAAAATTACTATTTTACTTAAAAATCGTATTAGTGAAGTTTTACATTTTTGAAAATTTATATAATATTTAGCTTTACAATTTTATATAAATATAATTTCGAAATAATAAATAATATGTAAACATATAGCATAAAAATGAAAATACTAAATTAAACATATGTAAGATTACCATTTTGGATTAAAAAACTATCGAATTGTTACAAACGAACTATTATTACTATAACCCACATTATTACTCTAACCTATCCGAAATATTACAAATTACCGACTAACCCATGCCCATTACACAAACAACGATAATAACTCATCCATCTATTTCTTGCCACTCAAAGATACCATACTAAAAAAGTATAGTTTACATTTTAAATACATTAAATATTGCTTTACATTTTAAGTTAATATAAAATTTTAAAAATGGAAATACACAATAAAAATTTATCTTAAATCGAAAAATATTTCTTTAGAAAAATACCACATGACATTGCTACTAAAAATAAAAAGAATAATATACAGTATAAGAAAAAATAAATAGTAAGTAAATATACAATATAAGAAATAGAAATATCACATTAAACTATATATGAAATAATGTATGATTTACATTTTAAATATTTCTAAATCTTTTTAAGAAATCGTAACATTACAATATTAGTAAATATTATATCAAAAATATATTTGAAATAAAATATATTTTTATATTTTAATTATTTCCAAATATAACATCTATCTAAAAAACAAAGAAAATTAGAATAAGCAAATATAATTTAAAATAATAACAATAAGTAAATATATAATATAAGATATAAATATTACATTGGACATCTATTTGAAAAAATGCATAATTTAACATTTTTATTATTTCATTATCGCACCAACATCAACCTCACATCTATCAAATAAGACTCCGACAAAGGCTCCAGAAAAAAGGACAATGGCTCCACCATCGACCTTTGCCGTCCCAAAAATGTTTGACGACATATGTTGATATGTGATGTTATGTATATAAAATTAAATATGATCAGCAAGATAATATTTCGAGCAGACCAACAACGGATCTCAGGAGAAAATTCTTAAATTCATATATGATGAGGAAAAAACTTTAGAATTATATAAATTACATTAAACATTTATCTTAATATAATCATTTGCTATAAAAGCAAAAAAATTAGAATAACTACATATATAATATAATAAAAAATGAAAAATAAGTAAATATAAAATTAAGAAATGAAAAAAAAAAATTAAACATCTATCTGAAAAAGTACAGTAGAATAAATAAAAACTGAATATACAATATAAGTAGAAATATTAAATTAAACATTTATCATAATACTAAAACTGTATATACTTATAAAAATATATTTTGAGGTTCCGTAGATCGTCCACATCAACGACAAATTCTTCTCTCGAAAAATGCCACGTGACATTATTCTTAAAAACGTGAAAACAAATTATAAGTAAATACAAATATACGTAAAAGAAAAAATAAATAAATATACAATATAAGAAACATAAATATTACATTAAACATATATCTTAATATAATCATCTGAAATATAAAAGAAGAAAAGTTAGAATAAGTAAAAATATAATATATTAAAAAATAAATAATAAATAAATATAAAATTAAGAAATGAAAAACAAAAATCTATCTAAAAAAAGTTCAGTAGAATAAATATTAACTAATTATACAGTATAAGTATTAGAAATATTAAATTAATTATTTATCATAATATTAAAACAAGTAAGTAAATATACAATATAACAAAAATAAATAATAAGTAAATATAAAATATAAGAAATAAAAATATTACATTAAACATTTAACGCAGAAAATACAAAATAAATAATAAGAAAATTAAAAACGTAAATATAAAATATAGGAAAAATATATACAATATAATAATTAAAAAAAGTAAATGTACAATTAAGATATAAATAAATAAATTAAATATCTATCTGAAAATTTATAATAAAATAAATAATAAATAAATATACTATATTAGTAATAGAAATATTATATGTTAAATAATATTATAGTAAATAAATATACAATATATGAAAAAACAAAAAATAATTAAATATACACTATCAGAAAATAGAAATATTACATTAAACATCTAACGTAGTATTATCATTTGATATAAAAGCAAAAAATTAGAATAAGTAAATATACGATATAGGAAAAATAAAAAAACAACGTAGTTATACAATATAAGAAATATAAAAATAAATTAAATATCTATATGAAAATGTATTGCAAAATAATAATAAATATGAAATATAAAAAATGACAATATTACATTAAACATCTGTTAAAATATTATAATAGTAAATATAAAATATAAGAAAGTTAAATAATAAGCTAACTTATAGCATAAGAAATAGAAAAATTACATTAAACATCTATCCGAAAATTGTATCATAAGTAAATAAACAATATACGAAAAAAATACTACATTAAACATCTATCATAATATTACAATTTGGTATAAAAGCAAAACAATCAGAGCAAGTAAACATACAATATAAGAAAAAATAAATCACGAGTAAATATACAATATAAAAAATGGAAAACTACATTAAACATCAATCTGAAAAATATATAGGTTTACATTTTTATTACTTCCAAATATTGTTATATGTAAATATGAATAAGAAAACAAGCATACAATATACGGAAATTTTAGTCATGCATTTTGGTTTAAAAATAAATTATTCAGTCGCTTATCACTATTTAAAATAAAAAAAAAATAAAATCTTCTTAAAATATATAGTTGGTTAGGATATATATTTAAATAAATTTAAATTCTCTACAATTTACTCTAATACTGATATTAGAAATAAAACTCTTTACACAAATATACATGTTGAGTAATAAATTAGAAATTTAAGATGGTGATACTTAAGCTGACAAAAAAGAGGGTGATACGCAAAAATATAAAAAAAAATAAAACTCCTGAGACTAGAAGTAGCCTTTTGATGCTCCAGAAGCCGTCCACATCAGCGAAAAAAATTCTCTGAGAAAGATGACACGTGTCATCGAAAATATTGATTTAATGTATATTTTACATTTTAACATAATTGATAATTATTATTCCGAAAATATACATTTACATTTTAAGATTACCATATAAGAATTAAATCATACGAAAATAATAGATACAATAATATTGAATAAGTAAATGCGTAATTTAAAAAATGGAACAAGTACATTGATCATTAAACATCTATCTTAAAATGTAAATACACTTTAAAAATGTAAAATATAGATATTAACTAATATATAATATACGAAATTAGTATTAATAACTAAATACATAATATAAAAATGGAAAAAGTACACTAAACATCGATTTTAAAATATAAATACACAATTAAAAATAGAAAAAGTACATTAAGCATTAAACATCTATCTTAAAATGTCAAATATAGATTTAAATAAATATATAGTATACAAAAACAATATTAATAAGTAAATACATACTATAAAAAATGGAAAATTTTCATCAAACATTAAACATCTATATTGAAATGTAAATAGAAAATTAGAAAAAAATGGCAATACTTCATTAAACAAAAGAAAAAAAATGTATAGTTTTATATCAAACAAGTCCCTATAAAACCCATTATTCCATTGACATCAATCTTACACCTATCAAACAAGATTCCAAAGAACTCGCAACGAGAGAATATAATATCATCATCAAGCATAAGCCGAAAAGGTGGACAAACAAACTAAGCTTCCGTAAGATTCCCCCTTTTCGCCTGAACGCAAGTAACGAAGTGGATAATTGTTTTCAAACACACATGCAACGCCACTAAGGGGATGGCGGGACAAAGTAGTAGCAGAAGTAGCATAGAGAAATCAAAGGAAGAAAATGTGGACTCACTGTCCCGCAGCGTTTGAGTCAGAGAGAAGTTTGCAATGATGAAGATTCTGTTGAAGAGGAAACATCGCTGCTTTGGTCAAAAGGTAAGAGGCTCACAATCCATGAATTATTCATCAAATACAAGATAAAACTGATTCAAAGTAACTATATATAAAATGGGTTTACAGTGTCAATATCAGAGCAGCAGCCGCCAGTGAAAAGATAGTTCGTGAATGATGACGTTAATTAGATGCGTCTGCTGAAACTTGAAAACCCATGGAAACTTCTCTGAAAGTTTCTATCTTTTGTTGGTATTATGATAGAAACTTACTTATTTATTTTTTTAATGCTATGTTCTCAGCTAATCAGAGTCAATTTCTGAGGTACTTTTGTCACTTATGTATATTGATCAACTCTGCAAATGATACAGCTACATTAAACCGTGTTTCTGTAGAAGATATAAGTCTTTTTATTTTCTCTTATGTGTCATATTTATATCTATATTATGATGTCAAAAGAACTGGATTTTCCTGTTTTTCTATTGGCTGTGCGGACAATAACAAAACAACAGAATATGGAGAATTTATGGAATAAACATTGCACATCAACAGACCCGACATACAAGAGCATCTCTTCTTAGCCTTCCAAAGAGAAAATGAGTGTTTAAGATATACATTATGAGTAGGTTTCATCGCATTGTAATACATGAGTCTCTAGAAATCCAAAAGGTTTGATTTCTTTGTGATGATCAACCCATCTATTGTTGTATTCGGAAGAATCTGTGTTACATGAGTTGTATGAAAATATTTGTGTGTAAGAGTGATCATGTATTTCTTTAATTTTCGAGTAGGATTATATTGAGGTTAAATATAAAAAATAATAAAATATAAAAGTAAAATATATTGCCAATTTGGAAACTTGCAAATTATGAAAGTGCAAGCAAGAAGAATTTCTTTAATTCAATATTTGTCGCATGGTGTAAGAGATTTTTTTGGTTGGGTTCTTCCATGAGATGCATTTACTTTGAGTGAATCAGTCTTCTCTTTCACTTTTTTTTACAAGCAGCACACACAAAACACCATCGATGGACACCTCGCACCTACTCTGGACATTATCCTCCTTGATGAAAAGGTAACTCCAGTATTATTCAAAAATAAATAATATATTCAAATATATAATTGTGGTTTAAGTATTTTAGTTACACATTTAATTGAAATTTGTTATTATTATAATTATAATTTGAAGTATTTGAACCTCTGTAGTTGGTATGTGTTCTACTTGCACATTAGAAATAAATTAGCAATGTATTTAAGAAAAAAAAGTATACGAACAAAAATGTAATCCATGTTTTATACTAAAATCTAGCTACATTCTGCTTACTATCATAACTATCATAATTAAAGTAGAGCAAACACTAAAAACATATGAACATATTATGTATTGCTGAACATTTTTCAATAGTAAGATGAACATAGTCTATAAAAATAACAAAACATGCATGATGAATATAAATATCATTTTAATTTAAAATAAGCTAAATATTTTAAATATTCATTAAAATTGATAATATATAGATATGTAATTATTTGGCTTAATGCCCGTCCGTAGCTAGAAAGAAGGTCTCCTCTTAGCTAGAAAGAAGTTTCTCCTCTTAGCTTGGAAGTGTATTATCTACACTATTTGGGAGCGAAATAGTCGTCTCCATAGAGCTCTCTTCAGGTCTGTAACTTTGTCACTGAGCACAGTTGATTCGACTGTCCAAAACAAATTTTCTGCAATTCGAGAATCAAATCCTTGCTTAGAATCTGTATAATGTATCAAGAATGGATGTCAATTGGCTACTAAACAAAATTGGAAACAGGCATGTAGCAAAGTATGACTTTTTGATTGGTTCATTGCTCTTTCGATGGATACTCTCATCTGCTGTCTGAAATGGTCCCTCTCTGCTGCAATTCTCTAATGACGGAACTGAGAAACCAAAGATTCAATTTGTTTCTAATAAAACTAAAAATGTGAAATCACCTTTGACACTCTAAGCATATAGTGGTGAAACAAGCTGGACAGCTAAGCACATCATCAAAGTACGACCATCTCTTTTCTTAGCCATCCACAGCTCATCTTTAACGTTGGGATCTGAATCATAGAGCTCTGGTTTGATGGAGTAATGAATCTCATCGTCCTCTGAAACTGTTACAAAGATAAGAAGCAAAATACTCTTCAAATCAATGTACAGAAGATATATTTATCTTTTTTCTTCTTTTGATCCATAAACTCTCACTAATCAAGAACACAACTCTGAGTGATTGCCCGAAAAAAATAAGTAGACACAAGGCACAAAGATTCAGAAACTTAAGTCAAATATCTCAATGGCAAACAGAAAAAGAAACGAATCAACAAAGGAATGTCAAAGAATGATAATCAAAATATTAACTTTGGTAAAGGATCAACATCATAAGTGTGAAAATAAATTATAGAATCAGTTTCGTAATTATTATTTTTTAAACAATAGTACTTTAAGTTTATAAACATTTTAAATTTAGCATTAAACAAATTTTGATTTTAATTTTTGAAGGTTGTTTTATAACGGACAGCAATCATGAAGACATCGTAGTAACTAACATCAACTCATATAATTTCTCAAAACCATAAATATTTTTTTTACTATAATATTGAACTAAATGGTAAGTTAAAATGCAAGTTTAGTGATTGAAGTAAAAAAAATAATTCAGTTGAGACTAATAATATATTTTCATAAGTTACATATGTAAAATATATAAATATTTTGGATAGTAACTAAGGTTTAACAAATTATTTACTAATTTCACGTGTGTCACCATCTCATTTTAAAAAGAATAAACTCACAATAAAATCTCATTCATATTTAATTCAATTTACTATTTATATTTTTATACCGTATATATATTAAAATATAAATATATTGAATAATATTTGTATAAGCCCGGGCGTAGCCCGGGCAAAATCTCTAGTACTGTAAAATATAAACATTGATTACTAACAAAGAAAAATTAATGTTGACAAAACCTCTAGTAAATATGTATATATATATATATATATATATATATATATATATATATTTATTTATTTATTTATTTATATTTAATTATTTATTGAAAACTGAATAAATCATTGTACAAGAGGTGGGCGTTCGAGTACATGTTCGAATTCGAATTGGGTATTTCAGATTTTAGAGTATTTCGGTATTTCAGATGGAGTTTAGGGGTTTTTAGTTCGGGTTCGGTTTTTTCGGGTCGGGTTCAGATATGTAGACTTTAAACGAAAAAAATAGATTTTTCATTTTTAAGTTTATTATATTTAAAAATATCAATTTTACTTAACTTATTTTTTATTTTTTAATAGACTGAAAGACTAGTAAATTTAGAGATAACATTTGGAAATAAATATATTAATTTGACTATTGCTTTTACATTAATTTCGAAATAAATAGATTAAGTAAGTGTCAAATTATTTTCTTCATACTTACATGTATATTATATGATTTTGAAAGATGTGTAATATCAATATAATTATTTTAAATAAAATGAAAGATGTAAACTAGAAATATAAGGGTAAATATATATATATATATGTTCGGTTATCTTCAGAGGTATTATCCATTCGGGTTCGGATATCAATCTCTCCTAACTTAATACAGTGAAACTTTTATAAATTAATAATGTTGAACTTTGAAATTTTATTAATTTATAGAGATATTAATTTACCAAAGTTTTCTTATTTCTATTTTTTCTATTTTTGAATATTTTTATTTAAAAAAAAAATATACTATTTTACCGTATGTACATTATTTAAATTTTAGAAATTTTACTTCCATATTGTTTTATTATCTTATTTTTTTATATTTTTATGTTTCGTAGAATTGTTAAGTGGTTTTCGATATAATTTTACTAAATATTATCAAAATGTATTGAAATGTTAAGAAAAATAAAAAAAATTCATCGTGAGTATAAAACCAATAATATAATATTTAACTTGTACATATATAAAAATTACATATAGATAGATTATTAATTAATGATTTTAAGGGTACTATATATTTACATAGAAGTTTTAGAAATGTTATTATCTTATTATTTTATCAATTTGTGTTATATTTAACACCGACCCAATTTAAAACCGGCAAAATTTATTAATTTATAAAGATTATTAATGTATAGATTATTAATTTATAAAGGTTCTACTGTTTGAATATTTCGCTACTTTGTGTTCGGATTTCAATTTGAATTTTTCAATTCGGGTACAGCTTAGGATATCGAGTAAAATACCCCTAGGCCCTAGCGGAATTGGTCAAATGTTAATCGAACTTCTTCCTTTCTCTTTTTTTTTGTTTTATATAGGATCATGTATATGATGATTACATTTCAAATTTTCAACGTCATGTTTTCTTCCTTTTCATAAATTTAAACTTAATTAATGCAATTAATAGGCTCATTTATATTTTATTAGTTAAATGAAACAAATTTTAAAGGGTCTTCGTGTATAAGCAGTGGCGGACGCATAGCTACGGGTATGGGGTCACGTGCCCCCCATCTCTTTTTCAATTTTTTTTAGTAATTAGTACAAGACATAAGGAGTGCCCCCAATTAGAAAATTAGATACAGTGTATAATTTTCATGTGCCCCCATCTACAAGTAATGTGATCCTGAATCCGTCCCTGTGTATAAGTAATGTGAAGATTTCTAAAAAAGTTCAACCAATTTTTGTGGACTATAAAATATGCATGAGAGTTAACTTTTTTATTCATTTCATTATCTTGTAAAAACTAAAAAGGAAAAGAAAAAAGTACCGTAAAAAGCTAAAATCTGCACATTTTACCATTGCCCCCCCCCCCCCACCCCCCAAAAAAAAACAGCTGATATTTATCTTCTATAGACTCGACAACACCCAACATCGGTATTGGAGTTTTTTTTTTGAAAAATATTTCGGATGGAGTTTAGGTATTTTTAATTCTAGCTCGGTTATTTCGGGTCGGATTCAGATATGTAGATTTTGAAAGAAAAAAAAATAAAGTTCATTTTTTAAGTTTATTATATTCAAATATATCAATTTTATTTAACTTATTTTTTATTTTTTAATAGATTAAAAGAGTAGTAAATTTAGAGATAACATTTCAAAATAAATATATTAATTTGATTATTGCTTTTACATTTTGAATGTAAATTTTGTTAATACATAAAACAAAAAGCTTGATATGCATTTTAAGTAAGTGTCAAATTATTTTCTTCATAATTACAAGTATATTATATGATTTTGAAAAATGTGTAACATCAATATAATTATTTTAAATAAGATGAAAGATGTATATATATATATATATATGTTCGGATATCCATTCGGTTAATTATCTTCGGAGGTGTTATCCGTTCAGATCCGGATATCAATCTTTTCTAATTTAATACTTGTTTGGATATTTTGCTACTGTGTGGTCGGATTTCAATTTGGATTTTTCGATTCGGATACAGCTTAGGATATTGGGTAAAATACCCCTAGGGGAATTGGTCAAATGTTATCGAACTTCTTCCTCTTTTTTGTTTTGTTTTATATAGGATCATGTGTTGATTACATTTTATTTTTCAACGTCATGTTTTTTTTTCCTTTTCATAACTTTAAACTTAATTAATGCAATTAATAGGCTCATTTATATTTTATTAGTTAAATGAAACAATTTTTAAATGGTCTTCGTGTATAAGTAATGTGCAGATTTCTAAAAAAAATCAACCAATTTTTGTGGACTATAAAATATGCATGAGAGTTAACTTTTTTTATTCTTTTCATTATCTTGTAAAAACTAAAAAGAAAAAGAAAAAAGTACTCGACAACACCCAACCCTCAAAACAAATTGATGTATATGTTTTTTACAAACCATGCAATATCCAGCGTTTTTATCCACAGTAAAAAAAAAGAAGAAATTTCTCAGTTAAAGCGTAAAATTTCCTTTGGGTAAGGAGAAAGCTCGTTACCTAAAGAAGCATAGGCAACGAGTTCTAACGTGGAAGGACACAGCTCAATTCTCCAATGTGGTTGAATCATGATGCAGAGATCTCCTCTCTCAGCCCTTTTAAGCGCACGAACCCGTATGTACCGTAACTTCGGTAACTTGGTCACGGCAGTAGCTATTCCCCTAAAACTGAAGAAACACCATGTGAGCTCAAGCCTTTGTAACTCTTGACATCCTCGACTCAATCCATCGAGACCGGCGTCTGAACAGCCTACACGGAGCAATTTTATCTTCCTCAATCTGCTGCCAAACTCTCCTATGTAGCTCATTCCTACATCGGTGACACTATCATTTTCAAGATACAAACGAATCTTTCTCAACTTCTCACATCTGCTCAAGAGGGCTTTAACTCCAACGTCTAGTGGCTTCTCTACAATCAAGCTGGTGGTCCATAACAGTTGCACGTCAAAGTTACTCAAGTCTTTCAAGTTCTCAGCAATGGCTAGTAGAGTTTTGTTTCTAAGCTGCATCATGCATACAGTAATGGATTCTAAGCCTATGCAGTTTGTAGCAACAGGTATCATTCCTCTGTCTGTGACAGGATAACGCTCACGATCATCTCTCACTGAAGATAACCAACATGACACAGCTTTGGTGGAAAATAATACATCTCTGCATCGAAGTACTTGTCAGGGTCATCATCCTCAACAATGGCTCCACCATAAAACTCGTCAAGCACACTAGCTAGCCTTAAGGTCCCTTGAAGTCTCAACAAATCAAAGCCACTAATCTTCAGTGAAACCAGAGAGCTGCTGCATGTTTTTGCAATGGTTTCGAGATCTTCAATGACCACCTTAGAAATGTTTGTCTGATAACAGTGGAGGGCTCTAAGATGGGTGTTGTGCAATGCCACTTGATGAAGCCAATCACCATTTTTCTCTTCCACTAAAGTGCTCCTCGATAATAAAAGATACTCTATGTTCCTGAAACACACAAAACCGTTAAAAGTGAGAAAATTAGGAATACAAAGAAGAACCAACCAAAGAGTCAAGTAAATCAAGTTAGTAGTACCAGCATCTTTTCGTTACTAAGAAGAGGCCATCAGAGCTGAATCCAGAGCAACACTTTAGTTCAAAGGCTTTGAGTCTGTTTTCTAAAGCCATAGAAAGAACATCGAGGTCAAGATCGGTGATAATGATTCTCTTGAAACGAATTGAGTTTACAACCGAAAACTTGGATATCGCAATCTCATTCACCCAAGGTGTTGCAAAGCTTCCCCAGCGATCTGGTACCACAGGCGAACGAATCTCAGATAGTGGCCGACCCTTAAGTTGGATAGACTTCAGATTCGGGAACCGTGCGCTCAATCCACCTGGTTTCGCGGCGAAACACAACGGAACGGTGACGTGCTCCCTCGTCACACGATCCGCCTCGTACCAAGCTTTGCAAACCAGCGAAGCTGCAGACAGATCCGCCGGATCGGTCAATCTCGGCAGCACAAACTCAATCGCTCCGTTGATTATCTCCGATCTTGGACCCATTGACGATACAGAGACGAATGAATTGAATTTTCTTGCGAAAGAAAGAACCCTAAAATCCCGATGACAATGGGCGGGAGAAGTGAGAGAGCAAAAGGGAATCTCTTCCGTTTGATTGTTTTTCTTTTCTTTAAAGAATCGAATGACTCTCTCTCTCTCTTGAATCAAAAATTAAATCCCACGTACCATCTTTTGATTTGGGATATTAAATTAGGTAACAAACTAATAAGCGACAACTACAGATTTGTTTTTTCCAAGCCTGAATATATTTTTTACATTAATTTAATTTATTAAAATATTTCTTTTGTTTTATAATAAACGTTTAGTTTTGTTCAAAGTAAAACTGTTGTATTACAAAGTATAATAATTTTTTTTTATAATCTATAGTAGTAATTACGTGAATTACAAAGACTATAGTTTTGATGAGTATAAAAGCCAAAAAAAAAAAAATGGAAGAATTATAATAAGAAACAATCCTTCCAAATTGGAAGATGTACCAAATATTAAAGTCATGCATTGTAAACTCATTAAAAAAAATGCTTATATGTCAGTAGTATGTAAAAAGAAATAACTGCGTTGAAACAAAAATCAAAGTTAAAAAAAAAACTCCATTGTGGAAAAAAATTTGGTTACTGTTTTTATATGATTTTTATGGTGGTTGAAAACTGTTTACCAGTAATTCATATGTTTTATTTGTTTTTTAATTAACTTTTATTTATTAGTATTCCTATTTTGGTACATTTGATATTTTAAATTCTATAATTTTACCAATTATGTAGTTTATGTATAACAAGACTGTTGTCTTATAGTGAAACAAGCAAGTACTACGATTCTCTGGAAGATTTCTGTTTCACTTACAGTATTTGTGAATTGTGAACAAGTATTTACGAGATTCTATATGACATACGATCATTGAGGCTCAATGATTTGAGAAAGTACTTGTCAGCTTCGTGACAAGTTACTCTGCACAGTTGCAGACATTGGACTGAATCCCAGCAATCCATGTCTGCTTCTGAATCTTACTCTAGCACTTGAACTCCAAAAGACCCTCTCCAGTTTTCAGACCAAAATAGACTTCTTCTGAGTTTTCTCCATATTTCACGCAAGGCCATGAAGATATCTCGTGGCATACTCCATACACAACGCCTTCAGA
This sequence comes from Hirschfeldia incana, assembly GCA_026261945.1. Classification (NCBI taxonomy): domain Eukaryota; kingdom Viridiplantae; phylum Streptophyta; class Magnoliopsida; order Brassicales; family Brassicaceae; genus Hirschfeldia; species Hirschfeldia incana. Next base: position 1,194,093 of record JABCMI010000069.1, read on the forward strand.
AGGAACAAGAAGCCATGACTTCCAAATTTCAAGTAATTTTCCTAACTCTTGGAGAAATAAAAAATGCTTACATTTGATCTTCTTGGAGAGTGGCCCTCCAATATAGCACATGACCTGAGAAATTCTCATAGAGCTCTCTAGTTAAGCATCTTGTATACAACATGAAGCAAACTAATCTATGTCTCTGACAGATAGAATACAGTACTACGCACAAGTACCTGAGACTTCTTGTGATATAGACACAAACTCGCTTAAGTCGTTCCGCTCCTGTCGACAAAGTTTAGTATAAGCATCTTAAGTAGTGGAACCAGTCTTGGCTCAGTCAGAATAACAGAAGAAGAGGGTTTTTTTTTACCATTTCGTGCATATAGGATTCAAGGAGTTTCCACTGAGAAATCATCTCACAGAACCAGCGATAGGCAAAACGTATGAGAAATAACTAAGTTGTCTGACTCGATGACTGACCAGACGAATTTGCAGTTCTGCTCTACAGTTCATCATAACCAAAAGCAAGGACAATGTCATCAGTGCCACGACAAGCTAAATGATTCATAGCAAGGGAACAACAATGAAAGAGACATCTAGCCAACATATGCCTAAGAACAGCTTTTAGCCTTGTCTAAGTCTAAGGGAGTAAGAATAGTATCATTTCAAACAGTTTATATTTAGTAATAACTACTGAATCTAAGCTTCCACTATAACTAGTACAATTGAATAGATACCTTGTTAAGCATGACGACAAACAAAAAAAAAAACCTTCGTCGGGTGCGGGTGCTCGACCAAAGTAGTTTCATATTTCAAAACTTTCCCATTGTGAATCCAACAGTTGCTGCCCACATGAATAATTGCCTTTTCCTTGCGAATCGTCCATATTCTTCCACACAGCAATTATCTTACAAACAAACACATCATATGATTAACAAACTCGAAGAGTATCATCAGCAGTAATATAAAACCCTAATATAATAATTCAAAATTATGAATCTGATGCTCTACTTATGTGAGAAAGTAATTGCGAAGATGTGAAAGGAGGATGCGAAAAGAGAAGAGAAACAGAGACGGAGACGGAGGCTGAGGCGGAAAAAAATCCTCTGATTCGGGAGGAAACTTCAGTAAGTTCTTGACATGTGGGAGATAAAACGGTTTAGGATAAATCTGAGGTTAAAAGCATATTAAATCAAATTAAAATGATATTATGACAACTTTTTTTCTTTTTGAGAGTGTTTTATACTTAGACTCAGCTTATTAGTATCCATTTAGTGTTAGGAAATTGTAAGACCATGAGCACTGGAGGATCTAAAGAGGTTTATGGACTCAAGTTCCCAAGCCCAAAGTAATTTTAAAAATAAAAAATAGGTTTAATATGTTGAACCGATCTTTAGGGATGAGAACCTCTATAAAACGGTTCAAGCCACGTCACTCATTCTCCTTTCCTCACAAATATCATCTCTTTCATCAACAAACATGTTCGATCATCCTCTTGTTAGACTCAATCAAGGCTTTCGGGAAAGCTTTTGCCTTTAGCTACTCACTTTCCTTTTAGTCTCTTCCCCAAGGTAAAACCCAGATTGCTAAAACGATTGTTAACCTTCATTGTTTTATATTTGTACTCTTTTGTTTGCGTAAAGGTTCGAAATTTACGGTTTTGGGTTGATGGGTTTGTCTTTGTTCTTACAGATTTTAAGATAAAGTTTGAACATTTCTCTGCTCTGTTTGTAATGACGCTGCTCGAAGCTATCTCCAACGCCCCAGCGAGTCGGGAGCGAGTCAACTCTCAATCAGAGTACCCGTTCCCTCTCAGCCAAGACGGTGTCTTTGCAAACGTGAAGCCCAAGGTGGAAAAAGCCCTAATCTTGTTACCCTAATCAATCCCATAACCGGGTGGGAGATCTCTGGAAGCGATGCTGAGCTGATCAAATTGGGTAAGAGCTTTGCGTCTAAGCTGAAGAGTAAGCTCAAGGACACCAACAGGTTTGATAAAGGTGATTTTTTGAGTATGTTGAAGCAGTTTCTGGAGAAGCATCTCCGTGGTAGTTTTAGCCGTCGGAAGCGTGTCACCGGGGTAAAGAAATTATCAAGAACGTTTTGCCGCACATGAAGCAGCTCACTTCTTAGGTACCTTTTAAAAAAAATTGTATATCTTTTGGTTGTGCAATGTTTCTGATTGTGTTTAAACTTTTGCAACTTCCAGTGGCTTACTTAATTGGACTTCCAATCCTCGGCTACTCGTTAGATATTGGTAAAGAACACGTCAATCTCATCGACGAGAGGCTAGCTAAACTAATATACAGCGGCAATCTCTCTTCAGGTCCTCTTAGTTCTTTCGTTGAAGATATATGATATATCTTCGTGTCGAAAACCAAGTTCTGCTTCTAGGCTTACTGTTTTAACTAATGAAGCCAGTATGTTTCCTGTGTTGGATTACTTGTTGAATCCAAATTCTTTTTATATATTTAGTGTGGGATGATTAGGTACATTACCTGTTTACGTAAGCAAATAATCTTCCAATCACAGAACATGATCCCTATTCACTAATCAATCAATCTAACAACAACATACGTATGTATTAAGTCAAACGTGTGTGTGAAGCAATTCTATTAAAGATATCTCAAAATTCGAAAATGCTTGTTAGTTTTGTTGCTATGCCTTCAGAATCATGAACTTGTAGTACATCATTTATATTGTTTATTGGATTACTTGTTGGATCCTTCATTGACATCTCTCCTTTCTAATAAAATTTGGGGATCCAAATGAAATTGAAGGTGGCCATAGTGCTTTGAGATCTTTTGTGAATGAGACAAGAGTGGCTTCATTACAAATTCTATTTATTAATATATGAAATATGAAATAATAATAAAATTCTTAACAAACGATAATAGGACTCTTGATTCATTCATCTTACCATCGATCACCACACTTGCTTCCATTCATCTCAACCTCTACTTTTCATCAACCATAGAGGCTAGTAACAAACAAAATTATATATTTAATAAAGAAAGTTAAGATATAAAGAATTATTAAGATAAAAAAATTTTTAAAAAATAATAAATATGAAATACATAGCATCTTACACGGAAAAAAAAAATAATCTTGTCAGATATAAAATCATAATGAAGAAAAAAAATTGATAAGGAAGAATTAAAGATTTTTTGTCAAAAAATCTACTTTTAATGTATTGAATAAAATGTTTTCATAAATTTTATATTATATTTAATATTTTATTCATGTATTTTGAATAATTTTGATTTTCTTTTTTAAAAAAAATAATATTATTAGTTTATTTCCTATGAACTCTTTTTTCTAGTTCACTAATGCAGAAAACAACACATCCAGATTCATAACTGTTCATGAGCCCACAAAAAAATATTAAAAAAAGTTGGTGAACCTCAAATGAGGATTTACCAGTGCTCATGCTTTAAGTGGTCTAACTGTTTGACCTTGGAACGAGTGTGTCTTTTGTCATGAGTTGGATTACATTCGGATGCAATTTTTTTTAAAAAAAAAAATTAAAATAACGTCATTTGGTGTTTTAAATGATTACTTTTTCAACAAATTTTGAAAGATTCTTGATTTAAATGACAACTAGAGATTGACCCACCCTCAAGAGGGCGGGTATATTTTTTAAAAAATATTTTGCCTGATATAATTTATATGTTTGTGTGTTTATATAATCATATTTTTATATTTATGTTTGGATAATCATATTTATATTTTGAGAAATTTAATTTTTATAGTGAGAATTTTAGTTCTTATATTTGTGTTTTTAATTTTTTTGAGAGATTTAATTTTTTTGTGTTTTTATAACCATGTTTATGTTTGATACTAATTTATATTTAATAGAATTTTTGATAACTATATTAAATATATGAAGCTGCATAACTCTACACTTGTGTCATATTTATTTCAGAAATTATTTTAAAATTTTAATCCTAAAATTTGCATCATATTATATTTTCTTAATAGTTTTCTAAGACAATTAGTTAAAAAAATATTTGTGCCAAAAAAACTAACATAATTAATAGTTACCGATTTGTTAATGATTCTAAAAGAAATTAACACAGTTGGATTTTTTAATATTTTTGTTTCTTTGGTATCTGGGTTTATAGTCACATACTATTAAAAATATATACATTGGCACAAATGTTCCTTTGGTACTGACGTGATGTATTCGTTGACGTTTGTATAAATAACTGCATCCATATATTTTTAATCAAACTGTTCATGGTGGTTAATGTGGAAGTTAACAGATTATTAGGCATGTATACGTGGTGGTTAGATTCAAAAATTAAAATAAGTTGCAGTTATATTTAAATATACTGTATGTTTTTTTGGACACAACTAATATCAATAGGTCATACTGCAGAATTTTTCCTTTGTTTGTTTTTTTCTCCTGAAACACCAAAAAGCTTAGACCATCTCCAATGGAACAATATTTTTCACTCTATATTTTACACTAAAATATAGCTATTCTATTATAATGTTGAATTTGCTCCAATAGTTCACTATATAATAGAGTTACTCAATTATACTATTATAGTATGAAATATAGAGTGACATAGTGTCTCATTGGAGATGCCCTTGATAAGAGATCAAGATTGATTTTTAATTCTCGGCCACCTTAAAATCTCACAAGCCAATTTGTTGCTCCTCACATCTCTTCTTGCTAATCCAATTAGATCATACGAACATTATTTTTGGGTGAAACTTTCATTTCTTTTTCGTTACTTTTCTCTGAAATTCAACAATGGCATCGACAAAGGTCGGTCCCACAATCATACCATGGCTAGAACAAGTTGGTGAATAAACAGAGCATACTGTATTTAATTGTGCTGGCTTTGGTTGGTATTTACAGGACAAAGAGAGCCATCTGGAGATCAAAGGTGCAGCCTCTCGAGGTTATGTCTGCTCTGCTCTAGTCGCTGAGGCTCTGGCTATTCGGGAAGCGTTGCAAGTAGCATCAGCGGAGGGCATCTCACGCCTCCAAATCATGTCGGACTCAAGTGTCCTCCTTTCTGCCCTGCGATCAGGGAACGTTCTGAACGAGATAGCGGGACTGCTATGCGATATCAGGCACCTCATTCCTCTCTTCTCCACTTTATCTTTTGTTTTAATTCTTCGTGCGGCAAACTGTGTGGCTGACGGGTTAGCGAAGAACACTTTAGCTTCCTTTTGTTTATTGAACGCTGTATGAATCAGTTTTAATTAATCATAAGCCTTTGACCAAAAAAAAAGAATAAACAGAGCATACCATGAAACTTGAGAGCCTTTATGTGGCTAATGGCTTTTCCAATCTCTCCACGCTCCGGCTCAGCCATTCCAAGAAGAAACAGTCATGCGTTGTTATCACATGGGATTCCTCAAGTGAGAATCCTCAAATCCTTTATCTTTATCTTCTTCATTTACTGATGGGTGTGAGACTGATGATTCTGTTGAAAATGAAACAGAGGGATTCCTGGAGTCCAAGGCTACATAGAAACAAAAGGTGGATTTGGGTCTGAATCTGCAGATTGTTTTAGTGTAACAAAAAAAAATTATCCACCAGTCTATTTAATGCTTTCCTCTCTTTTTACAGTATCTTCTACTCTTTAGTTTTTCTTCTTCTGCTGTACATGTCTGAGTCAACGATATATTGTTGACAGAGAAGCAGGAGAACGTCTTGGACCAATTGGTTATTTTGTATCACTGAGACTTGAGTCTTCTGGATTAAGATTTATTAAAAATAGAAAATTACTTGGGGAGTTTAAGAAGAAGCTAACATTTTAAGAAGAATATTAAATTACTTACATCAAGACAAAAACCATGTTATTGTTGTGAACCGTTAGCTCAGGATATGAATTAATTGTGTAACAGGTGAGATAAATAATAAGTATTAATATATATATTGTTTGATGTAACGAGAGAAGAGTGTTGAGAGCTTAATTATTATTATTATTTCTTCTCTTACATGTTACAAGTGAAGGGGAGAGTCTATTTCTAGGAGCATGAAGTCGGTGATGAATTGGACAACAAGCCATGTAATTGTTTGGCAATAAGCCACGTGATGGAGTGGCCAACAAGTCACCGCCTTTGATGTAGATAGATAATCACAAATAAGATAACTCTTATCTTTAACACTCTCCCTTGATTATCTATCTTGTATTATGTAGTGCTTCGTTAAAAACCTATCCACGGAAAAACCCATTTGGGATAAAAACCATGACAAGGAGAAAAAGAATACACTGTCGTAATATCCCCCTGAGAATAATGGACATAGCTTTCTTTTCACAAATCACACAAACGCCGCATTCCGATACCGTAAATGTGTTTTCGGAATGATGTAGTTGGAAGAGCTTTGGTGGATGATTCAGCTGGATTGTCGCATGACCGTACATATTCGACGTCCACTTCTTTTATTTTTCTCGAACTTTTGTATATATTAGGAAAATCTCGGAGGGATGTGCTTCGTTCTGACGCTCTTGTTATAGCCTTCTTTGAGTTGAGTGATACATGCCGAATTTTCTTCAAATATTTTCATCGGCTCTTTCTTGTTAAGTAACCCGTTTGACTCTTGTATGTGTTGACTCACTGACCCAATCATACACATTCTTGGTATGCTTCGAAAAAGTCGAAACCATTGTTTTTCGGAACGTACAACATCTCGGTTTCACCAATTGTAAAATCATAGCCGTGGCTTATTGTTCCCTTCTGGTCATCTAGATCATCTTTATTTAGTTCTTCTTGAACCATTTCACTTATGTCTTCTTTCAGACATCTTTCAATTTCAGGTTCTTCTGGAACCTTTCCACTTATGTCTTCTTTCAGACATTTTTCAGTATCAGGTTCTCTTAGAACCTTTCGATTTTACTTTACCAATTTTTTTTTCCGGGTATTTTTATTTTTAGAACCCACTGATCTCCCCCTCTTTAACTGAACCTTAGGTTCGTTCATTTTGTTACCATCACTTTGTTCTTTAGAAACATCAACCCTTGATGGAACATTTTCAGCGGGTATTTCTTATCGTATCTGTGAACACATCTGGTAACTGGTTTGCCAAATTATGCAAATGCACAATTTCCTGAACTTCCAGCTCTGTTTGATTTCTAGGGGGATCAAGATGTAACAACGACTGTGTACACCATCTAATCTCTTTAGGAATTTATCTAATTCCTCTCCCCCTAACACTGGAAATTCAACCTCATTAAAATGGCAATCGGCAAATCGTGCCGTAGTATATCACCAGCTACAGTTCAAGATACCTTATACACGGCTTGTTCTAACTCTTTTAGAGTTCTATCGGTCCCGAGAACATCTTTAATTCTCCAGAGATTACCAAATATCAAGATGCAACTCAAGTCTCTTATGTCCTGCCAGACATCTTAATATAATGCATCTTTCTTAAAATTTCTCCAGTGACCTTGGAACAAGCCGATTTTCATACCTCAAGGTCATCTTTCATTTCATTCTTTGGAGAAATATACATCTTGGAATCTTGGTCCAAAAATATATCGTTTTTCTAACGAGTATCAAATTGATTGCCACAATCACTCTTTGGCTAATCAATTCACACTACTCTCATATATAGAGGTATTCATGATCATTATTTATATAGCGCTTTCTCATTCACTTATTGTCGACAATACTTTCTCTTTGGTTCCATCTTTTTATCCGTACTGATATGGTTAATCGAGATCTATTTATCATCAACGATGATTTACCCGGGTATTTGACTACAAATTAACCATATCAACGGTCTCATCAAGAGATTCATCCTCGATTTATTTATTTGCTCCTTTTCGAGGATTATTTGGAACCAAAGTGATCTATCACGTCTCTAGCGTGCCATAGACTCATATATCGTCCTATTAGGACACTTTTTCTTATTGGAGCTTTTTCAGCTGGAATATGAGATTTCATTATTTCATCAAAATGTCTGACAGGTATTTTATATATGAATTATCCTTTATAATTCTCATGATAATCCATTTCTCATATCTCATTCCATCGGCTGTTTATATGCTTCCAGCAATCTTGCGAGCATATTTATAATTATTCCATATACTTTATCCCTTTTGGATTGTATATGACTACATGCACAACTGAATGTTTAAACCCGATCATGGGGATCATCTTACTTGAATTTACTTTATCAAGTTCTTATCAAGTTCTCTTCCGAGTGCGAACATAATCATCTCAATGTTCCACTCACTATGGATTTTTTTAATTCTCCCCCTCGAGATGATGACATTCCATGTCTAAAATCTCGCACTGAATCCCACTCTCGAACCAATAACATATTCGGTTTTCCCATTTGGGATGAATTATGTATCAAATCCTTTAGAGTGAGATCCTGACTTGGGACTGTTTAAAGAAATCACATTCATTGAACTTGTTTGATGATTCAATACCCATGATGGTTCCTTTATTTTCTTAAGACATGCTATATGCGAAAAACTTCTAGTTTTTCAACATTTTACAATAATGTCAATAACATTATTGAAGATGGCTATATATCAGTAAACTCAAAGTTTACCACCATTTATACTTTTGCCATCTCTTTCTTATGCATGTCTTTTCATTATAAGCTCTTATAGAGCTAAGAGTAACTTTTATATTAATAGATACTATACTTATTTATTTTGAGAGAGGATATATATTGGTTACCTCTAACGGTCATGTAGGATGATCAAATATCCAACAAATATATTTATCTCCATCCTGAATCTCAAAATCTCTTTCAGAAAAATAATCATTATATCATATCGATTTTATCATTCATCGATACTCTCTGGATCAACCAGAAAATCTAACATATCAAGATGAGTATTCAAATCATGAAAAGATGGTCCGGGCTCATAAAAATGAAGTTATATTACTTCATTTCCCTTTCTTTTTCATTCTCAATATAGATCGGCTTGGCGTACGAAAACTACGTACCCAATATTCTCTCTTGTCGTATCTATAGCAAACATTTTCTGTTTGTCTTTTGTTATCCGACCACTTTTATATTCGTGGAAGTCCTAGTTATTTCTTAAGGATGGAATCGTCTTCCTCATCCTCTTCCACGACCACAAGCGGTTTAACCGCATTTACACCCTCGTCCTTTTCTTATAGGACCAACTTGATGGTTTAGCATCATGAGCTCCATATATTTTTTTTTTGTGTTTTCACGGAGGATTTTACATCAACTCCAACTATTTAGTGAATTCTTTCTTTCAAGGATTACTTATAAGATCTTCTAGATCTTTTCTCATGATACATCTCATCTTATAAACCATCATTAAAGTGGTGTAAAATATCATGGCTTTTTTTTTCTCATCCGATAGTTTTCAACTTATCGATGATTCCTCAAAGCTCATTTTTTCGTGCATTTTTGCACCCTTTGCCCAAGTCATTTTTTTCAAGGGCATTTTATTTTTGAGCTTTGTCAAATCGACATGATAACCATATTTATAGAATAACATATAAATATAATAAAGACAAAAATTTAAATGTATAAATTAAATTGCAGAAATTTAAATAGCATAAATAAAATTGAAGGCTTAGCCTTTCACATGATCCGAGGAGTCAAAGACTACCATATTGATCATTTTCTAAAGTCAGAGGAGGCAAGCCTACCATGTTGACTTTTTCTTTTATTAAGGTCCAGGAGGCTCAGCCTTCCATTTTGACATTTTTATTTTTTATACACGGAGGTAAAACCTACCACGTGTTTCTCTGATCGTAGAGGTCTAGCATGTCATAACGATCAGTCGGGAAAGGCAGCGCCTATCATCCCGAAGTACAAACGGAGAAGGCCTACCTCTCACTCCGGAATAAATAAAATTTTAAATAAAATTAAATATATTGAAAGACATAAATTAAAAACTTATCTCGCTAGTATAACCTTGCTTGGTATAAGAACGTGAGCTCGTCGTGCTGATAACGTGTTGTGAACCGTTAGCTCATGATATGAATTAGTTGTGTAACAGGTGAGATAAATAATAAGTATTAATATATATATATTGTTTAATGTAACGAGAGAAGAGTGTTGAGAGCTTAATTATTATTATTATTTCTTCTCTTACATGTTACAAGTGAAGGGGAGAGTCTATTTCTAGGAGCATGAAGTCGGTGATGAATTGGACAACAAGCCATGTAATTGTTTGGCAATAAGCCACGTGATGGAGTGGCCAACAAGTCACCGCCTTTGATGTAGATAGATAATCACAAATAAGATAACTCTTATCTTTAACAGTTATATACTTGTTTTCTTGCTGGAGTTAGGATTTTTTAAAAATAGAGTACGTCTGTTTCTTGTTTAGAGACTTCGATGTTTTATACGTTTTTGCTGCTTCTTTTTGTCGTATTGGAAACTAACATTGACTCTAAAATCATAGTATTGTTTTCAGATTGTTGGATCAGCACCAAGATTCCCTCATCGCATCATTGATCATATTGAGGTAAAACTGCTTTAATCTGAAGGACTTTTATGTTCTTCTATTTCTATATGCACCCAGTGCGGAGAATATTATTCCTTTTTTCAATTCAGGAGCTGCTTGGTCAACTGGCTCTTAGCTATGGAATATGTTTTCATGTTGACCTTTGCCTTGGTGGTTTTGTGTCACCTATTGCTTGTAAACTTGGGAATGTGCACCAGTTTCTTTCGTACAAAAAGACATGCGGATTGTGTCTACACAAATGCCACAAGCCAGAGTGTTATAAGACTTAATTAGCTTTTGTGAAAATCAAATCGCTATAATATTTTTTTTCAAACACTCCGTTCTCCATTTTTTTCTAAACTCTACAAAAACATTTGGATAATTTTGTTGTTTTCTTTTTTTTAATCGACACACCGACAGCTTTTTTTGTCGATTATTAACTTTTTTGTCGATTATTAACTTACTAGACGACTCATCTATGCCCATAAGAAACTAAAATATAATAATTTAAGTGATACTAGATCTTGATCCGTGCGACTGCACGGATATATATTTTATAGTATATATACAAACTTCAGAAAACAAATTAATTTAACGATTCTATCTTAACTATTTTTATATATTGTTTAAATATATATTTCATCATTGTTTTATGTAACAGAGACGTGCGTAAAATGTTGTGAATCATAAATATTATTGTAGAATTTTACGTTGAGCGGTAAATCAATTTCATTTCAAATTATTTGATCAGTTGAATAATCAATATAACAATGATCAGTTTGATAGTCCATAAAAATTAAGGTTTGTATGTTGGGTAATTTTATTTCTAGTCTTGTATATTTGGTTTATACATAACTCTATTGAATTTATATAGTTTTGAGTTTGTATGAAATTGTTTTCGGTGTGTATGAGTTGGTTTGGTCTCTAATCTTGTATTTACATTTTGTATGTACGTCATATTTCTTGTTTGATTAGCACTGGACCAACACAAAAACATGTTTAAAGATATTACAAAATTACATGTCCACTCGTGTATGTTTTTTATATAGCCTCATTTGTGTAGTATATTTAGATTTAGGAAGTTAATTATAAAATAATAAATTAATACATTGCTATTTGTTAAGTTAGGTATTTTGACATATATTGTTCTAATTAATATTTAATATATTATATTCTTTATAGATTTTAAAAAAAAAATTAAAGCATAAAATGAATTTTAAAAATTTTACAATAATTTAAATTGGTTATCGAAATTCGAACCGAATTTGCAAAGATCCGAACCGAACACGAAATTCCAAAGAGACCCAAAAACAAACATGAATGTCCACTTCTAGTCACTATTATATATCCAAATGTGTCATCATAGGTTACAAAAAATATATGTTATCATATAATTAAGCTTATTTTATACATACCATCAAATAAATAATCATATAATTAATTATATTTTATATGTTCAATCATATAAATACGCACATATTATTTAAATATTTATGTGAAATATAAAAACCATACTTTAAGTTGGTGTTTGAAATTGGGCTTTGTATTGTATTTTTCTTCTTTATATTGAAAACATATTTACAATGGTTATTGAAAAATATTTTAGTAAAAATTATTTTTGAATATATATAAAATATTATTGAATGAATTTTTGATATAAATAAATTTTAAATTATTATTTAATTTGAAATATGTATATCAAGTATGTCCATTATTTTTTAATATAATGTAATGGACTTCTAACTTTTTTGATAGCATAGCCCATTACTTTTTTTCTAATATACTATTATCTATATTTTCAAACAAAACTATATATTTTTACTACTATTTTTGTTTCCAAACAAATTCTAAAAGTACTTCTACTTTAATAAGATATATTTTATGAGTTTATTGTATTTTTATGTATTTTTATATTATCTTATTTAAAGTTTTATTTATAAGTTTTTAGTTGTAGTGTTATAAATTTTTGTGCAATATGTTAAATTTGGTCATGATATTTATTTATATAGTTATAAAATCACCAGCATAAAAGTTGATTTTAAATGTGTTAATTATTTTTACTTCATTTTTTTCAATTTTGATTTTTATAATTTTAAAATTAGCTGAAATTGGAAAATATGAATTTTACAAATTATCTCATCATCAATGAATACCACCATCTCAATAACAACAACTTCTTTAAGAGATCTTTCCAAAATCTCAAGATGTTTATTTTTATTTTTGCATACATGTAAAGAAAAACCAACTTTATGATAGAAGCCATGTGTATTGTTTTCTTACAATATAAAGACTTAGTTTTTATGAATAAGAAGAATTTCTGTGAACGATGAATGATTGACTGATACTTATATTTATATAAACTGTTTAATAGTTTAGTTTTTTTTTGTCAGCTCCCATCTTCGTAGATCAATTGGTAGCCGAGTCTGAGACGTTCTGAAGAGACGTTCTGTCCGGCCGGGTCTATCTATATAGGAAAAAAGAGTGCCGCTAATTCTTGCCTCCTTCGCGAGAGAGTCTGCACGCACGTTCCTAGTCCTGGGTATGTGAGATATGCTGAAATCCAAAAACCGTCTTTGAGACGGCGGAAAGACACAAGCTCGGAAGCAAAGGCCGGCCAGTCGGCAGGACTATCTAACATTTCCACCAAAACAGCACAGTCTGTCTCCATGTGGATCGCAGTGCAATGGAGCTCTCTCAAGCATGACATCGCCCAAATAAGTCCTTCCATCTCAGCATGGAGGGCTGATAGGCTCTTTCGACATCCTTGTAGTCCACATCTCTCGACTCCCAACTGGTATTTGTAAAACCACCCTAAACCACCAACCGTGCCATTATCGACCCATGAGGCATCAATTTGACAAGTCGGACGTTGGGGATTCCCATGGAGAGTGGAGATAACCGGCAGGACAGATAGGTCCTCCTCCTCCTCTCCTTCCTCGGGTAAGTTTGCTCTTCTCCAGCACTCGGCTTCAACGGTAGCCAGTTGAAGAGTGTGTATCGGTGGTATCTCCTTTCCATTGAAAAGTTTGTCATTCCGTGCCTTCCATATATACCATAAGATCCACGGAAAAGTCTCAATAAGTGGTTCCATAAAGGACATGTTTTCCTTCCTCCAGAAGAGGAGGCTCATGTTCTGAAAAACAAATGTACTCGGGAAGTAAACCGGAAGGGACGGATAGTCCGATAAGGTCCACACCTGAAGGGCGGGAGGGCATTCAAAGAGAAGATGGTTAATAGTTTCCTCAGGGTCACCGCATCTAGGACAGCTCCTATCAGTGCCCAAGTGTCTATAGGCAAGTCTCTCAGCGGTCGCAATACATCTTGTCAATAGTTTAGATTTATGAGAATCAGTTGTTTATTTATACAAATTTTGGAGGCACTCATATAATACTAAGGTTAAAAATCTATAAAGTAAAAAGAGTAAATTGTGCATATAATTTCAGAAATAAAAAGTTGTATAACCATCAAAAGTATAATCATATAGTTTTCTTTTTATTAAGAAAGGAGATATTTGACTTTTAATATCCTATGATTCTTTAAAAAATCTAAGGAAAAAGATTATAAATTAGATTTAAATACTGTAATTTTAATTGTTAAAATATTTCCTTTTTGTACAAAATTTCTTTTTCCAATTTTATTAATAAAAATAAAATAAAAACAAAAATATTTATAGATATTGTCTTTTATATAAATTTCTTTTTTTTGATAATGATTTAGTTATAAAAGGAATGTAGCAATAAAGAAAATAAAAGTAAAATATTAATAAGAGCAATTATAAAAATAATTTTTTTATTTATTAATTATTATTGTAATATACCATCTTGAAAGTTTACGTCAGCAGGGTAAAAACTGACAAATACTATTACAGAGAACTTCTGAATAAAAAAAAAGGAAAATCAAAATTTCTCTCAATTAAGGAAATTCAACAATACCAGGCTTGATTTATTATATAACGTCGTGCGGCTACTGTGTTGTCTTATATATGGAACCCTAAATATAAACAATACTCGTAAAAAGGGGAAAATATGACTGGAAAAAAGAATATGAGGGTTTTGAAGAAGAAACTATTGTCGAGGAATCAGGCATGGATGAAGAAAAGAAGAAGACGAGAGATATCCAGAGATGATAGATCACAACCAAATCATATTCCTCTTGATATAACCTTGGGGATACTCTCAAGACTTAATATGAGGGTTTTGAAGAAGAAACTATTGTCGAGGAATCAGGCATGGATGAAGAAAAGAAGAAGACGAGAGATATCCAGAGATGCTAGATCACAACCAAATCATATTCCTCTTGATATAACCTTGGGGATACTCTCAAGACTTCCTGCAAAATCGATCCTGAGAAATCGATGTGTCTCGAAGCTGTGGTCTTCTTCTATCAAACTTCCGAGTTTTATAAACTCGTTCACGGCTCGGTCCACTTCACGATCGCCAACTCTTCTGGTCACCATCTCATCAGGTTCAGGAAAATATGTTTTCTCGTGTACTCAACACCACATTCCTGACGGGTCAATTTGTTCTCCATTCTATAATTACCAAATAACAAACTTAGATTGGGGATATTCCCGATCCGACAGCATCCACGGATTAATTTTAACATCCTTATTGAAGATTTGGAACCCAACCTTGAGACAGTTTTTAGCCTTACCACATCCTGATAAATGCATCTCGAGTCGAGATTGGGGGTCTTATTTGGGCTACGATCCTTTGGAAGGTAAACACAAAGTATTGCTCATGTCGACAATAAAATATACTGATCAGCCTAGAGTTCTTACGTTGGGAGCTCAAGAATCATGGAGAATAATAACCAAAGGACGTTGCCCTATTCATCGCCCAAGTGGATATGGGAGATGCTTCAACGGGATTCTGTATTATAGAGCTTGTCTCCTTGGTGATAATCATTGTATCATAATGAGCTTTGATGTCAAATCTGAATACTTCAATATCATAAACTATCCGGAGGGTCGCTCTTGTTCCTCGTTTCATATGATACCCTATGAAGGAAGGCTAGCTTTAGTTACTTATGATCATCCGTATGATGATGTTGAACTCAATATTTTGAAAGATGCAAATGGACACATATGGACACGTGAACGCTATGTTCTTCATTTACCATATGGGAGCATACGGAGGGACTTGATACATTTTGTGGGTACTACAGATGCTGGTGAGTATGTTTTTGCTTCGTATGGTCTCTATGAAGGCTTTTTATATTATATATTTCGATCCGAGGAGAAATAGTACTAGAAAAGTACTTTTTGAAAGAAATTTGGATGAGTTTAGACGCCGTTGTGGACTTGATAGCGACGGCCACTTCACCATGGAAGTTTACCCAAATCACATCGAGAGTCTGTTTTCTTTATAGAGACACCACCTTCGGGTGCTCAACGCTCTCCAGTGATTTTCTTATGTTTATGTACCTTGATGTTCTTCAGTGTTACTTTGTTCCTTTTGATTCACTGAGTTCATGTCTATGCATTACTTAGATTTTCTCATATGATATTTCTTTCTAGGATTTTGCATTAGAATACTGATTCAACGATTAAAGGGGATACTAATTGCGTCAATGATTCTATAATAATGGGAATCACCCATAAATTAATGATTCTTAATTATCTTCTTTAGCCAGCAATTGAGATCTGAATTAGTTGTTATCTTCTAAACACACAGCATATGAAAATAGCAGCTGCACATTCGCTATGGATGTTTTCCCAAATCACATCGAGAGTCTCTTTTCTTTGTAGAGCCACAGCATTCGGTCTTCAATGTTACTCCAATAATTCTTCAATGGTTCCACAATAATATGAATCGCCTAATGAAGATTCTTAAGTTATGTCCGTATGAGACTTATCTTTTCCATTCAATGAGATCCGTATTATTCCAACAATGCTAAAACATAGGAAATGTTTCCTGAAAATATACTATATCGGTCCAAAATTATATTCTGTCAACTTGCCAAGGCTGGGGCATTTTCGCTTCGGCTGTGGGCTGCCTTGACAACAACCAACATCGAGCTTCATGTTTTAGAGGATAAGTCAAGAGATGCTGCTGATAAAGTGAAAAGGCTTAAACCTACAGCTTTCTAAGTTGAAGAAGTGTTAAATGGTTTGTGTTTGAACTTTTGCGTATTCCTAACAAAAAGAGAATGTAAAACCGTAAACGCACATCAAATGACGATTTTAAAAATGGAAATTATTATATAATCTGTAAGATTTACAAAAAAAAATGTAAACGTGAAAACTCTACACAAAAACCTGACTTTTTAGATATATATGTAAATCGTTCCTATTATAAGTATTTGTAATATCTTGTGGCAGTAATATATCGTGCCATCCACGTTACCATATTATGTAAAACTTATATACGGTGTCTTATGTATTTATATTGAACCCTAAATAGAACCGATTCTAGTAAAAGGATATAATTCTGGAAAGAAAGAATCAGGCATGGAAGAACAAGAAGAGAAGACGAGAGAGATCAAGAGATGTTGATAGATCACAACCAAACCATGTTCCTCTTGATCTAACCATGAAGATACTCTCAAGACTTCCTGCAAAATCGAACATGAGATATCGATGCGTCTCGAAGCTGTGGTCTTCTGCTATCACTCTTCCGAGTTTTATCAACACTTTCACGTGTCGGTCCACTTCACGATCACCGACTCTTCTTGTCACCTTCTCATCAAGTTCGGGAAAACATGTTTTCTCGTTTCCTCAACACCAGATTCCTGACGGGTCGACTTGTTCTCCATTCTACGGCTATCAAATAACAAATGCAGATTGTGACTTTCCACGGCCCCAGAGCGTCCAGGGACTGATTCTATTAATCGGGTTAAAAATTTGGAACCCAAAATTTGTAAACACAGCTCTTTGTGGTCTTATTTAGGATACGATCCGCTGGAGGGTAAACACAAAATTCTTTGTGTGTTATCTAAAGAATCCTCGGATCAGCCTCGGGTTCTTACATTGGGAGCTCAGGAATCATGGAGAATCCACACAGTAATAACACTAGAGTTCTCTCCAGCTTTGACACATAGGATTTTAGAATCATTTTGGAACTGACATGTCATTAAATGAAAAAAAATTGAAAGACCAATGGAAACATTTCATTTTTACATTCATTGTACACCTAAGCTTATATGACTTTTCAATTGTGTTCGTCAACTTTGTGCACCGTCATTGTGTTCATACCTTCGTAAATATCGCCACCGGAAATCAACATTCTAAAACACATCGTCCTCAGAATCATGTTGTCCGTCGTTAGGTTTGCACAAGACAAAGTGAAAACTAAATGACTTTTTGAAGCTGAAATATTATTTGGTTCATGATTGAAGATGATACTTGTGGGTTTTGTAGATTGAGAAGGATCAGTATCGCTCGCATTTGCTTCGTGTGTCATGTTATAGTTTTTGGTAAGGTGGTTGTTTTTTTGATTAACTTCATGAAGAAATTAATATAAGGTTTACATACCAAATAGTGATCAGAAGTCTGAGTCTAAAGGTGATTCCTTTATTAGGTTTTTAGGTGAAGAAGAATGATTTTTGTTTGTGGTAGTGTTTTGGTTTTACATTTAGTATCAGTAAGGATGATGTTCTTTGTGTGAGAAAGCTTTGGCTGTTAGAAAAAGATTTGAGTTTTGTTGGAGGTTAATTGTTTTAGAGATTACTTTTTCAGTTAATAAGATGAGTTTTTTGCTTTACGGAGGAAAGTGACACACTGAGTTTTGTTTATGGATTGTTGAATTGCTTACTCATTGAAGATAGTTGATCAACAAAAATGTTAGTAATCTATATGTTGCATGATTTGAAATGTTTTTTTGCTCCGTTGACACATGATTACCAGTGTTAGATAGCACCAGTTTCATTTTTTGATGCGGGACCTATCTTTGGTGAAACTGAAGGATTCTAATAAGCTTAGCATATGTTCTTTGCCGCAATACCGAAGGTTCAGAAAAGAATGAACATGAGGACATGGGAGATATGTTATGAGCTGTTTTCAAAGTTTGTTGATTCCTCTGCTGGCTCTTGTTGTGTTCTTTTCTTCTCGCTCATTTGGCTCCGGAGACCAGCAATATGTAAGCATATTTTATCTAAGCAGTTGTGATATATCTTGGACCTCTATACTTGTATCATCTCGTGTATGTTGGCCTTGCTTGTATGTTTTTCCACTAATATCCTGTTCTATACCTCTTTATTTTCATATTAGTTTCCAGGGGTTCAGGATGTTTCCTCTGAGATCTGATTCAAGTATTGTGATCAGTTTTATCTGCTGTGGGAAGTAAAACCTTCAGCTTATTTGAAACTCTCACTCCCACAAGGAACTCTTTCATTGATTTGCAGTTTCTTGCGATATACCAACAAGGGAAGTAAAATTATTCATCAAGTACGTGGTATGAAATTCTTGGTGGGATGGGAAGTGTTGTGGGCTCCTCTTTTGCTATATTCTAACTCAACATCGGGCAGCAAGCTTGGCGATTCAGTGGGCAAACCGGTGATATGGATACAGTAAGCTAGAGCAAGATCTTTCTATCGCCATGACAGATAGTTGAATCTTCTTCCACATATATGTCATTAAATCTGACCAAGGAAAGTATAATTCTAGAGACGATGGACTTAGAATTAGGGTGTTGATAGTTTGAGTGGTGGCGATATTAGCTAAGGTATAAACAGTATTTGAATAAGATGTTTCCTCTGACATCTATTTACATGTAAGCTTTCATTTTCTTCTGTTGAGGGATGTCAAACCTTAAACTTCTCTTAATCTCCCACTCACCTCAAGGAACGCTTTCTTTGCCTTTGAAGTTTTTTTTGGGTTATACCAACAAGGGAAGAAAAATCTCTTCTAATACTTGGCTGGATGGGAAGCAACGCGTACTCCTCTATTGCCATATTCTTACTCAACATGGATGCTGTTGGTACTAAGCATGTTTACTCAGTGTTTACTTGCATTACGTGAACACTGAATGTGCGAATTGCCTAAAGGATGAGCCATTTCACTTGAATCCAACTTATACTGATATAATACTAATCACATATTTTTACCAAATATTCTTTAAATATCAATAATTGAAAAGGTTCTAAATATCTATAAATATATATTATAAAAATTGTATATAAGAATCTTATGCGGCGTAGCGTGGGTATTACCTAGATCGATGATGGTGATTAAATTAGTGACAAGATTGTGCCGTTGTACTATTGTTTTTTTCCAAATGAGATGATGGTTAACTTATGTAGATCGTTTTTTTTTTTGAGTGGTTAGAGTCCCCACAATAATAAAACTAGGTTTTCTCCAGCAATTGACACATAAGCTTTTAGAATTATTGTGAAGTGGCCATGTCAATTAGTGAAAAAACTTTAAAAGCCAATCAAAACATTTCAAGTTTACAATTCATTTTTAGTTTTACACATACTGGTAATCAATTTACTTATACTCTTATGTATTCTCTCTTCGGTCAAAACGTAATCAATTTCAATCAATGGACTATGACAAAGTGTTTACACGGCAATCCGTTCATATGTCATTTTGTTACATCAAAAACTTAGAAAGCTGTTAGCGAGACATCCGGAAGCTTTAGAGAGAAATAATGGAACATTATGATTTGTAACTTTGTGAGATTAATCGTCCAAGTGATGCCTTATTAACCTTCAGTGGCGAAGGATTGGGATCTTCTTGTAAATCACTGCTAATGTAACTCTTCCAACAATATTTTTTAAGTAGATTTTTTATTCAATGAATCTCTCAATTGATAAAGAGATCAATGTTTCAGTGTTTTGAACAGATTTGGGAGGAACAACAACGACGCCGTGGTACTGATAAATAAATCGATCCAAAGTGGAGAAGAAAATGCTTGGTGCGCAAGCAAGAGTGGATATTGATTTCATTTGCTCGGTCTCGACGTTGGTGGCTTGGTACGGCTCACATGGCAACAGTGTGGATCTCCGGTTGATATTCCAGCGTGGAGTGATGGTGAAGAGCGACAGCGCCGACGTTGCTCTCTTCTCCACGTCTCGGCTCCGCTACGTTAAACCAACAAGAGTAAAGATGATTGTATCATTCTCTGGACAAGATATACGATGAATCTGGTGGTGATTAGTTTTCAAGAACCAGTGGTGGTGACGATCGGAGACGAACGTGTTACTTGAGCAACAATCAAGCTAAAGGAGAGTGACGAGAGAGTCTGTTACGATCTAAACTTTCCTTTATTATTCTCGTTAAGTCATTTATGATACAATGAATCAGTCTTTATACTGACTTTAGTTAACCGGAATAAGCTAACCAACTAGAATACATTGAATCAATTAAACCATACTAAACCAAGACTCTAATATCCCCTCTCAAGATGGCGACGAGATCGAAAGTAGTCCCATCTTGCCAACAAGAGAATGGAAAAGACCAGGCTGTAATGGTTTAGTGAAAGTATCTGCAAGTTGATTTGAAGAAGTGACATGTAGAGTCTTGATCAATCCACACTTAACCATATCACGAACTTTGTGGCAATCCGACTCCAGGTGTTTGGTTCTTTCATGAAAAACCGCATTATTAGCGATGTGAATGGCTGCAGTTGAGTCACAAAAGAAAGGAACCGGAGCTAGTTGAGGTGCATCGAACTCTCTGAGCATATTCACAAGCCACTGTACTTCACGAACCGCAAAACTCATAGCTCTATACTCTGATTCAGCCGAAGAATGAGATACTGTATCTTGTTTCTTTGACTTCCAAGCAA
The DNA here is from genome assembly GCA_026261945.1 of Hirschfeldia incana. Classification (NCBI taxonomy): domain Eukaryota; kingdom Viridiplantae; phylum Streptophyta; class Magnoliopsida; order Brassicales; family Brassicaceae; genus Hirschfeldia; species Hirschfeldia incana. The sequence goes on from JABCMI010000069.1 coordinate 1,215,220, forward strand.
TCAAAGAATTACCAAGAAACATACAGAATCCACTTGTTGAACGACGACTATCTTTGCAAGAGTTCCAGTCAGCATCGGTGAAAGCAGTAAGAACAAAATCATTCGTTGAAGAATAGAATAAACCCAATCCAATAGTACCTTTCAAATACTGCAGAACACGGTAAGCAGCTTTCAAATGAGAAGGCTTTGGAGCAGAACAATACTGACAGAGCTTGTTTACTGCAAATGTAATATCCGGTCTCGTGATTGTAAGATACATGAGCTTACCCACGAGACGTCGATAGACTAATGGATCATCAAGAAGAGCTTCGGGACTCTCTTGACATAAAGGATTAGATGGTTCCATTGGAACACTTGATGTCTTCGAGGCTAGATAACCAGTGTCCTCAAGTAACTCAAGCGTATACTTTCTCTGAGAAACTGATATGCCTTTTGAAGAACGAGCAATCTCAAGACCCAAAAAATACCGAAGAGGACCAAGGTCACGAAGCTTGAAATGGTGAGACAAAGACTCTGTAACAGAAGTAGCATCATCTTCAGTGTTAGAGGCAATGATGATGTCATCTACGTACACCAAAACGGCAATATATCGTCCTCCCAATCGTCTGATAAACAGAGTGTGATCAGAGTGTGACTGTTTAAAACCAAGAAGAGTCAATGTTGTACTGAACTTGATAAACCATTGACGAGAAGCTTGCTTCAACCCGTACAATGACTTATTTAATCGACAAACAGCATTAGGAGGAAGAACTACTCCGGGTTTTGGTGTATATCCAGGAGGAAACTTCATATAAATTTCCTCTGTGAGTTCACCATTCAAGAACGCGTTAGAGATGTCAAGTTGCTTCAAATGCCATTTCTTGGCTGCAGCCACAGCAAGTAGAGTTTTAACAGTTGTCATTTTCGCCACAGGAGAGAATGTTTCAACATAATCAATCCCCTCTTGCTGTGTGAAGCCTTTGGCAACAAGGCGAGCTTTATACCGTTCGAGAGTGCCGTCGGCATTAAGCTTGACCTTATAAACCCATTTGCATCCAATGGCATGCTTATCAGAAGGTAAAGAAACGATGTCCCATGTATGCGTTGACTCCAGAGCCAATAACTCTTCATTCATTGCCTGAAGCCATTCTTTAAATTTCTTGGCTTGAGTGAAAGAAGAGGGCTCCGGATGAAGAGCAATCGCACAGATGTAAGATTTGTATCCTTCTGATAGCTTGTCCAATGAGATATATGATGCCAAAGGGTAAGGAACATTAGTATCCGTCAGATTGCAGTAATAATCATGCAAATAAGCCGGAGACTTTCCTTTTCTCTTTTCCAAGTTTGAAGTTTCTGCAGTAGAACTCTGTGGAAGAATGTCATTCACCACTGCAGGAGATTCCCTCTCAACTGCAGGAACGACATCTACAACATCATGAGAATCAACTACTGCTTGAGATTCCCTCTCTTTTGCAGTAGTGATATCTGCATGATCACAAGGAGATTCTACAGATGCAGGATTCAAAATGGAAAAGAAATCATTCTTCATATCACCAGCGTGTTGAAATGGGAAGATATCTTCATGAAACACCACGTTGCGTGATATGATTACCGTCTCTGTTTCCAAATCCAAGAGTTTATAACCTTTGTAACCCGCCGGATAACCAATAAAAGCACAAGGTTTAGCTCTTGGTTGAAACTTGTGACGATTCTTTGGTGATGTAGAACAATAGACGAGACAGCCAAAGACTCTTAAGTCTTTGTAGTTTGGTGAGTGATGTGTGAGAACTTGAAAAGGAGATTTGTTACCGAGGAGAGGTGTAGGAAGTCTGTTGATAAGGAAGACTGCCGTTAACACGCAATCACCCCAATATTGAAGTGGCAAGTGAGATTGGAACATCAGTGAACGAGCCACATTTAGTATGTGCTGATGTTTCCTCTCTACTACCGAGTTCTGTTGAGGCGTCTCAGGGCAAGAATGATAAGCTACTATGCCTTTCTTGTTGTATAAAGCAGTGAATTTTAATTCTGGAGCATTATCAGACCTGACTCCTTTAACTTGAGCTTTGTACTGTCTCTCAACCATCGTAATGAAGTCTGGAAACACCTGTAGAACTTCAGATTTTGTTCTCAACAAATATATCCAAGTTACCCTGGTGTGATCATCCACAATTGTCAAGAAATACCGGTAGCCTTCTGGTGTAGGTTCTGAGAAGGGTCCCCAAATATCAATATGAAGAAGTTCAAACGCAGTAGTACGAATGTTATTGTGTGAAGTATAAGGAATGTGTTTTTGTTTAGCTAGGGGACAGATAGAACAGTGAAAGGGTTCTTTATTCTTTTGTTTGATTCCAAGAACATCAGTAATCAAATCAATTCTGTCCAACGAGGGATGGCCCAGTCTGTTATGCCATAAAGAAGTATCAACAACAACATTAATAGAAGAAATAGTCTTTGAGGTTGCAGGATCCATGGTGAAAGCTCCATCCATGACGTAGAGATTAGCAATTTCTTCACCCTGACCAATCATCAATCCCTTGATAGGATCCTGTATCACACAAGAGCTTTGATCAAACATAACTCGACAACCCAAATCCTTCGTTAGATGACTGATACTGAGTAAATTCAATCGGAAATCAGGAATATATAGAACATTCGTCAGCAAAAGATATTCATTTAGTCGTATCTGCCCAATTCCTTTGATAGTAATATGTTGACCTGTAGGAAGAGTCACTGATCTGTTGACAGAATCAGAGAGAGTTTCAAACAGATTCCTATCATGTGAGACATGATGTGTAGCACCACTGTCTATAATCCATGAGGCAGAGGAGAGAACATTATCTGTTGCACGAAGAATACCAACAAAACCAATAGTAGAAGACGAGAAAGCCATACCAGGCATTGCAGTGATAGTTCCAGTAGATGTAGAGGCATAGTTAACTTGACTCGGTGGAAGTTGAGCGTTGAAGTGATCAATGACACTCTGTATCTGATCTTTGGAGAGAGTATTGAAGAGAGTAGTAGTATCATCAGCTCGTTTAGAATCATTAATAGCTAACTGCGCAACAACTGGCTTGACACTGTTGCCTTGTTTCTCAGCATTCTGTTTTGTCTTGTGCTTAAAACCCGGGGGATAACCATGAATCCTGTAGCACTTATCAACAGTGTGACCATTATAACCACAGTGAGAACACACCAATCTTGGCTGCTTAGAAGTGTACGTTGCATTTACAGAAGCAGAAGACTCATCAGAAGAAGTAATGTTGAAAGCACTTGCATTTTGTAGAGGAGCAATGCTACGCTGATTAAAATCCTGATCAAGTAGATTGTAGACCTCTGAAAGTACTGGTATATGTTTCTTCATGATGATTTGACCCCTAGCATTTGCATAAGAATCATTAAGGCCAGCGAGGAATTTGATGACTTTAGTCTGCTCTGTTCTCGTAGCCATTGCTTTGCAGCAAGTACACGTTTGACAGGTCTTAACACACTCAGCACCATCAAGATCATCCCAAAGCGTTTTAAGCTTTGTATAGTAAGAAGAAAGATCCGATGATCCTTGTTGCAAAAGACCAAATCTGCTGAGTTAACTGATAGGAGCGTGGCAAGTTTGTGAGATGAAAACGTGCCATTAGATCCTTCCATATCTCAGATGCATCATTGAATCTCAAGATGCTTCCATAGATCGGTTTCGTAACCGAATTCAAGATCCATGACTTAACCATACTATTGCATCTCGACCAGATTCTATAATGAGGATGCGATTCAGCTAGTCTAGGCAAAGAACCATCAACAAACGCAATCTTGTTCTTCGCATCTAACGCAATAGTAATCGCAATACTCCAAGTATTATAGTTAGATCCGTCGAGAACCTCCGTAATGAGAGAAGTACCTGGATTATCACCATTAGCAAGGAAGTATGGTGAAAACTGGATTCCGCCGAAGTCGAGAGAGTCCGATGATGAGATTGGCGGTATAACCGGAAAAGAAGAGATCGGAGCTCGAGGTAACGGAGGAATCGTCGGAATCGGCACCGGAATTGATTGATCCGGAGCGGATTCTGCAGAAATGTTGTTTGATGAAGAAGCTCGAGCTGGATTTGCTGATTTTGCAGCTGATCCATTAGTGCGAACGGCTCTCCGTGTGGAACGACGCAAGGTGACCATCGGAAGATCGCTGAGACGAAGACGATGAGCTCGATGACGTCGGAATCTCGGATCGTACTCGTTGAATTTGGATTCAACGCTCTGATACCATGTTACTTGAGCAACAATCAAGCTAAAGGAGAGTGACGAGAGAGTCTGTTACGATCTAAACTTTCCTTTATTATTCTCGTTAAGTCATTTATGATACAATGAATCAGTCTTTATACTGACTTTAGTTAACCGGAATAAGCTAACCAACTAGAATACATTGAATCAATTAAACCATACTAAACCAAGACTCTAATAGAACGCAACGTCTTTTCCGCACACATAAACAAAGAGGAAGATTTGACGGAATAACCTAGAGTCATGCGAAGGCAAAAGAAGGGGAAGAATAAAAGATAAGAAAAAGGAGATGGTGGCAGTGGCGGAACCAGTATCGTCTCTCATAGGGGTCATTTATTAAAATCATTATGTAATATTACCGAAAAAAAATTTAAGATGGGTCAAAGTACAGGTTCAAACTAGTGTCATGGGGGTCAATCTAAAGATTTTTTACCAAATGTTCGAGCCAGAATCAGTTGTAAGTAAGCTAAACTCATTTATTTGTAGAAGTCATGTGGGTCAACTGACCCCCCTCACCCCCACATGGCTCCCGCCACTGGATGGTGGTGAGAAGCATCAGTTATTACCTCACAAAGAAGATGACAGCTTGGCTGTAGGTAGAAGGAGTTGACCGATGATGGGTTTATTTTGGTGAGTTGTTAAGCTCAAACAAATCAGAGATTTCCTCAAGAATAATTCCAATTGAAACTCTTGATGAGTGATCGGTAATACTAGCTCAGGTTCTAACTACGAAGAAAAGTCAGTCATACTAAGCTATAGTCTAATTCTGATGCAGACGATCGATTGCTAGCCAAGTTCATCAAAATGTAAGAGCAACTACATCAGCAAATAAAGAATTTGATCGAAGCTATCACATAAAATATTCTACGTAAGAGTTTTTTTGTCCAAAAAAAAAAAATATATTCTACGTAAAGTTTTTTTTTCAAAAGCCAATACTTATATTGGTGATGGAGAATAGTTACTGCTAATACTATAAAATTATATATCAATTTTTAGTAAGATTTCTACAACTTGATTTAATATATCTTAACCAAAATAAATAAATGAAAATATATATCAACTATTATATTTTAAATATCTACATATATATTTTAAAATATAATTTTAAGTATTTTAAAGTTGTTTACTTTTTTATTTTTCGAAACTCAAATTTTGAAATTAAAACAAAATAAATGAAAATCAATTTTTATTTCTATTTTTGACAAGAAAATCGATTAAATACATTTTGGGAAAGTACAAAGATTTCCAAATATTTTTAGAATATTTTGTAGCTGAACCTGTCATATAAAAATATTTTCTTCTTATATGTATAATGTACTTTCTATACTGAGTAGACAAGAGACAATTGATGTAAAAAAAAAGACAAGAAACAATTATTCTGTTAACAGTTTCTATCATGTGTAGACTTCTGAGTTTTCTGTAAATTTTGAATTTGTAAAATTTTAGAATTACTCTTAAAATTAGAAGTTTCATTCTTAAATAATGTAGTTACCTGAAAATGTGTAGGCTTTGCATTCCTCAATACTTAAAAGTCTATTGAAAGGTAAATTATTGGTTCTACAGAAAATAGAATAACTGGTTCAATATGAAATTTAATTTCTATCATGCCATTTTCGTAGACGATAATTTTTTTCCTATAAGACATGATGTCTTTTTTTTAATTTAACAAGTTGTACAAGCCAAAATATATCAGTCTGTGTATATGGGATGGATATTTCATTAATTGTTTCTATTTTTATAATCTTTTTTATTCCTAAAGCTATTGATTTCATTAAGTTTGTAAAATGGCAAGGGTTTATACGAAAAAGACAAATTTCTCAATTATACTAAAGAGACAAATTTTTCAAAAGGGGAAAAAAGAATTTATACTAAAGAGACAATTTTCTCAATTATAAATGTATATTCTGTTTTTATTCTATTTTGACAAATTTCTCAATTAAAAATTTAGTGAACCAGAAAAGTGTAGGGAAAAAAATGAAATGGATTTCTACCCTTAATTTGAACTCAATTTAAATGATCTAAACAAAAATTAAGTGTATATCATTTAGTAAAAAATGATAAAATACAAAATCAAAATAAGGATCACATACATTAAATTTGGTAATTAAGCCGGCTATCAAATACACATATAGTAGAACCTCTATAAATTAATAATCTATAAATTAATAATCTCTATAAATTAATAAATTTTTCCGGTCCCAAGTTGGACCGGTGTTAAATATAACACAAATCGATAAAATAATAAGCTAATAATAATTTTAAAACTTCTATGTAAATATATAGTCCCCTTAAAATCATAAATTAATAATCTATCTATATATATTTTTATATAAGTACAAGCTAAATATTATATTGTTGGTCTTATAATTATAATAAAAATTATTTATTTTTCTTAACATTTCAATACGTTATGATAATATTTAGTAAAAATATAGCGAAAACCACTTAACAATTCTATGAAACATAAAAATATACAAAAAATAAGATAATAAAACAATATGGAAGTCAAATTTTTAAAATTTAAATAATGTACATAAGGTAAAATAAATATTTTTTTATAAATAAAAATATTCAAAAAAATCTAAATAAGGAAACTTTGTAAATTAATATTTCTATAAATTAATAAAATTTCAAAGTCCAACATTATTAATTTATAGAGGTTTTACTGTATTAAGAAAATTATTAAGCTCTTTATCTTATTTTTAAATAGAGTTTCACATTGCTTTTTATTTAATCAATAAAAATAATGCAAAATTGATTTTTTTTTTGAAATATATTTAAAAATACAAAATACTTATATTAAACAGAAGTAGAATAGTTTTAGAGTATGTTAGGCCACATACTGGAAACTACCCCTCCCCTAAAAAGAAATAAATTACAAAAAAAAACAATATGATATTACACCACTAATTCCAAAAGAATGAACTTGGAAGCGTTAAATTATCAAATAAATCATTACTATACAATAACCAAAATATAAAAATATAATATATTTTTAGATTCTAAATATCTATACAAAATTATATTAATATAATTATTCATTTATAAAATGAAAATATTTTATAAATAATAAAATAAAAATAAATCTCGTTGCGTAGCGCGGGTAGTTACCTAGTAATAACCAAAGGACGTTGCCCTATATAAGACCACATTTATTTTGTATAGATAACAGAATTTAGTAGGGGAAAAAGAAATGAAAATCAAATGAAGTGTCGTTTTATTTATTCACCCAAGATTTATCTTGCATAATCTAAAGATTGAAATATTGGTTTTTCTTCAACACTTATCAGTAACAAATTCATACTAGTATCTTCGGTCTTTCGATGGAAATGTAATCATGTAAATGCCAACCGGAGAAAACCACTAATTGTTCTGGTTTTCTTATAGTACAAAGCAAGAATGATTATGACTACGTGATGATAAAATTACTGGTGCATTTCAAATCAGCTTTATGTAAGTGTGATTTTGTCTGGCCATCTGAAATAATGAACATTTTGGGTTTGCTTGGAGATCGGGAAAGTTGAGATCTATACAAAGCAACTATTGTAAAGTGATTTTACATAAGGAAGCATCTCGAGGCTATCTGATGATTAACAGGAAACTGTTATGTCGATTATTTTAGGACGCTGAATTAGAAACAAAATTGTTTATAAAGAACACAAAATGCAGCTTTTAACTAATGAATGTAACCAACTAATACTGTATAATGGGCCTGAATTTGGTTTCAACTCCCGAGTACCTAAAAAATTTCCAACTTCTCTCTATTTTTTATTTTAAAATAAACTTTAGAGTACAAATTCTTCAATGATATTATATTTTTCCCTCTACAATAAAATAAAAATGATTTTTTATATAAGGTAAATTGTTTTCTTTTATCACTATATTTTCTATTTTAAAATAGAGTAACACCGGAGTATATCACAATTATATGATAAACTATTGGAGATTGTTTAAAAATGATGACATGATGACATAGATGGAAGAAAACAAATAAAATACTAGAATGGTCCATTGATCTATACTATCGTTATGAAGTGATTTTGCTGATTTGTCAAATTCTCCATGATTTTAGCTAATTTTTGTTATTTGTCAAATTCTTATTATTTTCGATTAAATCATTAGTTTATTAATATTAAATAATATAAATATTTCAAACTTTCTAATTAATTTAAATAATATAAATAGTTTGAAATTTCTAACTGAAATTATGTAATCATGTTATGAACATATATTTGATGGTTTAGTTTCTAAAATGGCTAAAGTAAATATATTTTTAATGAATAATTAGATTTATCATTATATAAATAACCACAAATTTAACTATAATAATAAAACTATCATTATCTATTTTTCTCTTTTATTAAAATAAGTCAATGTATATATCAAGTAAACCAATGAAATATTGTCATTATTTCAATTCATTTTGAAAATAGATTTCTTCTAAATTATTATCGAACTTTAGTTTCTTTATTTTTTATTTATTTTGTTCTTATTTAGATTTTGTGTTTTAGTATTTTTGGTAATTTATATATGTTTTTCGTTCAAAAATACAAAATAGATTAAAAGAGACCAAAAGTTCACATTCTTACTTTAATTTATTTTGTGAAATACTTGATATGTAATTATGTTCGAGGAAAGTAAATTAATTAAGAATATAAAGAACAACTTATTATGAATTTTAAGTCTAATACATATGTTATTAACTATTAATAAAACGATTATGTATGCATGTGTGTGCACGTTTAAATAAAGCATCAAGAAAACTAATGAAATTACGATCCATGTTTTCATTTCAACGAAATTAGTCGAAGTTAAAAATAAAATAAATGGTTGTTAATTATCTTTTCTTTATAATACTTAGGCAAAAAAGCTGAGCAACCCCTTTGAAATCATCTCATCCTAGTGGACCCACAATCAGCCATTATCACCTATTCAGTCTCCATTTGAACCTAACGACTTCAAATTGAGAACACAAAGAAATGTCATCAATTTCTAAAGAAAAAAAAAACTCAAAGAGCTTCATTGTATTTAAGAACACACTACTTCTCAGTACATCCACAATATCACATTGTCCCTTCTCTTCTCCCTATCACACTACACAAGACATCATGGCTTTCTCCACTAGAACCTCCTTCTTCTTCTTCACAACACTTGTTCTTCTCTCCACTCAAATCAATGCAAGAGATAGCTACTTCTTTGGCAAATTCCACCGAGAATCCTCCAAAGACCAAAACCCTAACAATGTCCTCCCTCTCAAGACCAGCCAGAAAATGACAGTAGAAGAATCCTTCCCCAACAAGAAAGACCAAGAACAAGATCCTACCTTTGTCCCCGAGTCCGGAAACGGCTATGGCTTATATGGTCACGACACCACCTACAGCAACAAAAAAGAAGAGTTCAACAACAACAACAAGTACGATGAAAAATTCAACGGTGAGACTTTCTCAACTCCAAGACTGAGCGAGACTGAAGAGTCTTACAACAACTACGACGAGAAGTACCCCAAGAAGACGGAGAGCTACGACAACAACGAAGAGTTCAACAAAAAGTTCGATGAAAACGTTAAGGAAGAGTCTTTCTCAAACGCTTACGGAACGGAGTTAGAACGTGAAATGCCGTACAAAAGTTACAGCCACAATACGGAGAGACAAGGCATGAGTGACACAAGATTCATGGAGAAAGGTAACTATTACTACGACCTTTACAACGATAGAAACCACGGCCATTTCTACCGGAAGTCTCATCAGAAAAGCCCTGTCGGTTATTATTCTTCTCTGGCGACCGAGAATAACTACGACCAGTCGTACAACAACGAGGATGAGAAGAGCTTCAGGGATCCGTACAACTCTAAGTGGGAGAAGAACATGATGAACGAACAGCCTGAGGAGTTCGTTGAGGAGCAAGGAGACCAGTTCAAGCCTTGATGAAATACTACGCTCTTGAAAGTATTTTCTTTTATTTCAAATAAGTTATGTTACATATGGTTGATTAATCAAACTAAATCGTTATTATCATTACAGCAAATTAAAAAAGTGAAAAAGAGAAATGGATTTTGTGTTTCTTCAGTTGGAATGTGTTTGCTTTTGCATATAATATTCGGAGAAAAGAAAGATTACATCTTATTGTGCTGCTATTTAATGTTATTTTCTTATGTTCATTTAATCACTTTTTGTTATTTTGTAACAAATATATAATTAAGGACTATCAGATCAACATTATTGGTGACAATGCACAAGTCCTTTCAAAAAAAAAAATATGTGTATGTATATATTATATACATACACATATATTTTTTAGAGACTTTGTATTTGGAACTCTCCAATAATGTGCTATGAGACTATGGGATCCATAATTTTGAAGGGACCAAACGTGACTGCTTTTAATGATTTATAATGGGGAACATGAAGATGCCCATTCCTCCTTGAAGAAGTGCAAAAGAGACTAAAGGTAACATTATTGGTAGGACTAAATTTAAGGTTCTTAGATTAGTTTATGATTATTTTGTTGTTAAGAGTTTTAGTTAAGGACAAATCCAAAAATGTAGATTATTGGTAGGACTTTTTGATGTTTCTTAATAAATTAATTATTTTAACAACTAATGACATATAAAAGAGAAGTTTAAAATAAAACATATAAACATTAAAATTGAAAACATAACAAAATTACAAAGTAGGGAAGAAATTTTTTTAAAAAAAAATTACAAACATCATAAACATTCAGTTGCAAATCAGCTAAATTTCAAAACTTTTCCCGGATACTATAATATGTAATGCGTCACGAAGCTCATCATGCAGATTACAAGAATTTAATAGGTCAGCCAGCTTCCTAGTCGATTGCTATTGTAAGTGTAATGTAGCACAAGATCAATGGAAGCAGCGTTATGGGATTTGACTATAAGAGAGCAAAGTAAGTGAAGCTACCTCGTTTAACATCCTGTGAAGTTCATCTCTTGCTTCAACAACACGATCTCTGTCACTGCTATCCACGACGAAGATCAGACCTTGAGTGTTCTGGAAGTAGTGCCTCCACAAGGGACGGATCTGTAAAAAGAGAAGCCAGGTGAAGTGAGCACACATTTTCCTATTGAAGCCGTTGTGAAATCCTCATGCTTGAGGGAAGAGCTTTTGACGAGGCCCTTTTACTCAGAACAGCTTCTTGAGCCAGAGTCAGCAGATGACATAGTCTTCTCTTCTGCACAGCTCTGTGATGATAATGATCTCCTTGACGACTGTATCAATGAAGTTCTCATGGACTTCGTTCCTAAAACCTGAACTCCAGCTAATCTCAGACATGGAGATCGCAGCTAAAGTGGCAAAATAAGGGGTTTACAGGCATCTCCTACCTTTGCCTTCTCCTCACACTTTAAACCAGATAGTGAAGAAAGACATGGCTAAAACAAGAAGATGGATGGATCTCAGGTTCGATATTGGCTGGATTGGTTCCGGCACAAGTGAAATGACCATTGATGATCTAGTAGAAGAGATCATCACAAGCTGCAGAGACATGGTTCAAGCTGGAACCAAAGCAGAAACAGAGCAGTAACCACAATCTAGGGATAACCCTTCCATAGGAGGCCGAACCACCAAATACACAGCCTCTCACAGAGTGCTTATTGGAGAAGACAAATACACAGCCTCTCCTCTTTGACTCGTTTTTGAATTGAAGCAGCAAAGAGAAGGAAAAGAGATCTCGTTTCTGAATCGTCGTGACGGAGTGTAGCTCCTTCCCCTCATTGCCGCAAGCTACACATTAGTAATTAAAAAAGGTTCAAGCTTTAAGACAAAAAGTGAGAGACGAACCAATTCAATTTTGTGAGAGTATATACATCAATTCATTGATTCTGATTTAGAATCAAGGCAACCAATTCAATTCTGATAGTCTTGATTGGTATTAAAAGAGCAAAATCAGAGCCAATACACCATAAAGTTTGAGACTTTGGATCTAACCAGATTGGCAAAGACAGCGAATGACATCTCCAGAAGAAGAGCCAAGGCACCGAAGGGTTTCGCAACCTATGAGCCACTCTCAAAACCCTTTTACTAGAATTGGGATTACAGGCAGCAGAAGATGAAGAACAACAAGAGGAGGAAGAAGCTTTGTCGCTCTGGTTCTTCTTTGCATTAACAACACGAGGAGGAAGGGGAAGGAGGAAGTGCCACCTGTCCTTAAGGACTTGCTCATAAACTTCTTAATTACTATACGTTTCTTTCTTTTTTCCCCTATTTTGATTTATTTTTTTTGTTATTAATGCTAAGAGATGGCACAAAAAACGCCGATAATGTTGTCCTAATAATTACCTGCACTAAAAATTACCTGCACAACCAACATTTAAGTTTTATGTCTAGAAAACATATATCATGACCCAGAAAACATACACTATACCATTTCAAAATCGACATATTGTAAATGGCACAAAAATCGATTGTGCCTCTGAATGTTAGTTGAGAATCTTGAGATGGATACATGAACAGTTACAAAACTTGTACTCGATTACTTAAGGGTGTAACCACAACTTATAACGAACGTCCTTTTTACTCCATAACTCAGTTCTAATTGGAAACTGTATACAAATAAGAAACATGACTTTACAGATAGCCAACAAACAATCAAACACACAGAAAGGGAGTATCACAACACTAAATTTTAATTAGGTTGTCGACCCGATACGCTTTGGTTGCCAATGTTCGTGTTTATGGCCTTCGTAGTTCGTAGCATATGGATAGGAGTGAAAATGTCAGTTTATAATACGATTTAGGCTAACATTGATATGTGGGTGGAAAAGACGCCGTGACAAGTAAAAGACAAGGAAGTTTCCAAAAAAAAAAAGTAAAAGACAAGGATACTTCACAGGCCAGCAATGAGAATCCACCTCTTGACGAGGAAAGGAAGACTTCCAGTTCCGATAATCACGGCTAACATAAAGGACAGAGTTAATTTTCTTTTTCCTGATTTTTTTTGTCAGCTCCTTTTTCCAGATTTTTGTATTCTACACCTTTTTATAACTAGAGACCCGCCTAATTTTTGGTCGGATATTTTTTAGGTGATTTGTATTAAAATGACAAATTCACTGTTATTAAAACATGAATTTTAAAAACTCATTTAAAATCTATTGTTATTGAAATTGACATTTTGTAAAGTACTCTCAAATCCGCTGTTATTGAAAATATTTTAAGTTGTGGAGTTTTAAAGTTATTAGGTGATTTCAGGATGTTTGGGTGGAGATTTTTAGTTAAAAAAATAAAATAAAAATCTCATAGTTTTAAATTATATTCTAAAGTAGTTTAACAAAAATCACATAAATCACTGCAACTTATTGAAACCATCTAAAATTTCATTAAAAATCAAATCACCTTAAATGTTAATTTGAATACATCTCCCTAAGTGTCACTTTAGCTGATTTTTTTTCGTTTCACAAAATATGTCATTCTACAATACTAATGCAATTTTTACAATCTTTCAGTTCAAAATTAATTGCAAAATGCATTGATCTTATAAATAAATTTATTTATCTAAAATATTATTGGTTAGATATGTGATATTAATAAAAATCTAAATGCATTTTAATGAATTTCTTAATAAATGAAAAGTCGTTGAGTGACACTCTTTGTGAAACGGAGGGAGTACTAGTTTTTATCTAATTTTATTTAGCTGTTCTATTAAATTTTAACATATAAAGGAAAACTAAACCATTCATATGAAAATATGTGTTAAAAATGTCGTATGAGTGTTTTTTTCTAAAATGTTAATATCATTAGAAATGAAAAAAAGAAGCTTACAAAGATGAAAGTTCCAAGGGAATGTTTCCTAGGCAACAAAAAATAAAATATGGAAACATAACTCGACCAGTTAAGGTTTATGAGTTTCTCAAAATAAATTCAAATGAGTTATTCATCTTATTTTCTCTCTTTTTCATTTGGTTGATCACGTATACATTATACCCATTGAGAGGCTGGTAATGGACTTATGAACATGCTTTTAGTCATGGAGTTTTGTAATAATGCCAAAGTGTTCACCATCTTGAATAATCTAAAAGAAATTTAATTTTGTAACACATGTCGTATAACATACCGGAATGTCCCAAATACACATCTGTGTCATGTTATACATCCGATGATATTGTATAACATTTAGTAAATTATGATCCCCTCTTAAAAGGACAGATATATTTTTTTTACAATCTTTCAGAAATTAAATTTTTATATTTGTGTGTGTTTTATATTTTTGTTTTTATTTGTATGATATTTTTTATATGATTAATAAGATGTTTAAATAATTGTATTACAATAATTGGCCTCCCAATTATATCAATAGGTCATGATATTTTTTAATATGATTTATATGATTACAAAAATAATCTAAAAATTAAAATTTTCAAATTAAACTAATAAGATTACAAAAAAATCTAAAAATTAAAATTCAAGAAAAAGGAAAAGTAATTAAATGCAGTTAGAAAATTAAAGTGGATTCCGATTTTTGTGGACTTGGAGGTGGTGGTTACAAAAATTATTTAAGAGTTACGAAATATAAAATTTATTTTTACGTGTATGTATAGTTGAAAAAAATTGTTGGACTCAATTAATATCAATTGGACATGATCCAAAATTAATAAAAGAGATAGATTAAGAGGCTGTTATTGCGAATTATATTTGTTGATATATTATTGTAACCAAATATTTCTTGTTACCACAAAATAATTTCTATTAATTAAAAACTAGATCTTGATCTGCACAGTCGTGCAAGTGTTTATTTTCATTTATATTTACAAAAATATTGTTTTTACTTCAAAATGGTATATATTATAACAAATCACATATTTTGAAATGCGTAAACACTACAAGAATTCTTTATAATAGCTAAGGACCGGCTACGGAATTTCCGTAGCCACAGTTATTAGCGACGGAAATGGCGACGGATGGTAACAAACACATAAATTAATCAAATTCGTGGCTATTTTGTAGCAATCTGTAGCTGTTCAGATAGAGATGAGATTCATAGAAAATTCGTAGCTATATAGCTACACATTAGCTATGGATTGGTTGTAGTCAATTTTTTTTGATTAGCCATTAATGGATAATTGTTTTTTATTTTGCTAATTATTTATGGATGCTATAGTTTAAAAAGATAGTGTATACAATGATCATTTATTATTTACATAACGAGCACGTGGGGTTTACTAGATTTAGACTTGGGTGAGGCGTAGAGAGCCAAGAACCTGTTCTATGCATTATTCTTATATATTCCATTAAGTTAGTAGAAATGTTATGAATTCCTTGCAAATCATCAAATGGTTTCAATTTTTTAGTTTTCTTATACTATAGGGTTTGCATTTGATTACAACATAGAAAATAATGTTATGGTTGTAAGGGTTTGGAGTTGGTTTTTAGTTGGTCACTAGCTTTGTTGTAGTTTTAAGGGTTATAGTTTTAGGGGTTATAATTTAGGGTTATAGTTTTAGGGGTTGTAGCCTTGTTTTAGTTTCAGGGGTTGTAGCCTTGTTATAGTTTCAGGGGTTACAAGTCATAGAATATGATTTATAGTCTATGAGTTACGAATTTGGATTTACATTTAGTTAAATTAAATGTTAAATTTGTTTCATAACTGTGTAAAACATTCTGGCTCTATTTTTTTAGAAATAGACTCCATAATAATTTTGGCTCCAATTTTTGGCTCTATTTTTTGGCTCATTTATTTGGGTTTTGCCTCCATTCCACCGGACCCAAATATGACTAGTGTTTTATCTACACGACTACACCTAAACATAAAAAGAAACCCGAGAGCC
Organism: Hirschfeldia incana; assembly: GCA_026261945.1. Classification (NCBI taxonomy): domain Eukaryota; kingdom Viridiplantae; phylum Streptophyta; class Magnoliopsida; order Brassicales; family Brassicaceae; genus Hirschfeldia; species Hirschfeldia incana. The sequence goes on from JABCMI010000069.1 coordinate 1,231,249, forward strand.
GACAAAGAAAAAGAAAGAAGAATGAGTCTTTTCTCCACCTCCTTTCTCGCGAGCTCATCGTCTCTTCGTCTCCATATCTCTCCTCCGCCGTGTTTGCCGGCCAGTTTCTTCATGGCTTCTACCGGACTAACCTCCAATCGTCGTCTTCCATGGCCAGCCGAGTTAAATCTCTTGGGTAAATTCTCGCCTTAGTTCTTTCTTAGGGTTTTGATTTGGGGGTTTATTAGGTTTGGGTTCTGATTTGTCTTGACTATCTGTTTCTGGGTCTTGAGTTCCTGTCTTGAGTCTCTGTTTCTGTTACACACAATCAATTATCTCTGCTGATATTCTCAACTAGGGTTTCTTTGTTAGGGTCTTTATTATCCGACTTATCTCCTCTCTGGTTCATATTGTATTTGATTTATCTTGTCTCTGGTTTCACTATACTGTATCCCATTACTTGCTTTGTGTTATAGCCTTGTTATAGTCTTGTCTTTGTCTAGTTTATATTCTTAACAGTCTCTGTTTTACGAATCTGTTCTCTGTGTAATGGTTCTTCGTGTTATGGTTTATGTGTTAATGAGGCAGGAGAGAGCCCCGAGCATCTCTTCAACTGTAAGGGTTTTCCTTGTGAAGAAACTGTGAGATTTCTGGATGGAAGCTCTATATTTGTTTCATACTTTGGTCGAAGATGGAAGCTCTATGTGCGTTTCTGGATTTTGAGTTAACTGCTCTCACTCAGTGAGAGAAGTTCCTCAGCTTAGTTTCAGGTACCAGTTTCGTTCATGATTTCTAATGTCTGTCTGGTTTAGAAGGAATTCAGAGTAATTCAAACACCAGATTCGCCGTGTTTGTTTTTACATTTAAATTTGTGTTTGTTTTCTAATCGCAGTCTTTGATGTGGAGTGTGATGTTGATCCTGCCCCGAGCTATAGGGAGATTATGAAAGATGTTGAGCTCTTTGGTAACACTCTCCTCTCGGTCCTTACTCTCGTGATGCACATAAGTCGTAGAGCTTCTGTGGAATGGTAAGATTTTATCTGCACAGCTAGTGTGATCATGATTTGTTTTAGTGAAAGGTTCCAGTTTTACACATGGTAAGTGCTCAAGTAGTTGATCATTTTTGTTGTTCTTGCAGTATCAAAAGAAACAGAGGCTATCCTGCCCTTGTCCATGCATTTTGCATTGATTTGTTCAGAGGTAATTGAAATTAATTCTTCTAAAGATTTTATCGCTTTGTAAATCTTCGTTCTTCCAAACTAATGAAGTTCTAAACTGCAGCTCTATGATTTCTAAGCGGATCACCATAACTGACAAGATGACCAAATTAAAGCTTTGGAGAAGCTGGGTTTTAACAAAAATTACAGTACTAGAGAGCTTTTTGTATTAATTTTTACAATGTTGACATTTTTGTATTAAACAAGTTAATTTTGTTCAATTATGTTTGAAATTAAATTTACAATTTAATTAAAATTTTCATTTTTTTTCATTTTGAGAATTAATTATAATTTTAAAAAAAAATTATATTTTAAATTTAAATTGTTTTAAATCATAGTGTGGTTACAAAATTTCTGTAGCTATATTTGTCACTAACTAGCAATAGAATAAGTTGTGTCTATATTGTTGCTATTGGCTATGAAATGGCTATTGCTAGTTCATTGCTAAATAGCTATAAACTGGCAACGGATTGCGTTTAGCGTCGGCCGTGAGGCCAAAGAATTAATTTGTTGCCATCTGTGGCTAAGCTGATTTTAGCTACGAATTGCATGTTATAGCTACAAAATAATCAGTGGCTATTTACGTATATTCTTGTAGTGAAATCATATATTTATCAAATCCAATATTGTAATAGTTTACTTGTTATTAATCAAATTAATTGTTTCAAAGTATCACATTTAATTTTGAGACAATTGGCTAAAAATACATAAAAGTGCACCAAATTGAGGAAATACCCCACGCGCTTCAAAATTCCATTACACTGTTCAACATTTGGTACCCTATACCGATTTTGTCCCTAGGCCGAGATGATTTTGGGTAAAACGTGTATACTTCAGGATTTTGTTTGATCTTTTATAAGACAGCTGTAGGCAACAAGTACAAAGTAGGTCTGCGGCTAGTTTCTTTCCTACCCACTAACTTATGTTAATCGAACTGGATATATTGTTAAACTAATCAGATGGAAGTTGTCACCTATACATGTGTTACTGGAATTTTGCACGTGTTATGTTATATTGTTCTGATTACATTATAGGAAATAATTGGTACAAGTGTATTTTGATGTGCTCTAGTATTATATATAGATTAGGATTATAATGAACATATTCGACTGTAGATATTGTGTCATGTGTATAGTTTTTCTTCATAAGGTGTACTTAAAGTTAACCTAACCGGATGAGCTGTGTCACCTAACAATATACGTTAGATGTTAAAAAAAGGTTTAGCTTCTAAGGGAACAATTGATGCAAATATATCTTGAACTGAATTTAAGCACTTACGTTAATAAAAATATTAACATGCAATATATAAGATGGGGACCATCCAATATTTGTAGCTGATAAGATGGAACTATATTATGAATTTAGCAGACTGTGTCCATAATTCTACATGTAATTTTGTTACATAATTACCACTTAGCTTGTAACTTAAGGACCAAATAATGTGTTATAGGTAACATAACATATATCCTTTATTTCTAATCCACAGGAAAAGGATCTAGATAAAAGGTCTCTCAACAGTAATTTGATGAAAATATAATGCTTTTTAGTATCATATAAGAATATCAATATGTATACGAGAATATTATGTTATATGTATATTTAATTGACATAAGGTGTACATAACTTCATCTAAAACTATGGAGATGTCACCTCACAATATAAGTTTAGATGTAATGCATGTGATTTAGCTGCTAATCAAAGACTGAAATAAATAAATCTTAGAAATATAAAAATATATTAAACTATTGTCATGTTTTCTCTTGCAACTATTCCATGTATCTCCTCCGTATATGTGCTTGCTTCACCGGTGGTTAAGGCTCGAGACACCTTGTCATCCCACCTAAAATATGTGTTTAGTCATCTAAGATGAACTTACTCTTAACCTAATAAAATTAAATAAATACAATTTGAACAAGGGATAAAGGGATAGTTAACTAGGATCGTAGTGGATAAGAAAATTATTAGCAACTAATATATATAGATAGTATTTGTTGTACATTTGTTTTGAATTATACTATCAAAGAACATATAGGTTAACAATCATGTTATCGACGAGATCATCATCCAGCCTGTCATCCCACCCTAAACTTGTTGTTAGGGCCATGAAAAATGCCTTGTCATCTAAGATAAACTTCACTTCAAGCTTATAAGATTTGAAAAGATACAAGATGTGCAATGGATAGCTAATTTCAATCGTAACAGATAAGGAAACTAGTAGCAACTATCTTTTACAATAGTGGTTAGGTTGCAAATTGGGGCTAAGAAGAAAGGTTACAGGCTATCACAAAGCATATGTGTGATGATGTATTGGCCGAAACTGACAGAGAAGGAAGGGTTCTTGGCCATGGATATGATCTTCCGAACGTTGTGCGTCGATTATGGATTGAGTCCTCTTGGCTTATGATATGTATTATCCCTTTCTTCAGCGGGTTCTTCACCAGCTACAGACATGCACTCTCACTCTGAGAGAAAGCGAATCACCCATAGCGACAAACTTACACTTTTTGGATCTATACAAATACCAGAGTGGGACGCTTCCAGATGAAAGAGAGGTTTTTCTTTAGGGAATGTGAAAAGAAAATGACTTTTCTTGAAGAAATGTGAGAAGGGAGTGATTTTTGTTGAAAAACGTGATTTCTAAAGCTTTGTAAATGACAACCCGCAGTTTTCTCGAGAGGTTTTTAACAGAGAATAGTATTGGTAATTGTCTTGTGTGTGAATGGTTGCTGTCTGTTGGGTTCTGACACAAAATCTGCTATTACAAGATATCATAGTTGTGTAGGTGAGTAGGGGCTGTTGTGTATTATTTAAAATATAACAGTGTCTTGAATATAATTCGGGTAGTTAGCAAATTTTGCCATTTTGTGTCTATATACATCCTAATTTCTCTTTAATTTTATCTTCTTTACAATATTTTGTTTGATGGATTTGTGTTTAATTATTAAACTCAATTACTCTTGTAAGTTTGGTCACATATAAAATTATTGTTATGCCTAAAGATATTGTAACATTTCACAATATGGACTGTTGAACATATTTTAACAAAAATTAAACTTGTAGTTTCTTAGATTAATACTATCAAATAAATAATTAAACATCTAGTATTAAGTTTTGTTATTGAAAATGAGCAATCAAATTTACGAATATATACTATCTATCTCTCTATAAATCAATTTGGTTGTTAACATCTTAATTCAATTATCCAAGAAATATGTGATCTCTTACTAATAGCTTTGATATGTACAGTTAGAATATCCGATAAGTAAATCCACACACAATACTAAATGATATATGAATCCACTTTTTCAAAATGGATTTTGAACCGGTTTAATCAAATGCTTTTTTTGTTCTTAAAATATATAAAGCAAGCCAATTCAAGAGTAAAATTTATTAAGAATAAGTTAATTATGATGCCAAATATATAGGATTCATTAATGATGCCAAAATATATTTGTTAACCATACTTTGATTAGCGGCGTACGTAGTTATAATCATAAGTTAGAAAATATTAATTAGATATAAATGAATGAATTTTTTTAGATAATGTCTATTCTAAAATAAAATAACACATGAAAAAAATGTTGTGACTTCTATTTTAATAAAATAAATATTCTATAAAATTATTTTATTAATAAAAGTTATGTAAGAGATTCTATTGTGGGTATACACCATTGATCATGATGCTCTTATAGCTTTTGGATTTGACACGTGTCTTATCGAGCTAGTAACATTCATCAAGCTTACGGTAAGCGCAGCTGCACCAGATCCTGCCCTTTCACAAAACCCTACCCATAAGCCCTCAACTCTCTCGAAGAAGGAAAAAAAAAAGAGAGAGAGACTAATCGAAAGATCTCAAACGTTCAATGTCAGCCGCCAGATCCGTCTTCCGCTCCGCCGCAAGCCGAGCAACCGCCGCCGCGTCGAGGTTCTCAGCCGGTCCCAAGCCTATGCCATCTGCGTCATCTTCTCGGCCTGCGTTTCGGATGCCTAAACAGAGCCCTCTCTCGAACCGCATTTTCAGGTAATCAAGAGAACACTGATTCTATAGATTTTTGATGCATTTCTGATTGTATCTTTTTTCTTTGTTAATTGAAAGATCTCCGGTGGAATTGAGCTGCTGCGTGGAGACGATGCTCCCTTACCACACGGCTACTGCTTCCGCTCTGCTCAATTCGATGCTTTCCGCTTCACGCCGTGGTTGGATCGTCGAAGGTACCTCACTGCTCTTCTTATCGCGATGCTTTAATGTCACTTTCTTGATGATATATAGTGTACATGCTTAGTTGAGTGATGATTGAAATGTACGAACTAAGCTTTGAACATTCTTTTTGTATAATAGTATAGTAATATTTCAATGTTATATGTTATCCATCATACGCTTTTGGATCTTCTCTAGTGGTCTTGGATGGATAAAACAAGGTCCTGACTGTTGTTATTATGAACTAACTTTAGAGTTATGTTTTACATAGAAGATAATTGTTTTGGAACTATGTGTAGTCTAGTGGATATTTATATGGTCATGGATTCTGTTAGTTCTCAACTTCTCCAGATCATCTGTTTTTTTTTTATGTGTGTCCATTGTTGATGTGTTCATGAACCTTAGATTCTTAGGTCTATTCTTTTAAGTTTTGTTTTATAATGATGGGAAGTCAATTTTCTTTCAGATCTTCTTGGCGTCTAATGTTTCTCTAGAATACTCCACTTTTGAAATCTAGGATAACATAGTTCTCTTTTACATATTGTTACCAGTTATCCAAATTTATAGCATGCATTGAGAACAAATCATTTTTTTTTCTTTCCTTTGTAGGTCTAGACGAGACTAGATGAAGATGTTTCAACAAAAAATGATGTGAGTCTATTTATCCTCTAGTGTTAAGAGCTAGGTGTGTTACTTGATTTGCCAACATAGTTATAGATAACGGAACCTTAGGCAATTCTTTTCCTAGGAAAATTGGTTGGTTTTGTGTTTGTTTGCATATGCTTGAAAACATTTGATATTTTCTCTGAACCTCTCGAACTCGGAATCAGTGTAAGAATCACACTGATGCAATTGTATTCACTCAGATTGCAATGATGATGTATGATGAAATTACTGAGGAGAGGTCAGCGATGCATGCAGTCTTAAGCCAAGGTGGTGCTGAAATAAAACTTTGTTTTCTTGAACATGATCTTAGGACAGTTTTTAGAAAGAAACCTTAACAAGTGTCTCTTAGGTTACAAGATTTTACTCCTTCCTTTTGTTTTACATACTAATGGGGTTCATGTATCGTTTGTTTTCGTTGTGTTGTAGATGGATGACTCTCCTTCTCAGCATTGCAGTAAACAGGAAGATTTGTTTTAAGAGTTCTAAAACCACTTGTGTTGATTCTTAAACCATAACAACAGATGTTTCTGCAAATGTTTTTTTTTGCTATTACTTTATAAAAGATCCAAGTGAATTGTTGAATCAGTCTCCTTCATCACTTAGCCTTGTATTGTAGGTCGTTGTAGTTTGTTGGCATCTGAAGTTAATTATCATTGATGAATAATAAGACGTCTTGGTAATATATAGCTTCAATCGTAATAATTCATTTCCCAACAATTCTTATAAACATCTGATAAATATTAGTTATTAAAAACTGAATTAGTACAAAGTCAACTATGCGACCTGAGGGAAAGAGTTGGCCTTAAAAAATGCTCTTACCTCTGTATGTTCGATTTCAACACCAAATTCATCATTGACATCGGAGAAGAAAAGAGTTTCAATCGACTTATCATCTCGTTTACCAATCTTTTGATTCCCTGAACTTTTGAGATTCACCTAGTCTTCCGGGACATATTAGACAGTTGTAGAGCTGACCTCTTTCGTTTGACGGGTAACATAGTCTATATGGGCTTTCCACCCCTCTTCCAAACCCTTTCACTAAGGTATTTCAACGTTTTTTTAGACTATTTGAAACTCTTCCGAGCTATGGTTTCAAGGATTCAAGTGAAGAATATGTGCGGATCTTTCTGCTTCGAGCTAGCCTCTCCTTGCAACATTTATATCTCTTGTTTTACTGTTTTGTTTGTCTTTGTTTTTATCCTACCATCGAGCTTAACTCCGGTTGTAATCGTTGAAACGCTTTAGAATTGAATTAATGAATTCTGTTACAAAAAAAAAAAACTGAATTAGTATTTTTCTTCAAATTGGTATGAATGGTGACCATTATATTCCTTAAGATTTCTAGTAAATTTCATCACTCATAAGAAACAATTATTTTTCTCTTTTTTTTTAGAGAATTAAAGAACAAATTTTGTTCCTCACTAAATTTGATATGAAATGATCGTTCTTAATTATTCCAATAATTTTATTATTTTTCTAGTTATTCTAGTGTTTCCCTGATAGTTACCAGTAATGTTTTACGCACGGTATGTTGTTAATTTTCTGTTGAGGTGAATCTTGTGGTTCTTCAAAACTGAATAGAGAGATAAGGTTTATAAAGTCGAATAAATCAAACAGTGCAAGTCTCAGTCATATTAACTAAACCTTGCCGACCATTATGAGCCGGATGTTGCAAAGCCGAAACATCACATGTGACGAGCGTAGAGTCTAGAAGGCCAATTAGATAGCAACCGATCTATCTCCCAGCGTATATTCTAGAAGGCCAATTAGATAGTAACGAATCTTTCTCCTTGACTTCAGTGAGTGGACTTGGGAACGAACAAGAGACGTAAGTTTGGGAAATCATGATCTGCGTACGTTACATAAGAGTTACCATAATCACCTTTTCTTGTTCCGAATACAAACAAATCTTTGAACTCTCCCGTCCCTCATCATAATTGCCGCTTTGTCTCATTCCCAAAGCCAAATGGCTCTAGATTCTACAGTCTAGTCCAAGTACATTTTCTTGCAGGCGGTAAATCCGATTATTGCACCGTACCATAAATTAACCAGGCTAGATATTTCCGCGTTTTACATAATTTCACTGTATTTCCTAATTCCTTAGCAGACAAAACTGAAATTAATTAAGTTAGTATCGAGTTTATTGCCATCAATTAATCTACCAATATATCCGGCGTATATTCACACTATCATCATAAATAGTGCATGCAGAATCTTTACTTCTAAAAGTGTATCATCATATCAATACCCAAATAATTTGGTAAATCATGAAATTATGGAAATGATTACGCGCACTCATGCACAGATACACACACGTTAAATGCAATTCAAAAAATACTATAATCGACCAACTTTGAAATAAAGGGAGAAGAAAAAGGCAGTAAGAAAGTTGAAAAAAAACACTTTTTGATTGTTTTCACACTATCTTTCTCTTGCTTTCTTGCATCAAAGGCAATTATTCAACAGTTGATCTCAACTTCCCTCTCCACCTCCTTCAAATCTCAGACATGCTCCTCTCTCACTCCTCTCATTCTCTCTCCACCTCTCCTCATGGGCTACCTCTCCTGTAACGCTGAATCCGCAGTCTCCATCTGCGATCCATACAACTGTAATCCTCCTCGCCGATCAAAGAAACCTCCTCCACCGCTCCGTGTTTTCAAATACGACGAGCTCGCCGCCGCCACGAACGGCTTCTCTGCCGGAAACTTCCTCGGGAAAGGCAGCCACGGGAGAGTCTACAAGGCGGTTCTCGACGGCGGGAAGCTTCTCGCCGCCGTCAAACGAACCGCGAGCCAGGTGGACAATGAGATCGAGATTCTCTCGCGTGTGCGTCACCGTTACATGGTCAACTTAATCGGTTACTGCGTTGACCAGCGTAGGAAGACGAAGCTGCTGGTCGTTGAGTACATGCCTAACGGAACGCTTCATGACCACTTGCACTCTCGTGGCGGCTCCTTAAGCTGGAACAGAAGAATCAAACACGCGCTTCAGATCGCGGTTGCAGTCCACGCTCTTCACTCAGCCGAGACTCCCGTTATCCACCGTGACATTAAATCGTCCAACATTCTAATCGACGGAGACGGAAACGCGAGGCTGGCGGATTTCGGATTAGCGTTGATCGGACACGTGGACGATGAGCATTTAAAAGCCACGCCGCCGGCGGGAACGATGGGATATTTAGATCCGTCGTACTTAGCGCCGGCGGATCTAACGGCTAAGAGCGACGTGTTCAGCTTCGGGATACTGTTGTTCGAGATCGTTAGCGGTAGAGACGCTATTGATCTGAATTACAGCCCGCCGTGCGTCGTGGACTGGGCGGTGCCTCTCGTTAAACGCGGCGAGTACGGAGCGGTTTGCGATTCGAGGATCGGTAACCGTCCCAATGCGGCTGTGATCCGGAGATTGATCGTTATGGCGGCAAGGTGCGTGCGATCGACGGCGGAGAAGCGGCCGGATATGTCGGAGGTCGTCGAGTGTTTGAAAACGGTGCGGAAGGTGTCTCAGGAGTCGCCGGTTTGGAGTCGATTACGGCGGAGAACCGAAAACAAATCGGAAAATGTTTTCGTTAGTGAAGAAAAGGAAGAAGAGATCAATAATGCGAGGATCGTGAGAGGAGGGAGCAAGAAGAAGATGAGCAAGGTATCTAGTGTGATCATTGAGGACGATACAGTCCCGGAGCAGGGGGTTTCTCCGGCACCGATTCGTCGGAGGAACCGTGTGCTGAGGTCGAGATCAGTTGGTGCGATGGGGGGAGCGAGAGTTCGACCTGATCCAAACGACGTCGTTGAGGATGATACGGTTGTTACAACGATAAGAGTTCTTGTGGAGAGGGAAAGAACGGCGGCGATGATGAAGCTGAGCAAGTCGAGGTCGGTGGGGATTGTACGTAGTCATAAAACGGTGTCGTTGAAGCTGTATTGATTGTTAACGAAAGTCAGCAATTTGCCAGGGAATCGGTTTGACTGTTGTCAGATTTGTTTTCCACATTTCCCTCTACGACTATTTTGTTTTATTGATACTGTTTTGTTTTTATTGTATTTGATTATATCAATTAAAAGAAAAAACTATGTGCTTGCTTTGAATTTTCAAGAAATGACCGAACATAAAGTCAAAAAGAAGTATGGTGTAGACTTGAACGTTAGAAATTGAACAGAAAAATAAGTTGAAATGTTTAATATTCCCACTGGATACGTATTTTTTTCTATAAAACTTAGTTACGTCAAAGACCTCTATACTCATATTTTAAAAATTATTTTCATGTCATGAACGCTAAAAGCCCCAATCAAAAGGGTCAAGTGTACGAACAAACATCAGACAGATTAGCTCCAAAGGAATTTACAAGCGTGGACCACCAAAAAAAAGACAACACGGTTAAGAAACAAAGTTAATAGATAGAAATTCAAGTGCCAAGCATAGTAGGAGCTGTAGCTGAAGTAAACCAGACAAAAAATGGAAGAAGCAAAAGACTTATAAGCTAAATACGATTGTCATGTGTAATTCAAAAGATAACTACCAGATAATAAAAATATGACAACCAGAACAAAGGGATCTATGACACCAAATTCAATAACATGCCATTTCGAGGATCAGGTCAGAAAAGATTTGTCATTGTTTGTAATGGAAAGAACTATCAATCCAGGTTATGTTTTAAGTGTATCGGGTGAAAAAGCAGAGCAGAGTTAAAGCGCCTATCAATAAAAGAGCAAATGGACCAAACAAGAAAAGTTTTTATCACACCATGGCCGTCCTGAAAATTGGAGGACCATAAATATTTCATAATGAATTTTAATCAAAAAGTGTATTTTTATTGTTTGGGACCATGCAATTTATGTATAGTAGCATTTTGAAACATCAAAATGTTTCGGACCATCGCTTTTTGCACATGACCCGCCATGGCAAACAGAGCAAAGCTAAAACGCCTAACAAGGAAGGCCTGAATCTCACAAGTTGTATTTACATGGCAATTAGATAGTGTAGACAACTAGACATGAAGTAATCAAAGCTGTAACCTTCTTAAGGTCAACACCATTACAAGATGAGTGAATTCATAAGACGACTACAAATCCAGATAACAAAACATCTCAGAGCCAGTGAATTTTAATCAAATGAGGATGGAACAAAAAAAAAGTTAGAAACAGATGTATGACCTTTTGATCGTTGCGTGCGTTAAAAGCAAATTCTTCAGGTTCAAAGCAAACTCAGCCCTAGACCAAAAGGATAAGAGATTATACAAACACAGCAACAGTTAAGTTGTCATAAGGCTATTACAATTCATTTTGTATCCAAACGTGGCATTCTAATGCCAAAACCTAAGAAAAATGCTACAACTTATTTATATATCTAGTATAAGCTTCCAATTTCAGAGATGTGAAACAATTTGGGTTTGCTAGTAACCCTAAATCCATACGCTGTAGCCTAAAACATACAACAGCTGATGAGAACCACAAAACAAATAGTATATATTATGTAAAATAGTGAATTCAACAATATACATAAACAATGATATACATTTACATCAACAGATTTGAATAAATCTTTTCACAAACCCAAACAACACCTGATGAGATAACCCACAAAACCTAATCCACAAACTGAAAAACCTGCAAAAATCCAACACGAGACCACTAACTTGTGTTCTCTCAGACCAGTGAATCTTCGGAGATAACGGTGAGCAGTGAATACTTAGCTTTGATTGAGATCTTCCCTGCCTCAACACAAAGCTTAGCACCAGTCACAACCCAATACCCAGGTGGTACTTCCGGACCTCTCATCACCTCCTTCATATCCACAAGACTCAGCAGCTTCGGTTTCACAGGAGGTGATGGCCCTTTAGGATAAACCGCCGAGTTTATATCAATCTTAGACACTGGCTTCGCCGTTGCCTGGTTTGGACCTAGCCCTGCGCTTAGTCTCGTACTAATCATTGAGAAAACACCAGATTTGCGTGAGTTTGATGAGAGATTATCCCATACTGATTTACGTGTAGTAGCCGAAGCAACGAGTGAGAAACCAAGCCTCAGGAACAGAACCTTCCTCATCCCTATTCCTTTTACTTCTAACCATGCTTTGGTTACAATAGAAGCAGCGTCCTCAGACCTTGCTCCGTAGTACTGAACAGGGCAGGTGCAAACGTGTGAGAAGATTCCCCATTTCACAGCTTCGTAATACCCTTTTTCAGGTGGTTCATCGATGGGTTCGTACGTATCGTCGTGTGAGAGGTGGAGACTTGGAGGACACGTAGAGAGGTGCTGCAAGTGGATTGCTAGATGATCTCCTTTCTTCCCCTCCAGGAACAAACGTAGTCCTGTTACTGGTCTCTCACCCGAATCAACCTATAAAACAGTTTTTTTTGTGAGATTGAAAGTTTAAAATTGGTATAGAAGTTTATTTATAGTGTACCTTTGAAGTGTTGACATATAGTTTTGGACCCATCAAAGAGAACTGTAAGGATGGAGAGCTTTGTTTTCTGCGGCGTAGTCCAAGAGGGAGGTCTCCGTACACCGGAGCCCATTGGCGTGGAAGTTGAAACTCAAGAAACTGTTGCAACTCTTCTATCGGTGGCTTATCTAACAACATTTTTATACAAACTCTTTACCTAAATGAACCGTTGAGTAACTAAGATGAAAAACAAAATTAAAGAGGACCAAAATGCTTACATCTAAGGTATAAGTTCACAGCATGACTAAGAAACCCTGTTCCTGGAAGACCACTCAAGAGTGAAGTTATGGGAACAAAGCACATAGATATAGCGTTGGGTGATTGTGATATCGTTGAAAGCCAACGATCATGACTTTGTCCCATATCAACACCTCCTCTTCTTATACAAATGCTCACAAAATCCTGCAAGATGCAACAGTGCACGTCTTTAACAAACTCCCTTTAAGCTGATAAAAGAAGCAGTGGTGAGAAGGGGCATACCTCGTTCTTGGAGCGAATGATCACAGGACGACTAACCGAGGAACCAACCTGTCCAGGAAATCTCCACTGGATAGGATTCTCCTCCTACAAAACCAATATAACATTACATGTTTTTTCTTTTTGAAATGAATTTCTTTTCATAACCGTGATCCCCTAAGTTCGAAACCACAACATATAAAATTATATATAATATTAGTTTCGTTCCAACAGTCACTCGAGTTAGACCTCTGACACAAGGACATACAACTCTATCAAGACTTGTTTCTTTCACCTTTGGGGTTCGGGAATCAGCATCAGCTGGAGAGACACTTTCAAATGGATCAACAGCAAATCTTCTATCACCAAACTGCTTCAACAGCTTCTGCACCTCATCAGGCTCAAGATTTGAATTACGCAACTGCTTCATATGAACCACATCTTTACCTCCCATAGTCACACCAACAACTATATGAGTACCATACTTCTCAATAAACCTATTAAACACCCAAAAAAAAATATCATACTCCAAACTTGCTTCTCCCCCAAAACCAACTATCAAGTTAAAAAAAACATACCCAGCAAGCGCAACAGAGTCCCAAGAAGACGGAACCTCACGCTTCACTTCATCACGCAGAGTCACCTGCGACCTAACGAGCTCTACACTGTACAAACTAATAAACCAACCATCATAAGCAAGCGTCTTCACGGAGCTCGCATCTTTCTGCCAACCTTCTTTCAGCTCAAACATGGTGTTGAACATCCCAGACGGGATCTTTCCCGATAGAGACATGTCCTGATTGAACTTCTCCGACATCTATACACAATCAGCCAAAATCAAAATAGAGGTCAGTAGTTAGCTCAACTGAAAAAACGTTACTGGTTACTCTCTTAGAGCTCTCAAGTTCGAATGACCACTAAGACAAAATATTAAAATAAAAACTTGTGAAGGAAGAGAAGGAATCGTTACCTGGTTAAAAGAGAGCATGTCGGAGCGGAAACGAGTACGTTCTCCTTTATCACACTTAATCAAGCTCGAGACGTTACTGACGACGATCCCGCCCGGGAAAACCAGGTCTCGGTTCCGGTTCGCGTCGATTTCCACGAGTCTTGACCCGTCGGGTGTGGCTTTACAAGCTGAGAGACGGACGTCGGAGCAGAGATCGTAGCCTAGTCCGATCACTGATACTGCTTTCTCGGCGGCGGATTGAGCGTCGAGGCGTGAGATGTTGAAAGCCATTGAGGAGAGAGAGGGGAGAGGAAGAAGAAAGTTCAAAAGATTGTGGCTAGTGGAGAAGAAGAAGAGGAGCCAAGGCATTGAAGTGGTCAACGGTTTTAAGCTGTTTTGTATAGTAATATTTTAGTCAACACGCCATTACTTTGACTTTGCGGTTATATAAGTTTGAATCCTTCGTATCAAAACTTCAAAAGTGTGAAATCAGAATAATTTATTGTTTTGTTGAAAGGGAAATATTTTATTTTTTTACTTTGATTTTTGGAGTTTTTTGACCGTTGTTTAATAGCCAAATTAGCAACTATGCTCATTTTATTTTATTTTTATAAGGTAGATGGTATTTGACTAGCTTCTATGATTTTTTTTTTCTAACCAAACGAAATTGATGGTTGTTATCAGCATATGTCACTCGTTAGTTAGTTTAACTGTTACCACAACTTCACACTATTGTGTTAGTTGATTTGATTAATTATGAGACTTTTTTAACTATGTTTTATATTATTTTTGAAGATAAAAAAAAGAAATGGTGGTAGAAACTTTATAACTAAAATTTTACTTAAATATAGTTGTATAAACTTTGTTCCTTCGACCTTCTCTTTTTCATTTTTTTTTACATCTATAACTACAACGAATATGTCTGTCCCAAATTCTACAACAAGTAATTTACATCAGCAACTCATAAACCATCCTCTTAGTATATACTGGTCAGCTTATATTTGGATTAAAACTATTTTTCTTATGAAATCCACCATTCAAATTCCACTTCCTCTATATATCTATTAGTAGCTACTCACTTTACTTGTCGTTCTAGAGTTCGACATACAAATTAATAAAATATTTAATTTTGTATATTTACTAGATAAAAACATCATTACCAATACGTTAATCAGATTTCAACCAACAAAAAAATATATTACATTAAAAAAACAATAAATTTTGCAACGAAATCGTAAAACGATACTTATTTTGAAATGAAATTTTTGCTCCAAAACGACATCTAATTCGAAACGGAGATAGTACATTTCTATATTATAATTCACAGTATCGATTTCTATCCTTCAATCAGATTTTTAGGTGGTTCCTAAGAGGCTAATACCTTTTTTTACTAAATTCTAATACTTTATTCTGTTTACTGATTAGAGAACTTTAAAAAAATATATTTTAGAGTTCTTTTGAAAATGCATATAACTATATTTATAGTGGAATCAAGAGAGAATAATTTAAATCTGTAGATGTCGCAACATAATTTTAGCAACATATAAATGTGTAATAAAGTTACACCTTTCTTTTTGGTAAAAATATTAAGTTACGCCTTACGTGTAGTATCCGTTGATAAATGAAATCGTGTAAGATGTCCACAAGACCACAACTAAACAACAGAATGAAAAGCCATGAGTAGTGGCCGTGAATATGAATGTGAGCCAAGGCGTACTCCTAACTACATTTTTGCTAAAATTTCGGGCATACTCAGAAGACATTTTCAAATAGATCAAATGTTGGGACATACTTGATATTAAAACTGTAACATGACACTTTCTTTGCAAGACTTTTCCAAAGTGCAAGGCTGTGAGGCAGAGAACGAGGCTTTTCATCATTGATTTAATACTTTTTTTCCCTTTAAGATTTTGTCATAGGTACATTTGTTTTGTCTAGTATACTTGGGTGTCAACACACAATAGTTGGTAGCTTGGTATATATATAGAAAATTGCAACTTGCCAAAGAATCAACAAAGACGGAATTTGCATTTTTCACACGTTATTCGTCACATGTATGGAACACAGTAAGGACGTTAGACTAGCTACAGGGTTTGACATGTTTTTCTAAAGTTTGGATTCCAAATCCGTTTTCCTTTTTAAACAAGAAAAACACACAAGATTTGCAGTGTTTCATTTATTTTCAGTGAAGGATTTATATACACTTCCTGGCATTCGGTGGTCGGGTCAATTAGTGATCTGATTTATATGGATGGCTTCACATTCAACAGTTCGTGTATATCACTGTACAATAACATATGTTTATGTATATATTCAATCAAACACTTGTTAGAAAGATTAAACTTTTTTTTGAACGAAAGGAAGATTAAACTTTTGATGACATTTAACTAACAATAGTTGGTGTGCATGAATTTATAGAAATTGTAGTTTTATTTTTACTGAAATCTCTATAAATAACACCTAAAATAGGACGTTATTATATATATTTTAAATAAAACAAATTACTCTAATACACGACGAAAATTCAATCATTATAAGATTATTTGAAAAATTCGACATGCAAATCTGTTGGGGTTTTCTCTCTTCCATCCGTTTGTTTGAAATCGTTAGTGGTCATATGATTAAATTTCCAAACTTTTTGGACATAAAGCGTTTCCTGATAGGGTGTGTTCGTTTTCGCTCTTGTTAAGTTTTCTTATAGAAATGTAACTGAGCACAACTATTACTCATCATTTTGAATAATGGTATGTTCTTAGGATCATATACTTACACACACACTATTAGTCTGTATATTACTACTACAAAACACTAACAAATACATTATTCATTACCGCAGGTATACATGCATGACACTACCTTATTTATAGAACACACATATACCAAACGCTTTACCCACAAGTAACAAAGTTGAAGAACATATCCGACATACTTTCTGGCTCATTTTGGCTTCTTATGTCTCTGTTTCGAACCTACACTGCCATGAGGAACTGGCCCAGGATAAGGAAAACCGCCTCCGTAAACGGGGCTGGGGTTCCAAAATCCGTAATCTCCATATAACTTTGGTAGAAGGCTCTTGGATTTCACCTTATAGAAAGAATCTAAATCTTGAGATGATGAAGATTTGGAATTAGAGAAAGAGGGTCTTGCCATTACGGTCGAGATGATGATAACAGCGAGGGTAGTTATGAGAAACATAGACATGTTAGAAACATGAGGAACCATCATCAAAACACTTAGGATGTGCATGATGTTCCTACCTTTTCTGAGCTATTTAAAACCAGATTAGATAGAGGATTACAGCCCATGTCCTGTTTTAATATTTAAGTAAATTGTATAATTAAGAAATTAATTGTTTTATATCAAAGGTGTGATGAAGAGAAGGCTTTTGAGGATTCAATAGCTGTTTTTGGTTATCACGTCATATGAATGAAAAAGGTCATGGGGTTTGCATGAACTTTGTTGTTTATACTCTTGGAAACGAAATCAAGTTAGTTACTAATTTTTTGTCGTATGGATTAGTTGCTCAGAAAAAAAGTCGTATGGATTCTTCTGAATGTAGCAAATAAAGCAAGGCCCAGTAGTATTATAAGGCCCATATTGATATTGGCAGAGCACTAGATTTGCTTCCACGTTATTTTGGGTTTGCCCTTAACTATCACTCATGAGTTACGATTTGGGACCAACCACCGCTGAAACATATAAATCCATAGCTCACTGTTAGTGCACCAGCAAAGTATCAAGAACCCGGTACTGTACTATATGATACTACACTACTGGTGCTACATATTTTCACATTTTTGTTTTCTCACTTCCACCTTTTTCCTCGTTTATGTTTACATTATTTTATTTAGAAAGCATGATGTTCCTGATTTTTTAAAACGTCTTTTAACTAAAGTTCTTTTCAAAATTATAAACGCAAGCATAGTGAGATTTTGGGGTTTAACTTCCTTTTGGCAAATAAATTATTAATTGATCTTCATAAGTAATTATTAAACAAAACGCATGCCCAAATAAATAATCCTATTGCATAAAATTTTGTAAGTTATTAGTCTTTGTTTCCAAAGGAATTGTCAGCTTTTCTATGGTTCAGTTCACTTCTGAAATAACTTTTCCGAGTTTGATGTAGTGCACGAATTGATGTTATAATAACAATTTATTTAGTTTCTCTATTTTACAAGGAAAATCAGTTAAAATTACACATTAATGACCCCCACTAATTTCTGTTTATCTCTAACCACTAGTATATTTTTTGCTTAGTTTTCTTAGTTGATAAACTTAAATCAAATTAATTTATCAATTTTATTAAAGAATTAATGTATCGAAAATATAACAAAATATATGTTAACCAATAGTTCATTATCTAATGGATTTTTCGTAAAATCTATAATTACACTTACTAGGAAACAGAAAAGGTATTAGTCAAAATTTCAATTTATATCTAATGATATTCTGAATTATAACTTAACAATAACTGTTTTTTTTGGGTCAAAACATAACTGTTTATATAAAAGCTTTCTCTACACATATTGATGCTTTAATGTCAAGTTTCTATATCAAACCAAAAATGATATGTTTTTGAACAGATTTAATGAATTATATTTGATTTCGTTTCAAGAATTCACGATAATGATATATAAGAAAAAGAACATGAAACAGACTTAATTTAATTACAGAATTCATGATATTTTAGCACGTGTTTTAAATGTTTTTAGCTTGCATATGATACGCGCCAAATAAATGAGATTCAGTCAACAAGGGACACGCTTTGATCCGAATGTCTCCACTGTCTCCGTCTTGACCACCAGAAAAATCCACAAGTCTCCTCGTTTGTTATTTTTCCCGGCACGTTCCAATAGTTAATTAATCATATAATTAGTTCTTTTTTTCTTTAGAACAATATAATTATAATGTTTAATATACTTTTTATCACAATGGTGATATGATTGAGTTTTCATATTCATGCATCAACCCCACTAGTTTGTATTCTCTGAACCATTAGACTTTGTTCTTATTATATTCCACTGCTCAATTCAGAAAACTATCCTTAGACGTTCTTGCAATAAAATAATTAACGCGTAAGACGTAAGTATATGTCTAATTCGTCGTGGTACGTCGTCCAAATGAAATTGAAAAAAGTTCAAATAGTGTGTGATTGGTCACCGTGTACAAAGGTGGATCTACGCGGCGGATAACATATTTTTAATTTTATTATATTGTTATCTATCTGGGGGAGTTTTAGGAAGAACATAGAGTTTTAAAACTGATTATCGATCTTTATTCATTCAATGATGATGAGTTTTCCGTCGCAATCATAACTACCACAGAGAAGGTTTTGAAATCTGAAAACTTGTTATATGAAAAGTGAGAACATTTTTACTACTTATTTCCCTTGACGAAATAGTTTCAAACTTGTTTAATAGTAATATGTGACAAAAAAAACCAGGACATTGCTGCAAGTTCTACTGTTGATATATATTGGAAACTTTGACTTACTTGCGGTACGGGTAAGACACTATAAAATATCAATTTGAATTAATTTTGTTTGAAATGAATATTAAATTATTCCAAAACAAAAAAAATGTAGTTTAACTAAAATTGGAAATGAAAGATATTTAGCAAAAAAAAAACAACTAAAGATAGTTCTGCGAAGACCGAGTACTTGAGTAGTTATGGACTTATGGTCCATTCGCCAGAAAGACCTAATGCAATTAAATAATTTGAAATTGTGAGGGGAAGAATCTATCAAATACCGAAAGCAAGCGAGATGGAGTAAATGCATTGAATCTGAAGTCTGAACGGTGGGAAGCCGGGAAACCGGTAACACAACATAGTCCCAACATTTTCTCTAGTAGTTTTGTTGTATTTCTCACAAAACCCTAAATAAAAAGAAATAATTTAATTTGGCTACGATAACTATACAAAATATGCTTCTCATCAGTGTTTGTCCTCCGACATTTGTGCATCGATGTGTCTTTGGTTTATTAACCCGATCTTTACGTTCTTTGGTCTATTCAAAATTGTGTACTTTTTTAAGCAACACCAAGTAAGTAATCATATTCTATTCTTATTTTTAAATAGATATGTTTTTAAAATATTGTTTTGTTGTTCTAACTATTATTAGGCGTAAAGGCGGGGTACTAAAGCCATCCGCAATTGCATGTGGGACGACAGTTTTGAGTACTTACAATATTGGCACGGTTGTTTTAAATAGTACGGTGCGCTTATAAGAATTTAAGCTATATGCCTATATCTAAGAACTACAGTAAGACAAAACATCCTGGCTTAACTGGTATTTTAGTTGGGAATTGATTAGACTTGTTGGACTGAAAAATAGAAAATACAATCCATATTATTTAAGTACATTGTTTTATTTTGTAAATTTATAAATTTTAACTTTTAGGTATACTTATTTTAATTATTTATTTTCTAAATTAATCCAATATATATAAATAACTAAAATAAGATAAATATTGCATACTCTCTCCGTTACATATTAAATATCATTCTAAAAATTTGTTTTTGTTATAAAATAAGTGTCGTTTTAGTTTTTCCATGCAAAAATTTATCACTCAGTTTATTTTTCTACTGATTGAAATATGAGTAGGTTTACAGTAATAATATTTTTAAATAAAAAATATGCAAAACTAAATATTTTTTTTAATATGAGTGTCCGAGTCTAAAACGATAATATGAAACGAAAGGAGTATATATTTAAACTCAAATTCCAAGGTCTACATCAGACATATCAAAACTATAACGTACCACAATTAAGAATAAAACATAAAGAACTGTATATATCATTTATTTTTTTCTAATATGCTAAAAATGTTATTGTGCTAATGTATATTTCTTCATCAACTATGTTAATGATATTTTGGTTTGTTTATTATACTTATATTTTATTAGAACATGTCCTAATTACTTGCTTAACTGTAACTGTAAATATAGAGCACAATTGGTAAATTGCTATGTAACTGTCCATCTGATTACTTATAGTATAGAATTATTTTGAATATTTTAATTAATTTATACTACTCAGTCTCGCCCTTAATCTAAAGAAAAAATATGATCATTAATGGGCACGTCGTATTTGTTACCAATAGAGGAAGGAAATATAATTGTGATGCTATCAGTGTCTCGCCGCAAAACGACATGTACCAAAATAACCGCGTGGGCTCCTCTCTGATTTGCAGACCACGGCACGCAATTTATTGGAAAAAAAAACCATTATAAGCCATCAAAACGTTAACATATACTCCTACTACATTTTTTAATATCAGAAATAGTCTAAGCTAAATTAAATTTCATTCAAAAAAAACTAATCGTGGAGCATAATCAATCTACAAACTTTTGTGTATTTCGTGCAGATTCATCCGTCATTATGTTAGTTATTTTCGGTATTAATTAACATATAAATTCAATAATACGCAGCAGACAAATTATTTTCCACAAAAAGCAAAAAATGTTCTAGAGAGAGAGAAACAGCATCTTCACTCACAATTCCCCGTTCGTGTCGTGGAGACAAAAGCAAGACGCCACGTAGTTCGGTAATAATTACGACATACTGCCCCTCAGCCGCCCTTGAGTCAAAACCGCGCGTTGACTGTTTCTGTCTCTCTTCATCTCTCCCCCCTCCTTTTATAAATTAAAGTCCCTCACTTCTCGCAACCTTCACAACCACAAACACACCTCAGAGTTCCCTCTCCTCTTTTTAATTTCATCTAACCAAAAAAAAATAGCATTAACTTTGTCTAAATGGCGCCGACAGTAACCAAAACGACGGCGTTTAAAACAAGCGGCGACGGCGGAAACAAAGAAAACCGTTACAGAGGAGTGAGAAGGAGGCCGTGGGGTCGTTACGCCGCCGAGATCAGAGATCCCACCAAGAAAACCAGAGTCTGGCTCGGCACGTTCGACACTCCCGAAGCAGCGGCTCGTGCCTACGACAAAGCCGCTTTTCAGTTCCGTGGCGCTAAAGCCAAAACCAACTTCCCTCTCCCTTTCTTTGTCGCTGACAACAACGAGAGCCCTAGCCAGAGCAGCACCGTCGAGTCTCCGACCTCGATAATACCTGATCTCAACCTAGGATCCATCTCCTCTGTTGTTGATTCGAGGTTCCCTTTCCCCAAGATTCAGGTCAAGTCTGGGGTGATCGTGTTCGAGGAAGAGTCGGCGAGGAGTGAGTCGGACTCGTCGTCTGTGGTGATGGATCTAAGCTCGGAGAGACGTCCACGTGTGTTCTTGGATTTGGATCTTAATCTCCCTCCTAAGCCTGAGAACTAGTTCTTGAATTTAACTATTAATCTATTATGGATCCAAGTATTTGATAAAACTTAGATGAAGCTTCTTATTATGTTGATGCCTCTTTTATTTTTGGTCAGCAGAAAGTTAAAAATAATTTTGGGTGTTGAGAACGTTTTGTTCTCATCAGCTGTTGTTTATCAGTTTATTGTAACTTTACTTTTTTTTTTTTAATTTTCTGATCAACAAAAATAATAAGTTTGTTTTGGCATCAATCTTTTGACTTTTCACATATTTTTATTTATTTTGTCGGCGAACACATGTTGTTCAATGTAAGAAACTATGTAGTCGGTATCCAATTGGCAAACAAAAGGAAAACAAAAAAATATAATGGGATTATTGGTCAAAAATAGAATCTGCTGCATGTTGTTTTGGAACGTGACACTAATAGAATGTACAAATAGCCTACCATGTTATCTTTGTATTGTGAAACTTTACTGAATTTTCATTATTTCGACTTGAGATTTACAAAAGGGTCTTGGCTCATATATAAAGAGCCTTTAGAACGATCTAGATACAAGAGACAAAACAGTTGTAAAGAGAGTCGCACAACGCATAATGATAAGAGCGGTTCGAACCGATTGCCCGTACACACCTCTGTCTTCATTAGCTTTCTGCAAGTCGACAAAGGTTGAATTGATGACCGTTGAGAGAGATGAGCTTGGGTTTGATCATTTGCACCTCCAGTTTGGGCTTGAGGCCCAATATCACTAACATCCCCCCTCAAACTTGTGGTGGGAGAACTTGCCACACCAAATTTGCTTCGTAAGTGTTCAAAAGCTCGTCGAGGCAGAGATTTCGTATAGATGTCTGCTAACTGAAGGATGGAGGGAATGTGTTTAGTCTCGATAAGACCCAGAGCCACCTGTTCCCGGATGTAGTGATAGTTGGTGTCAAAATGTTTAGACCGTTTATGCAACGCGGGGTTCGTGCTGAGGTAGACAGCGGACAAGTTGTCGCAAAGAAGCATAGTTGCATGCGGTTGAGCTACACCAAGGTCTCTCAGCAAGAAAGATATCCAGCTAATTTCTTGAGCAGTAGACGCCAATGCTCTGTATTCAGCTTCGGTTGATGACCGTGAGACAGTTTCCTGTCTTCGAGCAGACCATGAGATGAGGTTAGGACCAAGTAGAGTGCAAAAACCTGTCGTAGAGCGCCTCGTCTCTTGGCAACCGGCCCAATCGCTATCACAGTAAGCAGATAAAGACAGACTGGAGCTTCTCTTGAGATGAAGACCCAGGGATGATGTCCCTTTGAGGTATCTCAAAATTCGTTTCAGCAGGCCAAAATCTGTGTTTGTAGGCTGATGCATCCTCTGACATACGAAGTTCACGGCGTATTGTATGTCGGGTCTAGTGATTGTGAGGTACTGAAGCTTCCCAGCCAAGCTTCGGAAGTAAGTAGGCTCAGGGAACAAACTTTCATCTCCTTCTTCAAGTCGTTGTGGGAGTGGTGTTGCCATGGGATTACATTCAGACATTTGGGCCTGATAGAGTATGTCTTCAGTATAAGTGCGTTGATGAAGGAACAGTCTGTGGTCATGACGCTCAATCTGAATCCCAAGAAAGTAGTGAGGAAATCCCATGTCCTTCATTGCAAACCGTTGAGAGAGATGATTAAGGAGATGTTGTATTAAGCTCTCATCGCTTCATGTTACAAGTATATCATCGACGTAGAGAAGTAGCACCAAAGACTTGTTATTTCTGTGGAGGGTGAACAACGACGGGTCGACTTATTGCAAGCAAAGCCATAATCAATCAGAAAGTTACTGAAGGTGTCAAACCATGCACTTGGAGCCTGTTTTAGTCCATACAAGGCTTTTGAGAGTTTGCACACATAATCTGGTCATTGTGGGTCAACAAAACCCTCTGGTTGATGCATATAAACATGCTCTTGTAACTCTCCATGGAGGAAGGCAGAGGTGACATCTAATTGACGTATTGGCCACCTTTTAGCAGTTGCAATGTCGAGTACCAAACGGATTGTTGCAGTCCGAACTACCGGACTAAAAGTCTCTAAGTAGTTCCATCCTTCTTCTTGTTCGTAGCCTCTTACCACAAGTCTTGACTTTAGCTTTCGTGGAGTATGATATCTTGCATATTTACATGGTTTAAGCTATTCATTCATATGCATTTTCATCATATAAATTAGGATTTAGACATGTTTATGTTGCATTTTGCATACATGAGTCTCTATTAGGTACTGGAGTGTCAAATGAAGTTATTGGAGACATTTGGATGCATTTGGAAGCATTGTGATCATAAAAGGGGGTGAAAGATGAGCATGGATGAAGGCCTTAGAGAAATCTTCTGTTGCTAAGATTTGGTGGAGACATATGAAATTGAGTTAGCTTTCTAATGGAAGTGGTTTCAAGTCATTTGGAGATGTAATGAAGAAGTTATGACCAATTTACTAGAGGCATACGAACCAGAGCGACCCCCACAGCGACCCTGCCTGGTCGCTGTGCCACCGCCAGCCTGGAGCGACCTCTGGAGCGAGTCTCACCGGCCGCTCGTTACCTTCTGGAGCGACCTCTGGAGCGAGTCTCACCGGCCGCTCCACCCCTTTTTGCTACACGATTTTATAATTTTTCAAGGACCTTTTAGCAATTTCTTATGCACGTTTTTAGACTTCTAAACCTATTTTTAAGTACTTTGTAAGCCTAGGGAGGCAGATGATCCTTTTTTCTATGGAAGAACACAAATAATCTCTTAAGAAACAATCTCTTTTGGTTTTGATTGTGATTGTTCTTGTGATTTCTCTTCTATTTCTCTACATGATTAATCTGAAATCCATCATGGGTTTAAGAGGAATCATGGAGATTAGTGAGTAATCACCCTTTGGATTCATGGGTTAGGGTGATTAAGGGTGATTAGATTAGTTCTAGGATGTTTTAGGTATAGATCATGCTTGTTCCTTGCTAGTAGAGTGATCTTAATGCATCATTTGAGTAGGCCACTCAAAGGGTGATCTCTAGGCATTTCCCACCCAAAAGGTGTTTGATGAAATGTCTGAGTCAACTCTCCTAGGCTTTTAGTGTACTTTGCCAAAGAGATTTGTTGTTAAAGATGCTAAGATAGCTAATAGACTTGTTAGTAATGATTGCTTGCATGTTATTCAACCAAAGACATTTGATGTTTGAGACATGTTAGCAAATGAGCATTCATCTAGACATAGAGTTTGCTTAGAATTGTGTCTAGGCTTAAGGTTGATAGTTTGATTTATCATTTGCATTCCTTAGTTCGAAACCTGATCACCCAAGGTCTAAATCCCTATACCCATGAGTTCTCCTTTCCAATAGCTTAAAAGTATCATTTTTATTGCTTTGCATTAGCTTTAATCATTAGTTTAGAAATCATCAAATCACTGGCTGCACTTAGATTAGGCAAATACTTGCATTCTCATTGCTTTGAGTCCCTCAGAACTGGTTCGACAACTTACTTACCACTATACTATCATTTGACTTAGGAGCCTCGAAAACTCCTAACATCAAATTGGCGCCGTTGCCAAATTCTGAGTTTTGATTTGAACATTGAGATTTAGTCATTTGCTTGAGACTAAGTCATTTTTATTTTTTGTAAGTTACTGATTCTCTTTTTCACCTCTTTGTGACTTTCAGGTGTATGAACTTGAGGAGCAAAGGTACAACAAACCTAGTTCCAAGAGCAGAAGACATCAGAGCCTTAGAGAGAGAGTGTGCTAGAAAGAGGAGACAAGAGGAGCAACAGGCTCACATACAGGGTTTGAACATTGAAATGGATGACCCACCACCACCACCAGCGAATGGCGCTAACAACGCCCCACCAGCCCGCCCTATTGGTGCTTATGACCGCCCGACCAACCATGGTCAATTGCTAGGAATCAGAGCACCAGCTGTAGCAGCCAACAACTTTGAAATCAAGTCAGGGTTGCTCAACACCATTGAGAACAACAAGTTCCATGGCCTAGCTGCAGAGAACCCATTTGACCACTTGGACAGCTTTGATAGGTACTGTGGCCTATCCAAAACCAATGGTGTATCAGAAGATGCTTTCAAGCTCAAGCTTTTCCCTTTCTCTTTGGGGGACAAAGCCCGTCAGTGGGAGAAATCTCTGCCAAGTAGCTCCATCACCACTTGGGATGACTGTAAGAAAGCATTCTTGGAAAAGTTCTTCTCTACTTCTAAGACTACTGACTATAGGAATGAGATTTCTGGTTTCAAACAGAAGAACTTGGAAGGATTCAGTGAAGCATGGGAGAGGTTCAGTGGCTACCTGGCTCAATGTCCACACCATGGTTTCAACAAGGGAAGCTTGCTCAGCACATTCTACAGAGGTGCCTTACCTGAGTACAGAGCCAGATTGGACACTGCAAGTAATGGGAACTTCTTGGACAGAACCGAAGCAGAGGCAGAGAAACTGGTTGAGAACATGGTTAAGAGTGATGCAGTCTACAGTGGAGATCATGACAGAGCCAATAGATCAGAAGACAAGCAGACAAGAAAGGAGATAAAGGCTCTGCAGGAGAAGATTGACACACTCCTTGCTGCTAAGGCCACACAAGCGCATGTGAACTTTGTTGGGAACCCAAACCAGGAGATACCTCCTACTGTCAATGAAGTTGAGGGTCTGGAAGGGCAAGAGGAGTTGTGTTTCATCAACAACAATGGTAGCTGGTACAAGAAGGATCCCAACTTTCAGTACAACAACTACCAACAAAAGTCCTATTCCAACAATCAGCAGAGTGGTTATCAGCCTAGAAACAACCAGCAGAGCAACTATCAGCCTCAGCAAAACCCTTCTCCCAGCTCCTCTGCCCCTCAAGAGAGCAGCACTGATGCCTTGCTGAAACAAATCTTGGAGTCTCAGACTAGAAGTGAGAAGCATGTTGGCTATGAGCTGAAGAACCTTCACTCCAAGATTGATGGAAGCTACAATGAGCTCAACAACATATTCTCCAACCTTGCTTCTTCTGTCAAGAACTTGGAGAATCAGTTTGCTTCCATGAGCACCCACCAGAACCGCCAGCAAGGATATCTACCTGGAAAGTCTGATCAAAACCCCAAGGAAGCAAAAGCTGTCACACTTAGGAGTGGTAAACAGTTACCTCCTAGATCCCTCAACAAGGATGCTGAGAAACAAGGTGAGGGGGTAGCCATCAACTTAGATGATGAGGTAGTAATTGTGGATGAGAAGACAGATGATGAGATCTTGGAGAAGATTGTGGAAGCTAAGGGTAAAGGAAAGGCTGGAGAAGAGAAGAAAACAACAAAAGATGGTGAATTTGCTGCTCCAGCAAGAGAGAACACTTCCATCCCTCCTCCCTATGAACCAAAGATTCCATTCCCTGGTAGATTCAAGAAACAGCTGCTTCTGAAGTACAAGGCTTTGTTTGAAAAGCAGATGAGTGAAGTTCAGGTTACAATGCCCATCATTGATGCTTTCATGCTGATCCCTCAATACAGCAAGGTCCTGAAAGATGTCGTAGCTGCTAAGAAGAAGGAGATGGAGGGCATGATGGTTCTGAGTCATGAGTGCAATGCCATCATTCAGAGGCTTGATGCTCCAGAGAAGTTAGAGGATCCAGGATGTTTCACACTACCTTGTGCTCTTGGACCTATGGTGTTTGAGAAATGTCTCTGCGATTTGGGAGCTAGTGTCAGCTTGATGCCTTTGTCTGTGGCAAAGAAGCTTGGATTCACTCAGTACAAGAAGTGTAGATTCTCCCTGGTGTTGGCTGATCGTTCAGTGAAGTACCCTGTGGGCATCCTAGAGAACCTCCCTGTGAAGATTGGAAGGTATGAGATACCTACAGACTTTGTGGTGCTTGAGATGGGTGAGGAGGCTCAAGACCCATTGATTCTTGGAAGGTCATTCTTAGCTACTGCAGGAGCCATTGTGAATGTGAAGGAAGGCAAGATTGACCTCCATTTGGGCAAGGAGAACATCCTCCACTTTGATATCAAGGAGAAAATGAGGAACCCCACTGTGTTTGGACAAGCCTTCATCATTGAAGAAATTGGCCCTCCTCCTGATGATCACTTTAATGAGCTACCACCTGAAGAAGATGGGGTGCCAACTCCACTTTCTGCACCTACACCAGCCTGATCCAAAGGAGGCAAAGTCAAGCTAGAGACTTAAAACAAGCTCACTTGGGAGGAAGTCCCATGAGTATCCTTGTATATATTGCATTAGTATTTACATTTTCATCTTACTGCATAAAAAAATGGGAAAATGAAGTTGTGTGCAGGTCAAAAGAGGCAAAAGGAGAAAACCACCCACGAACAGTGCCACAGCGACACCCACAGCGGGTCTGCCTGGTCGCTGTGGTTTCACCCACCTGGAGCGGTCATGGCGCAGCGGGTCTCACCGGTCGCTCGTTTCTTCTTGCAGCGGGTTCCCCAGCGGGTGTACCCGGCCGCTGCGTAACCAAGACCTGGAGCGACTGAAGCGCAGCGGCTCTACCCAGCCGCTCGTCTCATTCCGCAGCGACCTCTGGAGCGGGTCTAACTGGTCGCTGTGAAGCCATCTCCTGCACTCAGGTAACTGGAAACTTCCCTTCTCCCAATTTTTCTTTACATTTCAGAATTTCATTGGGTACCTCACTCACACAGAGACTGTGTGATTTAAGTGTGGGGGAGGTGCCAAGCATTTGATCATGTTTGTTTTGATGATTCTGAGTCTCATGCATTGCATATTACATTCTTATTTGCATAGAAAAACAAAAAAAAAAAAATTAAATTAAAAAAAAATTTTGAAAAACACAAAAAGAATCATTTAGTTGCATCATTTGCATCTTTAGGATTGAGTCTAGAAGCATATAGGTTGCATTCATGCATTAGAGAATTTCAACCTGGTAAAGAGCTCATGCTAAGTACTGAATTTGATGACCTTTGTAATCATGACAAGTAGCTTGAACATTCTTTGGAAAGCTTGTAAACTTCGTGCCTTGAATGCTCCTCTTGAAACTCATTTGACTGTTGATACTCTCTCTTTGAAGCAAGCTCCTGTTTTAACTAAACCTGATGTCTCTTGCTTATGGTCTTTTGTGTACTAAGTCATGGATATACACACTTGAGTTGTCTCATCTGTTTTACCAATCTTTTTGACAAACTCAAGTGGTACTCCACTCCCTAAACCCATACCTCCTTTTTAAACCATTATTATTTGTTGAGTGAGGCCTCTTTGGAAAGCTTTGCATGTGCATAATGTTGAGAGTATTGGGAACGACAATGCTTAGTCTCCATTCTTGCTAGATTAGTCACTCTATTGTGTAGCTTAGGAAGGGGGTGAGTGTTGTGTTGTGAATTGGGAATATGAAAGGTTTAACTCTTTGTGCTTAAATGACTGGTCTTTATGGGATAAGTAGAGAAGTATCTAGCTCTTGTTGTGAAAAGTCTTGGCCCCCAAATAAATTAAGAAAAAAAAAAAAAAAAAAAATCGAAAAAAAAAAGAGAAAAGAAAGTAAAAGGGGGCTAGCAAAGTTGTTAGGAGCTAAGATTTGTTTAAAAATTGTGAAAAATCCTTTATTGATTTCAAAAAGAAAGAGTTTGATGTGAAAAAAAAAAATGTTCTTTTTGGATCTTTTGGTGAGAGATGTGAGTTGGGTTTGACATTGAGGAATAATTGAATATCTTGTATGTTTGGGAAAGGGTAGAACAATGGAGATTGAGCATTGTATGCATGAGTTGATCCCTTTCTTAGATATATTATGTGTAATGTCAAAGCTACTTTGTTTTGAGAGTAAACCACCTTAAAAGATCATTTTGAACCTCTTATTTCACTTGCATTAAAGCCTTTGTCTTACCAAACCAAATGACTTGGACCATTTGACCATTTGTGAGATTTCTATTGAGTTAGCTTCATGAATGTTAGAGAGATGTGGATTTGTGGTTTGTGGATGCATGATTAATGAGTGTAGAGATCAAAGGAGCTGTGATAGGCCTAGAGAAGTTAGAGAATGAAAAAACTCTTTGTTCCTGCTATTTGGTATGATTATGCAAGGTTGTTAAGTTGAGAACTAAGAAGAGTTCCTTTTGATTATGAGTCCCCAGCTTCAAACCTCTTCTCCTTGGTTCTTGAAAGTTTACTTGTGGACAAGTAAAGGACTAGTGTGGGGGAGTTGATATCTTGCATATTTACATGGTTTAAGCTATTCATTCATATGCATTTTCATCATATAAATTAGGATTTAGACATGTTTATGTTGCATTTTGCATACATGAGTCTCTATTAGGTACTGGAGTGTCAAATGAAGTTATTGGAGACATTTGGATGCATTTGGAAGCATTGTGATCATAAAAGGGGGTGAAAGATGAGCATGGATGAAGGCCTTAGAGAAATCTTCTGTTGCTAAGATTTGGTGGAGACATATGAAATTGAGTTAGCTTTCTAATGGAAGTGGTTTCAAGTCATTTGGAGATGTAATGAAGAAGTTATGACCAATTTACTAGAGGCATACGAACCAGAGCGACCCCCACAGCGACCCTGCCTGGTCGCTGTGCCACCGCCAGCCTGGAGCGACCTCTGGAGCGAGTCTCACCGGCCGCTCGTTACCTTCTGGAGCGACCTCTGGAGCGAGTCTCACCGGCCGCTCCACCCCTTTTTGCTACACGATTTTATAATTTTTCAAGGACCTTTTAGCAATTTCTTATGCACGTTTTTAGACTTCTAAACCTATTTTTAAGTACTTTGTAAGCCTAGGGAGGCAGATGATCCTTTTTTCTATGGAAGAACACAAATAATCTCTTAAGAAACAATCTCTTTTGGTTTTGATTGTGATTGTTCTTGTGATTTCTCTTCTATTTCTCTACATGATTAATCTGAAATCCATCATGGGTTTAAGAGGAATCATGGAGATTAGTGAGTAATCACCCTTTGGATTCATGGGTTAGGGTGATTAAGGGTGATTAGATTAGTTCTAGGATGTTTTAGGTATAGATCATGCTTGTTCCTTGCTAGTAGAGTGATCTTAATGCATCATTTGAGTAGGCCACTCAAAGGGTGATCTCTAGGCATTTCCCACCCAAAAGGTGTTTGATGAAATGTCTGAGTCAACTCTCCTAGGCTTTTAGTGTACTTTGCCAAAGAGATTTGTTGTTAAAGATGCTAAGATAGCTAATAGACTTGTTAGTAATGATTGCTTGCATGTTATTCAACCAAAGACATTTGATGTTTGAGACATGTTAGCAAATGAGCATTCATCTAGACATAGAGTTTGCTTAGAATTGTGTCTAGGCTTAAGGTTGATAGTTTGATTTATCATTTGCATTCCTTAGTTCGAAACCTGATCACCCAAGGTCTAAATCCCTATACCCATGAGTTCTCCTTTCCAATAGCTTAAAAGTATCATTTTTATTGCTTTGCATTAGCTTTAATCATTAGTTTAGAAATCATCAAATCACTGGCTGCACTTAGATTAGGCAAATACTTGCATTCTCATTGCTTTGAGTCCCTCAGAACTGGTTCGACAACTTACTTACCACTATACTATCATTTGACTTAGGAGCCTCGAAAACTCCTAACATCAAATTGGCGCCGTTGCCAAATTCTGAGTTTTGATTTGAACATTGAGATTTAGTCATTTGCTTGAGACTAAGTCATTTTTATTTTTTGTAAGTTACTGATTCTCTTTTTCACCTCTTTGTGACTTTCAGGTGTATGAACTTGAGGAGCAAAGGTACAACAAACCTAGTTCCAAGAGCAGAAGACATCAGAGCCTTAGAGAGAGAGTGTGCTAGAAAGAGGAGACAAGAGGAGCAACAGGCTCACATACAGGGTTTGAACATTGAAATGGATGACCCACCACCACCACCAGCGAATGGCGCTAACAACGCCCCACCAGCCCGCCCTATTGGTGCTTATGACCGCCCGACCAACCATGGTCAATTGCTAGGAATCAGAGCACCAGCTGTAGCAGCCAACAACTTTGAAATCAAGTCAGGGTTGCTCAACACCATTGAGAACAACAAGTTCCATGGCCTAGCTGCAGAGAACCCATTTGACCACTTGGACAGCTTTGATAGGTACTGTGGCCTATCCAAAACCAATGGTGTATCAGAAGATGCTTTCAAGCTCAAGCTTTTCCCTTTCTCTTTGGGGGACAAAGCCCGTCAGTGGGAGAAATCTCTGCCAAGTAGCTCCATCACCACTTGGGATGACTGTAAGAAAGCATTCTTGGAAAAGTTCTTCTCTACTTCTAAGACTACTGACTATAGGAATGAGATTTCTGGTTTCAAACAGAAGAACTTGGAAGGATTCAGTGAAGCATGGGAGAGGTTCAGTGGCTACCTGGCTCAATGTCCACACCATGGTTTCAACAAGGGAAGCTTGCTCAGCACATTCTACAGAGGTGCCTTACCTGAGTACAGAGCCAGATTGGACACTGCAAGTAATGGGAACTTCTTGGACAGAACCGAAGCAGAGGCAGAGAAACTGGTTGAGAACATGGTTAAGAGTGATGCAGTCTACAGTGGAGATCATGACAGAGCCAATAGATCAGAAGACAAGCAGACAAGAAAGGAGATAAAGGCTCTGCAGGAGAAGATTGACACACTCCTTGCTGCTAAGGCCACACAAGCGCATGTGAACTTTGTTGGGAACCCAAACCAGGAGATACCTCCTACTGTCAATGAAGTTGAGGGTCTGGAAGGGCAAGAGGAGTTGTGTTTCATCAACAACAATGGTAGCTGGTACAAGAAGGATCCCAACTTTCAGTACAACAACTACCAACAAAAGTCCTATTCCAACAATCAGCAGAGTGGTTATCAGCCTAGAAACAACCAGCAGAGCAACTATCAGCCTCAGCAAAACCCTTCTCCCAGCTCCTCTGCCCCTCAAGAGAGCAGCACTGATGCCTTGCTGAAACAAATCTTGGAGTCTCAGACTAGAAGTGAGAAGCATGTTGGCTATGAGCTGAAGAACCTTCACTCCAAGATTGATGGAAGCTACAATGAGCTCAACAACATATTCTCCAACCTTGCTTCTTCTGTCAAGAACTTGGAGAATCAGTTTGCTTCCATGAGCACCCACCAGAACCGCCAGCAAGGATATCTACCTGGAAAGTCTGATCAAAACCCCAAGGAAGCAAAAGCTGTCACACTTAGGAGTGGTAAACAGTTACCTCCTAGATCCCTCAACAAGGATGCTGAGAAACAAGGTGAGGGGGTAGCCATCAACTTAGATGATGAGGTAGTAATTGTGGATGAGAAGACAGATGATGAGATCTTGGAGAAGATTGTGGAAGCTAAGGGTAAAGGAAAGGCTGGAGAAGAGAAGAAAACAACAAAAGATGGTGAATTTGCTGCTCCAGCAAGAGAGAACACTTCCATCCCTCCTCCCTATGAACCAAAGATTCCATTCCCTGGTAGATTCAAGAAACAGCTGCTTCTGAAGTACAAGGCTTTGTTTGAAAAGCAGATGAGTGAAGTTCAGGTTACAATGCCCATCATTGATGCTTTCATGCTGATCCCTCAATACAGCAAGGTCCTGAAAGATGTCGTAGCTGCTAAGAAGAAGGAGATGGAGGGCATGATGGTTCTGAGTCATGAGTGCAATGCCATCATTCAGAGGCTTGATGCTCCAGAGAAGTTAGAGGATCCAGGATGTTTCACACTACCTTGTGCTCTTGGACCTATGGTGTTTGAGAAATGTCTCTGCGATTTGGGAGCTAGTGTCAGCTTGATGCCTTTGTCTGTGGCAAAGAAGCTTGGATTCACTCAGTACAAGAAGTGTAGACTCTCCCTGGTGTTGGCTGATCGTTCAGTGAAGTACCCTGTGGGCATCCTAGAGAACCTCCCTGTGAAGATTGGAAGGTATGAGATACCTACAGACTTTGTGGTGCTTGAGATGGGTGAGGAGGCTCAAGACCCATTGATTCTTGGAAGGTCATTCTTAGCTACTGCAGGAGCCATTGTGAATGTGAAGGAAGGCAAGATTGACCTCCATTTGGGCAAGGAGAACATCCTCCACTTTGATATCAAGGAGAAAATGAGGAACCCCACTGTGTTTGGACAAGCCTTCATCATTGAAGAAATTGGCCCTCCTCCTGATGATCACTTTAATGAGCTACCACCTGAAGAAGATGGGGTGCCAACTCCACTTTCTGCACCTACACCAGCCTGATCCAAAGGAGGCAAAGTCAAGCTAGAGACTTAAAACAAGCTCACTTGGGAGGAAGTCCCATGAGTATCCTTGTATATATTGCATTAGTATTTACATTTTCATCTTACTGCATAAAAAAAATGGGAAAATGAAGTTGTGTGCAGGTCAAAAGAGGCAAAAGGAGAAAACCACCCACGAACAGTGCCACAGCGACACCCACAGCGGGTCTGCCTGGTCGCTGTGGTTTCACCCACCTGGAGCGGTCATGGCGCAGCGGGTCTCACCGGTCGCTCGTTTCTTCTTGCAGCGGGTTCCCCAGCGGGTGTACCCGGCCGCTGCGTAACCAAGACCTGGAGCGACTGAAGCGCAGCGGCTCTACCCAGCCGCTCGTCTCATTCCGCAGCGACCTCTGGAGCGGGTCTAACTGGTCGCTGTGAAGCCATCTCCTGCACTCAGGTAACTGGAAACTTCCCTTCTCCCAATTTTTCTTTACATTTCAGAATTTCATTGGGTACCTCACTCACACAGAGACTGTGTGATTTAAGTGTGGGGGAGGTGCCAAGCATTTGATCATGTTTGTTTTGATGATTCTGAGTCTCATGCATTGCATATTACATTCTTATTTGCATAGAAAAACAAAAAAAAAAAAAATTAAATTAAAAAAAAATTTTGAAAAACACAAAAAGAATCATTTAGTTGCATCATTTGCATCTTTAGGATTGAGTCTAGAAGCATATAGGTTGCATTCATGCATTAGAGAATTTCAACCTGGTAAAGAGCTCATGCTAAGTACTGAATTTGATGACCTTTGTAATCATGACAAGTAGCTTGAACATTCTTTGGAAAGCTTGTAAACTTCGTGCCTTGAATGCTCCTCTTGAAACTCATTTGACTGTTGATACTCTCTCTTTGAAGCAAGCTCCTGTTTTAACTAAACCTGATGTCTCTTGCTTATGGTCTTTTGTGTACTAAGTCATGGATATACACACTTGAGTTGTCTCATCTGTTTTACCAATCTTTTTGACAAACTCAAGTGGTACTCCACTCCCTAAACCCATACCTCCTTTTTAAACCATTATTATTTGTTGAGTGAGGCCTCTTTGGAAAGCTTTGCATGTGCATAATGTTGAGAGTATTGGGAACGACAATGCTTAGTCTCCATTCTTGCTAGATTAGTCACTCTATTGTGTAGCTTAGGAAGGGGGTGAGTGTTGTGTTGTGAATTGGGAATATGAAAGGTTTAACTCTTTGTGCTTAAATGACTGGTCTTTATGGGATAAGTAGAGAAGTATCTAGCTCTTGTTGTGAAAAGTCTTGGCCCCCAAATAAATTAAGAAAAAAAAAAAAAAAAAAAAAAATCGAAAAAAAAAAGAGAAAAGAAAGTAAAAGGGGGCTAGCAAAGTTGTTAGGAGCTAAGATTTGTTTAAAAATTGTGAAAAATCCTTTATTGATTTCAAAAAGAAAGAGTTTGATGTGAAAAAAAAAAAATGTTCTTTTTGGATCTTTTGGTGAGAGATGTGAGTTGGGTTTGACATTGAGGAATAATTGAATATCTTGTATGTTTGGGAAAGGGTAGAACAATGGAGATTGAGCATTGTATGCATGAGTTGATCCCTTTCTTAGATATATTATGTGTAATGTCAAAGCTACTTTGTTTTGAGAGTAAACCACCTTAAAAGATCATTTTGAACCTCTTATTTCACTTGCATTAAAGCCTTTGTCTTACCAAACCAAATGACTTGGACCATTTGACCATTTGTGAGATTTCTATTGAGTTAGCTTCATGAATGTTAGAGAGATGTGGATTTGTGGTTTGTGGATGCATGATTAATGAGTGTAGAGATCAAAGGAGCTGTGATAGGCCTAGAAAAGTTAGAGAATGAAAAAACTCTTTGTTCCTGCTATTTGGTATGATTATGCAAGGTTGTTAAGTTGAGAACTAAGAAGAGTTCCTTTTGATTATGAGTCCCCAGCTTCAAACCTCTTCTCCTTGGTTCTTGAAAGTTTACTTGTGGACAAGTAAAGGACTAGTGTGGGGGAGTTGATATCTTGCATATTTACATGGTTTAAGCTATTCATTCATATGCATTTTCATCATATAAATTAGGATTTAGACATTTTTATGTTGCATTTTGCATACATGAGTCTCTATTAGGTACTGGAGTGTCAAATGAAGTTATTGGAGACATTTGGATGCATTTGGAAGCATTGTGATCATAAAAGGGGGTGAAAGATGAGCATGGATGAAGGCCTTAGAGAAATCTTCTGTTGCTAAGATTTGGTGGAGACATATGAAATTGAGTTAGCTTTCTAATGGAAGTGGTTTCAAGTCATTTGGAGATGTAATGAAGAAGTTATGACCAATTTACTAGAGGCATACGAACCAGAGCGACCCCCACAGCGACCCTGCCTGGTCGCTGTGCCACCGCCAGCCTGGAGCGACCTCTGGAGCGAGTCTCACCGGCCGCTCGTTACCTTCTGGAGCGACCTCTGGAGCGAGTCTCACCGGCCGCTCCACCCCTTTTTGCTACACGATTTTATAATTTTTCAAAGACCTTTTAGCAATTTCTTATGCACGTTTTTAGACTTCTAAACCTATTTTTAAGTACTTTGTAAGCCTAGGGAGGCAGATGATCCTTTTTTCTATGGAAGAACACAAATAATCTCTTAAGAAACAATCTCTTTTGGTTTTGATTGTGATTGTTCTTGTGATTTCTCTTCTATTTCTCTACATGATTAATCTGAAATCCATCATGGGTTTAAGAGGAATCATGGAGATTAGTGAGTAATCACCCTTTGGATTCATGGGTTAGGGTGATTAAGGGTGATTAGATTAGTTCTAGGATGTTTTAGGTATAGATCATGCTTGTTCCTTGCTAGTAGAGTGATCTTAATGCATCATTTGAGTAGGCCACTCAAAGGGTGATCTCTAGGCATTTCCCACCCAAAAGGTGTTTGATGAAATGTCTGAGTCAACTCTCCTAGGCTTTTAGTGTACTTTGCCAAAGAGATTTGTTGTTAAAGATGCTAAGATAGCTAATAGACTTGTTAGTAATGATTGCTTGCATGTTATTCAACCAAAGACATTTGATGTTTGAGACATGTTAGCAAATGAGCATTCATCTAGACATAGAGTTTGCTTAGAATTGTGTCTAGGCTTAAGGTTGATAGTTTGATTTATCATTTGCATTCCTTAGTTCGAAACCTGATCACCCAAGGTCTAAATCCCTATACCCATGAGTTCTCCTTTCCAATAGCTTAAAAGTATCATTTTTATTGCTTTGCATTAGCTTTAATCATTAGTTTAGAAATCATCAAATCACTGGCTGCACTTAGATTAGGCAAATACTTGCATGCTCATTGCTTTGAGTCCCTCAGAACTGGTTCGACAACTTACTTACCATTATACTATCATTTGACTTAGGAGCCTCGAAAACT
This sequence comes from Hirschfeldia incana, assembly GCA_026261945.1. NCBI lineage: Eukaryota > Viridiplantae > Streptophyta > Magnoliopsida > Brassicales > Brassicaceae > Hirschfeldia > Hirschfeldia incana. The sequence goes on from JABCMI010000069.1 coordinate 1,268,971, forward strand.
CCTAACATCAGAGTACCATCAGAGTTTAGTTTGACGGTGTGAATCCATCTGTTGCTGAGTATATGCATGTCATCAGAGGGAGGCACCAGAGTCCACGTGTGAAGCATGTGAATGTTCCCTATCTCCTCCATCACTGATTGATTCCACCCATGGTGAGCCATTGCTTCTGCAATGTTTGTTGGAATCTTCGTTGAGTACTTGGGAGCAAGTAAGGCATACCGAGTGTTTGGTTTTTGAATGCCTGACTTGGCCCTCGTTCTCATCGGATGATGATTCTCAGGAGCAGCTTGAGGAGCAGGGAAATTCACCATCCGATACCACGTGAAACTTTACTGAATTTTCATTATTTCGACTTGAGATTTACAAAAGGGTCTTGGCTCATATATAAAGAGCCTTTAGAACGATCTAGATATAAGAGACAAAACAGCTGTAAAGAGAGTCGCACAACGCATAATGATAAGAGCGGTTCGAACCGATTGCCCGTACACACCTCTGTCTTCATTAGCTTTCTGCAAGTCGACAAAGGTTGAGTTGATGACCGTTGAGAGAAATAAGCTTGGGTCTGATCATTTGCACCTCCAGTTTGGGCTTGAGGCCCAATATCACTAACATGTATGTGATAGTATAACCCTATCATCGTACGTTAATCTGCTGTTTTTTAGCTGGCTTTCATTAATCTGCTGTTATAAAGAGAGAAAAAAATCAAAGAAGAAAACTAACTAGAGTTTTTCTCACGGAAATCAATTTAATTGTAACTTTTCTTTAAAAAAAAATTCTGATCGAAGATGTCAAAAGAAAAGAAATCTGATCAGCTAAAAAAGGAATTGGCATCACCTTCGTAGGACCACAGTTTTTTTCTTTTCCGGCGAACACATAAGTCGTTGTCTTCTTACAAAAAAAAAACGTGTTTTCAATTGGTAAAATAAAAGGTGAAAATTTGGTCGAAAACATTTTTTTTTTCTGCTTCAAACAACGGCGTTCAGTATATTATCCTCTTTTTTTTGTTGACTAAAGTATATTATCTTGTCGATGATTTGTCTGTTGTTGTGAACATGACATTAGTAGAATAGTCATAACAGCCTATCATGTTATCTTTGTACGTGATATATACTATAAGTTTATTCGTACGTTAAACTGCTAATCAAAGAAGAAATCTAACTACAGTTTGTTTCCCAGTCGATGAATCATTTAACAGCAAGCAAAAATACGCTGGGATTTGTATGTCTTGCTTTTGTTGTCATAGATAAATGGAATATTGTTCTTTTCTAAATGGAATTGCCAGATATAGGCTGTATTATTAAGGTAAATAGATAAAAATGGAATAGGGGATTGTGAACTTTTCCTTAGTCCATTTCAGCCGAGCATATATCAGAGGCACATTTGTAGGTTAAAGCATATTTATTGGTTTGAACTTGGAAAGTTGGAAGTCTGTTGCTTCTTCCAAGTGATTTCTCTCTCTCTCCATCGTTTGGGTTCTTAAGGTTTCTACAAAAGCTTTAAATTGGTTGGATTGAACTTATAACTCTAATGGTTTCATGTTATTCTTCTCCTTCAGTTGGATGAATTTCACACAGCTAGTACAGTTCCATCTACATTTTATTCCAGTTTATTAACCCCTTTGCTTGCAAGTACAATTTTCTTTGTAATAATTATTTTCCAAAACTCAGGTTTTGTTAACTCATGAGCATTAACTTCACTTGACAACGCATTCCTTCATGGTCATTAATTTCACTTGACATGAGGATTTTAAACTTTACATTTGTCATACGCGTATTAGCTAGGATTTTAAAACTCGATAATACAACTATCTTATGTTATCAAAAGTGCCGTATGAAAGGTTTATCAAAGAGGATGAGCCGGCAACTGCTAATGAGTTGCCAACCACCAAGCAATCTTTAATTTGGAGCGCCTCCTCGCCGACTGATAAATTTGATGAGTCATCAAAGTTGGATGGTGCGGACTTGTTTTTGTACGAGAGAATAAATGCATACTGAACTTGGACCTCCATTACTTATCTGCCCATCAGATCTTTTGGCCCATACATATACATTGAAGTTTAAAATTATTTGTCGGATTTTTCTCCACAGCATATACCCTCCACCGACTCCAGTAGCAAAAAAAACCAACACAAAATTTCTGTCAAGTGTCAGCAATTTATCCATTTTTCATTTAGCTTACGTAACAAAATGAAGTATTAACATTTCCATCTAGAAAAAAAATTGAGATAGATGGATTTATTGAAGAGATCCGGCTTATTGCTAATTTTATGAAAACATATACATAAACACCTCGAAGTTTAAACTCAAAATTAAAATCAGAAACCGAAAATACCAAAACCACGGATTATTTTTTCCTTGGACTCCTTTTGGACTTATCTTCGAACCGTATATACACGCAAAATGCATGACTACGGAGCACCTAAAAAACATGGTCGGCCACTGCCGCCACAATTTGAAGTAGTTTAAACATCGCTAAAATGTAATTGAATAGACTTTTTGACTTGCAAAATAATTTAATGAACCTTATGTTAATCAAAGAAAAAATCTGGAGATAGATAGTTGATAGAAAACAGTTAGCTCTATATATATATATATATATATATATATATATAGCTAAAAGAGATGTGTAAAAACGATAAGAAATCAAAGAACTAGATGTCCAAGCTAAAGAATAAAAGAAGATACACCCAGAGTGTTTTTTAATTTTGTTTTGAACACCGAGAGATATCCCCAAAGTAAACTGATTTTTACAGCACTAGTAAACATGTGACGGCGCGTGGGGTCTCTACAATAGACAAATGAAAATTAAGTTAATGTAATATCACGAATACTCATGTACGTTCTCCAAAAGATACTCTGTTATTGTGTAAATTATAGTTAGGGTCCTTAACTGAATGTGTTCTTTCATTATTTTTCCGGCTCTAAATTTTGATCTCTATCATACGACTAACACTATTAATGGACACACAATGTTTTGTAGCAGCGTAATTCGCTTAGAAATCAAATAAAATAAGCATCATGTGTAAAATCGTTGTAACCAACAAACAAAATGTTACGAACTTTCGAATTGTTCTGTATATGATTATAACCAGTGCTGGGTTTAATTACGTTGATTAGTGATTTTCCTCTTTATTTGGTGGTAGGTTGATTATCCTAACACTCTTTTACATTTTTCTATAGTAGAGGCTTTATTTTTTTTTTAAATATAAAAATGTGTTGGAAGTGGTCTAAATTTCTAATTAGAAGAAATGTATTGCTCTATTCGTTTCCTATATAATATGATGATTTCAAAAAAAAAAAAGAAATGATGCTTTCGTAAAATAGTAACTTTCTTTATCAAAAAGTATTAGATGTAAATGAAAGTATTTACAAACTCAAACAGTCAAAACTGAGATAATACATTTATTGTCTGTAAGTGAAAAATGGCAGAGTCCAAAATCACACGCTTGCTCTGTTTGATTTCTCTCCACCACTAGTCTCTATCTCTTTTGTCTGTTTCTCTCTTTCTCAGTCTTTTGTCGTGTTAGGGAGGCGCGTGAGTCAAACAGAGCGCAGAGCTTACACAAGTCAGTCCGTATACCACGACACGGCATAGATAGAAAACGATAAAAAAACACTCCTCGAAACCGACATAAGCGACGGTCGTAGCAATTCACAACATGAAATGTGTACTCTTTAGATCCATTTTCTAATCCTTCGAAACCAGTTTAGCAAATAAGAGCTTGTGAGAGTGTTCACTTGTGCCAATAATTAAAAGCTTTTTTTTTCCGCAAAATGGATCAATTAACAATAAATAAACCTCCGTCTCTTACATAACCAAAAAGAAAAGGACAAGTTGAAAAGGAAACTAGTCATACTACTACTCTAAAAAAAAGATATTTGCTAAAAATAAATTAAAGTTAAACAATTATAGTTCCCACCGAAAGTGCTCAAAAACGGCGCCGTTAGTCTCCGTTTCATCCGCATGTTTACAACCAAAGCGGCGGCGGCTCGTTAAGATCAATGGCTAAGCCACGTCTTGCAGTTGCGGAGGAGGATGAGGAAGGAGAAGAACTCATTATCGGAAACTCAAACACTCGAGAAGATGACGTGGCAACGTCAGGCGAGTTGGCGAAGTAAAGCGGCGCTGCTTCTGTAGAGGAGAAATCGGAGGTTTTATCGTTGAGCACTCCAGTTCGGAGAAAGACTCGGTGGTGGTGGTGGTGGTGGTGATTGTCGGGGATGGGGAGAGGAGCAGGGAACCAGTGGTGTTGGTTATCCGCGGCGGCGGCGGTGGCGGAGGGAGCGGGAGGAATGTGGTTGAGGTTGAGGTTAAGAGAGAGAGGAGGAGGGAAGTTAGTCTTAGCTTTGATACCACGGAGGAAACGGGCGGCGCCGTCGTAAGCGAGAGCAGCTTCTTCGGGAGTGTCGAAAGTGCCTAACCAAACCCTAGTCTTCTTCCAAGGATCTCTAATCTCTGCCGCGTAACGGCCCCACGGTCTCTTCCTTACTCCTCTGTAGTGCACTTCCCTCGCGCATGTCGTCGACGCCATTTTGTCAAGAATCTCAAGAGATTCCACGAAGAGGAAATGAGAGAATCTAGAGAGAGAGAGAGATGGGGTAGAGAAGAGAGAGAGTGTGTTTTTGTTTTGTTGACTTGTTTGACCCAAACGAGAGAGAGTGTTTAAAGGAAAAAAAGGAAGTGAGGGCCCACTTAAGACACCCGTAATCCTCGGCTTCTAATAAAATTAATAAGCAAGCATTGTACATAAACGTAAGTGTTTTTATGTCTAGGATCGAGGTTTTCTCTGGCGTTTTAAAGGAATCAAGCACCGTTCGATCTTTTGCTTGTTTGGCGATGTGACTGTGTGTACGCTGAAAGATGGTTACACGTGGGTGTTCTTGCACCAAAAAAACACTGTTTGTAACAATAGAATGTATTGAAAGTGTATATGCATGTATATACAATAAGATATTAATAAAGTGATTAGTTTTAACGGCGGACCGAGAATGGTGTCTCCAATCAGCCATGATAGAGTTTTGAGTGCACAGATCTAAAATTTGTGCTATCCTTATAAAAGATTTGAGGAAAAAATGTTGCGCATATATCTGATTTTGTGGTTCATTTGAAACTGTAAATAATACAAACCATATGTTCGATGGGTATAATACTGATCGATGACTTTTACTACGGCACATTATAATGCCTAGTCACCACCTACATACTACAAGAAAAGTAGATCATTCAAAAAGTTTCTTAGTCTGTTTTTAGGGATAGCTAGAACAAGAATATCCAATTAAAAATACTTTGTGGTTTTTTTTTTGCTAAAAGAAAATATTTCGTGGTTGAAACTTATAATACAAGTCTATGCACTGCGGAGGCTATGTGGTGGGTTGAATTTTTTTTTGTTTTTTTGGGGGTAAAATTGTGGTTAAAATTTGCACAAACGTAACCATTTTTAACATTTGATGCGATCATGGGGAACAGTAAACATAATAAATTAACTAATCGTAAAATAACCTCGATGCTTTTTTCACCGGCACCATTTAGAAATAAGAACCAACTAGTTATCAATTCTTTTACAAAAATATTAAACGAAGAAGAAAGATAACGGGCCGCCTCTTTGACTGGACCTGTTGCATAGGGATGCTGACGTACCCCTACTGCTTTAGCCCTCACTCTATTTTGGACTTCCTTCTATGATCTTTACTCTTTTCATTGGCACCAATTTTTATGATGTGATTATGATCCAGGAGGACGAGACTACAAGAAGAAGATCATTAATAAAGTAGCTTGACACAACTACTCTATGTGTAGCTCTGACTGATTATGTTTCTCTTTTTGTCCAAAATAATTAGCTATTTGGTGTGACCTCTGACCGAAGTTATAAATACAATTTGCGGGTTTCGTTTCTTTTTCTTTACAAAAGAGATGCACTTAAGTAAAACCGGCCTCAACCATGACCTAGCTTGGTTGATTCCTGAAATTCTATTTATTTCAAAATCCTAAACGGAAAATAATTAATGCAGAAGAAGGAGATCTGTAAGAAAGGATTTTTGTTTATATATGCAAATAGAGAGATGAGTAAAAATTCGACCAAAAAATGAAATAAAAAGTAAGAAGTGGGCGTTAGAAACACTCGCCAACTCTGTTTCCTTTCACGTGACAAGAAGGCTTGGCCCTTGTTGTTTTGACTGGACAAATGCTTTCGTTCATATCTAAACAAAATTTGCACACGTACGAACTCTCTTTGTATCTGACTTCTGACAAAGATGTACTATTGCGTTGCTTTATTAAATTAAGAAAAAGAAGCCCACAACCAAAAATAAAATGATCATTTTGGAGAAAATTTTAGAAATGTTGTTTTTGGCTTTCGTGTTCACGTGACTCTGTGATTCTTGGAGCTTTATATGACAGTGTCGTTTATTTGTTGCTGCAGACAGCTTCAAAGCTGACTGCCTACAGAACCAGAGTTGTTTTCTTACAACACAACACACGAAATCATGAAGATGAACGATGCCTCTTGATACTGACGTCTCTTCCTCACATTTCATGAACTCTCAAATATATCATATGATTCGTATCCAGGACCGATACGAACGATATATGCTAACATTAAAAGTTCCCAACAATAATTAGCTATTTCAATCAAACCACAAAGACTATTACTACTCAAACACTGACAGACCTCTAATTACTTCTCATTTTTTAAGCTTTGCGTCGTGCATCCAACACATTCTCAAACCAAGCTAAACGATGAACAAGCGTCACAACAGTCTCCTCAACCTCTAATGCTGGAAACAAGATTCTCCAGTCCTTTTTTCACTTATCAATTATCATATTATAATTCAAAATTCTTGTCCGTTGAGACAGTACATAAATGAAAAGTAAGTTTCTTAAGCACCAATCTCTGAGATTCAGCTCTTCTATAAACAAAAGATAACTTGATAGAGTTGCAAGTAACTCAAATCCAGGCTCCAACGATGAACACAAGTTTTTGCTTCTTTCCGTTTGCAGCTTCATCTGGTGACTCTAAACAGCTAAAGAAAACAAGGTAAAAAAAAACGACAAAACCAAAAGAGTCAAAGAGGATTCATGTCAATATACAAGCAATGTGGTTAGTCAAACCGTGACACACAAGGTAGAAAAACACTTTATTACCTGGACTTGTTCCAGTAGATTTTTGGCGCGCTCGTTGGTTTTGAAATGATCGCGAACAGGCTGAAGATATACAGGTATTGATAAGAACCATATTCATATAAATAATAAAAACTAATATGACTCAAAACATCAAAAGAACGATTGAAAGCTGAGAATATCATTATCATCATTCACAGAGGGAAGTACTTACTTGCAGCATTATATTCAATGCTTTTATCAAAGCTTTCTTCAGATCTTTATCACTCAACTCGCCACTCTCGTAGTCAGCAGCAATATCTTCAAAGCTTGTGAATGTCCTGAACAGTTTGGAAAAAGTTTCAAAGATCAGTCTGAGATAGAATGATTAATCAAATCCTATATAATGCGGCCAAGATTTAGTTTCCATCAACTCACTTGTTACCGCCATTCTTTTCAACCACGAACTCAGTGAATCGTGGTAGAACTAAGTATTTGACGTATTCAAGACACGGATTGCTTTCCACAGTTTTCTCTGGGCAATGAGCTTTGTTGATCTTCTCATTAACAGCATCCTAGAAAAAGACAAAAAGATAACTACACAAGTCAGGTACCTTCAAAAAAAAATTCTTCTCTGTTTTTTTTGTAAGTTCAGTTTACCTCATCATCTTCCATAAATATGGCAGATGATGGATTACTTTTGGACATCTTCTCTTGTCCTTCTAGAAGACCAGGAAGCATATCTGCAAAAAACAATGAACAACAGTTAAAACATGAGACGAGAAACACGGTGCAAGGAAGAAACAGAATATGCCAAGAAACATACGGTGGGACAAGATGATGGGTTTGTTTTTTCTCTTAATGTCATCACAGTACTCTCTTGCTAGCATGTTTACTTTCCGCTGATCCATCCCTAGCTGGCAGATATCAGCCTACACATGTAAAACAAATAAGCATCAATACCAATCAATAGAAGCGTGATATGAACCAAGAATGCATATATTAAAAAAAAGACGTACCTCAAGAAAGAAAATATCCGCACACTGCATACAAGGGTAAAGGATCTGCGCTGCACTTAGAACCTCGGTCTCACTACGTCCCATGATCTGCCCACACCTCAAGATTCGACGTAGGTTGTTTCTGCGAGCAATATCCAGCACAAGAGGCCAGTACTTATCTCCCTTACAACTGATCTCTTCTGAAGCCCAAAGAAACGATACTTTCTCAGGGTTCATCCCACCAGCTTGCCAAATCTCCTTGAAGTATTCACCAACGACTCTGATTTTCTCCAAGTCACCTCCCAGCTTGTTGTTCAGCTGAGCAAACCAATCTGCGATCCAGATTTTCACATGGCAACCAGCTAACGTCAGTTTGTTCACGTTTGTGACCTTCATCACTCCCTGGGCGATGTGCATCCTTCCAGATGGTTCAAACCCATCATAGCAGATTGGAGTAGGCTTCTTGGATAACAGATTCTTTAGCTCATCCTCTTGTATGCATTCCTCGCCAATACTCCTCACAATATTGTATTTATGCTCTGCCTCTTCGCTCATCCTGAATTGAATAGTAATGCTAATCAGCTAAAATAAAGATCCCAAAATAAAATAACACAACTCAAGTCACAAACCTATTCGATAGCAAAAAAGTAGATAAGTTGAATAGAAGAAACAACAACAAGATTACTCACTGTAAACCGGAAGCTGAGGATGGTGCGTTGACGGAAAGAGCCTCCATCTCCTTGGATGGAGCCGTTGGAACAACTCTGGCAGAGAGCAAGACAAAAAATCAGAAGATTACACCAATTTTTATTTTTGGTTTAAAAAGTGTTTTTAGCTAAGAGAGGTTTATGTGAAGCTAAAAAAAAAAAGCTAAGAGAGGTTTATGACATGTTGACGTTTAAGTGAAGCTTCTTGCGCTGTAAGTTTTTCTTTTACCTGTTTTTTTTATCCTACAATAGACATGACAAACCAAAAAGAAGAGAGAAATTCAGAAGCTGCGTATTAATGTCCAAGCAATAGTGACATAAGTAATTGGTGAGGCCAATATGAGTTCAAACTGTAAAGATAGATTTCTTACCTGGTTGAGCAGATTCTTGACCTGTTTGAGCAGATTCTTGGCACGATTGTTAGTTTCGAAATGATCACGGACAGGCTGCCATATGCGTAAAACAAAGATTAAACTTGTCCAGAAAAAAAAACATAAAGGAGGTTCTATATTCCACGATGATTCAGTTGGAACCATACAAAAGGGCAGTAAGCTTAAATGTTTACTAATACTATATATAACCGTGTTGTCGCTATAGAAAGAAATACTCACTTGCAGTATCTTATTCAATGCTTTCGACAGAGCGTTCTTTAGAACCTTAGGGTGCAACTTGTCGCTCTCATAGTCGGCGGCAATGTCTTCAAAGTTATTGAAGGTCCTGACATTTTTATATAATTTCATTTTAGCAACTTACTGATAGATAAACCGACAAAGACGCATGTATACTGAGAAAATCTGACCAAAGGGAGCAGAACAAGAAACTCAAACTGTCTAGAAAAATAGTAAAAAAACTCACTTGTTACCGCCGAACTCTTTATCTCGCTCGACTGTGAACTCACTGAACCATGGTAGGATGATGTATTTGACGTATTCTAGGCATGTGTTACCTTCCAAAATTTTCGGAAGGCAGAAAGCTTTCTTGCTTATCTTCTTATTAACTTCAACCTATAGAAGTAACGCTCATTAAACAACATTCAATAACTACAAACTCCTCTCTGATTTTTAAAACTTAGTGTGGAACTAGCTACTTTACCTCGTCATCGTCCATGAAGATGGCAGATGAAGGATCACTCTTACACATCTTTGTCTGCCCTTGTATAAGATCAGGAAGCATATCTAAAATACATCACAACTAGAGATGGTAAGAAACATTTGAAAAGATACACAGGATAACAGAAATCAAACAGATAGGAGAAATAAATTTACGGTGAGACAAGATGACAGGTTTGTTTCCCCTCTTAGTCTCATCACAATAGTCTCTTGCTAGCAGATTCACTGTTTGCTGATCCATCCCAAGCTGGCAAATATCTGCCTGCACAAGGTTCAGAATACGTTACAACAAAAAAGTCAAAACTTCGATGCACTTGATCAGAGCAGATCAAGGGTCAAGATGGATGAAACATTCGCTTCATTTGTCCCATTTTTTTGAAACAAATTATATATACATAGACCCCCAAATTTGTAGAAGAAAAATTTAGACCATCAAACTGTTAAAATCTTTATTAAATCGTCTAAACCCCCAAAATCTCAAGACCGTGCCTACACTTGATATGCATGGATCAGAGTAACAAAGTGTATATAGAAAATACCTCGAGGAACAAAGGGTCAGCACATTGCATACATACGTACAGAACGTGAGCTGCACTGAGCTCATCTGTCTCACAATGACCCGTAATAGGCATACACCTGATAGTAACAGAAACAAACACATGAAAGGCCCCATCATTAACAACTCAGATAGTACTAGCAGCGTAAATGAAAACGTGTGTAATACCTTTTTATTTTGGCGAGACTGTTTCTGCAGGCAATGTCCATCACAAGAGGCCAGTACTCATCACCCCTAGCATTAATCTCATCGGATGACCATAAAAACTCTACATTCTCACTGTTCATCCCAGCAGCCTGAAATATCTCCTTGTAGTATTCTCCAACGATCCTTATTTTTTTCAGATCACCTCCCAACTTGTTGTTCATAAACGCAAACCAATCTGCGATCCAAATCTTCACTCGGCAACCAGCAGATGTCAATTTTTTCACGTTCATGATCTTCATCAGTCCCTGCCAAATGGTTATAAATACTCTTAAGATTTAAACGCGCTAGAAGAAGCAAAAACAATATAAAATAGTTAAAACTCACCTGAGCGAGATGCATCCTTCCTGATGGTTCAAAACCATCATAGCAAACGGGAGCAGCCTTCTTAGCCAGAAGGTTCCTCAGTTCATCATCGTTTATGCATTGCTCGCCGACACTTTTAACAACATTGTATCTTCTCTCAACCTCCTCATCGCTTATCCTGAATCAATAGAACGCTAATCCGCTAAGCTAAGAAGTGCAAACGCTAATCCAATTTTTGGACAATATTAACGAATGATCTTTCTTTGTTTTAAACTAAAGGACTCGGCTTCTATCTTATAGTCGTTGGAGAAACTAGGCAAGAAATCAATTGACAGAACAGAATGGTTCCATACTTTGCTTGGATCCTACGTATAGGAAAAAAATGAAAACTGAACTTACTGTAACCCAGAGGCCAAGGAAGAATCCTGAGTTGGTGCATTATCGGAAGGAGCCTCCATCTCCGACGTATGAAGCTGTTTCTGAAAAACAGAACACAAAAACTGACTCAAATATTGCTTTAATCCTAAAAAAAAGACACTCTCTTGAACTCAACACAGATTGGAGTCAAAGAGAAGTAACAACTTATGCTCCATCCGATCTAATCTCCATTATCTTACTATCTATATTGTTCACAGAGCACTGTCCTATCTTCTTTTACGTGCTCAATGTCACCAACACAATATAATCTGTGCAAAGTTGGTAGCTTTAACTCATAACTCGATATGGGTTTCGTGTTTTTAGATCGATTACAATTTTGGAAGTTTGAAAACCGACGTTGATCATGAGTGGTCGTACTAGATAAACTAAATCTGGGAAAAGAAAAGAGAGACAAGCAGAGAAGTTGATTGAATAGCAAGACGAATAGAGCTTACCTATGAAGCCCTCTGCGATTGTTGCGTTCGTACTTCGTGTTCACTCTGGGAAAAAAAGAAACAGAGGAGAAGACCCTTCGTCACGTAATTTGAAGGAAGAAAAACAAAACCTAAACCGGCTAACTAGGGGTTTGTGTTGTTTTTTTGGGTTTTAACTTTTAAAGACATTTTGTTTAGTAATTAAAAGAATTGGTGGTTTATACTCGGACCGAATTTTTTTTTCTTTAGCCCAATTTTTTTTTTTGGCTTTAAAATGGAAAAGACAAATCTATAATAGAGTTTGAGGTTACTCAAATATATTTCTCTTAAATATTAATTTCTAGTTATAAAATAAAATAGAAAATTACTATTTCTTTTCTTGTTTATAGAGGAAAATAGCAATTTCTATTTCTTTTAAACAAAGCTTTACTTGCAGCAGAATCTTTATGCATGATGGATGTTATGTGCTTGTCTCTAAAGAAGTTTCCTCTTAGTCCTCTTGTTTCAAATATAAAACTTCTATTGTTTTGTATTTATAGCAACGCAAGACACGGAGCAGGGACAGTTATACCGCATCTCAACTTAACATCCCATGTGCAGTCTTGAAACCAATCTTCAACATGTGTAAAGAGATTAAAATGTGCTGCTGTTGCTTCTAGATTCCTCTGCTTGCAACACACTTTTACACATCATATACGTTCACAACTGGTTATCAGTATTCATACTGTGATACAATGTTTCTTTCTTTGCTTTTTTAGCTCTCCTCTCCTTATACGTTTAGCTTGTAAGCTAGCTACTTGGTGATCTTGGCTTGCATCAGAAATTTTTGTCGAAAGTGATATGTCCCAGTGATTGCAGGCAATATCAAGCACTAGCGCCTTAGGAAGGAACAAGTGGATATTTACAAGATTTCATGAGGTATAAACCCAAAAGAAGAGAGCGATCGAGCTTACTGCATTTAGACTGTAACCTTGTTCATAATATATTTGATTCTACATTGGTTTTATTTTCCTAAGACTTCTGAAGTTACAAAAACATTAGCCGAAACTTTGACTGAACTATTAACCCGTTCAACTAAATAGCTACAATAAATTTGTATGTTTTTTTGTAAGTTCTCTTGACCGTGTTTTAGGAAAAGAAAAAGAGAGAGTTCTCTTGACCACTCCATGAATTTTGTTAGTTTGCATATCTTTTTCTTGTGATTGACTGAAACTGAAAGTATATAAAAAAGCTTCCTTCCTTTTCAATATATAAAAGTATATAAAAAAGTTTTCATATAGAAAAGTATAAACCCTTCTTTGTTTGATCTTGTAATCATCCAAAACTAGATGCACAACATCATTCCGTTCTTTGTCTTTGTAGTAATCTTGGATGTGAACAAAACAAAACATTTTCTTGGATATAATAACTGAATATGTTTAGTTTAGTATTGATTGTGATGCAAAGAATCGAGAATTAACAGCTAATCAAGCTGTGAGCACACTGTCGATCGAAGAAAACAACAAAGTGATGGAATATATTAGTACGCTCTTTTGACAAAAGCAAATATTACAAGAAAAGGAGCGCGCGATCTTGAGAAGACACAGCAACATCGAACTGGGACAAAATAAAATATAACGAAATTTAGAAAATATATTAATCAGCTGACAAATATTTTTAGATATTCACCATTTTTTTTTGCAGCAACTTAATTAGAGAAGAGAAAATCATTTACAGTTCTACAAAATTCGCTAGTCCCTATGCTAATGCTTTTGCTTTTCTTGTTGTTTTAAACTGCCTCCCACAGGCAACATCGAAATAACACACATAATACATACACACATATATGTACTATACACACATATGTACTCAAATATTTATGTGTTAGTAAACTATAAGAAAATTAGTTTGTGTGTATGTATGAGTGTGTGTGTAACGTATATGCAGTTAATGTTTTGTCAAGATTTCCAAGACAAACTCCTCTTTAGAAAAAAAGAAGAAAATAGTAAATTCAATATCCGTCAAACACGAAATAAATTACAAATATTAAAATTTTAGAGAGCGGATATTCGATCCGATCCGGCAATATATAAGTACATGTATATTTTGATTATATTTAAAGTTTTAATTGTATAAAATTATATAATTATTATTCTGACATATGATTTGATAAATTTTATTCACATTATTACTTACTACGTATGGACCTCTGCGTTGCACGGGTTTTGATTGATGTTTTAATTTCATGAAACAAATAAAAGTGAAAAAAATAGAGCGATTGTAGAATTTTGTACATATTTATTAAAACTTATTTAAGGAATATAAACATGTTTTTTCAACGTAAGTTTAGTTTGTATTTATGTTTCAGTTATTATAGCGTATAAGAGCATTTCTAGTGAGAATATTTAGAATGATTCTTATCATTTAAGAAAAAGAAGAAAACATAATTAAAATACGAAAGAGAATAAAAAAAGTCCACATCTCTCAACTCTTAAGGATTTGTTGTAAATCTACAAAGACAGTTGTTATACTACTAACAATATTAATTTTCTTAGAAAAATTTAATTTAATAATACAAATATAATATTGATCTTTTTTTCTTTTACAATCTGTAACATTTTCCAACCGATAATCATGCTCTAAGTAGTTATATCAGTTTTTATTTAGGCCAAGAGAAAAAAATCAGATCTGAAAATTCAAACCAAACTCAATCACAAAGAAATATGAGTTACAGTGAAATACAATGAATTGAAAATTGAATCAAGCTTTTTTAATTGATGACAATGTTATACACATTTTTATGTTCTTAATTTAACATTTGTATTAACTTTCGAAGTTATTATCATTTATATACTTTTTGCATGGTCTATTCACATTTAAAGTATCTCTAATCCAACTATATATATATTTCTATATTTTTTTGTCGATTTTTTCCTAAAATATTGAAACTCTTTTTAGGCGATGAGTTTCACATAACTCTATTATAGAGTTATCTACTTTAAGCAAAATTATAGTGAAAGTTATTTCAGTTTCTATATTTAGAGACAAAAGTAGCACATCTCTATATTTTCTTATAAAAATACAGAAATTATATTACAAATCCTAAATTGAATCAAATCCACCAATATAATATAATGAAAATATAGAAATAAAAATTCAGGTGAACTGGAAATTATCTTTGTTGTTTAACCAATAGAAAACATTGGATCAATATTTTTGTCATGTAATTTAGAGGTAATAAAATTATTAATACCTTATATAGTATTATTTATATGGAAATGTTTTGATCAATATAACAATATATTAAATAATATATATATTAAATATTATATACATTTGATAATATATACTTTTTGTCATGTTTTTAATGATCATTGGATCAATATTTTTGTCATGTTTTTACCTTATAACTATTTAATAGAGAATATGTATTTTCTGGACGTGGGTTTACAAATACTAAAAGGGAAATTTCACTTATACCACTATTTTTAAGATCAATTTCCTTGCAATTAAATATTTATAAAAAAATATTTTAGAGAAAATACTAAACCAAAGAGAATAGTAAAAAGGTTCTTTTGCAAGGTCAAGTAAAAATATTTAATTGTAGTATTCCTTTTTTAAGGAATCTTATTTTCAAGGTCAAATAAAAATATGGGTTGAAGATAATTACAAAATCAGTAGACATTGGCTTAATATAAATAATTTCCTTATAAATAAAATAGTTACAAGATTATATTTTTCTTATAAATATTTAATAGTGATTTTTATAAATATACAATTATTGGATATTTATTTTCCTTTTTAAAAATCATAAACTTAAAATATTTTGTCATGTAATTTAGAGGTAATAAAATTATTAATACCTTATATAGTTTGATACTTCTTTGATTTTTTTAGCCAAAAATATATATGTGCGTGATGAAAACCATATTTCTGAATATCGATTGTGTGAGTAATATTAATGAAAATAACTTGTTTATTAAAGATTTATGGTGATAAATATGAAAATAAATAAGAAATTATTATTTTATACTGTAGTGGAGCTGAAGAAGGCACAATCATTAAAACAGGTTTGTGGTTTCATTTAAATATACTAAATTTGACGTCAAATACATCATTTGAATTCTCGATTTATCTAGATAATCTTCATTAAATATAACAAAAATTTGAGAATCATTTTCTTCATCTACTATTTTTTCTGTTTTGAAAATGAAAAATAATTTAGTTTAAAAATTTAATAATAGATCAATATGTATTAATATATTTATTTATGTGTAACCATTTATTGATAATATATTGATCAGTATAAATATAAATCAATAGTGTTAGAAAACATTAATCCTTAGTCAAATTACTTGACCAAGAGGACTTACACCGAAAGATAGTTATATATAAGAAGATTATTTTAACAATTCTCTTTTTTTATAATTTTTTTAAAGGAAAACTAATTGTTTTATAATTCGGTGTCTTTAAAGTTTTTTATATAATTTCTTGCACTTTAGTATTATATAAATTTTATTTTATAATAAGTATCAATAATTTTAATTTATAAGAACCATTATTAAATATTGATAAGATTTTTTTACTTAAATAGTTTCTTGTGTTTTAGGATTTTATAGTTCTTTTAAAAAAATACTCTGTTCTTTTATAATTTTATTTTCAAGAATAAAAAAAAGAAAATTAAGATTTATTTTAAAAAAAGAATTAAATTCTTATATTTATTTTTTTAAATGGTATTATAAAAGGAAAACTATTATTAAATGTTTTAATAGTGTTTTATATATTTATGATTTTTTTTTGACATATGTCACAATCTTAAAATATTTATTTACATGTTTGATGACCTTATGATCATATTAATTAGAAACCTTAAAAACCAAGAAAAACAATTGTATAAATATTTTAATTTTATGATTTTTTTAAAAGGAATATAAATATACAATAATTGTATATTTATAAAAATCACTATTAAATATTTATAAGAAAAATATAATCATGTAACTATTTTATTTTATAAGGAAATTATTTATATTAAGCCAATGTCTACTGATTTTGTAATTATCTTCAACCCATATATTTATTTGACCTTGAAAATAAGATTCCTTAAAAAAAGAATACTACAATTAAATATTTTTATTTGACCTTGCAAAAGAACATTTTTATTATTCTCTTTTGTTTAGTATTTTGTTAACTAAAATATTTTTTTATAAATATTTAATTGCAAGGAAATTGATCTTAAAAATAGTGGTATAAGTGAAATTTCTCCTTTAGTATTTGTAAACCCACGTGCAGAAAATACATATTCTCTATTAAATAGTTATTTATAGGGAAATGTTTTGATCTTTTACTGTTTTTTAAAAACCTTTGAAAAAGGAAAACTAACTTTTAATTTTTTTTTCACAATTTTCTTTGGTTTAGTGATTAACATGAAATACTATTTGAACCAAAAAAAACATGAAATACTATAGAATATTTTTATAAATATTTTGAATATTTAATTTGCAAGGAAATTAATATTAAAATAATGTTTGGATTTTGTAAAACCACGAAACAAAAGAAATATTATATATTAAATAGTTATTTATATGGATTTATTTTGATCTTTTACAGTTTTATTAAAGTCCTTTTGGAAAAGGAAAACTAATTTTAAATAACTATTTATTCTTAAATATTTATTTATATGGAAATATTTGGATCTTTTACATATTTTGTTGTTAAAGACCTTTTAAAAAAGGAAAACTAACTTTTAAATATTTTTTTTACAATTCTCTTTGGTTTAGTATTTGCTTAATATGAAATACTATAAAATATTTTTTATAAGTATTTTCATAATTTGCAAGAAATTAATTTTAAAATAATGTTTTGTATTTTCTATAACCACGAATACAAAAGAAATACTATATATTAAATAGTTATTTATATGAAAATATTTTGATCTTTTACAGTTTTTTGTTAAAGACATTTTGGAAAAGGAAAACTAATTTTAAATAATTATTTATTCATAAATAGTTAATTATATTGAAATATATATTGATCTTTTACTTTTTTTTATTAAAGATCTTTTGAAAAAAGGAAAACTAACTTTTAAAATTATTTTGGTTTAATTTTTTTATAAAAAATATTTATTTAACACATGTCGCAATCTAAAATATATAACTGACATGTGTCGCGATCGTGTAAATTAGTAACTTTGAAAACTAAGCTTTATATAATAAGATATATAAAACTAGTACATAAAAGAAATAAAAAATTTTTATGACAATTATAATTTTTTTCTTAATTTTTGTGTTAATACTAAGTTTAATTTTTTTACAAAATATGTAGATTCACTAATTTTTTAGTTTTTTATCTTATATATCATGTAAAAATATATTACACAAAAAAAATCTGCGTCAAAATTTGAAGATTATTTGTATTAATCAAAACATATGAGATATTCGTAAATATCTGCAAATATCTATTTATTTTTTGGATATCCGTTTTTCCGAAAATCAGTATTTCTCTGAAGCAAAGCAAATACAAAAATTAGATATTCGTAACATACGAAAGAAATCACAAATACCTTTAAAAACTCGGATATCCGGTCTGTACTCAGACCTAACAAAAGATAAGGTATGAGATCAGCTGACTCCACTACTTTTTTAAGACTATACTTTTTTTTACTAAGAAAATTATAAAATATTTATTTTTACCTAAAAAATGTATATTGATCTCATTAAAAATGAAAATTTATTTTCATTAAATTTGTTTTGACCCTAATACAAAATATTTCTGGCTCTACTACTGTTTATAACCATACTTGGTTGTAAATGACAGGGCTGATTACGACACTGGTTACGAAGATCATAGTATGCGGTGTAATATGGTTTTAATCATATAGAAACATTTGGTTTTAGATTTCCAACTATAACTTAATAGCCTCCGGTGGAATGTAGTTAACATCTCTAAAAGTATCCACCACTAATAGATTGCTCAACTGGGTGAAAGTTTTCTTTGGGTGCAAATGTTATAAACTGAGTGAATGTTAATTAAAACAAAACAAATAATACTTAATATATAAATGTTCTAAATATATATATATATATATATATATATATATAAACTAATAACGCTTAATATATAAATATTTTAAAATTTTCTCAAAAAATATAAATATTTTAAATAGTTTTATATATATATATATATATATATATATATACGAAAAACTTTAAAGTGGGTTTCGGTAAATTAATGCGTTAGTAGCATTTTAAAATTTGAGTAATACTTATATATATCTATCTGTATTTATATCTATCTATTATTTGAGAAGTGATTTAGCTTATGTGTCAGCTTCTCCTTAATTTTAGAACTTTTTGCATATTTGTCATATTCTCCATAATTTTAGGCTTGATCAATAATTTTCATAAATATTTTTTTCATATATTTTAATAATAAAAATATTTGAAAACATGACAATTACATTTTTTCACTATACAAATATTTAATATTATCTTATTTATTCATTAAATTTTTAATATATTTAGTGAATAATTCATTATTTAACTCATTACAAATTAATATTATTAAATTACCTTGAAAATAATAAAAACGTGTTTTTCAAAAGAAAAGATAATCCCATATATCTATCTTATGATTATTTTAGAACTAATTGCATATTTGTCATATTCTCCATGATTTTAGGCTTAATCAATAATCTTCATAAATATTTTTCATTTATTTTAATAATAAAAATATTTGAAATCATGATAATTACATTTTTTCACTATACCAATATTTAATATTATCTGATTTATTCATTAAATTTTTGATATATTTAGTGAATAATTCGTTATTTAACTCATTACAAATTAATATTATAAAATTACCTTGAAAATAATAAAAACATGTTTTTCAAAAGAAAAGATAATCCCATATATCTATCTTATGTTTATCTACTTATTTATTAATTTTATATACACATATAATAACTAGATTTATTAATATACTGAAATACTAAAAATAGTTTTACAAAATACAAAATAAATTAATAAGCTATAAAAAATTTGATTTATATTTGTTTGTTAATGTGACTTTTTGTAGTATTTTTTTAAATTATTATTACATTTGAAAAATAACATGTACTATTACATTTGCAAAATAACATGTATTTCTTATTTAAGTTGATCATTAATATTTATTTATTTTATTTTAAAAGTTTTTACGAGAATCATATTTAAAATATTTTAAAAATATCTGTTCCAAAAGAGAACATTTTCAAAATATTAATTTTTTATTTACAACATGTACCTTATATTATAAAATCAATTATGTTTACTTTTAATTTCTTTCAAGACTTTCACAAAGTTATGAATTTGTTTTAATAAAATTTCTTTAGAAGACTATTATATAAACAAATGTGTGATTCTATATTTTTTAATCAAATATTTTTCACAATAATTTATTTTAGTTATAATTATTAAATCTTGAAAGTTAAAGACCACTTCAAAAAATATGATTTAAAAATAAGGAAATATCATTTTATAGAAAGTAGCAATTTATATTTTGGAGTAAAAAAATATAAATTGATTATAACTTATTTTTCTCTATTATAGCATTTAGAAATTAAAATAACAATATATATGAAATATTTTTATCTTATACATTACATATTAATATTTTGTTTGTCAATATGGTATGTTTGCGTGTTTATTCAATTATTATGGGATATATTTTAAAATATAATTAGAATCAATATTTTAATTAAAAATGATTCATATAATATGTAAATTTAGGTCGGTTTAACATTATTGTGTTTTTTATTTATTTTGAGATTTGGATAACTTTAAAATTTTGACTTAAATTTTTATTAACAATTATGTGTTTTCTTATTTAATTAGATAAATGCTTTACAATTAATTAATAAAAACTGATTAAAGATAAGAATATATTTTAAAATAAATATTTTTTTGATATTTTAACTAATAGTATATTTATTAATAAATATTTATAAAAGAATTATATCCACAAATGCGGACAAATCACCTAGTAGATACTATTTAAAATTGTGTTCTGGTCATATAGAACAAATCGTTCGTCCATCGCACCTCATCTGCATGTGTGCGGCTTGTGCATTACGAACTTACGTTTTGCACTGTTATCACTTATCACTGAAAACCCACTAATTTATTCAGCTTTTAATGTAAACTAGGTGACCCACCCGCACCCTTTGCGGATATAAAACTATTGTATAATATCGATTGAGTTCAAATGTAGGAGAAAGTAGAACAAGTGAGAGTTTCAATGCTGAGACATGATTTGCGCAAACCTCCAAGATGCAGTAGAGGTGAAAATTGTTACTTTTTTGGTTTGGTTCGTTTGCTTAGTCCGATTTTAATATTTTGTTTTCAACTGAAGTAAGCCATATTTAGTCTGGTTCAGTGTGGTTTATGTCCAGTTTAGTTTATATTCGGTTTGGTTTGTTTTTTTTGGATCGATTTAATTAGGCTATTTGTCGCTTAATTTTTTAAAATAAAAATTATGTTTTAAAACATATATTATGTACACATAAACTATGTGAACTAAATTCAATATAAAACTAAAACAAAAACTAAAAAGTCACAAAAGTATATAAGAGTATAACAAATGAATGTTAACTGAAGTAAAAAAATCAACATCATTAGAAAAAAATCAGTGATGTATTAAGAAAATGTGATGTTGATTAAGAAAAAAAATCAACATTAAAATAATTTAATAGAAAAAATGTGAAAAAAATGTGATATAAATGTGAGAAAAGAAAAAACAAATGTGTTATTTTTATATTTCTGGTTTACTTCTCATATTACTTTTTTTAGAAGATCAAAATGTTTGAGATCTGTATGCAATATATTTTTTGCATTTAATGTCTTGCGCACGTTTTTGAATTAGAATATAAAGAAAGTGATTAAATATCGTGTGATCAATTTAGAAAGATTATGAAACACAATTTATTGACTTAATACAATGTAATATTAATTTGCAGAAATTTTGAAATTGCAAGGAATAAGGCATATTTATATTGTTAAGTCACTAAAATATATGATGATTTCCTATTCTTGTCTTTCAATACAAAATTGATGGCAATTTTTATTATAAGTATCAATTAAGTTTAGTCTTACAATATATGATTTAATTCATCATTTAATTAGCATTAAGTTATAAAATATATAAGGTAACTTAGAATATACGATTCAAGTATCTCTTTGCTACTTGTGCAAGTAACGTGACTAAGGGTTCAGATCAATTTATTACAACATTCTTCTTATGGCAAGTTTCCATAGCATTTTGCGCAAGTAATGCTATTTACATTAACACTTTCTTGTTTACAAGTAACACACAATCCTATATATTCGTGGTCTAGATCTTGTCATATTTATCTCTGAATTATGTAATGGTTCGTTTTAAATAAAATGAAGATATATATTATTTAGAAAGTTGGTCTCCTGAAACAAAGAAGTGTATTTTTAATATATGATAACCAAATAATTTATTCCAAATGGTCTATAGTTTTAAATTTGTTGTAATATATGGAAACATAATCCGTTACTTGTAAAGCTATACTTTTCTTTCAACCATTTCACATAAACGCTTGATAGATATACTTCAAAAATATCATCATTACTTACATAGAAAGGTAAGAACTTGTGTAAGTGAATTTTCTATATCATAATTATGCTTCCATATCTATCAAAATTATTATTATAGATTTAATCAACACTAAATTAGCGACTTGCATTTATCTTCGTTTCTAAGTTTTAAACTAACTAATGATATTCACATTTTTGAATATAATAGTTAGTTTAATTTGAACTTGTATATTAAGTGGGTTATTATGTAGTAATATAACCCACTCCATGACTAAATTGATCACAAATAATATAAAACTATAGAGCATTATATTTATAACACCAAACTTAATTAAACATGCATAGTAAAGTTCAAAAGCAAGCATAATTATACATAAACCGAGATACAATCCAAACTTAAACAGATAATTTAAAATAGTTTTAAAAGACAAGAGTTTGAGATTTTAGAAGTGAGATCAATCCCACAACCAAGCTTCACCCAGCTTGCGCCAATCGGGAGTTGGCATCTTCACCTCATTCATCCTCTCTTTTGCAATGTTGAGCTCAACTTCAAGCCTCTCCTTCTCTTTAACTGGATCATACACTTTCTCAATTTTGTCAAGTATCTCAGCTTGGCTTCAATCCTTTCAACCTGGACCTCCTCCAAATGCCGCGCCTTAACATCTTCATGACGCGCCTTGTAAATGCGAAGGAGAGCACGGTAATGATCAGTGTTTCCCTTTTGGCCTCATTGTAACCTTCCTGCCATGTTGATCCCGAGTCATCGTTCACACTTTCCTTCATCTTCAGATCTTTGGGAGTTGCCATTTAGTCTTGATTTTGAATGTTTGAGATTTTAAATTTTTAGTATATCCAAAAAGTATACAATAGATGAATATTCAAAGGATTAAAAACGCTATACAAATGTTTATCTTTGTATGTCTAAACAAAGAGGATCCACAACACAACAACAACAAATTGTAACAATAATCTAAAATGATATTAGTATACAAAATATTCATGTAAAACGGTTGTTGTTTATCAAAAGTCCAATCGCAATTTCATAACAAAATCCCAACCCACACTAAGATTTTTTTTTGTCGATAAGATTACAGACTCATGTAGACTCTGTAAACTAAACTGGTTGCTTTGTATTCATATGAACCAATATATCAAAGAATCTTAAACTATATAAAACAATATAATATTCCTAAACTTTGAACACTTGAATTATCAACATGCATATCTCATATATGAAACAAATTACATTCCTAATTACATGAATATTAAGGGATTAAAATGAGAGAAAAGAAAAATATGAACAAGTTACTCAGAGAAAAGTGGAGAGACAAAGTTTGGAGAAGTTGAAATGGTATTAGGATTTTCGACTTCAAGGATAAAAGACTATATATAGATAAAAACTTTTCCCATATTTATTATGAAGGCATTTATAAAAGTAATATTGCAAATGCTTATTACTTTTATAATATCTAAAATCATTACAATCATATATACATTCAAACTAAACATAAAATGTATCCAAAATTTATTTCAATCAATTTAATAATTCGTATTAGCATAAGTGAATAATTATTACCTTTTTAAAAAGGAAGGTTACCTTATTTGTATAGTTTACACTATTAATAAAAAGGTAATAAATAATAAATAATTATTGCTTACACATACAAAGGAAGGTTACCTTTCTCTCATTTGTTACATATAATAAATAATTATAATCTATTAATAATTTATTTTTTTATTTATTTAAATAAATACAATTTCACTATTATAAACATAGAAAGACTAAACTTGTAGTGTCATACATTTTCATCATTATAAACATAGAAAGACTAAACTTGTATTGTCATATTAATGTCTTATTTAAGTTTTTTATTTTGTAAATAAGGTAATACACTTTATACGAATCTACTAAATTTAATACAATTTATAACATACAAATAACTAAAGAAAGGAAAATATTGTGCAAGGTATGTATAACTAAAATAAGGTAAGTCATTAAAACGAAATGTATATTCTCAATAATTTGACATTATAAACACTTATTTTTCTCAAAAACAAATGTTGTTTCTTTTTTCATATCATTTTAAGAAATATTTAAATCATTTTAAATTGTCAAATATTTTAATTTCACCTAAATTTTTAAATAATGTTGTTGGTGGCTAAACATATATTATTTTTTTACCAGGATAAGAAATCACATATATATATATATATATATATATATATATGAAAATATGAAAAGAAAAAGACAGCAATGTTTAATCAAAATATATGTGTATATATGTGTATATATGTGCATGTTTTCAATATTTTACATTTTTAACATATTTTAGACTAAACTTGTATTGTCATACGTTTTCATCATTATAAGCATAGACAGACTAAACTTGTATTATCGTACCAATGTCTTATGCAAGTTTTCACATATGAGATATTCGTAAATATCTATTTATTTTTCGGATATCTGTTTTTCCGAATATCAGTATTCTATTGAAGCAAAACAAATACAAAAATTAGATATTCATAACATACGAAAGAAATCACAAATACCTTCAAAACCCGGATATCCGGCCTGTGCTCAGGCCTAACAAAAGATAAGGTATGAGATCAGCTGACTCCACTACTTTTTGAAGACTATACTTTTTTTACTCAGAAAATTATAAAATATTTATTTTTACCTAAAAAATGTATATTGATCTCATTAAAAATGAAAATTTATTTTCATTAAATTTGTTTTGACCCTAATACAAAGTGTTTCTGGCTCCACTACTGTTTATAACCATACTTGGTTGTAAATGACAGGGCTGATTACGACACTGGTTACGAAGATCATAGTATGCGGTGTAATATGGTTTTAATCATATAAAAACATTTGGTTTTAGATTTCCAACTATAACTTAATAGCCTCCGGTGGAATGTAGTTAACATCTCTAAAAGTATCCACCACTAATAGATTGCTCAACTGGGTGAAAGTTTTCTTTGGGTGCAAATGTTATAAACTGAGTGAATGTTAATTAAAACAAAACAAATAATACTTAATATATAAATGTTCTAAATATATATATAAACTAATAATGCTTAATATATAAATATTTTAAATTTTTCTCAAAAAAATATAAATATTTTAAATAGTTTTTTAAATAAATATATATATATATATCTTAAATATACGAAAAACTTTAAAGTGGGTTTCGGTAAATTGATGCGTTAAGAAACATTTTAAAATTTGAGTAATACTTATATATATATCTATCTGTATTTATATCGATACTATTTAAAATTGTGTTCTGGTCATATAGAACAAATCGTTCGTCCGTCGCACCTCCTCTGCATGTGTGCGGCTTGTGCATTACGAACTTACGTTTTGCACTGTTATCACTGAAAACCCACTAATTTAGGCAGCTTTTAATGTAAATAACTGCTTCATATTTACCATTGATAAATCATAAAATTAATGTAACTCCCAAAAAACATTGATCTAGCGCTATTCTTTCTTAATATGTTTGGTTCATGGATATCTCATATGATATGTTGACTGAATTATTGATTGATGCCAAAAAGATATACATTGATTGAAATAAAAATAATCGAGCATTGTGTATATGCAATTTAAAAATTGCAAACATGAAGTAAGAAGTAATATGATTTAGTTTCGATACATATAGATGATAGACCCAAAATTTCATTTTATTATTTTATTAGAACAAAAGTGAAAAAGCAAAGATAATTTAAGGAAAGAGACGAGAGTAAAGATTGGAAATGTGAACCCCTTTGGAGTTGGCAGTGAGTGAGATGGAACATCACATGCAATGCACTTATGCTCTCTCTTGTCCCTTTCCTCTTGGAGCTTTCATTCTCGAAAACCTTCTTCCCAGTTTTTTCCTTGTGACTCTACATTAACCCCACTTCTTTTAATTCCTAAAGTTTCTATTCAGGACATTGTGATGTGATGATTTGAATTCCCATGCTCACATTCTCGATCATGCTTGGACAATGGCTACAATTTTAGAAAATTTGTGCATGTTGTTTCCAAGACTATCGTAGCTGCCAAAACCGCGGTTTAATTTTGTGACGTCAAATAATATGGAAAAACTCCTATACGATAATCATTTGGTTTAAAACCTTCGATATTTTGATTTTAGAGAACTGTATATGTTTACTTCTTATCTTGTTGGGCATTGCTGAATGTATTATCTCTAAATATTGTAAGCAATCTCTTGCATTATTACTAACATCTCAAAAGGTGCAACTAGTACTATTATAGGGAGAGTATCATATAATAATACCAAACCGACGCGTATAAAATATAGTGAGTTTGTATAATAGATGCGTATAAAATATGATATGTCGGAATATATAAATTAAAATAAAGAGTTGGAAGTGGGATTAATAGGGTGGTGTGGATCTAGGGATTCTCTCCAATTCCACAATATGCAAAAGAATGTCACTTATCGTGATGAGTGATGTTCCTCGATCCCTCTGAAAGATTCACCTGTTACATTCTCCTTTATTTATTTATTTTTTGGGACAACACATTCTCCTCTACTGTCTCTATCTTTTTCGTCTTACATTTTTGGTATATATACACTTTAATTTATTGTAAGTTAATATGACCTGTGTTAGTTAATGCACCATGTTGGATCTTTGATTATCTGGTTGGTTTATAGTTGTCGAATCGGGTATTAGAATTAAGATCATCGAATAGCTAGTTTTTTTTGTAAACAGCATCAAGAATAGCTAGTTTATTTCTACCTAGTTGAATAGCTAGTTTATGCATTCAATATTCAATTGTTTTTTTTTAAAAAAGGGCTAATATTGAACTGTTTTCTCATCTAATTGTATTTGCTAAATTCATGATCTACTCAACGAAGCTTTCTCATCGTATCTTTATATTTTACACGACGAACGTAACTTTTCTAGTCAATTAATTAGATACAAAATATCTTTGAAATCAACAAGATAGCCAAAGTGTCTTATTATATATTTTTATGTTTATGAATTTATGAAATAAGAAACTTTTTTCATCAAAGTCGGCTACGGATCTCATGTTATTTTCCAACCCGAACTGGTGTTAAATTGTTGATTTTTATGATATGTTTTAGTAAAATAAGCCAGTCTTAAGGATCATTTTTAATACAATGGTACGATGGTATGTTGAACATCTCTGCAGCAAATTTTAAGAAAAATATGTATGTAAACTACAACTAGAGAAAGCCCTAGTGATATTTATATATAGTTAAGTTAATGAATAGTGGCACAAATAACAATGTTACAAATAATATTAAATAAGGTGCTTAAAACATCTGTCAAGAATCTTTGTGCTTCAATCTATGAAAGTTAAAACCGTAATAATATCCTCAGTAGCCAACAGCTCCCTGTCTGTCCACTGCTGGCTTCAGAAGGATTCTCTTTTAAATAAAGTGAAGAAACAAAGAAAGACAAAGGAAATCAAAAGACCTTAATCAAGAAATATATGCTTGGCAACTGTGACCAAAAGAACAAGATGCCATCATCATCTCTCCCAATACCAATCCACTGGTCTCTCTCTCTCTTCCCTTTTGCAATTGCATTTTATCTCTCTAAATAATATGACTCATTTATATTTTATTTCTTAGCTTTTGGATTCGAATAATATCCCGTTGTCCTCTCTCTTGCCTTTAGTTAAACCACACGATCTAAACTCCCCTTCTCTTCCTCTCTTCTAAGGCTAGTATGCAGAGCAAGAACATGATTGTGGCTCCCTCTCATCAGCAGCAACAACAACAGCAACCTCATCAACCGCAACTTAAATGCCCCCGTTGCGATTCATCAAACACAAAGTTCTGTTACTACAACAACTACAGCCTCTCTCAGCCGCGGTACTTTTGCAAGGCTTGCAAGAGGTATTGGACACGAGGTGGGACCCTCCGAAACGTTCCCGTAGGCGGTAGCTACCGGAAGAACAAACGTGTGAAGCGACCAGCAACCGCTGCCTCCATGGCCTCGACGACTTCTTCAATCCTTAATAACTCTCATGGTCATCAGATCTCCCAGTTCTCATCCACGAATCATAATCCTTTGTTCTATGGTTTATCAGATCATGTGAGTAGTTGTAATAACCTTCCAATGATTTCTAGCCGTTTCAGTGATTCATCAAAGACTTCATCAAATGGCTTAGAGAGTGAGTTTCTGTCACCTGGTTTTAGTGGTCTTAGCGCTCTTGGATTAGGATTTCCACATCATATGAGTCATGACCACACCATCAATGGAAGCTTCATCAGCAACTCTACAACAAACAAACCATTTCTTATCTCGGGTCTATTTGGATCATCGGTATCTTCATCTTTCTCTACTCTTCTCCAGCATCCACACAAGACCATTAACAATGGTGGTGAGATGATGGGACAGTCCCATCTCCAAACCCTAGCATCGCTTCAACATGTTGGAGCTAGCACTGCGGATATGAATAAAGAAGGGAAGCTTGATCAGATCTCCGGGAACACTAGTGGGTTCATGTCATCATCATCTCTAGATCCTTCAAACTACAACAACATATGGAATAATGTCAATGGAGCGTGTCCTGATCCGAGAAACAATGACGTTGGCTCCCTTACCTCCTTGATATAAACCAAATTACTTATTGGTTGTAGGATCTATAACTAGTTAGGGTTTCATCTTCATCATTTTTTTCTTTATGTTTTGAGATGAGAGAAGAAGCTTGGATCAGAGAGATAAAATCAGGGGTATTGTTGATCTTGGCCACTACAAAGCTCCCTCAGATCCTCTTCATCTCACCATCTCCATCATCTTCCTTCAAGTTGCTCAAGAAAACAAACGAGGCTCAGGATTGGTTCAAGGTTTAATGCTATGTTCGACTAGTATTAAGTTCACCCAAGGTAAATTATTAGTGTATGTAAATTTTATGGTCCTGACTTTCAGTCATCTTGTTTCCATATGTAATTCGAAGGTCCACCACATAGGCTACTGTTTCTTTTCACTGGGGTTGGGAGGGTATATTTGGGTTAATTTGAGTTTCTCATGGAGTCCGAGAACTCAATAGTCTTTTTACTTTTATATAATTTTGTAGTTTCACCTTTCTTCTTCGGGTGGCTTTCATTGGGTATACAAACAGAGGGAGGGGTGTTGTTTGTGTTGTTATAACTTTGGTTATTTATGTATGAGTTATGTTATGAATGTTCTTATTTTATATATATTACATTTATATCTATATACAATCACGATAGATATGGGACAAAAGTACATTGGATGACTTGTCCAAAAGGAAAAATTCATTTGGCTAATGTCAAATGGGAGATTCATGAATACGAGAAAATTCGCAGAAACGACAACCGTGGATACAAATAGTCGAGAGATATATTCAACATATATGCACTATACATGTATATATTTAAACCGACAAAGAGAACAAACATGGTTACAGATTTTATCTCCAACTCAATAGTTATGTCATAGTGATGATTTTGTTCTTTAGCATTTTGGCTACAAGCTTACAAGTCTTGGTTCGATATATGTAACCAAGCTATATACACAAGTTTTGGTCCACACTTGGAGTTTACTGAGGTGTCTTTGTAAAGTGGGCACGAGTTCGTTACCAGTTTCTTCATATCATGTTCTCGGCAATGTTATATTCTTTTCGTGCACGAGTTGGAGATTATATGTATTCGTTAAAACTGTAAGTCTCGTTTAGGTTTGGACACATGGACTTTATCATTTTTGTGCCGTTGATATACGATCAAATTCCAATTATCACAAGATTGCATAGAATGTCATGACTTTCCGCTAACTCCCTCTTTGGTATCCTAGCATTTACATATAGAGCGTAGCACGCGGTTCCACGTATGCATCGAAGCTCATGGAAAGCATCAGACGGAAGTTCAGCGATTTTGACCTGATTATTTATAGATTTTGATGCTTTTAGCGATCCGCATATATCTTTTCTGTGTGTGTTTAATATAATTTCTAACATCTTCAGAAAAATCAAAAAGCAAAGGACTACTGTTTTAGTGTTCATACTTCATAGTAACTAAATTATGCTTGATGAAATGTAAGACATATGAGGAAACGTT
This sequence comes from Hirschfeldia incana, assembly GCA_026261945.1. Lineage (NCBI taxonomy): Eukaryota > Viridiplantae > Streptophyta > Magnoliopsida > Brassicales > Brassicaceae > Hirschfeldia > Hirschfeldia incana. The sequence continues at coordinate 1,299,443 of JABCMI010000069.1, forward strand.
TGACAACAACAGGTCGCAGGCGTCGATAATAGTTTTAAGAACAGAATCTACTATACTATTCGCGGTTCAAGTGTTTTTTTGGTTAGTTTATCATTTTTTTCTTTTTTTCACATCACTCCAAATCCCATCTACTATCCGCGGTTCAATGTAATTGATCATTTTTTCCCAGAGATCTGATCGCAAAGTGAAAAGTGCAAAAACTCTCTATCACAAATCACTTCTCCCACACGCGAAGGTGTAGTTTGATTTGGGCTTTGATGGGCTTTTCTATCAAAATCAACTTTAACTTGAGATCCCAACCGAACCACCAAATTATTTTTCCCAGCCATTGCATTTTTCGTTATTGTCACGTCATTGCGACAAAACCTCCTGTTTTGATATGTGATCACAGAAACATTTGACTCACAAAGAATGTTTGAGATGTCGTTCATGATTTCAGATTTGCATGTGGATACATCCAAAACTCGTACTCTTGGTTTAGAAATTTAAGCATGAAGCCTTCATATATATGGTTTCTCATCAATTAAAAGTTGTAGCAACATTTTGTTGCTGACATAAGAAATACGTTTTCAACTTACTAGTCCGATCGACTTGGATCCTTAGACTAACTAATCTCAACCATATAACCAAAACATTTGCTGCGTTTGTTTTGAGATAAAATACAAAAGAGAGATCAAAGAAGAAAAGAGGTTCCAACTTGGGCCCTCACGTAAAAACAAATGCTTAAGGGTACTAAAAACATCATGATGTAACAAACAAACGGAACTTAATATATGAACGGAACGAAACGAAACAGAACAAAAGGGCAACAACAAGATATTATCAAAGAATCAAAAGCTTATATGCATCATGATGATGATTGAATAAAAAAACAACAAAAAGTTATATAAAACAAGAATCATGCGAATAACATAGGGTGCGTTAAGAAAGAAAAATCATTTAACGATCAAGAATGAGGAATGAAGATCGAACGGTGTTGAATCAAAATCCTCCACTCTATCATTTTGTTTCTCATTTAGCGTACCTGTAGCAATGCGTGATCGCACTGCATCCACGCCTGTAAGGATTGTTCCTTCTTCTCTTCTTGCAATCATAGTAAGATCGGCCACGTCTATTGCAAGGAACATTGTTCTTTTTGAGTGCATCGTATCCAATGTAACGACGTCCTCTAGCAAGCTGACGACGGTTTGTCTCTGAGTCCATTAGAGATTCGAGTTCATCGTCGTCCCCGATGCAACCTTGCCCGTTGATGCAGGATTTAGTCAATGGATAGGTTGCATTGACGGATTTGGCTACCATAGCTAAAACCAAGAGGCCAAAGATGAATAACAACTTGACACCACCCATTTTGTATAGTTTTTCTTTTGTATAGATGAGCTATATTATTACTGTTGTGCTTGGTATCTTCTACGCCCTTCCTTGTGAAAGGAGAGGGAGAAATAGAAGTATGAGAGATTGTGCAGAAGAACAAATGAAAGGTTGGTTTTGTTGAGGATAAAGAAGGGTTAGTTTGTGGTGGTTAATTATGTTACTTTGAGGGTTTTAACCTCTTTTTCAGGTCTTATTTGCTAAGTTTTATTTGGCTCTCCTCTTTGTTCGGCTAGCTAGCTTTGTTTTGTTATATTAATCAAATCCTCAAATTAGCATGTAAACGTTTATCATCAGTATTGTAACCATTTTCAAAAAGCTTAAGAGTGCGCAAGATAACGTGTGGATCAATTGAATCCTGGTTCCTGAAAATATATGGATCATATATAGGATCTAAGAGCATCCCCATTGGATATATAGAATCTTTTATAGTTTCTTAAAAAATAAATAAAATAATATCGTCATCATATAAGTAAATTTCAGTTATTGTTAATAATTCAGACCACTAGCAATAAAACATCTGGGCAGAAGAGTTTTTAAAACTTGGAGAAGGGTTTGGTTCAGTCACATCACTCTTCTTTTTTGTATTTTTTTTTTATTTTTCACCTGCATGAACCTTGTTAGATACTGTCAACAATGCTCCTCTAAATAAGTGCATCCATAGTAAAAATCTCAACTAGAATTTGACAATAATAATAATATTTTAATAGCAAACAAAAATATCATAACAAAAATATTTTTAAATTTTTGAAAGATTCATGTCAAAAAAATTTAAATGAGAAATTTGGACATAAATCTTTGAAAAAACTTTTCTATTAAAATATTTTGAGCGTTCCTATTTTTTTGTTGAAAAAAACTTTCAATTTAAAAGTACAACTATTACAAAGATAAGAGTTATAGTGAGATAAAGTTTGCACGAAACAGATTTTTCGTGTAATATATAAACCCTATCTAAACAAAAGTAGAGACTAGTAATGACCGTTAAATGGCGGTAAAGATATATAGTAGCTAGCAAGACGAACCACAGCCATTGCGACCATGCTTCCCCCTACCTCACACTGTACTCCATTCCATATTTTGGTATTTGATCGGAGGTTTTGATTCCCTCCCATCTTTTGTCAAACTGATAGAGTCAGGAGACACAATCTCAGCTTCATCACATTTCCTAACGCTGAAATTGAGAAGAACTCTCAAATGCAGAATGTATAGGTATTGTGGTAATCAGATCAACAACTAAAGATTCAATGACATCGTTGTTGGTAATATTAGATGGATAACAATTATAATCGGAGAAGAAGTAGGAGTAGATTGTGAATCTACTAATGTGGCAGTAGAACTGGCTGAGATAAGCGGAGCAACAGGCGTCTGTTGATGTGAGGGAGAAGAAAAAGATATTGTAGTAGTCTTTGTGCTGTCTGTGCATACCTCAGAAGCAGCAGAAGGAAGTGAAGTAGAGTCATGAACTGTATCAACCTGAGAATATTAAATGTGGATAGTCTAGTGTTGGACTTTTTGATCCGTCAAAGGCAAACTCTGTGTCGGTTCTTCAGCTCATACATGTAAACACATCTTTGAGAAATATATTTCATTTCTTAAAACTTCATCTAGTCTCATGAATCTCATTAGTTCATTGGATCATATTGCATTATATTATTAGTTGATCTTATGCTTTCCGATATTTTTGATCGGCTAAGTTAAAACCCTTTTTCGTCTATGATTTCAAGAAACGATGTACTGGAATTTAATTGAATCCATATTCGGGGAAACTAATGTAGATATCTAGAAACTTATAAAATGGTTCCGGTGAACTTGTATCATGAGTTAACAATACAGTGACATAAAATACAATAAATACGTCTCACTTTAACAACAATGTAAAGTTGAGTTGTTTTAAGGTATATTACATATATAATCGTGATGCCATGAGGATGGACTATAACAAAATGTTTCATTCACCTGTCAAGGCCATTTGGAGCGAGCCTATACAAGCACAACGTAACTATGACTGATTGACTGGCGATGGAAACATTTTCTCTAGTCAAAGGCGTACCTATAAGGTGGAAATGTTATTTGTTGAAAATGAGTTTGCTCCTGTGGCTAAGTTTATTTTGGGTTACCGATTCGAGAAGAGAAAAAGAAAACTCATAATGATTTGGGACTAATTTCGTCAATTTAAAATCACTATAAATAATAAGTGAGATTGGCAAGGAGAACCACAAAACATATCCTGCTCAAGATTTTTAGACTAACCACAATTTATAGTTTTTGTTAAGATTTTCTAGGGTTCTATATTGATTTAGATCGTTTTTCCTACAAGGCGACAATAATTTTGTTCTAAGGACCACACTATGTAATTTTTCATTTTAATCACATCAATAAAATATTCAAAACCCATGACTTATATTTTTAATATCTTTACGTATATACTAAATTTAAAGTTCAACACTATTATACTTTGTTGAAAAATAACTACTAGATGATAACCCGCACGCATGCGCGGAATAATTTTTTTTTTTTTTTTTTTTGTCGACCACGGAGTAACATTTGTATTTTTCATTTTACAATCAATAAAAATTATAGTGTTACAAATGTTAAAACTATTTAATAAATAAACATTCGTATTTTTTATACGAATGTTTATTTATTAAATAGTTTTAACATTTGTAACACTATAATTTTTATTGATTGTAAAATGAAAAATACAAATGTTGGTCTCTCGTTGTTGAAGAGTTAACGTATTATAACTCATTTTAATTATTTTAAAGACTTCATATGTACAAAAGAAATTAAGTTTTGCGGCTGATGCAAATCACCAAAATCATATAGTCGAAATCGGTTGTAAGATGACGAAAGTGGGTTAGGTTTTTTGCTCTCGATTATTTTACTCTTGACTCTTCATAAGAGATTTCATTTTCTACTTCTATAAATTGTGTTTTTATTCTCGTTTCGATTTCATTGATATGAGTTTTGTTTTTTTCAGCTTATTTTATGGCTTTCATTAAATTGCATAAATGTTAATTAAAAAAATAAACATATGTAAAAATTAGTTTCACTCTAGATACATATCTAAAAATCAAATCTTCACTTGTAATCATAGAGCCTGCGATCGATAGAACACACGGAAAACGAATTCATCGACGATGAATAACCCGACCAAAGGGTTTTGAGACCGGTTGAACGTCTCTAAAGATGCATGGATCTTCCGACGTTGCAATGAGTTTTTTACTATTTTTAGTAATTTATAGTCGTTTAAAAAAATCAAAATGTAACATATAAAAAGAATATAATTTTTTATTACATGCTTAATATGATTGTTTAATTTAATTTAATAATATAAAACTAAACAAAAAGGAAGGATATAAAAATCAATATATATATATATATATATATAAAATTCATAATCATTAGTTGTCATATATATGTTAATCATATTAGGTAATTTCGCAGATTTTATTTAAAGAAAAAAATTATTTAAGGAAATTACGTAACTTTTAATTTGATAGTTAATTTAATTAAAACTATATTATATATTTATATGGACCAGTTTATTTTTCTAAGGATTCTAAGAATCATTTTAGTGATGACACGTTTTTATAAAAATATGTTGTAATGATCCAAGATTAATATATAGAAGATATCAAAATTCAGGACCGTCTAACATCACATGCAAGTGGAGCGGTAGAACAAGACTCGAATCAAAATATATGAAAGATAAGAATTTTTAAATATATATATATATATATATAAATTATGAGATTTATAGACATACTATTAAATTTAGAGATTTATTTTTAAAACAGATGTCAAATATAAATAAAAAAGACATATACTTTTAGAACTATTATATTACATTGTTAAATATACCTTTAATATTTTTTGAACAAGATCTAAAAATAATTTGAGACGGTACTGGCAAAATTAATAAATAAAGAGTCAAGAGTTTTCTGCTTGACTGGCATTTGATGAAATGAGAGTAAATGATTTTCTCATTCAAAATTTCTGGCTATGACAACCAGTCCCAGACATAATGTGACAGACTCACGAATAGAAGGAAATGGAATTTTTTTTCAAACGTCTCGATAGTTTTTTTTTTTTTTGAACTGAGGCTTTCTATTAAAATACGTCTCGATAGTTTTTAAAGACTTACTTTGTAGTTTGTACGTACTACGTAGACACCATCAAGTGGGTGCTTTGAATAACTATAAATAAGAAATAGAAGGCGATAAAAAATAACGCAGATGTATGTATCTATCATCAAATATCGACATCAATCACCAAAGATACTTCCTTTCTTTAATTATTTTTATTAAAAATTATAAAGAGAAATTGTGCTGGTATATTTTCATTCAATTGCGTGCATAGTTTGTCTTGGTTTTAAATTCCAATGGGTCCAATCTATAACAAACGAGACACGTCATTTTTGAGGTGATGTCTACTGTCTAGTGACAAATATTGTGATTTGTTCACATATCAATTTCTAACTAAACTTGTCTAATATAAATTAAGATCTAGGTGAAGATTTCGTGGAAAAACATTTCATCTTTAATATATAATAGTTTAGATTGTCATACATGACTAACAAAAAAAAACACTATTGTTCGTGGAAATCTGACCAGCAGATACATGCATTTTCGACAATTCATAACCTACAACTACAATAGTTCCAAATGAAACATTATATTCAAAGTATCTGAGATTATGAGATTGGTCTGTAGTATATATTCAATCCGTTTCAATTTAATTATTGTTATAAAATATTCTTTTGTGACAAAATGAATATCACTTTATAAGTTTAATATAATTTTTATTGATTAATTTATTTTATCCTTAACTAAAATTAGAAAACAGTAAGTACTATTAAATTTCAGTATTCATATAAAGATAAAATCATTTTTTTAAACTTTTGTGTGAAAATTTAACGATGAAGAGAGTATTATTTTTCCTTTAGTATTTATTCAGCGAAGAGCTTGTTTTAATCTATAATTGCATAATATATACCGATATCAACTGTAGTTGTGTCATCATAGTGTTCAAGAAAATCTAGTATTATACAATCAAAGTCCACAGTTTCAACTTTGATTCCAAACTGCAAAAAAAAAAGGATTTCAGACTCGTAATTATCATTGCAGCTTAAAGCAATTATCATTTTTGAAGGTTGGAAATAAATGGTCATGGATAAAAACTTAGGTAATTTAACAAAATACGATAAGACAATTACAAAATAATTTAACAAATTTATAAATGAGGTAGTTGGCTGAAAAACCCAAAAAGAGAGACAATTTATCGATTTTAATGATATGATTGGATGTGTCTGTTACATGGGAACTGTTACAGATTTTATTTTGTTGTTATTGTATTTTACATTTTACAAATATTTTGATATTTGGAAAAGTTTTATTACTGTCTATAAAAACTATTTTGTAGGTTTTTTCACAAAAAAAACTATTTTGTAGATTGGGCAGGAATATGCTTTTTTCCAAGTCGTGAAGTTATCAAAATTGTCATTAAGCGTATTTAGTTAATGCCAACGGTTAACGGCTAACGGTTACGTCCAGAGGTGTTTTACTGTGAGAAAACTCATAATAAGCTTATAACATTTTTATGAAAAATATATAATAAGTAGACAACAAAAAAATAAATCTTAAGGAATAGAGAAAACGTTTAGCTCTCTAATATATGCAGTATTCAAAGCTCAAAGAATATGTGTTTTTTTTCAATATCTGTAGTTATACTGAATATTCTATAGACATCAGGTTTAAGTGGTTTATCAGCTAACAACAGTTTTTTAGTAAACAAAATAATTTTTGATAGCTAAAAGAATAAAACCATTGTAATAACGAAATTAAAACTAATCAGTGGCCTTCAAAAGCATACTGCAACGTAGGGGTGGGCGTTCGGGTACCCATTCGGGTTCGGTTCGAATCCATTCGGGTTTCGGGTTTTCGGGTTCAAAAATTTTAGCCCCATTCGGATATTTCTAAATTTCGGTTCGGATTCGGTTCGGATCTTTGCGGCTTCGGTTCGGGTTCGGATAACCCATTTAAATAATTTTTAAAATTTTAAAATTCATTATATACTTTAAATTTCTCAAAATCTACAAACAAAATACATATTACATATAAATTTGAATAGCATATGTTAAAATACATAAAATTAACATAAAATACATAAAATTAACATATAAATTGGTTTCGTTTGAAAATTTGGATTGAGAATCAAAAGATATTTTAAATATTTTTGGTATTTTAAGTATACTTTAGCTATTTTAGACATATGCTTTTGACTATTTGTATATTTTTTAAGTATTTTTATATATTTTGAATGTTTTTAATATACATTAAATCTAAATAGTTAATATATATATATATAGGTATATAAATCTATTTCGGATATATTCGGGTACCCGAAATACTTCGGTTCGGGTCGGGTTCGGTTCCGGTTCTTTAAATACCAAAATTTTGAACTCATTCGGATATTTAATCAATTTCGGTTCGGGTTCGGTACTATTTTTTTGGATCGGGTTCGGTTCGGTTATTCGGATCCGGATTTTTTGCCCAGCCAGTGCAACGTCTGATATTAGCTAAAGTCATGACTGCATAATTAAAATATAGGAACGTTTTGCTTAACGTCAAGGAATATATAAAAGTGGGTAACTTTCCTCCGGACTTTCTGTTAAATTAGTTAATTTATTAGCATGGTTAGAAAAATATATATTCTTTTTGAACAACGGTTAGAAAAATATTTAAAAGAAGAAAAAGAAGAGAAAAATTCTTTGGAGGAGAAACAAATCAAACTGTTGGGGGCACTTAGAAGAACAGTGGAATAATGGATTAGATATGTATCCACTTCTACATCTACATCATCATCATCCATTCAGCATCATTATCTTTATCATCATCAGCCCTCTCTACTTTGTCTGTTTCACAACTGACCAATATATCTCCCAAAGTCGTCTCTTCCATGTGATACACTTCGCTGTTCCCGTCTCAAACGTCCGTACGTTAAAGTTTCTTCTGGCAAAGCCCTCTTCTTCTTTTCGTTTTCCATCTAAAGATTCACTCTCTCTCTCCTCCTTGTTTCTTCCCCTCTCTACTCTGCTTCTGTGATGTTGACCTCTCTTAATCTTAAGCTGATCTAATGTTTGTTCTTCTTTCTCTGTAATTTTTGAAATACTTTTAGAGATTTTATCACTCAAAGTCTGCTTGTAGACCAAACACTCATGAGTTACTGTGTCTTGTTCTTTAATCTTCCTTTCAGTATTTGATGAGAAGTTCTTGATCTTTGTTAGTTTTCAATATTTGTCTGATTCCAAAGAAGATGGAAGCATCTACTACTGGAAAATCACCTAAAAGTAATGCAGATTCAGCTAGTCAGAAACAGATTTCTATTCTTGTAGAGGTAAGTAAAATCACCTTGTTAATTGAAGAATCTTACTACTGAACACACAACTAATGATGTTTTTATCTCTCAGGTGAACAACATTGAGAAACAGCTATGGACGTTAATCCACTCAAAAGGTATATTACATCCAGATGTTTCAGAACTATACACCAAAGCAGGTTCAACCTACGAGCAGATCTTCTTTAAAAGCAATCTCAAACAAGAAGTGCTTCAAGAAGTTGAGTTCTGTCTCTGGAAACTTCACTATAAACACATAGATGAGTTCCGTAAAGCCGTCAAGTCAGATGATCCTGCTACTCATATGAAAGCATTTAAGGTGTTTCTCTTAAGAGCGGTTGAGTATTATAAGAATCTGATCTCCAAAGTTAGTCTCTCTGAGGAATCTGGATTCTTGTGCCACCGTTTCTATATTTGTCTTGGAGATCTTGAGAGGTATAAAGAACAGTATCTGAAAACATATGAGCATCCTAATTGGTCAACAGCAGCCACATACTATCTTGAAGCTGCAAAATCTTGGCCTGATAGTGGGAATCCTCATAACCAGGTAACTTAGTTAGTCTTTTTTTTTTTTTTTTAATTTGCCATTTTAAGTTATTTTCTTTTTCATTTGTGTAGCTAGCTGTGTTGGCTACTTATGTTGGTGATGAGTTCTTGGCTATGTACCATTGTGTGAGGAGCTTAGCTGTGAAAGAACCTTTCCCTGGTGCTTCCAACAATCTTCTTCTGTTGTTTGAGAAGGTGATTGATTTACTGATACTTCTCTAGCTATTACCTGTAGTTATGATCATGTTTACCTTACTTTACTCAAAATACTTGTTTTCACTACTGCAGAACAGGTCTTCTCAGTTGCAGTCTCTCTCTACTGATGCAGAGTTTAACTTCTTAAACACATCAGAGAGGAATGTTATTGTGAAGGACTTAATGGCTGGAAGTGATTTATGGCCACTGGTGGTTCGAACTATTAGCTTCTTTTACCTTAAATCCAGGTCAGCTTGGACACCATTCTCTGTTCTTTTAACTCAAGCTGTTCTAGTCTTAATTGTTTCTGGTTTGTTACAGTTTTGATGACTTTGGTTGCACGTTTGCATCAACTATGAGAGAATTGGATGCAGCGTTTGCATTAGATGACAGGGACCTAGAAGCCATGTTGGAGTCTTATCAAGTTATGAACTCCTCAAGAAAGGGACCTTATAGAACCCTCCAACTTGTTGCGGCTTTCATCTTCATCTTCCACAACTTAGCCGAGTTTAATGAACCAGACAAGGCTAAAGAGGAAGTAAAGCTAACAAACTTAGCCTTAAGGATGGTGTTCATCGTCATGGGGAGAGTTGTTGAGAGATGTTTGAAGACAAGCCCCTTGGATTCTTGTCCTCTCTTACCAGCTCTACTTGTATTTCTAGACTACTTACCGTTTCTGCTTGACAAGACAGAAGGAGAATGCAGGTTTGATGAGAAGAGTGAGATGGCAATATCTTACTTCTTTGGCAAACTTGCTGATTTATTGAATGGATTAAAGATGAAAGGAGAAAAATGCTCTGCTAAACTGATGGTAGCTCTTTGGGAGGATCATGAACTAAAGTCATTGGCTCCTCTTGCTCCTCTACAAGTACTTCTGGATTTCTCAAGCCACATGGAGCTAAGAGAGCGTTCTAATAGAGGGAAGGAGATTCGTCTTCAACGGATTTTAAATTCAGCTATTAAGATCTCAACTAGACAAAAGAAGGGTTCTCAAAAGTGTTTATTATTAGACAAGCAAGGGACTTGGTCTTACTCAACGTCAGGTGATAAACAATGCAAAGAAGAGCTGTTTGATAGAAATGGAGAGGGAAGTAACAGAACATGTGTTGCTATAGGAACGGTTGAGAATGAGACTGTGCCTGCAGAAGAGGAAGAAATCATTCTTCTCAAGCCGCTTGTAAGGTGTCAATCTGCTCCAATTTGTTCTTCTTCTGGCATTGCAACAAATCCACTCAGCTCTGATAATACAACTTCATCTGATGAAAGCCTAAGACGTACCTCATCACTCATTGTGAACCACCATAGCACACAGGAGACTAACTCTGAAAGCTTCAGCTTCACGCAAGGTCTTAAGAATACAGATCCACACATAGAAGAAGGCACCACAGTCTCAGGAAGACCTCCATCACTAAGCGCGTGGGTGGTTGACAAGAACAGAGAGAATGAAAAAGTTGGTTTGAGTAAACCAAACGGGTTAAGCCCTATTGATGAAACAAGTCCTGTCACATCCTTTGATAGTCTCTCAACTTCTTCGTATTCACCTCCTATTCCATCTGCTCCATTACTTCCTGAAGACGCTTCCTGGTTTCACAATCACGTAGAGAGCTCCAGTTTCATGAAGACATACACAAACCCGCCACTTGTTGGGATGTCTTCTTCTGAATGGTTACATAGGTACATGGAGAGTAGGAACCTTGGACCAGCCTATTCATATCAAGCTCAGGGGAGAGACAATTTGAGAAACTTCTTGGCTAGTGGGTCTTCCAAGATTAGTCTCTTAGCAAGGTACGGAACACCAAATAATCAATCAGTGATCTCTTCTGAAAACTCAATGTTTCATCCTCAGCTTTACAATGAATCTAGAGGAGAGAAGCTCTGCAATGGTCAAGAAAGTAGAACAAACGCTTATGGCTTCAGTGATGATCCTGGACCGTTTCTTCGGTACTTGAGAGAGAAAGAGTGGCTGAATGAGAATGGTGAGAGGTTAAGAGAAGGTTGTAAGTGAATGACTTACAAGAAACTGTCTCAAGTTATTGTCTTGTCTCCTAGTGTTGCAAATCTTTTCATGAATAAATCACATTAACAAAAAGTTTGGTTGTACATAAATAAACAAAGAAAGAAAACTTCGAAACCTTTAAATCTATCTACTTCTTTTGTTTCTTGAGGAATGAAGCGAATTAGATCAGCATTGAAACCCAACGTTGTTTCATGTTGACACCAATCCAATCCAATCCTCCTCCTATATCCTTTTGATCTCTTTACCACTGAATGTTGTGTTACTTTGTGTCTGCGGCTGAGTAACTAAGGAAAAAAAAACAACTTGGTAGCTTGATCATTTGCTTTTATCAGAAGGTGCCAAGTTGAACTCCTGCATTTGTATCTCCACTGGTACTAACCCTGTCTGAGCAAGAAACCTGCATGACATAGCCATTGTAACTATAGGTGAAGGTTTTTAATAAGCTCTTCAAGATATGCTAAAAAAGACTCCATCTTATCCACAACATCCATCTCTTTCCTTAAATCTTTTTTTCAACCCACAAGAGAATCTCATCCTTGGAGAACAAACAGTACGACGACACAACAAAGAATAAATCTTTTCCAAGGATAAACAAAACAGATAACCCTTCAGTGAAAAAACAGAGACTTTACAAACAGAACCGCAGAGGAATATGTTTAAACCCTTGAAGAGAAAGAAGTCAAGGGTTGATCAGCTACACTAAGACAGTTGATAAAGTATATGATCAAATTATCTAACTAAGTGGACAAAAAAACTCATTCAGATCATACAAACCCTACAGTACCAAAAACGTTTTATAAAAATGAGACATACCAGTTGAGGAGGACGAAGAGAGAAGATGCGATTACAATGAGGAAGCCAACATGAACAAGCAACATGGATTGGCCACTAGTGAAAGCTATGGAGAGCATGAAAGTGAGGCAGAGACCCAGCAGAAGAAACGCTAGTTTCAGAGTGTTCCATGTCGGAGCCTGTATATAAAAAGATCCGATCCAACTAAGGCTTTTATAAACAAACAGCATCGACAAAGAGGTGTAAGAAGATAAGGAACCTATACGGACAATGACACCTGGAGCCAGAGCGCCGAGAAGAACAGCTTCCGTTGACGAAACCCCTGATCTTTGCTTCTTCTCCATCTTTCCTTCTTTCACAGATTTTCCACATGGAGAGGACTCTGTTTTTGTCCACGGAACGCAATAATTAGAACCGACAATGTTAAAACCGAGACGGTTTATTCCGGTATGTCGCTGTTTCTGTATTTGGTCTTGTTTCTGTATTTGGTATCACTTTTTTTTTTGTTTGATTTTCATTATCTCTAATTTAGTAATTTGGTATGTTCTTTTTTTCTCTTTTGAGAAGATTTAATTTGGTATGGTTTAAAGTAATACTACAATCCCTATATTATCTTCAAATATATGAAAGATGTTTAAAGTATACTATAAAATTCTTTCACTTTAAGCTATGTTTTCGGGTTCGTTTATTTGCACCGGTACGTGGAATCCTACAACGATGGCCACGCCAGAGCTAAGGATTAGCCCCAGCTACATGGTAGGCATTGGCCTTGTTTAGCCGTCGTCTCAATCCTCTCATCAAATGGGGGAGGCCTATGATAAGCGATAATGCCAAATGTCTTAATCTTTCAACCGGTGCATTATTCGCATAGTTGACTTTTGCTTGTTTGCATCGGTTTTTTACTTCTGTATCCCAACATGCATGTAGTCAATTCTTCAAATACGGTTTATTGTATAAATTAAATTGAACGTTTATTGACAAAAAAGGGTATAAACTGAACCTTTTTTTTAAAAATTATTATTCGAGAGAAAAGCTACATTCATATCAATATGAGTAAGACCAAACCATTTTTTTGCCAATATTATGAAGAATCATATAATGTATATTAACAGTTGAGACCAATACTATGTATACCGAAAACGGATGTATTAAACCCCAAAAGAAAAACTAATTCAAAGAATTTTGTATAATTAAGTGCGACAGATGGGACTAATAATGTCAGAATTCATGTATGGCTGATAGGTAGTATTGATTAAATAAATGTTATTTATATTTAAATCTTAGTTGTCGAAAATTCTGTAATGATGCAGTTACATGAGTGTTTGGACAATAATAATAGCCTTATACTTTAGTTAGATGTATGTTTCCACAACCAGCAGTAACACATCGCCATGTGTCCTTTATAATCGCTCAAAACAAATTATAATTAATATTACAGAAAGACAGAGATTAATACCTCTTTTTATATAATCAGATTTCCTATAGAAATACAGAATTGCACATTAGTTATGGGGGGACACACATCACTAATCACCATCAACCATATTAAGATTTCCTTTTTTCCTTGACATATTTTACTTTTATCCAATCAAACAATTTTCACATACGTAATATTACAGACAAGACAATGTTTATTATTAATTATACTATAAAACATAAGTACACATGGAAAAAGAGTAAGATAATTAGAAGATTTTATCAAATTGCCTTTTGTTTTCCTTGTTTCACGCGGACTTTATACATTAAGTAGGAGTATGATTTATTAGGAAGAGAGTATTTATATATATATAAGTAGTTGATTCGATTCGTCGTCAAATTGTGACAGTACTTTTGTTTGTTTGTTTCGTGTTGTTTAGAGCGTGTGTTAGGGACCTGACGAGAGAAAAGAGTGACTTTTCGCTTCTGATTTTTTGAATCTCTTCTGAAGGAATCAAAACCCCAAATCACAAACCCTACCTTCATTGAAGAATCTTCTGATTCGATTCTGTTCGAGCTCAATTTCGTAGATCGATCAGATTGCAATCTACACAAACCGGAATCGATTCGGGTGAACTTGAACATTCAAGCTTAAACTCTCGAATCCTGAAATTGAGTATCTGAATTGATTGGGGAGAGATTTTGATGGAGTGATTTTAATTGGCGGAGGAAGGATGACTGGATTGGGGGTTCGATCCAGTAGCAATGGTTCCTTGGAGAAGACGGGACTCAACGGCGTCGTTTTATCTATCCACACGACTACGCGTTCCAAGCCATCTAAGATGCACAAGGAGAGGGACGGTCTCCTTATACCTTGGATCTGCAAATTCGCTGGCCGTAAGAAGGTCGGCATGCTCCTCCTCTTCGCAATCTCCGCCGTCGTCTTCCTCCGCGTCCTTTTCGTCGGCAAAGGTACCTCCTTTATTAGGAACTAGAGTTTACTTAAAAGGAATCTACATAGAGATATACATAGTTATGAACAAATCATATTGTATTTTGTAATCAGGTGAAGATGGTCAGGAAATTCAAGTTCCTCCGAGTCTTCTGCATTTTAACGGCACTTCTATTGTAAACCATTCCATCATGTTACCAACTAATGATGATCAAGACTTCGGCATTCGGAATATATCTTTTCTGGGATTGAATGCCGTAATGTCTCCTCCTATGCATTTTCTTGGATACACGCTTCCTCAAGGACATCCTTGTAACAGTTTCACCTTGCCTCCTCCACCGTCCGACAGAAAACGAACTGGACCTCGCCGTAAGACTCTCTCTTACCTGTGTTTCTACAACACTCATGTTGTGATTGATGCTGAAAAGCTGTGAGATTTAATGTTTTGTATACGTTTTTTTTTTAATAAGTATTTTTGGTTTTGATTTCAGCATGCCCGGTGTGTTACCTTCCAGTAGAAGAAGCAATTGCCTTGATGCCAACTGCTCCGTCGTTTTCCCCTGTTCTTAAGAACTTGACGTATATTTACGAAGAACCACTGAACAGAGACACGGAGTTTGGTGGGTCGGATTTTGGTGGTTATCCCACTTTGAAACATAGGAATGATTCTTTTGATATTAGAGATACAATGAGTGTACATTGTGGGTAAGTTATCTTTTTGTGGCCTTGTTTATTCCCCTTGTCTTTTTTTTTTTTGCGTCCTCTTAATAAAATTCTCTTGTTTTAATCAGGTTTGTCAAAGGACCTCAACCTGGTCGAAATACAGGTTTTGACATTGATGAGGCTGATCTTCTTGAAATGAAGCAATGCCGCGGGATAGTTGTTGCTTCGGCTGTATTCGGTATGCTTAGCTTGATACTACTTATCTTATTTGTAATCAATCGGTCTAGTCATGTTTGCCAAATTTTGTGTGTTTCTGATGAAGGTTCTCTCTCTATTTTCAGATGCTTTTGATGATGTAAAAGCCCCACAAAATATCAGTAAATATTCGGAGGAAACAGTTTGCTTCTACATGTTTGTTGATGAAGAAACTGAATCAATTTTGAAGAGAGAACGAGGCCTTAACGGCAACAAGAAAGTAGGGATATGGAGAGTTGTTGTTGTTCATAATCTCCCTTATTCAGATGGAAGACGCAATGGAAAGGTAAAATTCACCTCTATTATCTTTCTACTGACTAAGTTATGCATTCAGTTACTCGAAACTTAGAACATGAAGTCACATGTTAGACAGTATTGTATCCACACTGCTGTAACAACAGCCTTTTTGCTTTACATCAGGCTTGAAATTGTTTACTATAAAGGGAGAGCAAACGGTATTGCTTAGAAACCAAAGAAAATCAGATTTGTGTGTGCAGAAGTATCTCACTGCAGAGGCCTAATTCTAAAAGCCACTTATATGCTGATACCTCGTTCTCTGTGTAGGTACCGAAGCTTCTTGTTCATAGGATGTTTCCAAATGCTCGTTATTCTTTATGGATTGATGGAAAACTTGAGCTTGTCGTCGATCCACATCAGATTCTGGAAAGGTAAATTTATCAATACCAGGATATCTCTAGTGGTATGATGTATTTAGTGTTCCCAATATTGTATTGCGACCACCATCAATTGTAGTTGGCTATGCATGCATTCCAGGAATCATTTTAGTGATTTCTTATGGTGTGAATCTGTTAGTTCCTCTCTGTTTATTCCATTACTGTGCTGCAGCAATCTGACTTGACCTCTAGTGATATGATGTATCTAGTGTTGCCAATATTGTATTGCAACCATTATCAATTGTAGTTGGCTTTCTGTAGTCGTTCTACTGCTTTGGTGATTCTGTTTAGTGAGTGTTTCTGTTTCTGAACTGCATCAGTCTGACTTAACCTTTGTTTTCATCAGGTTCTTGTGGAGGAAAAATGCTACTTTTGCAATCTCTAAACATTACAAAAGATTTGATGTCTTAGTGGAAGCCGAAGCAAATAAAGCTGCCGGGAAATATGATAACGCCTCTATTGACTTTCAAGTGGAGTTTTACAAGAATGAAGGGTTAACCCCATACTCTGTTGCAAAGCTCCCAATCACAAGCGGTATGTCTCTCTTTGTCTTACTTATTTTCTTCTAACAATCCGCTTTCGGCATCAAAAGGTTAACTTTGTAGGCAAATGTTGCAGACGTACCAGAGGGGTGTGTCATCTTAAGAGAGCACGTTCCCATCAGCAACCTCTTCACTTGTCTTTGGTTCAACGAAGTAGACCGGTTCACTTCTAGAGATCAAATCAGTTTCTCAACGGTAAGAGACAAGATTGCAGCTAAAACAAACTGGACAGTAAGCATGTTCCTTGACTGCGAGAGACGCAACTTTGTCGTTCAGGTAATTTTTTCTTCTTTCTTATGTTCTTTTGACTTAAGGCCTAAACAAAAGTAGTAACTAAATCGAAAAACAATAAAATGCAGAGATATCATAGAGCAGAACAAGAGAGATACGCAAGGCAGAAACCTCCAGTGCCTACTTTTTCTCCTCCGCCGCCTTCACTGCCTAGTAAACCAGTTTTGATCAGCAGCGATTTGCCTAGGAAAGCCACGAGTGGAAGAGCGGTCAGCAGAACAACGCCGCCTAGAAGGCGTGGAAGACGGTCTGGTCCAAGAGGGCACAGGAAAGCTAATCTGCCTGTACGATTACCAGATTCAGCTTAGGACTGAAAGAAACAAAGCCCCTTGCAGAGAGTTGGGTTTCTTCTTCTTCAGGGTCACTTTATTGATTCAAATTTTACCACACACAGAATGTTACCTTTTTTTTGTTTTGTTTCTCCGTTGATTCAAAGGATTCAAAATCATTTTTTCAATGTATATATATATTATACACAGACATTTTTGTACTTGGATGATATATTATAGTTTCGAATTTTGAAGAAAGACTGTCTTAGTTAATTTCAATTTCAAGTGTCTTGCGTCTTCCTTTTTTATAGGGCTTTTGTCTCTCGAGTAATCGTCTCTCCCCCGGAAAGTAAAGTGCAATTAACTTGCCGACAAAATAAGTGCAAGTTTCAGTGATTTTTAGTCCCGTCCCAAACGTTTTTGTCATATCACATGTCTATACGAACGTATACCATACATACACCACGATCCACTGTTTATATAATCTGATATCAAAGTTTAAGGCTTCAGCTTATTGATCACTCACTATCCAACAAATTCTTTATGTATAATTGTGTTTCATAAATATTTAAAGTTATACAAGACTATCAACGGTTTGGAGGTTCTGTGCAAATTTTAAATCAAGCGTTCTTGTGTTATCATATAATAACTCGCTTTTGCAAAATTTAGAATTTAAAATTATTGTTCTTACAATATTACAAAAAATTGTATCTAAAATAAATTTATTCTCATGTGCGTATCCATCAATGATCTGTTGTACAGTACGATCTTGAAGTTATGGTCTTCCTTTGCATGCATGTGTCTACCACTATGTCAATTCATTAGAATTAAATGATTCTAATGATTCTTTTTCCTCTCGACTCTGGGCCGCTATTATATAGGTTCGATCATAAAGAGAATCGGATTGGATTTTCTCCTTAGAAGGCCATGATTATAAGTTCTATTATAAAGAGAACCCAACTTGCCGGTGAACTATGGTATGACGTAATGTCTTTTTTTAGGTGAACAGATACTCTAATAATAATCTCTCTTACGTACATATGAGATACATGCGACTCACGCTATACATAGTCAAATCAGTAGCGTTATTTGTTTCAGGTCATGTATGATGTATAAAGTGAGTTTATAGTTCACATCAGTCTGGAGTAGAAGAATGTTATCTCAGTCAGGCTCATCGTTGATCCATGAGTCACACTAGATTTGACTTATTGTGATCTAACGCCACCATTATGATTGGAGTTGGTGTTTTGATAGTCTGTTCAATCCTCGTTCATCATCACAAAGATTCACACTGTGGATTTAAACTGTAAAGTATGTTGTCAGAAGATGGTCTAGAACCACTAGTCAAACACTAGTCTCAAAACTCTCCACGACTTCCATTTCAGACCAACAATAATTGATTCCTTCTTATTACTTTACCTGCTGAATGATGACGAGAGCCTTAATGTTTTTTTTTCGTCTACAACAGTTATGAGCTTTTTTTGACACATCAGTTATGAATATGTTATTATGTTTTATTTAATTTCTATAAATAAATTAATATTTATGTTCAAAATTAAATTGAAAAATGGTAAAAGAACCCTGAACGCGTCACTTATTTTGGTTTTGAAAATAAATTACGTAGAGTTTATTTGAAAATTTCTTCCAAATAATAGTTTTTTTTGGCAAAAATTTGGATATTTCCTTGATGAATTTTATTTTTATATTTATCTAGTTAACTAGGTGATTTCTGTACTAAATAATATATATATATATATATATATATATATATTAAAATATTGTTATTTTATTTGAGGTAGGAATTTGGTTACAATTTTATTTTCAGTATATGGATCTACCTACTTTAAAAACAATCAGAAAATTATTTATAATTTAGATTGTGTTGGGTATTTAAAAATTTTAATTAAAATTTATTTAAATTTAGGTAATAAATTATAAATATCGAAAATAAATATTTATTATTTTACTTATATAAGTGACCATAAAATTACTCAGCTAAAATACTCAAGATCAACTAAATTTAATAGACTCAATGATTTGAATAATTGATTAATGGATCTAAGTATTGTTTTAAACACCTAGTTTTCTCTACTGAGAATTTAACTATTCAAAAAATTTAAAAGTTTGAACAATTTTTATTTGATTTTAGAAATTTCTTAAAAGAAAATTTATTTATTCTTTCATCGTTAATCTGTTTAGATTAAGTTTTATATTTTTTCACTGTGACTTCATTTTGTGGAGTGATTTTTATGTTTTATCAAAATTTTTTTATGAAAACTATCTTTTTTTGTTAAACTTATGAAAACTATATAAATCCTATTTCTTGCATGAAAAGAAAATTTATGTATATTAATAAATCTTATATAAGTTATGATATTTCACTGAGATATAATATATATAATATATATATATATATATATATTACAATAAATAATTTTCTTCTCTGCTATTTTCGATAAATGATATCAAAATATTCCTAAATGAAAAAGTGAGAACCGAAATAAAATTTTGAATAGTAGTAATAGACATGATAATTCTAGTTTATTAATAATATTTTATAGTTTATAAGAAATACCGTGAAGACAATACGTAAAGTTTGGTTTTAAAAAATAATATTATAGATATTGAACTGTCAATAAACATGGTTTAGCCAATTTGTAATGAAGTTCAGGAATACAATGTCGGATTGAGACACAAGTCCAAACTACTGATATTTTCTTTCTCTTCTGTCCCAGCTTTTGGGGCCACTAGGACAGTGACTCATCGTTTACTTTAGTGCATGTGGTTAGTCTTCTATGATCTATATCACAAAGAATTGAATATAAAAACAACTTGGTTGAAGTGTTGAAATGCGAAAAAAAAAGCAACCTGGTCTATGAACCAATATGATGGTTTATTATTTTTTTTGATTTATATACCAACTTAATTTAGGAATATGTAGCAGATTTAATCGTATGCCTATTTAAAATGTTAAGATAAAATCAGTGTTATTAAATAGTACAGAATATTCAGGGGTGTTATTTAATCATGAATTATGAATAGAACCTAATCCAAGTACAAAATGTTAATGCAAATAAATAATCTAAATTAATATGTTGTTATTCGGTCACTGGTCTTAAATTGTTATTGAAGTATGCAATTAATATTGGTGTTACTGGATATTCATTTGTAAATCATGTTTTAGGGTTTTTAATTGTTTGGTTGTTAGTCATTTTTCTGAAAAAAAAATGTTCGTCAAAACTTGGTGTAATAAAGAGGTAATAAGTAATATCACACCTGTTTCGACTCTCTGTTTTGCCATACTTAATTGTTTGTGTATATCATGAATAATAACACGTTTCTGTATATCAAAATAAAATTTAAAGCCATGTGGTGTAGCATCCACATTGAAATCTAAACACTAAAAATTAAAAAGAATTGAAAAGAAGTAGAAAAACAGCGAGATGTGGTTCTGGTTGAGAACCCATAAATATGTTAGATAATCTAGTCATACGTGTGGCTTTGTGGTTGTCTCACTGTATTTTTGTGACTGCAAATTCTATTTTTAATAAGATATATTACAAATTAAAACTAATAAGAGAATTTTTAATGATAAGTCTTTCAAACTAAATCTCTCAACTAATAAGGGAATTTTAATGATAAATCTTTCAAACATATTAGAAAATGAATGGGTGGAAGGGAAAAACATCTTCAAATGTTCCTTAAACTTCTCAATATTAATTAAAAAAAATCTCACTTTTATCTTATTTGCTCTCTTATTTTTAAAATATTGTTGTTGTTGTTCAGACTATGGTCTAATATTAAACTCCTAGATACTTTGATTAGATTAGATGGGATGCTATGGTTGAAATTTAAAACCCGAATACAGTTTTTTATTTAGTCGCAAACGCACCGCTATGTGGTGTCCCCATATAGCCATATCACACGATTCAGAATCACAAACATACAAAACACAAAAAACAGATATAATGGCTCTTTGACCCTTTTGAGCTGATCAGAAAAATCAACCAAAACGCCAATAAAGAGGACAACAACTCAAACACAAAACATCAAAGGTAAAGAAGATGAAGAACGGTCTGATAATTATAAACTGTGTTCTCCTCACTATAGGAACATGTGGAGGTCCATTGTTAACTCGTCTCTACTACACCAATGGTGGAAAACGAATCTGGTTCATGAGCTTTCTCTCAACCGCAGGTTTTCCAGTCATCCTCATCCCTCTCCTTTTCTCCTTCCTTCTCCGCCGCAACCGCAACCGCAACAACTCTGAAACCGCAGAGAAAACTAAGCTTATCCTCATGGAAACTCCCCTGTTCATCGCATCCATCGTAATAGGATTGCTCACAGGACTTGACAACTACTTATACGCATACGGGTTAGCTTATCTGCCAGTTTCAACTTCATCTCTCATCATAGGAACTCAGTTAGCTTTCAATGCTCTCTTTGCTTTCTTCATGGTCAAGCAAAAGTTCACTCCCTTCTCCATAAACGCTGTCGTTTTGCTGACGGTGGGCATCGTAGTCTTGGCCTTGCACAGCAATGGAGACAAGCCGGCTAACGAGACTCACAAGGAGTATGTTGTTGGGTTCTTGATGACTGTGATTGCAGCTGTCTTGTATGCTTTTATATTGCCCCTAGTTGAGCTCACTTACAAGAAAGCTCGGCAAGAAATCACTTTCCCACTTGTGCTCGAGATTCAGATGGTCATGTGCCTCGCTGCCACTGGCTTCTGCGTTGTTGGCATGATCATCGATGGCGATTTCAAGGTGAAAATAATAAGTTTTAATGATCTTTTATTTTTTTGGCTTAAGAGTATTTTTGCAAGAGACAGGGTATTTTTGCATGGATCTTGAAGAGTAGATTTTCGATGCAAACCCTAATAATTGAATTTTTAGATCCTATTTTTATAACACTTCCAATGTTTTAGGTATTTTGATTCTGTGCGGGCACTTGTTCATGGAATTTAATAGAATATATAATCAGTTAAAAACTAAAAACAAAATCGAAAGCAAAAAAGAAGAGAATTGATACTCTTGTTCTACATATATGTTATTAGTGGCTAAATTTATTTTTTCTATTAAAATTTAATTCAGCAATTACATTACAAATGATGTAGGGGTATTATTTTGTCTAGAATCAAAATTTTAGTACGGATTTCCGAATGATAAGGAATATACTATTTTATAACTAGAAACTGATAAAAAAGATAATTATGTATTATATATATATATATGTATATATACATGTCTTATAGATTTGTTTATTTTATTGGTGCATGTATTTACGAGTACTGAAATCCATCTGTATTTATTTCATTTCATTGATGTGTGTATTTATGACACATGATCTCAACTTGTAGGTTGAAATTATTGATTAAATATTTTTTTCATTCAAAGTCATTATACGAATTTCTAAATTAAACGTCAACATCATTCATCCAACATAATATTTTGATATGTTTCTAGGTGATATCAAGTGAAGCAACAGACTTCAAGATCGGAGGATCTGCGTTTTACTACACGTTGATTGTGATCACAGGAATAGTATGGCAAGGGTTTTTTTTAGGAGCGATAGGGGTTGTGTTCTGTGCATCGTCTCTAGCTTCTGGTGTTCTCATCAGTGTTCTGCTTCCGGTGACTGAAGTCTTGGCCGTCATTTGCTTCAGAGAGAAGTTTCAGGCGGAAAAAGGTGTCTCTCTCTTTCTCTCCTTATGGGGATTCGTCTCTTACTTCTACGGTGAGTATAAATCCGGCAAGAAAGTTCTCGAGAAACAACAGCCGGAGGAGACAGAACTGCCTCCTCTTCAAGTTAGTGATTCTGTTGCTTAAAGGCCTTTTCCTTATCTACAGGAGAACATTATGGTTATGAAATTTGGATAAAAAAGAATAAGCTTTTAGAGCATCTTTTTCTATCTATTATGTGTATTTCTGAATTTGTTAATGGTCTTTTCGTATAATTAAACTGAAACATGTGTTGGTACTTATTTTATAGAAAAAGCAAAGGACACCAAATGATTGTATATATATATAACACATATGTTTTCAGTTGAAATTGTTATTTCTGGTAAAGCCTATTTGGTTCATTTTTATGATTTTTCATTACAATAAGGAAATCACCGCTGAGAACAGCTAGTTATTCTAACGGTAAAATCAAAACGTAAAGGAAAATCGTCAGACAGAGACCCTCCAAATATTGTAGCTTCTCTAGAGCTATATGGTTGTATACTGTATCCCCTAGAGAGCTTCTGGTTATTTCGAACTCGAATGCAGGAGGAATAATAGTTACCACCAACAAAAATCAGTTTGCAACCAATTCAAAATGTTTTTACAAAAAAATAAAACCTGAAAATGAAATAAGATTAGTTTGCAAAATATCACATGCACATAATTGTATTTTGTTATTTACCTACGCATTTACATAACGGTCAAAATCAACAGCCTTCTTGTTTTCAGGTCTGGAATAAAGTATGTGTATAATTCACATCTATTTGGACTCAAAGAATACTATCTCAGTCAAATTCATCGTTGATTCATAAGTCGACTTCTTATTTGTCTTATTATGAACTAAACCACCAATTTTGACTTTGTCTTAAAGCTATATATCATATAACATACTTTTATAATAAGTGTCATTCTAACTTTTTTTTTGTTCAACAAAGAATGTCACTTTACAATTCCAATGCAAATTTTATTTACTTTTAGCTGAAAATTAATTGCAAACTGCATTGATTTTATAAATAGTTTTATTTATCTCAAATACTATTGGTCAAAAAAGTGTAATTAATAACAATTTGCATATATTTCAACAACTTTCATAATCTGTATGAAAAATGTCAGAATAACACTTATTCAAAAATGGAGAGAGTATATAACTACGTAACTGTCATAACATATACTTTTCTTTTTCACAAAGCTTTGCTAAATCAGAACACTACTTCTATCAGTAAACGTAATCACTCCCATCAAATTTTAAGATAATGCCATAAAATTAATAAGGTCCACTGGAGTTTGATGGGGGCGATTGTTAAATTCTTCTTTAGTCACACTAAGAATCATAAAGTGGATTCGAACTTGCTCGTAGAAAGTTAAACGACGGTCTATAACCACAAAACTAGGAAGTGCGTAAATAAGATAAAACCATAACAAAGTTTCATTGGAATTGATGAGGACCGATAGTTAAATCATCCTTTGTCACCAAGAAAATCACAGACTGCATTCGAACTTGCAAGTAGAAAGTTAAAATATGTCTATAACCACAAGACTAAAGTGCAAAAGAAGGTAAAACAAAACGGATAGAGTTTAATCTGGTCTTAATCACTTCCTTTTTAGGCCAATAACATGTAACTTACTCGAAACCAGCAACTGAGATTGGTTTCCTGTGGTGCATACTTTAATTATAAATGAGAGGCTGATCAGGTTACTCTTTTATAACCAAATTCTAAGTTTTTTTTTTTTTTTTTTTTTTTTTTTTTTTTTTTTTTTTTGAATAAATGTTAAATTTTATTGAGAAAAAACTGTTTTACATCAAGTGTGAAGCTTTTTACTTTTTACAAAGTATTTGAAATTCCAAAAGCAAGCTATACTGATTTACTGAATGTTTAGGTGTGCACCAAACCAAATAATCAGACCTTCTTCAAAATGATCTCCTCTCCCTTTAAGTGATAAAAGCTTCAATCTTACATACTTGTCCACAAGTATCATCAAACAGTTCACATCTCTCGGCTTCTCTCCATGTCTGCGAGCATTTCTCTCCCACCAAACTGTATGTAAAGTGGCTTGCAAAGTGTATTTTAGAATGAAAGTCTTGATAGAAGTCCCCCATGGTTTAGAGACTATATCAATTAATTCTCTCCAATCTGCAGTGAAATCATCTCCCAAAAAACCCCCCATAAGCTTCCTCCAAATCTCCCCTGAGTATCGACATCCAAAGAACATATGAGAACAAGTTTCAGGCTCATCATTACAGAGACTACAAGTCGTGTTAATTGCGCTGTTCCACTTCTGTATCCTATCCAAAGTCTGTAGTCTCCCTTTGATAGCAACCCACATAGTGAAAGCATATTTAGGAGTTGATTGAGAAAACCATACTCCTTTATGCCATGTACAGACAAGCTTCTTGTTGCGCATTTGATCCCATGTTTTGCTTGTCGAAAAGTTATTCTTGTATTTTCCTTCACCCTGCTTCCATAGTACAATATCCTCATCATCATCATTTCCAGCGCTTCTAATTTCTTCCTCAATTTGATTTAAAATATCCACTCTGTGATTTCTTCTTCTTCTCATTTTCTTGACTTCTGCAACAGAGTAATGATCAGGAACGCCTAGATCAAGAGGCCCCCTTTCTCCTAGCAGCTCTTTTAGCGTATCAAATTTGGACCATCTGTCATACCAAAAAGATGTGTTTTCACCATTTCTCACTTCTTTTCTAATATACTGCTTTGCCAAATGCCTAAGTTTGAGTAGCTTCCTCCAAACCCATGATCCTGAGCTGGTGTTTTCATTGATCGACCAAAATGAACTCTTTCTAATCAAGTAACACTGAACCCAACGAACCCATAGAGATGTTTCTGCCATTAGCCTCCATATCAGTTTCAAACCATAGACTTTTTTCAATTCCTTTAAAGGACGAAGCCCCAAGCCTCCCTTTTCCTTTGAATAACAGATTTCTTCCCATCTAACTTTCGCTTTTGTTGTCTTAAGATCAAGACCAGACCAGAGATATGCAGAACATAGCCTTTCAATTTCTTTTAAGCAGCTACTAGGCAACCTGAAAGCTGCCATCCAAAAGTTTGCTAAGCTTGTAATAACAGATTTTATGAGCTGCAAGCGTCCTGCATGTGAAAGAAGTCTCCCCCTCCATGAACTCATCTTCTTTCTCACTTTTTCAACCAGTGGCAAGTAGTCATTTACAGTCATACGCTTGGTGAGAAGAGACAATCCCAAGTATCTAACTGGCAAGCTTCCTATGGAGAAAGGAAAGGAAGCTAGGATGTCTTCTTTGTTACTTTCACTGATGCCTGCTGTGTACAAAGTAGATTTTTCCAAACTTATTTTCAGACCAGAACAGCTCTCAAACTCCTTGAATATTCTGAGAACCCCCTCTATTGATCTCTTTGTGCCATCAGTAAAAACCAACAAATCATCAGCAAAGCATAAATGCGATAAAAGGATATTTTTGCATCTAGGATGATATCCAATCTGCTTCTTCTCCACTGCCTTATCCAACATACCAGAGAGAACATTGATACAGATCACAAACAAGTAAGGAGATAAAGCACACCCTTGTCGCAATCCTCTCTTACTCTGAAAGAAACCCGCTAGCTCTCAATTTACTTGCACCGAGAAAGAGGCCGTACAGACACACAACTCGATCCAATGTATAAACTCATTCGGAAAATTCAGAGCTCTTAGCGTGTTTAGCAGAAACGGCCAATGGACTGAGTCGAACGCTTTTGCAATGTCAATCTTCATTGCACAACGAGGAGAAACGTCTTCCTTATGATAGTCCTTTATTATCTCCGTTGCCAATAACAGATTCTCCACCAAGAGCCTATTTTTAACAAATGCAGATTGATTGTAGGATATACATTGAGGTAAAGTACCTTTCAATCTGTTGGCAATGATCTTTGATATCACTTTGTACAACACATTGCAGCATGAGATCGGCCTGTAGTCTCTCATCTCCTGAGCTCTGTCTTTCTTAGGTATGAGTGCCAGAATAGTAGAGTTCATACCTTTAGGGTAGGAAGCCTTTACTGAAGAAGGATTGAACTGCAGCAGTGAAATCTTTCCCTATTATACTCCAAGAAGATTTGAAAAACTCACTTGTAAATCCATCCGGGCCTGGTGACTTGTTACTAGGCATTCTGAATACAACTTCTCTCACCTCCTCCTCTGACACTGTTCTTGTAAGCCGAGTTCTTTCTTCTTCATTACATCGGAAAGGAATGAATTCCTGAAGATCCTCAACTGATTTACCCTCTACACCCGTCGGCTCTTGAGTAAGAAAATCTTTGAAAAATCTTTCAGCTTCTCTTTTTATATCCTCCTGCTTAGAAACTGTTTTCCCATCAGGACACTTGATTTCTCGAATTGCATTCCTTGTTTCTCTGACCTTCACTGCAGTATGAAAAGCCTTGTTGTTTTTATCCCCCACTTGCAACCAGTGTAGCTTTGATCTCTGCTTCAGAACCTTCTCCTCAATATCAGATACACGTTGCCACCTTACTGCAGCCTCATACTCAGCTCGAACATTTTCCAGTGAAGGAGTCTCCATTAATCTTTCTTGTTTCTCACATAGATCACTAAACGCATCTTTTACTTTTTTGGTAAGAGCCCCCAATTTATTTTTGCTCAGTGATCTTAAGTGAAGTTTTAACCCTTTAAGATACTTTGAAAGTCGAAAGAGAGCCGAGGTAGACTGAAACAGAGGTTGTACATCCTTCCAATAATCTGCTACTATCTCCTTGAACTCTGGAGTTTCAGCAACTACATTAGTGAATTTAAATGGCTTCCTTTTTCCAATAACTTCCACATCCAAATGAAATCTTCCCCTTAGATGATCTGACACTCCTCCTGCTTCAAAAACTCCGTAAGCCTGAGTACGTTTATTTAGCCATGTCTCATTTACTAGAATACGATCCAACTTTTTACTAATAGTCCCTTCATCTCTCTTGTTACACCATGTGAACTTCGGACCCTGAAAACCCATATCCAACAGTCGACAATGCTGGATCATACTTTCAAACTCTTTCATGCCTGAAGTCATCAAGCCTGAGTCCTGATATCTTGAGTGTTCTTCACCATCAAGAATCTCATTAAAGTCTCCAATAATGATCCACTCCCTATTTTGAAACAGCCTCGAGTCTTGATGATCTTTCATATCTCTCCATATCTCTTTCCTTTTTTCTCCAGTGTTCTCGGCATAGACAAAAGAACATAGAAACTCATCCTCTTCACCCTCCAGCAGAATCGACACTGTGATAATCTGCTCTGACTTGTAAACTGGAGTTATTCTGACCTGAGGATTCCAAACCACCCAAATCCTTCCCTTTCTGTTAAACTCATAATTATTTACAGCAAACCACCCTGGAAAAACTGAAGAGATAATCTGTGTTGACTTACTCTCCTTTACCCTTGTTTCCAACAACCCTCCAAACTGTAGACCTTTTTCTTGCACCCACTTATTTACAACTCGATGTTTTGATTGCTTGTTGAAGCCACGAACATTCCAGAAAAAACCTGTCATTGAGAAAAAATTTTACGATTCCCCATATTTCCAGGTTTATCTGGAACTGGAACATATCGATGCATCATTTTAGATCTTCTGGGCAGAGAAGGTCTGATCTTGGAGGCACTTGCCAAATCAGGCCAATTCTCTTTTGTGTTCTGGATGCCTGCAATTCGCTGATCCTAACTGTCCTTCTCATTTCCTTCCATCTGTTTCTTCTCACTATCATTTCCCTTGTCTTCCTCTTCCTCATTACTAGTTTTTTGCTCTTCACTTTCCTCTGTTTCCTTAACAGCTTCCGTATCCTTCTCCTCAATCTCTCCTGTTTTACTCAGACTTTCTTCTGTCTCTTCATCTATTGCATCCCCTTTTTCATCCACATCCACAAGATTTGAAAATCTAGAAGGCGTTAAGATAACCTGACCAATTTTCAAATTTGAGCTTCTTCCTGCTTTCTCCGGAGTTACTTCCCGCCAGTTCTCAACCACTTCCCCTCCCTCTATTCCCACCTCTTTATCTATTATTGTGTCTCCATCTTTCTCCTTTTCTTTTCCCACAAAATCCTCTTTCCCTGCTTATGATTCTATGTCTTTCTCTTTATTTTCCCCATTTGCAGCCTGTGTCTTTTTCACCAGATCTTCCTCCTTGTTTAGAGCACAGACATTTTCCACATGTCCCCATTTCCCACATTTTCTACATCGAAGTGGCAACCAAGGATAGATGAACTCAACCAGAGATTGGTGTAGCCATGACCAGAGACCTTGAGGAGGAGCTGAGTGACACTGATGAGGAGGCTACTAATGAGGAGAACCAAGACCAGAACCAGAACCAGAGATAGACACCAGGAGAGCCAGCAAGTGTGTGGATTGGACCAGTGACTAGATCAAGGCTGAGAGCACAAGAGAGGAGGTTCTTACACTTATCAAAAACGTGGCTGGGAGTTCCAAGGGAGATAACCAAGACAAACCAGCCTGTTGGTTCAATTTAATTAAGTTGTAATGTTTCTGGTTATTGAGCTTTTATTTAATTTAAACCAGAAACAATTAAACCAGGTTTTGGGTAGATTAGGACTTTAAATCAGACCAATTTCGTGGGTATTAGGATTAGAATTAGAATTAAACCATCTTGGTTTTATTCTTAGGGTTGCTTTTCTGTTTTCTGGCGATTTCTTTAAAACTGTGTAAGCAGCCTGCTGTGTTTTGCATTCAACTTTCAATCTAAAAACTTTCAAACAAAGTTGTTTCAATCTTTAAGCTTTCTCTGTTCAGCTCAAGAACATTGATCTCACTAAGAGAAGGGATTCCTAGTGAACCATCTTAGACAATACAAGGTGATCTTGTGTCTTTGAGTAGCAAAACAGCTTCTGAGCAATCCATAGCTCTTTAGCAAAGTCCATCATCATCATCTACCATCTTTCCACAAGCCTTGAAGCAGATTGAGTCTTTGATTCTCTGTTTGCAAGGATTATCAAGCTTTTACCCACCTACAAGAGATCCAGGGAGAGACAGCCATTCCAGGGCTGCACCAGAGATGATTTCCCATTCTTAGTGAAGTTTATCTTATCAGGCAACTCCTTTGTTAGATCAACATTAACAAATATCTTTGCTAATTTGAAATTGGAGCAGGTTGCTGTCTCTGGATGAAGTCTGACCGGATGACCAGCTGCACTCACAATGAAACTCAGCCCTTGCCACGAAAACATATTCATCGGCACATTTTTGAGATAAACCCACATCGGAATCGACTTAACTTCAGGCTTCTCCTTTAGCTCATCTGGTGTCCTGATATATGGTGTTTTATACATCATTGTATATATGTTTTCTAATTGGTTTTCAAGTGTTTATCGAGTCTTTCTAGTCCTTTTCGAGTCATTACAGGTCTGGAGTTGCACTGGATAGGATATGGACCAGTAGAAGCAAAAGAGGCAGAAAACAATGCAGTTTGGTGATTTTCACGCAGAACACTCTGATGAGTGTTCCGATTGATTGTTCCAGCGGCAGAGATTTTTAAGGAAACTTAATATTTCGGGATTTGCCCTAATCTCCCTATCTTTCTCTCCCAGCCGCCTGTGGCTTTGATATAACTTCTTTGTCTATTTTTCTACATCATACTACGTTATTTTTGAGGGAGAAACCAGACTCCAAGCTTTTCATATTGTGATTTGAGACTTTGTAAAGGGAGACGGGTCCATCTCTCTCGCCATAGAGAAGATTATCCTGAACCCCCTCTTTTAGTTTCTGTTATATTTATGCAGTATTATTCAGAAATCATGTCTCTTGTCTCCTGTGATATGTCTGAGTAGTCGGCTAGCTTGTCTAGGGTTCTAGGGTGTTGATTTCGTGAGCTAAACATAGATAAGTGAATCCATTAATTGTCTTTGTTCATAACTGTTCTTATTGCTTGCAGTAAACTGGCCGCTTATTGTTAGATCCTAGGTTTAACCTGTTCATTAACCGTATAATAGGTTGCTAGATCTGTTATGAATGAGCATTGCATCCCTAATCAGCGAAAGTAGATATTAGGGTGTTTTGTGAACCTATCGGACCTGATCTCTATTGCTTGCGATCGCTTCTCACCTCAACGACAGTTAGATGGTGAGATCAATCAGCATAGGGAGCAGTACCACGACAGTGGACTGTTCTACTTGAGTGATCCGAGTTCTGGACCTGTTCTTAATTTAACTTGAATAATTGTTTGGCTCATAAGTATTAACACCCGATGAAGTAACCCTAGGCTGGCTTCTCTTTAATTTGAATTTACTTTTTGCAATCATATACTTTACTTGCTAGTTACGATACCTTAAATCAAAACTCCATCATTGTTTTAGCTAGATTTTGATCCCATAGAAATAAAGTGTAATAGTTGGTCTCTGTGGATTCGATCCTAAAGTGCTACATCGACATACCATTCGATTGTGGTAGTGTGCACATTAGGTTAATTGGTGTGCGTGTACACGAATATCATGTCCACTTCGTCACAATCAATGGTACATTCCCAATGCTCCACATACCTCTTTTAACGATTCGAGCTCTCATCGCTGGATTTGTTACTTTGAATTTCATAGTTGTATCATCCACAACTTGAACTTCAATTAGCTGCTTGCGTTCTCCTTGATTCCAGATCCGATTTACTGTCGCATGAACTCTTGCTATGTGTGGAGCAGTATCAAGAAATTTACCAATTAAGTAGTCATCCCAAAGAAGATCTACTTGTTCGATCACTTCATCTGGAATCTCTACAGCTTTCCCACCCTCCTTCTCTTCGATCATCAGATCGTACTTCTTCAAAACCTTCTTCTCTTGTGCTACCTTAACCCACGATACTTCGCTTTTCTCATATCCCCTTGATACTTTCTCCAATCCTTGTTTCTTTTGATTTTCTACCCTCAAATTGATGTGATCCTGACCAGCAAGGGAACTGATGCCACTAAAGAGATGGAACAGCTTGAACCAGAGCTCAAGGAAGATGAAGAAAGAACCAAGGAACAGCTTGAACCTGAGGAAACAAGTGACAAGGACTTAGAAGTGCCCATTGGTCCGATGACAAGGTCTAAGCAAGAAAAGTTCAAGCAAGCTCTTCACCAACTCTTATACACTATTCAGGGCAGTCTAGAGTGTGCTTATCCAACTACTCTGGTTGTGATTCAAGCCACTTAAGACATTCATCAAGAGAGGTGCTGTGACTTGCACTCTTTTCCTTGTTTCGGTTTTGTCCCATTTGGGTTTTCTGAGCAAGGTTTTTAATGAGGCTTGGACACAACACTTATTCAATAGCCTCTTGATGAAACCAGGCCCATTTCTTTCTTATTTTCGTCCAGACTCTCTTAGGAGCCTTTTCTCTTTTTCAAGTTTGAACTTAGTCTTTGCATTTAATGTTTTGTGTGTTTCCAAGAAGCTGTGCATGTACAGTCTTCTTCTCTATATATCATGGACGAAAATCATCAATAAAATCATCAAACTCTTTTCTAAAAACCCTAGAATTCTTTTCTGAATCTTGTTTGATCAAAGCTTGTCTAAGTGTTACTCGGATCCTTTGATCCTTACCTTACAAGCAAACCTTGATAGTCAAAGAGTCATTCTGCAACTCTTCGAAGTATCACTCATTCCACATCTTGTTTCATCATCACAATCCGTTGGAGAGTAGTCAGGGACGTGATCAATCCACCTAGGATCACATCAAGTGGTATCAGAGCCGATCTCCATCACCAGGTTGTGTTTTTCTGTTTCTGCAATTTTTAGACTTTTCATATTCTGTTCTCAGATCTGTTCTAAAGTCTAGATCTTGTTTTAAAACTTGTTTATTTGTGTCAGATCTACCTTGAAAAAGTTTTAAAATTGCTAAATAATCTGATTTGATTTTCGAAATTGCTGAGAAAAGAATTAGGGTTCTTCATAGAAAATTTTGAATCTGTCTCAGTTTCTGTGTTTTCAATTATATTATGTTTCTGTGATCTTCTTTACTGGTTTTGTGATTTGAATACTGTCAGGAACCATGGGGGAAGAAGGCAACAGGAGTGTTGTAATAGATAAACTCCAGATGGAAGCTTTGATGGCACAGATGTCTGCGATGATGGATCAGAAACTGGAATTCTACAGAGCAGAAGGTGCAGAACGAGAGCGAGCCAGAAGAAGTCCAACCCATTCTGCATCAGAGAGCTATTATGGACAATCCCACAGATCCAATGGCACCAGAAGAAGAGGTCGTGTTCCAGAAGAAAGGCCACAAGCCCATGATCCTTTAGGTGGTCTGAAACTCAAGATCCCTGAGTTTAAAGGCACTGCTGATCCAGAAGAGTATTTAGAATGGGAGAAGAAGATTGAACTTTTGTTCAAATGTAGAGCCTACACTCAAGAGTACAAACTGATGCTTGCTCCTACCGAGTTTAAAGAGTATGCACTAAGTTGGTGGGATAACTTGGTTACAGCAAGAAGAAGGGCTGGAGATATTCCTGTTGAAACCTGGAACCAGATGAAGGTAATCATGAGGAAGAGGTTTGTGCCAAACCACTACCACAGAGAGCTACACTTCAAGCTCAGAACACTGTCTCAAGGAAGTAGATCAGTTGAAGAATATTATAAGGAAATGGAAACCCTTATGCTGAGAGCTGACATACAAGAAGACAGAGAAGCAACAATGGCCAGATTCATGAGTGGTCTAAACCGAGACATCATGGATTTGCTTGAAGTCCATCATTATGTCGAGATGGATGAGCTTCTACACAAGGCTGTTATGTTTGAGCAGCAAGTGAAACAAAGAAGGTTTGAAAGAGACAAGTGGAGCACA
Source organism: Hirschfeldia incana (assembly GCA_026261945.1). Taxonomy (NCBI): domain Eukaryota; kingdom Viridiplantae; phylum Streptophyta; class Magnoliopsida; order Brassicales; family Brassicaceae; genus Hirschfeldia; species Hirschfeldia incana. Next base: position 1,333,333 of record JABCMI010000069.1, read on the forward strand.
GGTCGAAACCAACCATCTGAGACAAAGCTCTATCCTTCGATCTCAATTCAGAAACCTCATGACAATTGGAGACCACGTCCATCTAGTGGAGGATATTCAACTAGCAAGACACCAACTTGTTTAAGAAAGGAGAAGACAGTCCCTAAGTCATCTATGGATGATAAACAGTCTTGGTTCAGTGAGGAGGAGATAAAGAAAGCAATTCTTCAAGCATTTAACGATGTGGAGAAGAAACTCAAAAGGACCAACACAGCACGTCCAACCATTGAAACACACCGCCAAGAACCAGTTTCTACTGACTCAGAACTCAAAGTTGCAGAACCAGACTCAGCTGCACCAATTCAAGAAGTCCAAACCGAAAAAGCTATGGAGAAGGAAACTTCGGAGACAGAACAAGAGTGTTCTCTTGTCTTATCTCACTCTGAATTTAATTTTAATAATTCCTTTGATGAACTAACCTTTCTTGAACCAGTACAACCGAGTAGCCTTGTTTCAGTGTCACATGTTGCAAAAGAAAACTCAGCAGAAAAAGAACCAGAGCAACCAGCACAAGGAGAAGAGTTGAAACTGCAGAACAGCCTGCCATCAGAAATCACTCCCAAATCCCTGTCTTATGACCTGCAAGAGCACTGTAAGGATTTTAATATAATTGTCTCTGCACCTGAAATGTTTGTTAAAGTCAGCACTGAAGATATAAAACGTTTTGGTCTTGACAAAGTAAAAGATTTTTGTGTTTCAAAACCTGTTTTTGATAACATGTTTAAATCTTTTAAAGAACTTAAACCAGAAACCCTCTTTGATCAAAAACGTTTTCAAACTGATAATAAAAATATTTCTGGTCACATTTTGAGTCTTGATCATTTTCGGAAACAAAGCAAAAATTTTAATCACTATGAAAAGGTTTTTGAACTTGATTTGAAACAATCTAACTTCTGTTTGAAACCTTGTGATTCACTTGCTAAAACTGAAGATAAAATTTTTGTTGTGAATTTTCCTAGGCATGAACTGGTCACTTATAATTATCTTGCATCTGCATATGTCTTGATAGAACCTAGGAAGTTGCAGAAATCGAAATTGCATCAATCTGATATTAGATTTGATTTTGTGAAATCTGCAAAGTTCTCTGAATTTGAGATTAATTGTTTGTGTTCTGAAAATGAATCTAAGCATGTAGGTTTGTTCTTTGATGAAATTTTAGTGTATAACACTTTCTTTGATAAACCTGCTGCACAATTGAAAATAGAATTCACTGATTCTCAATGTGTGAAGTTGTTCCTTAATGATATTTGGATCTGTAATATTTTCTTTGATATGTATGATAGATGGAGGAATCATACTGTTATGTGCTTTAAAGACATTCTGGTCTACAATACTTTCTTTGACATGATAACACACTTGATTTTTCCAAAACAATCTGAGAAAGGTACAGGTGAAAAGAGGAGCTATAATAGTCAGAATATCAATGATGAGTCCTTGGCTAAGTTGGAGGTGGAACAAGAAAACCTTGAAAACTCTCTAGCCACCAGCTTTGACATAGGAGCAGTCCAAGGATCATATCTCACCAACCATAAGGAATTAAACAGCAAACTCGACTTCCATGGAAACTTGACTCATCAGGGTCTCACGTCGAATTGGAATCATGTCCAAAGCTTCTCAGGTGAAAAAATTATGAATTCTACAAGTCGGGAGAACCTGTTTGTGCTTTGTTTGAATTTTTCTGAGTTTAGAACATCTCAATCCTATCTATGGCGACCAGGTGAGCATGCTAAGGTAAGAGATTGTGTTTTCAAGAATACTTTTATCAATGATTACACAGATATGATGCACTTGTTTTTGTCAAAAGAGCCTTGTGCAGATTATAACAAAGCTTTGAAGAATACAAGAAGAAAGAACAATCGTGAGGAAGACCAGCGATTTAAGCCACCAGATCTGAACAAGGAGAGACAACAAGACGTGACTTGTTTCATCCTCATCAAAGAAGCACCTCCAGACGCCGCCTACATGCCAAAACCGAGAAAAGACAACTTTGGAATAAGACTCTTACTCTATGATGACTTTGCATGTGCTAATTTATTTTATTTCAATATACCAGGTCTGAGGAATGCATCAGGACTAAGGAGGGCCAAATGGATCAGTCCATTCTACATAACAGAAGCAATCAGCAACAATGCCTATCAACTGGATCTCCAAGAGGAAACGGATTTGAGGTCAAATCCTTCTCAAGTGGGAGAGGATGATGTGATCCTGACCAGCAAGGGAACTGATGCCACTAAAGAGATGGAACAGCTTGAACCAGAGCTCAAGGAAGATGAAGAAAGAACCAAGGAACAGCTTGAACCTGAGGAAACAAGTGACAAGGACTTAGAAGTGCCCATTGGTCCGATGACAAGGTCTAAGCAAGAAAAGTTCAAGCAAGCTCTTCACCAACTCTTATACACTATTCAGGGCAGTCTAGAGTGTGCTTATCCAACTACTCTGGTTGTGATTCAAGCCACTTAAGACATTCATCAAGAGAGGTGCTGTGACTTGCACTCTTTTCCTTGTTTCGGTTTTGTCCCATTTGGGTTTTCTGAGCAAGGTTTTTAATGAGGCTTGGACACAACACTTATTCAATAGCCTCTTGATGAAACCAGGCCCATTTCTTTCTTATTTTCGTCCAGACTCTCTTAGGAGTCTTTTCTCTTTTTCAAGTTTGAACTTAGTCTTTGCATTTAATGTTTTGTGTGTTTCCAAGAAGCTGTGCATGTACAGTCTTCTTCTCTATATATCATGGACGAAAATCATCAATAAAATCATCAAACTCTTTTCTAAAAACCCTAGAATTCTTTTCTGAATCTTGTTTGATCAAAGCTTGTCTAAGTGTTACTCGGATCCTTTGATCCTTACCTTACAAGCAAACCTTGATAGTCAAAGAGTCATTCCGCAACTCTTCGAAGTATCACTCATTCCACATCTTGTTTCATCATCACAATCCGTTGGAGAGTAGTCAGGGACGTGATCAATCCACCTAGGATCACATCACAAATTCTCCGTTTCTCCCAAATCTGAAGTCTCTGTTTGGATCTTCTCACTACCAGATCCCTCCGATAAGTTCGCCTTCCTCATTTCTTCATCCTGTAATTCCCGATCACCCATTGTCCCCGAAAGAGACCGTGAAATTCCAGGCGGAAACGCCGAATCCATCCCGAGAGTATCAATCGCCAAATCGCCCTTTTTTCGCTCAGAGCAAAACAGTGCGTTTTAGTAAACTTAATTACTGTCCCCAAATTCTAAGTTTTAAGAACCAAGCTGTTTATGTTCACTCCTTTCCTATCATGTTTTATTGTAACTTACTTCCTGTCATTAATAATCTTATCATACGTTCAAAATCTTACTCTATTAATAGCTCTTATTTGAGGCTTTAGAATGTATCCACCTAGGATTGGAAAATCATCCAATGAGAAACAATGTTTTTGCCACGTCAGACCATAATTGGGTTGTCTTTGTTGTAGATCTGTAAACCGTAAGCGTCACATTGTTGTTGGGCTGGCTTTGCTATTGATTTGTAAATGGAATTTTTGGCCCATAAACCCAATCCAGCACAATCTCTAAGACGCTGTTCTTTAACCACAAAGACGATCTCCCTTCTTCATCGTTACATTTTCTTCAACGGATCGTCTATCAATCGATCACCACTCCATCTCTGTGCAATCAGTCTCATTTATTGCTTCCTTTCGTCTTCCTCCCTCTAAGTTTATCTATAATACTTTTCTTTTTTTTCAGATTTATTATACCAGAAAAAAACTCTATGAATTCCAAAAGCAAATCCCCACTTTCCAGCGATCTTATCTCGAAGAAACCAAAAGGAAAGGACGGTGTTTAATCCGCCGAGCCGATTAAACGTACCGGTCAAACCGGTGTCCCTTCCGCTAAAGCTGTCGCCGATGATTCTATGTCGAAGAAACCAAACGACAAAGGGTTAGTGTGCTCTGACGTGCCGATCAAACGTACGAGAGGAGCCGGTGTCCCCTCTGCCAAAGATTTGATTAAAAAAATTGATATGATTAGCCGGTGTCCCCTCTGCCAAAGATAGAGAGCATTAGAATTGATACAAAGCCTGCGAAGAGACCTACATACAGCTTTCCCTTCTCTTCAGTCATATAGACGCAGAAACACATTTCAATATCAATTTAATTTCTGAATTTGGGTTCAAAGGTATGCTCTGGGTTTTGGTTTTTTTTTCCCTCTTAGTGATGATTATTTTGTCATCCTCAGATTGTTTGAATACTCTATGATCAAAATATAATTTAATTTCTTAAAACCAGAGGCAACCATCCGCGAGAATCGAAAAAGGTAACATCTTAGTGATGTTTTTTATTTCTTGCTTTATGCAGGTGATTCGAAGAAGTCACCAGAGGTAACCATCCGCGATAAGATCTTCTCTGATGCTAACATGGGACCGAACTACGACGAAGTCGAACAGGAGGAAGATGGCTCCGACAATGACGAGAACTCCGATGGTGGAGACTCAATCTGGTATCACCAGGTTTAGTAATGACGATAGGTTTAATGCGTTCAAGATTGCTTTTAAATCTAGCATGAAGAGTAAAGGAGATGATGCATTGGTGAGATATCTCAATTTCTACTTACTCTAAATTCAGACAGGAAATGTGTTGCGACAATGTTGTGCTGTGTAAACAGGGACCTGTTTTATCAGCACATAAGCATCTTATTGCTCAGAAGCTAGCTGGTGAGGAAGCTGAGAAGAAGGCTAAGGGTCAAGACAGAAAGGCGAAACATTTGGTATGGTTTTTGGTTTGCAACTCACCATTTTATGTGTGTTTCTAATTTTGACGATGACTTACTGTAACAATGTGATTAAGGTTGCTGAGAAGGAAACATGACAAGGTTCTTATAGGTGTTGCCACTAAAAGAGGTATGATTTCGTCAATGCTTGAATATCGTTTCGTGTTTTTCTTTTCTTTTATTACTGATATCTATTTTTCTTACATGAACTCCTGAGATGATAGTGGTCAAGCTCTTTAATGCTGTAAGTTTTTTTTTCTACTTCTTCTTTTCCTTGCTTTGTCACTGAGAGTGACTCTTTTGAACCAAGACTCTGTCTTTTTTTTCAAATAGGTAAACAAGGCTCAACATGCTCAGAAGGGTTTGAATGCTTCTAGGTCAATGGACTCTAAAGGTAGATTCTTTAGATTTTGATCTTTGGAATGAATCTTTCTGTGTCCACTTTCTTATCCTTGCCCTCTAAATCTGTTATGTTGGAACATCTATTAGTGTTAAAAAAGAGGAGAAAAGAAGCATTCTTCTCGGAGTTGGGGAAAACACCTAGAACAGACTCCAAGGTTTGGCATGGTCTTACATTATCTCAGTATATGCTTTATCTTGAGAGTTTTAAGACATTCACCTTTAGATGAACATGTAACCAAGTTAGCCTGCCTTGATCTGACTTCTATAGAGAGATCAACAGAACGAATCATCTTCATTAGTGAGAGTTGTTAGGCATAAGTGTATTCTGTGGTGAATTATATATTTTGAATTTGTTAATCTTCAGTTTTATCTAAATCTTTGGTTTTTATAACAATAGTTTTAAAATTATGGCTATTATTTTGGCAATTATATTTAAATTGGTTAATTCTTCCCACAAAATTTTTGCTTTAAAATCACTCCATTTCTATATTCATCTGCATATTTTTTATTAAATACAAAATTCTATTATAAAACTGAATTTGCTCCGTTGTATATCTTCATAATAGAGTTCTTATAAATTTAGAGATAAATACAGGAAAATACTATTTTAATATGAGATAAGAATAACATTTTTCTATATTTTCTTGAGAAAACAATAACAAATAGTAAATATTTTATATTTTTCAGTTTAACTTACTTCTATGTTTATTATTTCGTCCTACATTATATTAAATATTAAATTTTTCAATAATAATTATTGTCTAGCCAGTTTTTTTTTTGTAAGAGTGTTTAACCAGTTTTATTTGAATGTGTTATAAATTTTGACTCTATTTATTATTTTATAAACATTTTGACCCGAACCAAATATTTTGACTTTATCACACTCTACCAAGTAGATTTTGTAATTATAAATAGATTTTACAACTGATGAAACCAAAAATTAGCAGCATCACTATATATATATTTTTTTGAAACTGAGTAGACTATATTTGTGTTATTATTTACCACGTGGCTTTGCTACTGTTAGTAATCTTCCTGAACAATTGATGTGTAGAATTATACTACGATCGCTTAGGGATGCAGGTGGATGGATGGGAGGTAACCTCTTAGTGATGATTGAATGAATACTCTGTGATCCTCAGATTGTTTGAATATATATATTAACAACATTATCTTGACTTTGGTTTTGATATTTAAAATCAAAATATATAAAATCCTCAGAGTATTCCAGATACTCTCTCATTTGAGGATATTCTCTTTTTAGTATTGTTTGAAATGTATCTCTACTTTCAACAAAATGCATGGTAAAACAGATGTATATATTTAAATACCTCATAAATACTTTTAGATTTATATATACACATCACAAATTACAAAATTGTAATTTATTGCAAAACAAAAGTAGAAAGATTATTTACGAGGAGCCATTTTGGCTTTACCGTTACTGAGAATCACAAAAAAAATTGAGATATTAATTAGAAGACTTTTGTGTGTTTGTTATAATTTCATTATAAATTGAGGATATTAAAATGATGAAATAATATTTTTAGTCCGGTGGTTCGGTTATTTCGTGTTGAGTTCCAACAATTAGATTTAGACAAAAAATAAATTCTTCTTTGCTCAAATATTTAAAATTTTACTATTAATTTAACTTATTTTCTATTTTTATTGTTTAGACGATTAATAGATTTGGAGATACAATTTTAAAATTGAAAAACTAATTTGGTTGTTTTTTTGAGATTTTGAATGTAATTTTTATTACTATGTGAAACAAAAAACTTGACATACGTTTTAACTGAGAAATAAATCACTTTGTCCGTAACTATATGTATATTATCTGATTTTTGAACCACATGCAATATAATTTACATATTTTGAATGAAATGAGAGAACAAAATTAGAAATATAGGATAAGTATACATATTATCTTCGAATATCAATTCAGATTTGAATACTATCTATTTAGGTTCGGATATACAATTTCATATAATTTAATATCCGTTTGGGTATTTACCACTTTAATCAAGTTGGGTTTCGGTTTTCTGAGTTAGATTCATGTATGGATTTGGAATATTGAATAACATATCCATGTCTAATCCGCGCGTAGCGCGGAAAAAAGATCTAGTAATTGTAAAAAGGGAAAAGTGAACACTTAAATAAATTTGGTTTTGAAAAACCACATAGCCCACACAATATATGATAAAGTCTTGAGTTATCTCCAATATTAAGATAATGATATTTCTCTTTAATTAATCACGTACGCCTTTTTGTGGAAATTTTCTTTTCTTGCTTCTCATACACACGACTATATTGTGTAATTCAAAACGTGTTAGTTTTTCTTTTTGTGTGTGTGTGTCAACGATCAAGATGTGTTAACACGACAAATGAGCATAAGCGTTTTGGGTCACAAACGCGCCGTTATGTATGTAATAATGCTTCACACGATTCGAAACCAGAAACACACAAATACAGATATAATGGCTCTTTGACCCTTTTGAGTTGATCATAAATCAGTAAAACCCAATAGTCGAGGACAATATACATTAGAAGGCAGATAATATTCTGATAAGTTCAAATATGTTAATATAATATTCCTATCAGTTGGCTGTAGGCAAATATGTATAAAATACCCATGAACAAAGCAAGGCGTTACTTAGAAGATGAAGATGAAGAACGGTCTACTAATCATAGTCTGCATTTTCTTGGCTATAGGAACATGTGGAGGTCCTTTGTTAACTCGTCTCTACTACACAAAAGGCGGAACACTAATATGGTTCATGAGCTTTCTTGCAACCGCAGGCTGTCCAATCATACTCATCCCTCTCTATGTCTCCTTCCTCCGCCGCAGCAACCGCAACAAGGCAGAAAACACGGATAAAACAAAGCTTTTCCTCATGGAAACTCCTCTCTTCATCGCATCCATCGTCATCGGGTTGCTCATAGGACTTGACAACTATTTATACGCATATGGTTTAGCCTACCTGCCAGTTTCCACATCATCACTCATTGTGGGAACTCAGTTAGCATTCAATGCGATCTTTTCTTTCTTCATGGTCAAGCAAAAGTTCACTCCATTCTCTATAAACGCCGTCGTTTTGTTGACTGTCGGCACGGGAATCCTGGCCTTGCATACCGACGGAGACAGGCCGGCTGACGTGAGCCAGAAGGAGTATGTGGTCGGGTTCTTGTTGACTTTGATTGCAGCTGGTCTCTACGCTTTTATACTGCCGCTCGTTGAGCTCACTTACAAGAAGGTTCGACAAGAAATCACTTTCACACTTGTGCTCGAGATGCAGATGGTCATGTGCATCGCTTCTAATTGCTTTTGTCTCGTTGGGATGTTTGTAAAAGGCGACTTCAAGGTAAAACAAAGAATCATATCTTGTATAGTCTTTTCTTTTTGCATAAGGATCTCTTTTATAAGAATCAGAGTGTTAGTTATGCATATTCTTATGCAAACCCTAGTAACTGAGGTTTCTTGAATTTCTTATTTCAAAATTGTAAAGTCCTTTCGATTTTAATATATATCAAGAAATTAGTACGGATTTCAAAATAATAAGAAATATAATAAATAGTAAATGAAAAAAGTCGAATAAGTATTTTCCTCCGTTGCCAGATAAAAATTTATTTCCTCTTATTTTAATCAGCTAAAAAGAAAACTGAAGTAGTAATTAAAAAACGATTTTTTTTTCTTTTATCTGTAAAAATTTTACGCATAAGTTTTTTTTAGAAAATGGAATATTAGATATACAATGTAAGTTACAAGTATAAGTTACAAAAATATAAGTTACAAAAATATATCATTAACAGAATATATTCAAATAAATTTTGAAAAAACTATATATTCAAATCAATCATCGTGTAACACATTTTTGATATACAACTTATGTTTTTAGGCTATACCAAGAGAAGCAAGAGAGTTCATGATCGGAGGCTCCATGTTTTACTACACGTTGATTGTGATCATAGGGATAGTATGGCAATGCTTCTTCTTAGGAGCCCTAGGGGTTGTGTACTGTGCGTCATCTCTAGCATCTGGTGTTCTCGTCAGTGTTCTTCTTCCGATGACGGAGGTTTTGGCCGTCATTTTTTTCCGAGAGAAGTTTCAGGCGGAGAAAGGTGTCTCTCTCCTTCTCTCTCTATGGGGTTTCGTCTCTTACTTCTACGGTGAGTTTAAATCCGGCAAGAAAATTATCGATAGTCCTCAGTCTCCGGAGACAGAACTGCCTCCAGTTCCAGTAAGTGGCTCTGATGTTGCTTGAAGGTTATTTACTTTTATGCACTTTCATTATTTTATGTATATGTGTGATTGTGTATCATTTTGTTGGTGTGTGAATGTGTTACTGTTTTTTGTGTATAACAAAACCAGTAATTGTATACACAAATTAAAATGTGAAAATATTTACTAAATTTAATACCTAATTTAATAGAGCATGATTACAAAATAAAAATTTAAAAAAATATATAAGTGATGAAAGATCTATGTTTACATAAAAATAAAACAACTTGGATAAAATATTATCTTCGTTGAATCTCTATATGCTATCTATCATTATATAAAGATAACCTTTACTCTTAAAAACTTTGGATATCATATGTGTTAACTCAAAGGATCTGTATTTGATGTGACAACCATAAAAGTCAAAGAACTAAAATAAGCTCTTCATTGACAAATCTTCCAATTATGGAGAGAATGATTCTTATTTTCTTCATGTCCTTCCACTAAATTAGGAAAGAAAGACATTTACTTTCGAGTTGTTGCCAAATAAAGAAAGAAGCCCAGTTTCATATTGTAGATTTGATAAACAAAAATGTACATAAAATCTACAATTTAGATTTGAATATTAACAGGGCCATGAGATAATTACAACGTTTGATACGTAATAGCTAAATCAGTAGAGACAAACACAGGAAAAATCATCTACTTATACGCAGCTTATCTACTACTTATACGCAGCTTATATATCTCCCAGTCTCAACAGCTGCCCTCACATTATTGATTCACAGTTAGCTTTCATCTTCTTATATTTCACGGTCAACTACAAGTTCACTCATTTTACCATCAACAATGTTGGTTTTGTTAAATGTTGGACCTGCTTTACTGGAAATGCATACTGAAACTTATAAGCACTGAGACTCGCAAGATTCTTGGTGACTGTAGCAGTCTATCATGTATGAGGTCCACTCGATTTTGTCCCTGATGATTTCAAGGTTTGTCACTCTTTAAACCCTGCAAAAGAGTCCAAAACAGAACAATGGTTTTGACTGAAGTCCTGAAGTACTTCACCTTTTTTATTTGAGAGCAAGAGAAAGACCCCATAGGGAGAGAAGCAAGAGGAATCCATCACAGAGGTTTAGCTGTTATTTTTCTACCATGAAAAATTCCAAGCAGAGAAGGGTCTTTTCTCTTGCACTCTCCCTTTGGGATTTGGTTTCTTATTATATGGTGAGATCAAAGCTGACAAGGATAAGAAGAGAATTAGCAGGCGACAGAACTGTAATCTCTGCCTAGAAGAACCAGAAGCGAGTGTATAACTTAAATGGAGCTTAGAAAGATACATCATAAAGTATCATTCTTTATTTCATTTCATCCCTGTTATTAGATTAGAGGACGTTTACAACTTGAAGCTATGCAAAAAACATAAATTTAAAAGTTTTTCTCTTTCATTATCACATCAAATGAGTTTGTGATAGACTATGAGGTCAAAATACGACCCTTCTGTTATGCTATTGAACTGTCTTTGTTCTTGTGCTGTCTGTCTTCTCCTGATTGCTTTTAGCTTTCATCTCTCGCAGTTGGTGGTTTCATCCCATTAACTTTCTCAACAATATCGCCAGTAGCACCACTAAGGAGAAATCGCGTATGATTCGAGGACTCATCCTATCCCACCTGTAAGTTTAACCAGTAGAGAGCTTCTGGTAAAGCCTGTTTGTTCATTTTCATGATTCTTCATTATCACCAGTGAGAGGAGATAACATTCAGTAGAATCACAATGCAAAGGAAAAACCTCTTAAGACAACCACACCAAATCTTTTTAACTCTATTTTTAACCTCATCTTCCACACTGCTTCCCCTAGACATTCTAGTTATTTGATTGAACTTTAATGCATAAGAAACACTAAAAACAGCCCTATGCCGATGGATACATGCTTGTATAAGACAACCTATTTATCTATATACGTACTTTTAGCAGGCGTGGAATAAAAACAAAAACGAGAACATATAAGCATCTCTAAATCTTCTATTGTAATCAACTACTTCCCTCTAAGGTAAATATGCCAAAGATCCATTTGGGTCTACCATCAGATAAACCCACATTCTGCTGTTATAAATGCAAAGTACTAAATAGAATGTGTATATACTCACCAGCTTCCTTCAGCAGAACCACTCAATTCACTGTTGATTTCTTCCTTCGCAAACTCTTCCAGTATCTCACGCTGACGTTCGTTAAGTTCGCTAGAGAACACAAGAAAATAAATACACAGCATTAGAATATGCCAAGAATCTCATATCAACATCCGCAAAAGAAATAGGTTAAAACAATGGAATGACCATAAGAGAACCCAACACATTCCACATGCCCTCAAATATCACGAAGCTGATCAAATCAACACTAGTTTCTAGAATCAGAAATAATCTCCCAGCGAAGCCTCAACTTTTAGAGCAACAAAGCGTGTTGTTTATTTTAGAAAAAAGCAGAAATATTAAAACATAATATGTTTGTCTCCAACAAATTTATTACTTGATCTCCAAGTAGAATAAATCTTACGTAGGAACGCTAACACGTAGTCGCACATACTGATCTCCATGATCTACAAAAAATCCTTGTTTCGGAAGTCCTGTAGGAACTCACATCTTAGAAACAGTAAAATCAAACAAACAAAATGTTTAATCATGTAGGCTGATAGTTAAAACTTAAAGAATACCTTTGCCTCTCAAAATAAGAAGTTCGCCAGGCTGAGCCCCCTTTGGTATCTGCAACAATTAAAACAAGTCATCCCAAGTATCTCCAAAGGCTTGAGATCCAAACCATCCTCTCACTAAGAGGATGGAAACCAACTTGAACTCAGTTACAAACGGAAAATGCCAAATTGTAGAGATCCATCCATACACGAAATATACTATAAATCTCACTGTAATCGAATCTTACATCTATTTCTGTCTTGCCTGACAGTGTTGGCACCACAACTTTGCCTCCCAAAATGGCCTATCAAATAAGTTTTTAAAACATATTCAATATGGTTATAGCAAAAACAAAGTGAAGAATAAGACATGAAAGGAAGTATCATGTTGGGCTAATATAGGCAGTTTAACAAGCAAGTTGCACAAGAAGCGTAAACCTCTATGGTAGTATGGCAAAAAATACAGCTGTACCATGCATTTGAGTTTTATGACGGGGTGCCATCAAATGAAGTTGAACTAATATTCTACATTTTCTAATTAAAGGACAACCGCATCATATACTTAATGATAAAGATGCTACGGTTATTATACTTAATTCGTTAATGGGTAACTAGAACAAAATTCGTTAATTTTCAAATCGACTGCAGACAACTTTTCTAATCGATGGCCTATGGAGATTTTATTTTGTCATAGGAAACTGCCTAAAATATGTTACTACAGAGCTTTATTAACTGGCGGAGTAACAGTTAAGACTTTTGACAACATAGTGTCACCACGCATGAAAAAAAATAAAGGTACTACTCTGCAGCTCTGCCTATAATCCAAGATTCAGGAATGACAAGTGTGCTTACTTGTGTAAAGCTAATATTAGCATCCACATAAATATCGGAGCCATCTCTGGAGAATGTCGAATCATTAGCAACCTGAGAGCAGAAGAAGATTAGATAATTGTCATCAAGGGAAATTGCAGGATTCAGTAAGACCATATATTGCGTAACAATCTATTGACTGGATGCAATAAGTTTATAATAAATAGTCACAACCGGGGACAGGAAACACAATAGAGTAACCATCACATGAAAACTTGTGGACAATGGTGTAGATTATTTTTTGAATGAATACATCAGAGTAGATATATGACTTAAACGCTTGCACCATCTGTCTCTATCACTTAGACTAAAGTGATAAGTGATCATCATAAGATGAGACACATATGGTAGATCAATGTCAAGGCTTTGATTCAAAACTTCTCTAAGCACGTCTCAGGAGAAGTACAAAGATACAAAATTTGAAGAAAACACAGATGCTTTTAACAAACCTTAAATGTGATATACAACTTTCCAGGTTGACTTGTTCTTGATCTTACATGACCAGCATTTTCGATTGCAACCGTAGCGCCGGACTCCACCCCTTTGTTGAAGTAAAGAAAAATTGGCAAATTAGAGTTTGACAGAATGAATCATCAAGAACCAAATTGACTATCTGGTCCAGCAAACTTATGAATTATGATAATCGAAATCACAGTTCTAAATTATTTGTTTCGTCTCTGCCGCAAATATCAAATGCAGATAAAAGCCAATTAACCAGGGGGGTAATACACGCGAAGCATAGTCTTAAAAACAAGAAAAAGAACAAGCCAGCTATACTATAACTGTGACCAATATGTAAATTGGAGAACATCTAAACCACACAAATTCTTAGAGAAAGCAGGGTAACAGTGTGACTGAAATCTTGTAACTCATTTCATAGCAGAACTAGCATGTTTAAAACCCAAAATCAAGTTAAAGATCGAAAAAAATCCAGAGGACTTCACACTTACCCCCAGGGATCACAACTTCAACCGTCTTTGTGGCTTCCACGACCCCGGATCCCCTACAAGACATGCAGTGCTCCTGAAGAGACATACAATACATATCTATGCTTGTAAGCAGTGACGGAGAGATAACTACTGAAGTATCAAAATAGATCTCGTGTTCTCAAACCTTAACAATGTGCCCCGACCCCTTGCACGTCTGGCATTGTGCTGTAAAAGGAGGAATAGTTACCTGTTAAAGAGACAGAAGGCATAGTACTGTAAATATGAAGTGTGCCATTTATCGAAACTCCAAATAAAACAAAGATTATATTCTCTAGTTGGAACTTACTCGTCCAAGGCCCCTGCATGTTGGACAAACTCTCGTGGCAGCATCAAGAGCGTGGCCAAGCCCATCTATAAAACAATAAATGATGAGCTACTGGGAATAACGGGTTTGCATCAATAGTACTGTCAATTAAGTGAGTCACTCGTCCTCTCTAAGTTGGTTTGACTCAGGAGATTTTTAAAGACTAGAACCCCGCAAATGTTACAAGAAACAAAAAGGTACAACTGTACATTACAATAATATCAATGGGTGAGAGCCATTTCCAGAAGACCACTCTTTTACGAATTTATTGTTTTTCATTCGAACAAAAGCATATATATAAAATGACTAACACGAGTTACGACTTATCATTCAAAGCGTATATACTCTCAAGTATCTTTACAGGAATTTCTGCGCACCATAACTGGTTTTCCGATATTAGTAAATGCAAAAGAGCATATATCTTAAAATCCTGGGGCCACTCACCACAGGAATCGCAGAAGACATATGCATCGAATTCTAAACGCTTTGTGCATCCTTTTACAGCTTCGTAAAGAGAGAGCGTCAGTTCAACCTATTCAATTTTCAACAATAACAACAAGATTCACAAAATGCAGACCAGCTACCCATTGTGTAAAAGAATAAAGAGAGAATCAGATAAACTGACCCGAATATCAGATGAAAGCCGACTAGATTGGTCTTCAAATATCTAAATCAAATGTACTGACATTAGACACTTTAACTGACTAGTCCACATAAAAAGATTAGGCAAATCGAGAACAAAACAATGTACCTCAGAAAAAATCTTGTGGAACGAGTCCGAGAAATTGGACTGGTATGCACGTCTGAACCTCTCTGCACCACCACCGTCATTATTTACATAATCTGAATTCCGAAAACTCATCTGCATTGTGTGATAATAGCAAGAAACTCATTTAGTGATCTCTCCAACATATAAATGACAACGAACAAGACAAGCGTACCGTATCATATTCTTCTCTTTTTTGAGAATTTCCAAGAGTCTGCAGTTTTTCAATCATAACAGAAGTATATCAGACGATAGATTCAAAATACACATAGAGTAAGAATTACTGAAAAGAAAGAAAAAAAAGAACCTCATAGGCCTCTCTTATTTCCTGGAACTTCTTTTTCGCGGAAGGATTGTTTCTATTTGTATCAGGGTGGAACTTTTTTGCAAGCTGCACAGTTGTACATTCAAATACAAAAACTTGAGCGGACAATCTACTAATAGTTTCTCCCTCGGCGCAACAAAAAAAAAGCATGAAAACCTGAAGAAAGATTTTCATTTAAAAATGGCTCACACCTCATGGAATGACTTTTTAATCTCTTCCCGGGTAGCTTTAGGAGAAACACCAAGAACATCATAGTAACTACGAGCACTGGAGAAGGATATTCCTGAGAAGAAGTATACAGAACAACAAATGAATACAAATATTATAAAAGGAAACACAATGGTTCTCCAATCAAAGAAAAGAAGAGACCTGTAGCGTGAATGTGACGCTCGAACAAGAAGGGACTCTGAGACCCTGCATAGTACCAAGACACCTTTTCAAGTAAATTTACACACAAACATCAACTAACTAATTCTCTCACCAAATGAGAAAAGGACCTAACTTTCTTAAATCCTGATATAAACCCTAGAGAAACCCCTCATTTTCAATCTAAGCTGTATCACTACGTTTGATATGCTCGTAAACCCTAAATCAGCTCAGATAAGGCCATCAATCTCGAAGAGCAATGTGTAATTGAAACCAAGCACAAACCATGATCTCCGACGAGAGAATATGACTCTGAGGACTAATCGGTTACCTGGTCGCAATCCGAGGGCGGAGTCAAATGTTCGTCGCGCCTGTAAACTCCGCAGAACCTACAGAGAAAAAGGATAAGGAATAGATTAACACACGATTGATCTCTCTATCTAGCGGAATCGAGAGAGTGATGAGGAAGGAAGGAAGGAAGCAAAACCGAATTGAATCTTCGCATGATTCGATTCGAAGCAGAGAGAGAGAGAGAGAGAGAGAGAGAGAGAGAGAGAGGAGAGGTTTTTGGGGTTTCAGAGTTTAAACCCTACGCAAATGCCGAGAGAGAGAAAGAGACGTTTTGCCTTTTCTGAAGTCTCTTTTTCGTTCAGAAGGTCCGAAATTGGAAAGACAAAAGAATCATCATGGTTTACATTGGCAGTGTGCATATATGTATAAATACTAAAATCATATCCAGTGATACACAATAATTTTCTCTGTATTTCACTCTAAATAAAAATAATTTTATCATACTGTTGAATTTGTTTCAATGACTTTATGATAAAGTGAAATATAGAATAATATTGCTTTTTAACTCCAAAACGGAAAAAAAAAATCCAATGAAATATAGATAAAATTATTGTGTACTATTGAAGGTGTCCTAATATGACATTTTTCGGTTGTTTGGGTTTGTGTAAAATGTAATCAGAGTTTGAGAAAATATATAATCATATAATGTAAGTTATAATGAGGAAAAAAATTGAATCGGACGATGAGAAATATTAAAACATAACCCATGATCTCATATTTGGTTCTTGCAACATTTTGATTTTCGTAGGATGGAGTGTGGTGAGGTTACAAACTGATGATAGAAGATAACAAGGCAGATAGATTACTCTTGTTCATATTCTTGTTCTTTGGTAAGAGCAACCTCAAGACACACATGTGGCCTGGTTTGCCATCCATGGTTTTCCTTACTACGGCACGGTGATCACCAGCCAAAGGCTTTGAAGGGTCAGAGCAACACTTGTAACTAATGTAGAAGACTGCGTTGTCAGCTTTGAGCTTATCACTCGGTTAGGGATGTTAAAATGGGTAACTACCCATGGGTATACCCAAGTCCATAAGTATTGGATTGCCTTTCAAAAAATAAATGGGTTCAAAATGGGTTTTTATCCTAAGACAAATAAATGAATTTACATTTTTTGGGTAAACCCAATAGATTAAATGGGTATTAACAAATCTAAAAATTTCTAAATGTCGTCGATGTCGTATGCAGAAAAGCAACATCGAGTCATCTCTTTCGATCTCCACCGAATCAGATTCGAAACTGAAACTCGAAACCTTCGATCTCTGAGACCTCCGTCTCTCCGATCTCTAAGACCTCCGTCTCTCCGATCTCTCCGATAACCCAAACCTCCGTCTCTCCGATCTCTCCACCGTTTCGTTTCGCCGTCTCTCCGATCTCCCCACCGTTTTGATTCGCCGTCTCTCCGATCTCTCCACCGTCTCTCCGATCTCTCCATCGTCTCTCCGATCTCTCCATCGTCTCTCTCTCTCTCTCTCGATCTCTGATTTTTGAATTTTTGATTCTGATTTTTCTGCTTGTCTCTGGTTCTGAGAACAGAGCTCTGCAGCAAACCCATTTTCCTCTCTTCTCTAGCTTAGTGTTGAGAATTGGCTTGTGCAACCACTCGTAAATCATTATCATCCTGATTCCAAACTGATGCTTAAGAGTTTGTGATGTTGTAAAGAGGCGATATCATATGTGACTTGGTTTATTTACTTGAATATGTTTAAGAGTTTACTAGTAAACATGTGACTCACAATTTGTGATGTTGTTTAAGAGTTTGTGATGTTGCTTAAGAGTAAGAGTTTGTGATGTTGTTTAAGAGTTTAAGAGTTTGTGATGTTGTTTAAGAGTTTCTAAGTTTAGTTTCTCAGTTTAGTTTATCAGTTTAGTTTCTCAGCGATCCAGTTGATTACAAACTTTTTTAGTGTAGAAGTTAAACATATATAAAATGTTATGGTGATATCAGTGATTCTCTTTGTATATGTAGATGGATTCCCAGTCAGTGAGAGTACTTGCAGAGCTTGAAAATGAGCAAATGGATGTGGACAGAGAGGAGAATGAAGCTGAACTTCAAGGAGCCCACAGTGAAACTCAAGTGACTCAACCAACAAGAACGGTATTTCATTCTAACAAACGTTTAAAGGCTGATGTTTGGAAGGAATACATACCGGTAGGTGTAGGGATAGATGGAAAGAAGAGAGGCAGTTGCATCTACTGTAGTAAGGAGTTAGTAATAGAGGTTAGGAATGGAACATCATCTTTGAAACGACATTTAGAAATATGTCCAGTGAAGCCTGCTAGTGATGGAAAAGCTGAAAGGAAGTATGATCCAAAAGTAGATCGCGAAATGACTAGTGAGTCTATTATCTAACATGATCTGCCATTTAGGTATGTAGAGTACGAGAAGGTTAGGGCCAGAGATAGATATTTGAATCCGAAGGTTCTGCATATCTGTCGACAGACTGCTGCTGCTGATGTCATTAGGAAATATGAGATGGAGAAAGCAAAGCTCAAAAGAGTTTTTGCAAATCTCAAAAGTCGTGTTTGCTTTACGACAGATCTTTGGTCAGCTCGCACAGTGATGGGGTACATTTGCTTGACTGCCCACTTCATTGACGATGGTTGGACTTTAAACAACAAGATCTTGGCGTTTTGTGAAATCAAGCCTCCTCACACGGGTGATGAAATAGCTAAAAGATGTTGGGTTGCTTGAAGGAGTGGGGCTTGGACAAGAAGGTATTCTCCTTCACCTTAGACAATGCAACTAGTAATACTAGTATGCAGAAGATTCTTACACATCGTCTTCAGATGGTTGCTGGAAATAGATTGCCATGTAATGGCAAGTTCTTACACGTGAGGTGTTGTGCCCATATCCTCAATCTTATAGTGAATGAAGGATTGGAATTAGCTCCTAGTCTACTGGAAAATATCCACGAGAGTGTGAGGTTTGTGAAAGCCTCTCAATCAAGGAAATATGCTTTTGCTGCGTGTGTTGAAAGTTTGGAGATTAAGGGTAGCTCGAGATTGTCTTTAGATGTATCTACTCGCTGGAATTCAACCAATGATATGCTTGCAAGGGCTCTCAAATTCCGTAGTGCGTTTGCTAGTTTCAAAGTTTGTGATAGGAGTTATAACACGCTGCCTTCAGATGAAGAATGGGAACGTGGGCAGAAGATATGTGACTTCCTGAAGCCTTTCAGTACCATCACAACATACTTCTCGGGTGTGAAATATCCAACGGCGAACATATACTTCTTTCAGGTTTGGAATATCAAATTGCTACTAAGGAAATATGCACATTGTGATGATGAGGATTTGAGGCGGATGGCTAGGAGGATGCAAATCAAATTTGCAAAGTACTGGGATGAATATATTATAGTTTTGGCGATGGGAGCTGTTTTGGATCCTAGGTTCAAGGTTCAGTTACTCAAAAAAGCTTTTGATAAGGTAGATCCTACTACTTATGAGAAAAAAATTTAAGTTATATTGGATAATCTGAAGGATCTGTATGAAGAGTATACTAGCAAGCCCTGGACGAGTTCATCTTCTAGTTCCAACAATTCATCAATACCAGATGACCTTCTTAATGAATCACCCCTTGATGATGATATGAGCTCTGTAAGTACTTCTTTTCTTACTTGTCTTTCTTAATGAATCACCCCTTGATGATTATATTGATGTTCTTGTCTGATTACAATATAGGATCTTTTTGAACTTGAAAGGAGTATGCAACATGGTTCAGATAACATAAAGACGAGTTTGGAACTGTATTTGGAAGAGCCGAGGCCTGAGTTAAAAGCTTTTGCAGATATATAGATTTTGAGCTACTGGAAAGAAAATGGGCATCGCCATGGTGATTTAGCTGCGCTAGCAATGGATCTTCTCAGTATCCCAATAACTACAGTTGCATCAGAGTCCGCTTTCAGCATCGGTGGTCATGTATTGACCCCATACAGAAACCCCTTCTTCCAGACAATGTGCAAGCATTGCTTTGCACTCGCAACTGGTTGCGTGGTTATCCAGAACTTGAAGGTAACTTGGTTTAGTTTGCTTGATGAAACTGTTGCTTATCATTTGCTAGAGGAGTTTGTAACTTGGTTTAGTTTGCTTGATAAAACTGTTGCTTATCATTTGCTAGAGGAGTTTGAATTTAGTGTAGGGTAAACGTAGTAGTTGGTGACTTGTGCTTTGGTGCTTTGGTGTTTAGACATATATTGAATCATAAGAATCAGAACAATGCATTTTCTTTGTGGTCTTTGGTGCTTTACTGCTTGGCGATGAATGGAGAATGGTGACTGATGCTTTGTTGAATGGTGACTGATGGTATTCTAGGTGATATTGAAGATAATTTCGATGAGGAAGCTACAAATGTTGCAAGTTCTTTAGGAGTATGAATTCGTCTATTTCACAAGGTAACTTGGTGCTTTGGTGTTTAGATACACAAGTAAAGTTAGCATTTTCATACGCTTTGTTTACATACACTTTATTGCCTTGGTGACTGATGCTATGGTGCTTCTAAGTGATATTGAAGATTCAAGATTCAAGAAGATGCAAATGTTACAAGCTACAATTTGTTTTAGTTTGAATAAAAATACTTATGCTACTTTTTTCAAATATTGCAAATTTGCAAACTACAATTTGTTTCAGTTTGAATAAAAATACTTATGCTGGTTGATATATAAAATGTATAATTTGAATCAAATAAGAATTTAAATGATCTTTTTATTAGTATATAAAATGTATAATTTGATTATGTATACAAGATGATATGAATATTTTACATAATCTTTTTACAACAAATAACATGGTTTGGATACCCATGGGTGTACATATACCCTACTGGGTTATTTTGTGGGTTTTAATTTACCCATAATATTTTTGGATTTTCTTGGGCTGGACATAAACTAGGTTGGGCTTTTTGTGGATTGGGCTGGGCTGGGTTATTTTCCCCATTTTAACATCCCTACACTCGGCCCATCTTCCAAAGTTTTCACAACAACACTGTTGAGCTCCAAGGGTAGGTAAGCATCCAAACGCTGTAGTTACATTGTGTAAGAGAACAACAAGTTTCGAGGACAAGAAAATTGCATTAAAAAAAAGAAGAAGAGAAAGTACATACACGATCTGCTTTGGAGAAGAAGGCGATTTCCATGAGAAGTTGAAGCCAGTCATTGTCATGCAGCTCTGATTCTGGCACCTGCAAAGGAAATGAATGATACCAACCCTTGGTGTTACTAACTGAAACATATATAAGTCAAAAAAAAAAACTCCATGAATAGATCATTTGATGTTATTACCATGTAAAACTTTTTACTGCACGTTCCAAGGCTTCATCAGAAAACCATTTGGGCATTGAAGCTTTGTAGAACTCATTTATTTCTAGGTGTGTTCTTGTCCCATCCATCATCTATAGGCCCGTTATCTGATGACAGAAAACAGTAAATCCTGTAAATATACATTTTCTTAAAAAAAAGAGTTATCCATAACTATGGGCAAAAGAAAAAATCTTACGATTTTGTCTGATTATGGAGGCTAGGGTCAACCAGGTAATCCTAGCCCCTTTCGAAGTGTGGCGAGTTGCATCACGAAAATGAGTCTGGAAAAAGCAGACATTGCCAGTGGCCAGATAGGTTGCTTCCGAAGTTATGTAGAGGTTGAAGTGCGAAGTGGCCTTGGCACTATATTTCTCCACGCGAACAAACTTTAAGTTTGTTCCCTGTCAAAACAGGAAGACAAACAAAACCGAAAAATTCAGAAACAAAAAAAAAGACATTAGAGAATAAGTGATGATTAATGAAATCAGTTAGTTTTACCTTCTCAATGTAGTATTGGAGTCCCATCCTACCATAGAGATCGAAAGCATAATTTTGACACAAAGTACACGGAACAATCGTAGGCGGACTTTTACCGAAATACATATCAAAACCCTAACAAAAAAAATTAATTTATTATGGTCGACTCACAAATCATCCAAAAATAAAACGACCATGAATTCAAAACCATATCATAAAAGGAATAGTACTTACATAGTCCAGTTCACGCAATCTCGGGCGGGGATCCCGTACCAGTCCTCGTAGCCGCTCTCCTGTAGTTTCACACGTTCGGACCCACATTGGGGATATTGGTAAATTCCCCAGCTCACTTGATTCTTTGTTAGCCATACCTTTCCAAACAAACCTACACAAGCCCTTTGAAATCTCTCAAAAAAAAAACTCGGATCTAATCGTGTGCAGTACGAGACAACCGATAACCTTGGTGGTGGCTGACTTGAGGTATTTTATCTCTTACTAGGATCAACCCACCCTACGGGCAGGATATACTATTCAATTATTTTATATAGTTTAATTATCTTTTCTTATGAGCTAAAAATGGTTTATCGAAGATATTTCTAAAACATGTTCATTCACCGAATGGAGGGAGTAGATTTTATTGTGAAATATAGAATTACTTTTTAATTAACTATAATTTCGGGGTAACAACCTTATATCGACATATAGATTGTGGTTTTAATTATTAATTATATTTTTTTGTTGCTATATTAGTTTTTTTTTGTAATCCTTGTTGCTATATTAGTTAGTTTCATGTTTGCCATGAAAGGTGGTTTTATGTTTTCTGTTATGATCACTTTGCTTTGTTAATTTCTGTTATTTTTCATGGGTTTGAATATGATTACGTTCTACACAAATTTCAATTATATAAGTAAAAATGATCGAAATCCTAATATTTTGATTTTATAGGATTTTACGTTTTATAAAATAGCGGAGAATAAGGTTTTTATTCAAAGGAACTCTTTGTCAAAGTCATATTAGTGATTGATATTCTTAACCATCATGGTTGTTTTGGCCTTTCTTCTTTAGATATAGTTTCTTTTGTATCTATTTTTTATTTGTTCGCTAGGTTTACATTTGGATGTATTGATCGTGTGAATGTTTTTAGTTTTCGAAATTGTTATTGATGATAAGATGATTGTTGTTGGACCAGTTGACGGAGTAACTTATTATGGGGTGAGTAAGTTCAAGAGATGGTGAGGTTGATTAAGTTTACAAAAAAAAAAAGAAAAACTGGTTGCCTTAATTTGTAAACACTCGGTGTATTTGTTTATGTTTAGAAAGTGTGTCATTCAAAAAAAATTATGTTCTGAAAAAGACTTGGATCATTTTTATTGCTTGGTCTTGATTAGAGATTTCTATTTTACAAAAAAAAAAAGGAAAAAAAATAGAGATCTCTTTGCCCAGCCTTTAGTTGGTCCTGAGGATTAGTTTAAACTTTCCTCCTGTTTTTTTTTAAATCTTATATAATAAAGTAGACTTTTGTATTTCCATAGGGGAAAAAATGCCATGTGTCATCATCATTTATATTGGGTTACTAAAATTATTTATAGGCAAATTAATTAATTAAAATATTGAGACTCAATTCCAGAATTTGACAACCAAGCCCAATATTTTACATACTTCTTTTTTTTATTGACATCGTCTGTTCATATCTATGTTCAACCTGCAAAAATTTTACTGAACTATAAAGTTTTCGTGTCATTGAAACATGCTCATCGAATCTAGCCATTAACTCTTTTAAAGATATCTCCAATGACGTTGATTTTAATAAGATTTTTTTTTAATTTTCATTAGAAATTCATAGTTTCAACTTCTAATAAATCAAAATGCATGTAATCGAACTTTTCCTGCTTCACCAGATTCAACCTTTTGCTTCCTTACACACATATACTGCCACAATGGTTTCATTCTATATCCTTATTTTTGAGTTGAAGTTCGGTTGTTGCTCTCATATGGTGGTTACTCGTCTTTTCCGTCTCTAAAAAACATGCAATCTTAAGAAAGTAGAAGAGTTATGGGAGTTTACATCCTCATGCTTGATGAGAAAGTTTACCTCTCTATCTACCTTGATTTGTAGTATTCTTGAGCTGTCCATCATATATATTCTATTATATATGTTGAAAAAATACAATACTTAAGTGTTGTTAGAAAACTCACAATGAACAAAATAAGATATTACTAATACTTCCGTGTTGCATATCTTTGAAATTGATTTTTGAATATATGTTAACAAAAATATTAACAGTCGACCACATTTATGTTTTTACTTTTCACAGTCGACCCTTTTGCAAGGATCTATCGACATACATCTGTTTAGTAGTATCAAACATCTTCTAAAAGAAGATGACACTTACAAGATCAGTGGCTTTGAAGTTGCAAGAAGCAACACCCACTTCAAACTAGAGATTCATGCGTCCTTATTCGCCTTAACATCTTACAATTTTTTAAAGATTAATTTAGGTTATATGACTATGATCAATTGATATTAATTATGACGTGCACTAATACCTAGCTGCCAAGTAAATCGGGAAACTGAATAGACACAACTATTCGAGAATCAAAATACAAAGTTTAAAGACCTCAACTGTAGTTTTGTAGACATCTTTGAATTTGTTGGTGAGATCAAGTCTATCTTCAGTGACCATAAGCAACAACTCAGTAGATCATGGTTAACTTCTAGATTGACATGTATAATCTTTTCTTCATTAATACTGATTTGTTTACATATTACAATATTTTTTATAACCTGCATCCCAGATTCAACTCATCAACAAGTAAAAAACCTCTACTCTAGCGAAAGAATTAATATATCCAATGATAGCGTTCATAATTTATTATATTTCAGTTAAAAAACAGAAAAATTATCACAACCAAACAGAAAATTCTTAAACACAATTAAAAATAAATTAAAATACTACACATATAATCTCATGCAAGTGTAAAAAGAGAACACATTTTTATTATAAAAAATATCATTGAAATAAATAATAAAAATAAAATAATAAAATATAGTTGATAACAAATACAAAATCCAAACTCATAAGAATTATAAACAAATGTCAAAGGTTAACAAAATAAAAATATATCTAATTAGAGAAAAAATATTTATTATACAATTTAAAATAATTTTTAAAATATTTTATAAAATTAAAATATATTCTAATATAAAATAACTTTTTTGTAAACAACCCGCCCGTAGGGCGGGCCAATCCCTAGTCATCTATATACTAAAGCACAAGTCACCTATCCAATCATATCATGACACATAATTTCTATTTTATGTATTTAAAATATTACAAAAAAAAGAAGAAAGATTAAAGAAAAAAAAAACCGCAACAGGTAAGCACGTTCTTAAATCTTAACCAAATTACGTGTTAATTTTCTATATACTTAAATATTTACTTTTTCGTTAAAAAAGTAAATGTGCTTAGCCGATCTTACTCTCTAACTGTTTTATTCCCACAAACTCCACCATCACCAGTCACCAGCAATCTCTAGAAACCAAGCTTCAATTTATATTTGTGCGGGGTTTTTGTCTATTGATTCATATGCAAGAAAAAATCACACTTTCTATCTACTCAAATTCATGTGTGGGGTTGTTCGCATAATGGCATGCAGTGTTTCTCTCCAAGGAAAATCTGTATTTGGTAATTCATATCATATCCTCTTAATTTTTTCTTGCTCAATTTCTCTAGATCTCACTATTTTCTCTACTTCCACCATGACCTCTGTGTATCAAGCCTTTTTCGCTCACATCACATGCAAAGTTTCTATTCGAAGAACTTGGAATTGTATCCTTTTTCCAAATATAAAATTCCGAGACGTGAAAGGATAAATGGAAGATATCAAGCGTGAGCCCATTTTTTGCTTGCATTTAAATTTCTTTTATAATCTTTTTATCAAAATTATACACTGTTTTTTTGGGTCAAAAACTATACACTGTTTTAGTCATGTTTTCTGGAGACAGACAAAAAAACACTGAAGTTAGAAGTTCTGCATGAAAACAAAGCAGTTAGATTTTTTTATGTTTGTGTTTCTTATAGTGTATGTGTTAGTGATTGATTGTAGTACTTCTAATTTTTGAGGAAAAATTGAAGATATCAAGGTTTTCTGTAAGTGTACACTTCTACATCCAACAAAAACATAATCGGAGAGGGAGAGGGACAAAATTAAAACTCAGCTTTGAGAAGAACGAAGCATTACTGAGCCAACAGACAATCAAGCAAAGATATGCCTAAACTACAAACAAAACAAAGGAGTTTTCTCTGCGACAAACGAAGTACAAACGCAAGATTGTACATAATCTGAAAAAACAAGCGGTATTCTTAGTTCCTCGCTGATTCCCTATCTCATGTTACCCTTTAAATATCTCTATTTTTTTGTAGCCATGCTTGAAGAAATCCAGTCCAAAGGCTAACAAATAATGATGTGATGCAGTTTTTTAAAGATGTGGAAATATAACGAAGACGGAAACTCTAGCGAGGAGTGTCAACAGCTTGGATGATGCAAACTAGGTATGTACAAATCGTTTGTTTATAACAGAGCATATATTATATACAAAACATATATATACTTTGCATATGTGTTTATTTCATGTTCTTCATTATATCAAATATCAGGAGATTTTTATTGTAAAGAAAACTTATTTACAAAAAGTACAGATATAATTAAATAAACATTATATTTTTAACTACATTTTTATGTGTTCATTAATATATATATTTACTTTTTATGAAAAGTTGCTTCTATACATATATCTTCTAAATTATAATGGTTGTTTTAAAGTATCTGTTTGCTTTGTTTTAATGAAGTCAACTTGTGATACTCCAAAAAATGTGACTAAAACAAAGTTTAATTCTGTTTATAAAAGAGAACATTATAATTTATAAAAATATTGCCCCGGGCGTAGCACGGGGTTGGTAATACTAGTCATAAGTATAAAGCTTAATAACCTAATCTTACATTTTTGTTCCTACTGAGAGATTATAGGAATGTTGGTTTTGCCGACTATGAGAAATAATGATTTCTGATTTAATTACGTCAAAATTGTTGTAGGCCTTACATAAGAAGTGTTTCAGATTAAAAGACAAACTAAAATATTAAACTGGTTATCATCTGGTACTATAGATAATCTGTCAAGTTGAACCAGATATAGTAAACTATTAAACTGTGAACTATTCTTGTTACACATTTTGTTTATTCAAGAAATTGAAATTGATGTGTAGGCCACTCACAGCCTCCGCTATATTCTGCACCCCTTCTGAGATGAGAGTCGTCGCCTCCATTTTTATGACTCTCCAGCATCTCCGCAGCTTCTCTTGTGGTGTCCCCTCTCTTCTCATCCATCTCATTCCCTCTCCACACTCATCGTCTGCGTGTATTACTTAGCCGCGTCACCGACTCTTCCCAAACCGTGAATACCGTGGAAGGTTTAGTCATCACCAGGTTACAACTTTGTAATTTGTGGTTGCTGTTTCCTACATTCCCTTAGACTATAACTGCTCCTGGTTAGCTTCTTGACCACCTACAACTATTTGATACATTTCAGTTACCACCATTGACAAAGACTCGTGTCATAGAGGACAACTTACACCATCGCCAGAAAAGTTAATAATTAAGCAAAAAAAAAAGCAAGAAGGTTGTATCTTGATCAACACTTACATATGAAGTAAGACTCAAAGAGCCAAGCACGGAGTAAAATATATTAGAAAATCAAATTAACACAGCAAGTTAGACATTGGCGGAGGAGCAAGCCTGCCTTCATACCACATTCTATGTTTTCCTTTCAGATACTCAGTTCTCTCTTGAAACAATAACAACAACAGTTAAAAAACAGTATTTAACTTAAAACTAACCCTTCTAGAAGAGAAGAAAGAATTCACTCTGTTCAAAATTTAACTTGGTTTGACATCAAACTATCAAAGAGCACATAACTTTAGAACGAAATTGGGATAACAATTGATATTAAACCCCTAATTAGATCGAATCACATATACAATTGTAGTTATGAAAACAATTGATAATGCTCAATGGATGCAGGATTACCTATTTATACACCAAAAAACACCGTCTGGATCTGTGATAATTATCATTGAATGAATCGTATTCCTAGATTTGCGTAGAGTAATTAGATATTTTTCTTAAGGACAATGAATCAAGAGATCCCGTACGTTTCGAGGGACGAACAGAAGACGATCCAACGCTAACGGTAGGGCTGGGTATTTCACCCGGACAAGAATACCCGACCGAACCCGACCGAAAAAACCCGGTCCGAATAAGAACCAACCCGATGAAATTATCCGATTGGGTCCTGTTACGGAGGACCCGCGGGTCTTGGACCCGACCTGAACCCGAATCCCGACGGGTACCCGAATTAATAATGTTAATTAAATAAAATGCATTGAAAGAGAATCGAAAACATGTTATTTGTCTAGAGAATAAGGGAGTCAACCACTAGAAAACACCAAATTGTTGTTATATCTTGTATAGTTTAATATATATATCCACTTTAATATAATAAAACCACAAATTGTGAATAAATAAATATTTTCAGATATTTTTTTTTGTATTTTTTGGTATTTTTCAGGTCGAACCCGATCCGAACCCGACCCGAAACCGAACCGAATCCGAACCGATAAACTCTAGTTACCCGAATGGGTCCAACTACATAAGACCCGACCCGACCCGGACCTGAAACAATCCGAACCGACCCGAGACCGAAATTTTCGAATTACCCGATCGGGTCCTAGACTCTAGTACCCGAAAGATCCGGACCGGAGACTACCCGATCCGAACCCGACCCGCGTACCCGAATGCCCGAATGCCCAGGCCTAGCTAACGGCGCAACAAAGATTCTCCTCACCCCGATTCGTCAAAGCAAAATGTGAATCTCCTTGCTGGTTATTGGTTAACCTACTAACTAATCGAAAATGAAACTACGCCGCTAGCAAATGTGCTGTCTCTCTATCTACCCGGGCCGGCTACAGCGTCCAAATTAACAGGCCATCACACATTAAACATCAAAGTCCAACCCAAACTGGATTAAATGAAACGCAAAATTTCATTCGTTTGGGACACGTGTTGCGTCTAGAAGAGTCGACTTTCTGACATGACATCCTATATGGAGGCATGGATTAGAACTCAACTTTATAATATAAATATATATAAGTTGGGCTAAACTGGGTCGAATTTTACTTGAAATTGGGCATTGGTCACTATTATCTTGTCATGTCTATTGGGCAATAGTAGTTAGTACCAAACCCAAACCAAAATTTGATTAAATATCCGATCAAGTTCAATTTTTTGGTATTTAAAGAATCAAAACCTGAATCCGATATAAACCAAAATATTTCGAGTACTCAAACATATCCAATATAGATTAATATACTTATATATTAATTACTTTTAGATTTAATGTATATTAAAAAATCAAACATATATATGATACATTTAAGTTGTTCAAAATACTTGAAATATATATATATATATATATATAAATAGTCATAAATAAATGTTTAAAGAATTAAACTATACTCAAAACACCAGTAATACTTAAAATGTTAAAACATAACCCATGATCTCATATTTGGTTCTTGCAACATTTTGATTTTCGTAGGATGGAGTGCGGTGAGATTTTTTAATGATTTGGTTATTTGTACAGTATCGAAGTATGTCAACATATGGCTAAGTTCAGTGAGAAAGGAATGGAATCTCAACATCTTGGAGAATAAATCGCAGCAAAGATCAAGATGCAATGGAGGCTTGGTTTGCATCGAGGAAGTAGGGAAAAAGCACGACAATTTTTCTTGAGTTTGATTTTCTAAACAATTGGCACATCTATTGTAATGTTTTTGATTGAAATAAACGTTACATTTTTTCAACAAAAAAAAAAATTCACAACAAAAGTCAGAAAACAGTAAAACATTGACGAGCATTGAGCGAGAGAAGGCGCTGCATTACAAAGACACCAGACTCTCCATGTGGTTTGCGAAAACACCCGTACAGTCTGTTCGGTCGTTAAGAACTCCATGATCACAGGGTCTAAATTCATCACCCATAAACCCTTCAAAGAAGGCTTCTCGAGCACTGTTTCTCCTTGGATCGAAATATAGAATATAAAACGAGTCAACAAAACTTCTTGGTGCAAAAACAAGCTCACCAGCGTCAGTAATACCTCTGAATTCCATATGTATCCTCCACTCGCTCTTAAAACGTACAGGAGGCAAACATTGACGCGTCCATTCGTTTCCATCTGCATCTTTCAAAATATATATTTCACGAGTATCAAAGGGAAAGTTATAAGCAAGTAAGGCTAGACTTCCCTCATAAGGTATCATATTATGCAACCATCGAAAAGGAGAACACTCTGGATATTTTATAGGACGAAAGCTTTCAGATCTGACATCAAAGCTCATTATTATATATTGATGATCAACTCTAGCTTCATAATACAGAATCCCATTGAAGCAACGCCCATATCCTCCGTCAGTTGGGGGATGCACAGGGAAACGTCCTTTGGTTATTAATCTCCATGATTCTTGAGCTCCCAATGTAAGAATCAGAGGCTGTACATAATTACTTCCATAATATAAGCACACTACTTTGTGTTTACCCTCCAATGGATCATAACATAAATAAGATCTACTATTACAGAGCGAGCTCGGGATGTGCTCTTGGAAATATGGTAAGGATAAAATCCGACGCAAGCTTGGGTTCCAAATCCGGAATCCATATAGCAAAATCAAACCATGGACGCTCTCTCGCATATAATTATCATAATAAGTGTCTTTCATATGATAACTGTACACTGGAGAATAAGACCCTTCAGGGTTCTTGTTTTGAGGAAACGAGAAAACGAAGTGCTTCTTTTGTCGTGTGAAGGTGAGCAGAAGACGCGGTGGCTGTGATGAGGACCGAGACATGAAGGAGTTGATAAAACTAGGAAGCGTGATGAAAGAAGACCACAGCTTCGAGACACATTGATATCTCACGATTGATTTGGCAGGAAGCCTTGAGATGATATCCAAGGTTAGATCAAGAGGAATATGGTTTGGTTGTGATCTATCAATATCATCTCTCGATCTCTCCCGTCTTCTTCTCTTCTTGTTCTTCCATGGCTGATTCCTCAACAATACTTTCTTCTTAAAAACCCTCATTCTTTCTTTCCAGAGTGTTAATTATATTTAGGGTTCAGCCATATATATATATATAATCTTTCGTATATATAAAATAACGTAGACGGCATGATATATAATATCATATCGACAAATATATTACAAATAATTTTTTTCGGAAAAAACTTCACATCCACAAATATTTTTGTAAATTTTACAAATAATAAATTTTCTTTTAGGGACGATATATAAAAATTTGAAAACCAAACAAGGAGAGTATTAGCGACGAAGGCACTGCTTTAGAAAGACACAAGAGTCTCGGTGTGATTTGGAAAGACACTATTGTATATACGGTAGCTAAACAAGTCCATAACGACGTCTAAACTCAGTACCCAATATTCCCTCAAACAAGGCTTCTCTAGTAGTGTTTTCCGAGTGCAACTACACGGTGGGATCACTCGTCGCTGCATCATCGTGGGTCAGATAAGATTAAACAGCTAGTTTGAGCAATATCATGGACATTCTCGTGGACAATTCGTATGAAAAAACACTTTGTTTCCTCCTTGGTACGTTCTCAACCTTTCTATGCTCAACAGAAGGCTGTGTTCATTGAGAAGAATGTTAAAAATAAAATCTCAACAATTTGGAGAATGAATTGCAGCAGATATGCAATGGAGGTTTGGTTTAATTTTTTTTAAAGATTGTTATTTCAATAAAAAAGAAAGAAATCACAACGAAAGTCAAAAAGCATAATCGAAACATAGTTCCGTAAAGACCATTTAATGTCACTGAAAACAAAAACATTGAAAAGTATTGAGCAATTAAAAGAAGGCGCTGCATTACAAAGACACGAGACTCTCCATGTGATTTGGGAAAACATTTATACATGTTCGGTAGTCAGGAACTCCATTATCACTGCGTCTAAACTCATCATCCATAAATCCTTCAAAGAAGGCTTGTCTAGTGCTGTTTCTCCTAGGATCGAAATATAGAATATAAAAAGAGTCAACAAAACTTCCTGGTGCAAAAACAAGCTCACCAGCATCAGTAATACCCTTAAAATGCATATTATTCCTCCATCCGATCTTAAACCGTACACCAGGAAAACATTGACGCGTCCATTTGTGTCCATCTGCATCTTTCAAGATATATAATTCACCAGTACCAAAGTGAAAGTCATGAGCAAATAAGGCTAGACTTCCCTCATATGGAATCATATCATGCAACCATCGAAAAGGAGAACACTCTGGATATTTTATAAGACCGAAGCTTTCAGATTTGACATCAAAGCTCATTATTATATCATGATCATCAACTCTAGCTTGAAAATATAGAACTCCATTGAAGCATCCCCTAAGTCCTCTTACAGTTGGGGAATGCATAGGAATACATCTGGTTACTGTTCTCCATGATTCTTGAGCTCCCAATGTAAGAATAATAGGCTTTACAAAATTACTTCCATAATATAAAGATAGTACTTTGTGTTTACCCTCCAATGGATCGTAACCTAAATAAGACTTACGAGTATAAAGAGAGATAGGGGTGTGCTCTTTGGGACGTGGCAAGGTTAAAACCCGGCCCAAGCTTGGGTTCCAAATCTTTAATCCGTATAATAAAATCAAGCCCTGGATTGCAGATAGCGATCATAACTAGTGTTTTCCATGTGGTAACTGTATACCGGAGAATAAGACCCGTCAGTGTTCTGGTTTTGAGGAAACGAGAAAACTAGTTGCTTTTTGTGAAATTCGAAGGTTAGCAGAAGACGTGCAGAGGACCGAGTAGTGAATGAGTTGATAAAACTTGGAAGTCTGGTAATAGAAGACCACAACTTCGAGACGCATTGATATCTCATGATTGATTTTGCAGGAAGTCTTGAGAGTATCTCCACGGTTAGATCAATAGGAATATGGTTTGGTTGTGGTTTATCATCTCTGGATCTCTCTCGTCTTCTTCTCTTATTGTTCTTCTTCCATGGCTGATTCCTCAACATTAGTTTCTTCTTAAAAAGCCTCATTCTTTCTTTCCAGAGTTTTATTCCCCCCTTTCACTAGAATCAGTATTATATAAACATATATAATAAAAGTATACAGCACGATATATAATAATATATCGACAAAGTTATTACAAATAATTATTAAACAAAATATTTATATAACTATTTTTAAAGTCGTGTTTCAAAAAAAAAATATTTTTAAAGTCAGGTTCTCATATATCGTTTTCAAAATTTACAAATATTTTTTTGTAAATCTTACAAAAATTCATTTTCTTTTGTGAAAATTTACAATTTTAATTCTTTTTCTTTATAGTTGTTCTCAAACTACATAAACAAAATCAACATTTTTTGTAAATCACTTCAAGTTGCTGCTCGGATCAAGTCGTGGTTAACCAAACTTTGAAGTAATACATGCGCCTCTATCCGCTAAGACGTGAATGTACAAGCTGGTCTTTTGCAAATCAGACTATTTTTGTAGTGCATAAACTACGGGATAGTCAGTCTAAGAAACTGCATCACCGGAAAAGGAGAAAAAGACTTTGCTATAAATTTCGGGGTCTAAAGAGAAAGAAAAAAAATAGCAAAAAGAGAACGAGCAGCCGGACAGGCATAGGAGAACACAGTGACGGTGTTTTCAAGGAGAGGGATGAGAGAGTAAGCGAGATATTTGTGTGTTGTGGTGAATGTTAATCAAATATGTCATATGTGGGTACAAGTGCTGACATACATGTAGTTGATATTGACCTCATCTTGCAACCAAAGGAAAATGTTGACCCAACTTCCTCAACTCTCCAACAAAGAATGTAACAGTCCCAGGAAGTATCCTTATAGCTTTTGCCTATGAACTTCAAGTTGATTCTGAACGAGAGCTGAACAATACCATGCACACAGGATGTTCCATGTTTGCACTCAGATTTAGTAGCAGCTCTACAGCTTCCATATGTTTCTTTACTTGCTCATATGGAATGCCAAGATACTCATACAAGGAACACAACTACCTTCTCTACCTCGCTGGTACAAGGAGGCAATCAAGTAACATTGCCAACATTGGAAAAGACTTTACCACCATTTGTAGATCTTCAATCTGCTCCCATTTCAGTACTCGTTATGGAAACTAGCTCAATCAAGCATTATCAACAAGGAGATTCAAAAATCTTCAACTGTTGATCCCTTAACCGCATTGCCTCAAGTTGGTGGATTTGAGAGTCCTTCTTTGTTCACTGTGCTAGACGATGCGGATGAAGCTGACATTAAGCCAATGAGCTCACTCGGCTTTACAAAGGGTGTTGGAAGGGAGACAAAGCCTCCTATAAAATTCCAAGTTTTGGAATGGAAAATAGTGCAAGGAAGAGGTAAGCATGGCCGTTCAGGTTGTTTCTACTCGCTAGTCATTTTTCTCATCTCATTTTGTGGCATTTCTTTTATGCCTTTGGAGTTTCATAGGTATGAGTTTTTTTTATTCATGAAATGTATTCATGGAAGGTTTTTCTCTCTATAAGGTTTTCGACCTTATCTTGTAAGCTAGGTTTATATTTTGAACTGAAAGCCTTAAGTCAAAAAAAATATATAAGAATATGGATCAATCATTATATTGCGTGATTCTTCTCTCTTACGTACAATCCTTAGGCTGTTCTTATTCTTATACGTATATATCATCAGCCAACAAGTCATGACATTGTTTCCAAGAGATTTAGTGGCTTCTAGCATCTATTATATGCAACAGTTCAAACGAAGATACATAGAATTTCATTGAAAGGGAAAGCAAATAAAAAAAACATTGAAGAGCATTGAGCGACAGAAGGCACTGCGTTACAAAGACACGAGATTCTCCATGTGATTTGGGAAAACATTCTTACACTGTGTTCGGTAGTTAACTCCATGAATGTGTCCAAAATCACCACCCACAAATCCTTTGAAGAAGGCTTCTCTAATGTTGTTTCTCCTTGGATCGAAATATAAAATATAAAACGAGTCAACAAAAATTCTTGGTGCAAAAATAAGCTCACCAGCATCAGTAATACCCTTGAATTGCATATGATTCCTCCATTCACTCTTACAAGGTACACGAGGCCAGTGTTGACGCGTCCAATCATATCCATATGCATCTTTCAAAATATATAATTCAACATCACGATGGCGGAAGTTATCATCAGTAACTAAGGCTAGCCTTCCTTCATAAGGTATCATATTAAATGGCCGTCGAGATTGAGAGTACTTTTTCGGATATTTTATAGCTCTGAAGCTTTCAGATTTGACATCAAAGCTCATTATTATATGTTGACCATTAGCTGTAGCTTCATAATATAGAACTCCATTGAAGCATTTCCTAAGTCCTCCAACAGTTGGGGAATGCATAGGGATACCTTTGGTTATTCTCCTCCATGATTCTTGAGCTCCCAATGTAAGAATCTGAAGCTGTACATACTTACTCCCATCAAATAAGTACAATACTTTGTGTTTGTCCTCCAAGGGATCATAACATAAATAAGGCTTTAACATATAGCTCGAGCGGGAACTGTGCTCTTTGTGATGTGGTAAGGTTAAAACCTGACATAAGCTTGGGTTCCAAATCTGTAAACCGCGTAATAAAATCAAGCCATGGACACTCTCTGAATACGGATCATCATGATAATACATGCCTGTCATATGATGACTGTATACCGGAGAATAAGACCTGTCAGTGTTTTGGTTTTGAGGAAACGAGAAAACTAATTGCTGCTTCTTGTGAAATTCGAAGGTTAGCAGGAGACGTGGAGAGGACCGAGACGTGAACAAGTTGATAAAACTTGGAAGTCTGGTAATAGAAGACCACAGCTTCGAGACACATCGATGTCTCATGATCGATTTTGGAGGAAGCCTTGAGAGTATCTCCATTGTTAGATCAAGAGGAATATAGTTTGGTTGTGGTTTATCATCATCTCTGGATCT
The DNA here is from genome assembly GCA_026261945.1 of Hirschfeldia incana. Classification (NCBI taxonomy): domain Eukaryota; kingdom Viridiplantae; phylum Streptophyta; class Magnoliopsida; order Brassicales; family Brassicaceae; genus Hirschfeldia; species Hirschfeldia incana. The sequence goes on from JABCMI010000069.1 coordinate 1,369,242, forward strand.
CTCTCTTCTTCTTCTCTTCTTGTTCTTCCATGGCTGATTCCTCACCAATACCTTCTTCTTAAAAACCCTCATTCTTTCTTTTGTAGAGTTACAATCCCCCTTTTGCTAGAAATAGAATCAATTGTATTTAGGGTTCAGTCGTGCGTATATATAATAACGTACACTGACGTACGATATATGTAATAATATATTAAAAATAAATATTATGGAAATTTTTTATATAAGTATTTGAAAATTCAGGTTCTTACATATCGTTTTCATATATACAAATATTTCTTTTGTAAATTTTACATAGAATAATTTTATTTTGAGATATTTAACAATTTTAATTCTTTTTCTTTTATTTTTTTTCTAAAATAACATTAACAAAATATCTATCAAACTAAAAAATTAATCTAGATCATACATACTGTACCAAGAACACCATAGCTAATTACGACCGACTGATGCAGAACCACAATTGCTTCTAATGAATAAAATGATAAAAGAAACACAATTATCTCTCCATCAAGAAAGAAAATAAAAAAACAAGACCTGTAGCGTGAATTAACGCTCGCAAACATGCAAAATGTAAGAAAAATGACTCTAGACTTATCGATTCCCTGGTCGCATTCCGAGCGCGGAGTCAAATGCTCTTCGTGCCTGTAAACTCCGCAGAACCTACGAAGAACGAGTAAGGACAGACGTTTAAGCTCTCTAGCGGAATCGATTGGGGAATCGAGAGAGTGATGAAGAAGGAAGCAAACCGTACGCAAGCAAATGCCGAGACAGAGAGAAAGAGACGTTTTGCCTTTTCCTTGTTCCTCTGAAGTCTCTATCGATCTAAGTCAGAAGGTCCGAAATTGGAAAAACTAAAAACCATAGTGGTTTACATTGGTAACGTGCGTTGCGTGTAGAGTCTATGCATTTTGCTAAAAGGATCATTTATAAATTATCCAGTTTAAAAGAAAAAAAAGTGTTGATCAAAAAAAAAAAGTTCTGTGAAAAAGCTTGAATCGGATGCTGAAAAACAATCCAGGAAAACATAACCCGTTATCTCATATTTGCTTCTTGCAAACATCTCAGTTTCTAGTGGTGTATGAAGAAACTTTCTTTAAAACTGATTTGGTTGTTTATAGAGTCAAACTACAATTATTTACAGACTACGGATCAAATTATGTCACATGTTTCTTCTTCTCAACGTACACAGCTGATAATTAACCTTCTGGCTTCAATAATGTATATTTTCCATATCTTCAACTAACTTCATACAGTTGTTTCTAACATAAAGCCGCTAGCATCTAGTTTAAACATGCGTGTGATTAATAGTTTGCATAAGCACAACAAATCAAGGAACGGTCAAAATCATCAATTAAATATCACAAGAAAGACAAAAACATAAGGGAATCATAGCATCATAAAAATCAAGTGTCACTGAGAAAGAAAGAAAAAAAGCAACAGCGACTGAAGCGCCGATTTAAAAAGACACAAGAGTCTCGATGTGGTTTGGGAAAACATTAATATTGTATATATCTCCGTAGCTACCAAGTCCATAACGACGTCTAAAGTCACCACCCACAATTCCTACAAACAAAGCTTCTATCATAATGTTGCTACTCGGATTGAAATATAGAATAAAAAGTGATCCATACTTGGTAGAGGTATAAACAAGCTCACCAGCAGCAGTAACACCGTTGAATGATAGACGAGTAGGTACATGGAAAAAGCATTTTTCATGCAACCATTCGTCTCCATTTGGATCTATCAAAATATATAGATCAAGATTGCCATAGGTAATGCTACTAGGAACTAAGGCTAGCCTTCCCTCATAAAGTATCAAATGGCACGGCAGATGATAACAACCTTCTGGAAATTTAATAAGATTGAAGTTTTCATGTTTGACATCAAAGCTCATTATTATACGATGACGATCAGTATCATGAGCTTCGTAATACAGAATCCCATTGAAGCATCGCCCATATCCTCCAGTTGGGGAATGCATAGGGCAACGTCCGTTGGTTAATATTCTCCATGATTTTTGAGCTCCCCGTGGCTCGTCGGTATATTTCATTCTCAACATGAACAATACTTTATGTTTACCTTCCAAAGGATCATAGCCCAAATAAGAACAGTATCCTAAATAGAGTAATTCTTGGGTTCACCTCATAGGGTATATTTCATGATTCACCAACCTAGGGTTCACCCCTAGGGTAATATTCTCCATGATTTTTTAGCTCCCCGTGGCTCGTCGGTATATTTCATTCTCAACATGAACAATACTTTATGTTTACCTTCCAAAGGATCATAGCCCAAATAAGAACAGTATCCCAAATAGAGTAATTCTTGGATTCATCTCATAGGGTGAACCTATAGATTCACCAACCAATAGGATTTAGTTATTTCAAATTAGACATCTTTTTAAAAAAAGAAAGAATTTGACATCTTTTAAAAAAGGAAAGAAAATATTGCCAAATTATATTATGTTTTAAAAATGAAAAAGAAGTAAAAATAAATAAAAATAACACTAATTTCAAAAAAAATATTTTTTTTCAAAAAAAATTAATACCACAAAAAAACACTAAACTTTAAATGTTAAACCCTAAATACTTCAGTAAACCCTTAGATAAATTTTAAAAAATTATTTTCTTTTAAGAAAACACTATTTATAACACAATCAACAAAAAACTATACCCTAAATCCTAATCCTAAACCCTAAACCCTTGGGTAAATCCTAAACCCTTGGGTAAATCCTAAACCATTGGATAAATTTTAAACTTTTAAATTTAAGATTTATCCAAAGTCTTAAATTCTTTTTTTTTTCAAAATAAATTATTTTTTTTAAGATTAAAAAGTATTTTTTTGGTGATTATTATAAACTTAAAAGATGTATTTTGAAAATAATTTTTTTTAGAATAAAAAGTCTTGTTTTTTGTGATTAGTATACTTTTTATTTTAATTTTTATTTTGAAAGTATAATATAATTCGATAATATTTTGTTTTATTTTTTAAAAGATAGTAAATCTTAAATGACACAATCCTATTGGTTGGTGAGGTTCATCCTAGGGGTTAGGATGAACCCAAGAATAAGTCTCCCAAATAAGGCAAATCTTTAACCGAGATGGTTTGTTGGGGTTGTGGTGAGGTTAAAAGCCTTCTCAAAGTTGGGTTCCATACTACAAGATTCCTTCGTAAAATCAAGCCCTGGACGCTCTCGGATAGTGTAATACCGGAATATTTAGTTGTCATCTGATAACTGTAGTAGGGAGGATATGACCCGTCTTGATTCTGGTTTTGAGGAAAGGAGAAAACGAAGTGCCTGTCAAGAAGTGTGAAGGTGATCAGAAGACGTGGAGGCTGTGAAGAGGACAGAGACGCGAAGGAGTTGATAAAATTCGGAAGTGTGGTGAAAGAAGACCAGAGCTTCGAGACACAGAGAAATCTTGCAATTGATTTCGCAGGAAGTCTTGAGAGTATCTCCGAGGTTAGATCAAGAGGAATATGGTCTGGTTGTGATCTATCATTATCATCATCTTGTGTTTCTATGTGGATCTGTCTTGTCTTCTTATCCCCTTGTTCCTCCATGGCCGATTGCTCTAACAATAAAAAGCTTAAAAACCCTACAGATCCTTTCCCCAGCTATAATTCCACTTCATATTTTAAAACCAAAATTAGAGCTTAATCTGTGAAATGGTGAGGAAAAATATCTATAACCAAATTAGTTTTAGTAAAAAGTTAAATTCCAAAACATTATTTTAAGATTTTATGTATATTTTTTTTTTTGTCACGAAACAACTTCATAAAATAATGTTTTGGAATTTAACTTTGTTAAACATTATTATGCTTAACTAAGTTGGTTCCACACCATCTTCTTCCAATCAGATTTTATGTATATATATCTTCATTTTTATGATAGTCTCAATATATTACCGATAAAATTATATAACAAAACATATAAGATCTATAGAAACATAAAAACTTTACAGAGCACGGATCAAATTATGTCACATGCATATATGTTTCTTCTTCTCATATGTACATAGCTGAATCAGCTGATAATTAACAATCTAGCTCAATATTGTGTATTCCCCATATCTTCAACTAACTTCATACAATTGTTTCTAACATAAAGCCGCTAGCATCTATTGTAAGCATGCATGTAATAGTTTGCATAAGCACAACAAATCAAGGAACGGTCAAATCACTAATTAAAGATCACAAGAAAAAACATAAGAGAATCATTTGTTGTCATACAAACCAAGTGTCACTGGGAAGAAAAAACAAAGAGCAATAGTAAGTGAACCGCTGATTTAGAAAGACACAAGAGTCTCGGTGTGGTTTGGGAAAACACTGATATTGTATATACCGCTGAAGCTAGAAAGTCCGTAACGACTTTTAAAGTCGCCATCCACAATTCCTTCCAACAAAGCTTCTCTCGTAGTGTTGCTCCTCGGATCTAAATATTGAATATAAAGCGACTCGTTCTTGGTAGAGGTAAAAACAAGCTCACCAGCAGCAGTAACATTTTTGGAAAATACAGAAGTAGGTATATCAAGAAAGCATTCTACGTGCAACCATTCGTCTCCGTTTGAATCTATCAAAATATATAGACCACTGTCAAAACGCGTATATTTAGGAAGTAAAGCTAGCCGTCCCTCATAAATTATCATTTGCCACCTCAACTGATAACGAACTTCAGGAATTTTTATAAGATTGAAGCTTTCAGATTTGACATCAAAGCTCATTATGATACGACGTCCATCAGTATCATGAGCTTCGTAATACAGAATCCCATTAAAGCATCGTCCATATACTCCTATACCTGGGGAATGCATAGGGCAACGTCCTTTGGTTATTATTCTCCATGATTCTTGAACTCCCAATGTAAGAAGCCGTGGCTGGTCGGTATATCCCATTCTGGACATGTACAATAATACTTTGTGTTTACCTTCCAAAGGATCGTAGCCCAAATAAGAACGGTATCCCGAATCTTCAACCGAGATGGGTTCTTGGGGTTGTGGTAAGGTTATAAACCGTCTCAATGCTGGGTTCCATACTACAAACCCCCTTAGTAAAACCAAGCCCTGGACGCTCTCGGATAGTGTAACACTAGAATATTTAGGGTTTGTTATTTGATAACTGTAATAAGGTGGATAAGACCCGTCTTGGTTTTGGTTTTGAGGAAAGGAGAAAACAAAGTGCTTCTCTAGAGGTGCGTCCTTCTCTAGAAGTGCGAAGGTGAGCAGAAGACGTGGAGGCTGTGAAGAGGACCGAGACGCGAAGGAGTTGATAAGACTCGGGAGTGTGGTGAAAGAAGACCAGAGCTTGGATACACATAGAAATCTTGCGATCGATTTTGGAGGAAGTCTTGAGAGTATCTCCAAGGTTAGATCAAGAGGAATATTGTCTACTTGACATCTATCATCATCATCATCATCATCATCATCATCTTGTATTACTCTGTGGATCTTTCTTCTCTTCTTATCATCTTGTTCCTCCATGGACGTGCTCTAACATTGAAAATATAGAAAACCCCTAGTTCCTTCTTCCAACAATAAACATCCCACTTTGTCTTTTTTTTCTTATCGATTTTCTATTATTGTATTGATATATGTATAAAAAGATGTGAATTATGTTATATTCCGATCAAGTTAATTGATATTATCAAGAAATTTTCAACATATTTCTATATTTCTCTTCAAAATATCTTTAAATTATAATTTTGTCACATGTTTTTTTTATAATTAATTGTACTAAATAAATGTGATATGGCATTTAAAAAAGATAAATGTGACATGAATAATTTCGATAAATGTTAATTCATATTTTTAATAATTTTTTAGAATATGATAATAAATTATACATCACCATTAGAGTAAATTTATTCAAATATGTCATTAATTATTTTAATAATATTCTACTAATTTTGATATATTATTTATTTCTTTTCCTATAATTAAAAAAAAATATTACCAAATTTTGTTCTTCAAATTTCTATGATTTTTAAGAATTTTTTTATAATCTTGATATCATTAAAATTTTTTTTATAATTTTTTAATTCATATTTTTAATAATTTTTTTAGAATATGATAATAAATTATACATCACCATTAGAGTAAATTTATTCAAATATGTAATTAATTATTTTAATAATATTCTACTAATTTTGATATATTATTTATTTCCTTTTTATAATTAAAAAAAATATTACCAAATTTTGTTCTTCAAATTTCTATGATTTTTAAGAATTTTTTTTATAATCTTGATATCATTAATTACTTTAATATATCTACAATTTTTAAAAATATTATTTAGTATATACATATATATGTTTAATATGCTTTTTAATATATCTACAAGATTATAATTTAAAACTATATACATACGACATATCTATTTTTAAACATAATTTAAAATAAAAAATTGATTGATTTATCTTAATTTTATGTTTAAATAAATCAAAAATTATTTTAAAATATTAACAAAAATACTAAAATTTTAGGGAAAATTTGGAAAAATACATTTATATGAGATTTTATTTTGAAATCTACACCAGTATTAAAAATTTTTGAAAACTACACTTTGTATATATAGATTGACTAAATCACCCAATCTGGATATTTAAAAGTATTGTAATAATTTTTCATAATAATTATTTAAATATGAAAACAAACAATTTCACAAGAATGTGATTTTTATCTTCAAAACAATAATACTAGATCTACGCAATACGTACCTTTTTAAATATATCTTATAATGTTTTTGAAATAAACAAAATAAGCATCTTCTTCCTCCCTCGTATTTTCTTAGTTCTCCATTTTAGTGAAAAATATCTTCTATTTTTTGTATAGTATTATTTCTTGGTTTTCCCTTCTTATATTATACGCATATTTGTTACTTGTTTTTATGAAATTTTAATTTTAGAAGTGTTATCCTGAAGCAATCGCATATTCAAACATAGAAGACGCAGACTCAAAAAGATATGAATAATCACCAAAAAGCAGAAACTGCCACTGAAAATGGCCTGGACATGGAGCAGAAAGTTGTTCTTGCAATATGTGAGAGTACGAAAACATTCTTCATATGAATGATTTGTCGTACACTGATAGTACACCACAACATCCAAGATTCCAAGTATACAAATATGATATCAGTTTGTTCTTCTGTTTATAGTATGATCTACGTAAGTATGTTGGAAAACATCCAGTAAACTGGATCTATTAAAACTAACACCCACTAACATTTATATTTCAGATGAAGGAAAAAAAAATACAAACAGCCAGACTTCATGAATGCCACAAGAACATCGTGACAAATTTTAATTAAAAATGATCATAGTTGTATAACAATCTTAATAACTTCGTTGTGAGTGTTTTTTCCATTACTTTGTAAACATCAGTTTCTTAGTTGTGGGTTTTGTTTTACAAACCAAATTTAGGTATAGCAAAAATATAGTTATAAAACATTGACCTAATAAATAATGCGAAAAGTAATACGATGAATAGAATTGTTGCTTGCAACATAATTCTGTAAGTTGTTTATTTGAGTTAATTCAGAAATTTATCTATGTGGTACTTTAAAATCCCTTAAATCACTGGTATGTATTTTTCTCAAATATATATTTATTTCAAACATAAATAATTTCGATTAAACTTATTTAATTTTTATTTTATATTAAATTAGGATAAAATTGTTTTTTCATAATAAGAAAGTATACTTTTCAAAAGTAAAAAAATAAAGATGCAATTTTCAAAATTTAAATATATTGCCAAAATTTTAACAAGTATAAAAAATTTATTTTAAAAAGTTATTATAATGCATGAAAATACCTAGTAAAATATTATATACTACGAACATCAATATTGCCAACATAACACGGACCGACATTTTTAATTCATTTGTAGTCTGTGAGATCGTGTTCCTCTTGACCAAAAAGAAATTTGCGTGTCAAACCACAGTTTATAGAGGTAGATCGTATCGAAAGAAGAAGAGGAAGAATCGCGAAGAAGAGTCAAAGCATGAGTGGGCAAGAAGAGAATCACGATGTCAGCCGGATCTCTACTCCCTCCGCCTCATCGGAGCCCAAAGCTCCTCACTCCTCCGACTACGCTCCTTACCCTAAGCTCGATCCCAACGACGTCACTCCTCCTCCTCCTCCTCCGCCTGCTCCCATCTCCAGCAACGCCGCCACCACCATGCCTCCGGAGTTCAATCCTTACGTCTCTCCTTCCCCTGTCCCCAAGAGTAAGCTACTTTTAGCATCATCCGATCTCGCTTCTTGTTTTAATTGATTGATTGATCGATTTTGGTTTTGGGGGGAAAGATACGATGGATTCTGTGAAGGATACGCTTGGGAAATGGGGGAAGATGGCTGCCGACGCCACCAAGAAGGCTCAAGATCTCTCCGGGAACGTTTGGCAGCACTGTAAGCTCCTTCTTCTTTGGTGAAGATAGATTGTCTTGTTTCTTGCTTACGTCATCTGGTTAACGTTTGTTTCTTGCGTTTGAATCTTGAAATTTCTCTTTCGTATAAGGTTGTTTGGGTGGAATTTATGTGAGGAACTAATATTGTATTAGATTAATATGGATAGTATTGAGGTGAATATATGATTTGGATGATATTTTTCTTTTTTTGTGTTATCAGTGAAAACAGGGCCAAGTGTAGCTGATGCTGCTGTTACGAGAATCGCTCAGGGGACGAAGATACTTGCGGAAGGTGGGTATGAGAAGGTCTTCAAGCAGACGTTTGAGTGCCTTCCCGATGAGCAGCTTCGCAAGAACTATGCTTGCTACTTGTCTACTTCTGCTGGTCCTGTGATGGGTGTTATGTATCTTTCCACGCACAAGCTTGCGTTTTGTAGTGACACTCCTCTTTCCTACAAGGAAGGTGATCAGACCAAGTGGAGCTATTACAAGGTACTATGATCCCTTTTTTTTCTTTCTTGCTCTTTGCTTTGATATCTTTAATTATATTTCAGAAAACTAAATTTGATAACAATTTGATATGTTGAAAGTGACTCTAGTTATTTGATATGTTGATGATAAAAGGATTTATGCATAATACTGTTTTTATCAACCAAAACAAATTTTTGAGATCTGTGTGATTCCTTTAAGAGCCTTAAAATTCCATCCTTTCTTTGTAGAGTGTGTGAGTGATGACTTTGGTCTGATGATTCAATATGTACAGGTGGTACTTCCGGTGAACCAGCTGAAGGCAGTGAACCCGTCAACAAGCAGAGTGAACACATCTGAGAAATACATACAAGTGATTTCTGTCGACAACCACGAGTTCTGGTTTATGGGGTTTGTGACTTATGATAGCGCTGTGAAGAGCCTTCAAGAAGCTGTTCAGCCGCATGCTCCATGAGTGTCCACCGGTGTTAGTAGCATTGTGCATTATATGTATGGAACCCTGTGTGTTATTGTACCTGAGACCATTTCAGTTTGTGTTGTATATTTTACGCTCCTGGCGAGTGATCATAAACCATTGCTTATGTTCATTTACTTTGTATGATAAAATTATTGTTTTATTTACAAATAATCCCATTGGATCTTTATCTAGTTCTGATTAGATTCAGACAATAATAGGCAATTGTGTTGTTGGTCAATAGCCAATTAGTGCAACATTCTTCTCAGAAGAACAAGAAAAAAAACTCATTGTCATTTATTGTCATAAAAATTTGCATCATTAATCTTGTTCATTCATATAATTCTATATATGTAAAATATTTTATTATATAAAACTTGGTTTTCAAAGTTATTAATTAACATGATCGCGACACATGACAACTGAAACTTTAAGATTGTGACATGTGTTAATCTATTCTATAATTAAAAATCTTATTATAAATATTATTAATAGTAATTTTCTATTTTTAAAAAATCTAAACAGAAGATAATTGTAAAAGATTATTTGTAGTTATTTTTCTTCTAATTTTATTAGCGACACATGACAATTAAAATTTTAAGATTGTTACATGTGTTAATCTATCCTATAACTAAAAATCTTATTATAATTATTATTAATAGAAATTTTCCATTTAATAAAAAATTGAAACAGAAGATAATTGTAAAAGATTATTTGTAGTAATTTTCCTTCTACTTTTTTACACGTGTTTAAATATATAATGATTAAAATATATTTACTTCTATAGTAAAAATGAATTTTGAATAAGATAATTGTAAAAGATTATTTGTAGTAATTTTCTTTCTAATTTTATTAGCGACACATGGCAATTAAAACTTTAAGAATGTGACATGTGTTAATCTATCCTATAATTAAAAATATTATTAAAAATATTATTAATAGTAATTTTATATTTAAAAAAATCTAAACAGAAGTTAATTGTAAAAGCTTATTTGTAGTAATTTTCCTTCTAATTTTTTACATGTGTTTAAATATATAATGATTACAATATATTTACTTCTATAGTAAAAACGAATTTTGAATAATCTATTTGTAAAAATTATTTAATATAATTTTTTAGAATTTTTCCTTTTTGAGAATCCTAAATAAAAAAAACATTTGCAATTAAGATTGTAATTTTCCTTCTAATATCTTTACATGTATGTAAATATATAATGATTAAAAATATATGTACTTATATAGTAAAAAAGAATTTTGAATAATCTAATTGCAAAAATTATTTAATATAATTTTTCAGAATTTCTCCTTTTTGAGAATCCTAAACAAAAAAAAATATTTACAATTAAGAATATATAGAGTTTGGTTTTTCAAAATTGTTAATTAACATGATTGTGACACATAACAGTTATATATTTAAAATTGTGATATGTGTTAAACTATCTCACAATTAACAATAATAACAAATAATTTTGATTCTCTTCTTATTATATAAAGTTTGGTTCTTCAAAGTTATTAACTAACATGATCGTGACATGTGTCAATAAATTTGATTGCAACATGTGTTAATCTATCTAATAATCAAAAATATATATACTAAGATAATAACAAAAACAAATTTTGTTAAAAAGTAATTGTAAGTATTATCTAATAGTAATTTTCTATTTTAAAATCCTAAACAAAAAATAATTGAAAAGGATTATTTGATAGTAATTTTCCTTTTAATATTATGAAATAGTTAAAATTTATAATGATATAAAATATATATAAAAAGATAAAAAAACGAATTTTGAAATTTATTTAATAGTAAAAAAGAATGATCTACTACTATTCTATAAGAAATTTTCCTTTAAAATCCGGAATAATATTTTTTAAAAAGACTTTATTAAACATGGTTTTTCTAATAGATTTGTGGTAAGCTATCTCATAGTTAAAAATAAATATACTAAGATAATAATTTCTTAATGAAAAAGTAAAAATATAGTAATTTTCCATTTTAAAATATTTAAAAATATAATTGCAAAATATTATTTGATAGTAATTTTTTTAATACTGTAACACGTGTTAGAATATCTCATGATTAAGAAGATATATACTAAGAAGATAAAAAATAATTTTGAAAAATTAAATTTCAAAACTATTAATAGTAAATTTAATTAAAAAAAATATTTAATAGTAATTTTCTAGAAAATTTACTTTTTAAAATCCTAAAGAAAAATAGATTTGTAAAATAACTTATTTAATACTAATTTTCCTATTCTAATATCCAAAACAAAAGATAACTGTAAAACATTATTTTATATTAATTTTCCTTTTACAATTTTGTCATTTGTTAAAATATCTCATAATTAATAAAATATAGAAAAAGATAATACAAATATTTGTTTTTGATGAAAATAATACAAATATTTTTTAAAGTAATTTTAGAATTATTTAATGATATTTTCTATACTTTTTCAGTTTTATAAAATTTAAACAAAAAATTCTCAATAATTTATTTAATTATAATTTTAGTGTTCTAAAATTTTAAAGGAAATATTTTTTTTTTAAAATGATAGTAATTATTTGATAGTAATTGTCGTTTTCTAAAATCTTAAACATAAGAAAAGAAAGTTTTAAGAGAATGTTTAATAGTAGTTTTAATTTCTTCAAATCCTAATCAAAACTATTTGTAGAATAATTATTTCAAAATTTTTTTGTGAATAATTAATTTCCTATTTGAAAAATCATAAAACAAAAGAAACAATAAATATTCACATCTATATACGTTATTAAACTCTCTAATTTTTGTTTTGAAAATCATAAACCAAAAGAAATGATAATTATTCATATATTGATCAATATATGTGATTATACTAGATGTCTGTCTCATATATTGTCAAGAGATACAAGAAAAATATATGTGAGTTTTTCTGCATTTTCTTTCACATCTTCGCATGTTATCCTTTTTGGGTTTCAAATGTTGAGAAAATAACTAGATATTCCGATCTTCACATTAAATTGATGTCAATTTTTTTTAAATAATATAATTGTCATGATGTCGTATGTTAGTTATTGTTACAGTTATACTTTTGTACATATAGATGTAGGGGTGGACATGAATCGGATATCCAAGTTTTTAAGGATATTTTGATCAGATCCATTCTGTTATCATATTCAAGTATTCGATCCGATTTGATCCGTAGCCACCCAGATATTCGGTGTTCCGGATATCCAATTTTTTTAGATTTTTGACTGGATATCCGATTATCCGTAAAAATAAATTAAAAATTCCAAAATAAGATAAAATAATAATAATATGTTATTAAAATATTAAAATCTATTACTTTTTAAAATTCTAATAAATAAAAGTAGTATAAAACTTATATAAATATAATATTTATATAACTTATATATATATATATATATATATATATATATATATATATATATGCATATAACATATCAGATCGGATATCCATTCTTAAAAGTATTAGTATTTGTGATTTTCTTCTTTTCTTACATATATTTTATATAAGAATTTAATTTGCTTCGTAGAGTTACGGATATTCATAATTTCAGTTCAAATCGAAACGGATAATGAATCAAATCATAATTTACAGTTATTTTGTCCAGCTTTACATAGATGTTATGTTGTTGTGACTAAGTTAATGTGACTATTATACTTATGTGTGTTGTTCTTATCGACATATATAATTGGTTATGTTGTTATAGATCATGCTATTATAGAATTTAAATCAAAGAGAACAACTATGAAATAGAATGTTGTAGGTCATGCTATTAAAGAATTTAAATCAAATAGAAAGACTCTACAATAAAAGAATAATACTGATAACTCACTTAAGAAACATGATTACCGAAGTCGGAATCCTAACCGAAAGTTATGTGGAAAAACGGATTTTCATTCTTAGAATAAGTCTCATACCAACAGATGCAAAAATACTTTTCTAACTGAAAATATTTCAGTTTCATATAAGAACTATATAATGTCTATCGACAAAAGTTAAGGTCAAGTTTAAAAGGTTAGTTTATTTGCCAAGTCCAGTCTTACAATTATGTGTCGCATTATCAAGAGTCAGTACATGGGTTTGTGATAGATGCTCCTTCTTTGGAGTACTTGAGAAGTGATGATCATTGGGATGGGTTTTGTGTCATTGAGAATAATATGAATAAGTTAGTGATACTGAGCAGCTTCTATGGTCCTGAAAAATATGTAACAATATTTGGAGTATAATGAATAAAAACGATGTAAATATTAGTGTATATAATATGAACGTAGATTTTTTATTTTTTTTTTTAAATCAAGAACGGTCACTATAATTAAGTGTAATGCAAGTACCGTTAAATTTGTTGCAGTTGCTCCTCCTCGTCTTCTTGGACAAGACGGTTGTCTTGTTGACGGTCTCTTCTTCCGGGGCATTTCTTCTCCGGTGAACCGGAAAACATTCTCAACCGCTGTGAGCCACGAACTTTGGCCATTCTTCCCCATCAAGAACCCGAGCCTGGACCCGAGCAAGGCCTGAAACCGAAGCAAAGTGATGCTCTAGCTCCAGTGCCGTGCGAATGTTTTCAGGGGCCTAAGACAATTTTTTTCTTTTGACAACATTTAAGGCAGTTTTTTTCTCAAATGATCTCTTCATATAAGATTTCGGTATGTTCACATAAAACTAAAATTGTAGATATAGTGACTATGTTTATAACTGAGATCTAAAAAGATAATCCAAACTAAAATCTAGAAAAAATGATATGTATATACAATCAAACTCTTTATGTAAGTAAACATATATATAACACTAACTAATGCATTTTATATATAAAATGGGGCCGTAAATATCAACTAAAAATTATGGGGCCTAAGGCCATTGCCTTTTTCGACAAAGGGGTAAGCACGGCTCTGGCTAGCTCAGATGAATACACGACATAAAATAAGATGTATACCTTGATTAAAACATTTTTAAAAACCTATCTAGCTATATAATTTTGTTAGATGAATTTCCAGGAAAAAAATAAAAAGTTTGATAGACTTTTGTTAATTATAAGGATGCTTTAATTTCTTTTATTGCATAACTAAATTTTTATAATTTTAATTTTTTGTTTTACTTAGTGCTTCGACAATTAATTTCGTATTTTGAACCTCAAATATCTCAGCATCAGAACTGCCAATGTCATTAATAAATTTCTATAAAGTAACAATACCCTATTTTTAAATGTGAATATTTCTAAATGTGCCAATTTTTCTATTTCTTAATGCATCAATGTTTTTTTTTTCAGTGCAGCAATGTAAAATTTCTATAAATTAATGATGACAGGATTAAAGTTAATATTTTCTCTAATTTGGAAATTTCAAGATGCGGGAATGATGATTTATTTTCTCTAATTTGGAAACTATTTTATAGTTTCTTAATTTGACAAAAAAAATAAACCTATAGTATAAACAGCGCTTCCTGTTTATTCCGTGAGACATAATTTATTCATACTCACAAGGACAAGAGAAGTGAACAAGGTCTAGCTAGGGTTTAAGGTTTTCAATCATGTCAGAAGTTGAACCTCTTCAAAAGATTCTAAAGAGGGGTTGTGAAGACAGAATCAGTTCCTTGCCTGATGATTTGCTCATACAGATATTATCGTGTGTTCCGACCAAAGATGCAGTGGCCACCACGTTTTTGTCTAGACGATGGCGGTTCGTGTGGACGATGTTGCCAAGACTTGACTACCAAGAAACGAAAAAAAGTGACCTAGAAAGCAAGAGTGTTTGGTTTCTTCTTGACCAGTCTATGCGATTATACAATGCAACAATATTAGAACGTTTGTGTATTAAACTTGGTCCACAGTGTCCTGTAGATGTTGATGTTGTAAACTGGGTTGCAAAAGCAGTGGATCGTCGCGTGCGTCAGCTGGTTTTTCAGCTCCTCTGGAAAAGCCACCCAATCAAATTGCCTGACATCCTCTACACTTGCAAAACTCTTAAGAAACTGACTCTCTCCAAAAAAGTTATCGTTGATGTTCCGAGTCCGGCCTTTCTCCCATCACTTGAAAAACTTAATCTTCTCAGTGTTCGGTATAGAGATGAAGATTCTCATGTTAGGCTTTTATCAGGTTGCCCCCTTCTCAAATATCTGAAGGTGTTACGATTTGTTGTGGATGATAATGTGAGAAATTTCACTGTGAAAGTGCCTACTCTACGGAAGTTAACCTATACGCAAGCGTATAAAAACGATGAAGATAAAGAGGATATTGATGGGTCTTTGGTTATAGACACCCCTGCTTTAGTGTATCTAGAGATCACTGACTTTATGGCACACGCTTGCTCGATCGAGAGTATGCCTCATCTTGTTGAAGCATTTATTAATGTTCAGTTCGACCTTAAGGAAAACTTTCTGAGATCTCTTTCTTCGATCAACAAGCTGTCATTATATTTGGACAGTTCAGTGGCTCCGTGGTGTAACGCTGTCAACTACTCTCGACTTACACAGTGTAGTATAGTTCTATTTTACATAGGCTTGTGTGAATCACTTGTGGGTTTGCTTTCTAGTTGTCCTAAACTAAAAAGTTTTAAGGTCGACTGTGAATCAGCGATTGCCCAAGAGATTGACCATGTCCCACACTTATGGAACCAACCGAGTTCTGTTCCAGAATGCTTGCTGTCTCGTCTCAAAATGTTTGAATTGAGAGGATATACAGGAAGAGAAGATGAAAAAGAACTCATAAGATACATTGTAAAGAACTCCAAGTGCTTGAAGAAGGCAGGAATCATGCTGAATCCAAGCTTGAGTGCTCAAGAGAACCGGAAAGTGATGGACGAATTAAAATTCACGCTTAAGGATTCAACGAAGCTGCGTCAAGTTTCTGTTAGAATCTAGTTTCAGATATGTTTGTCTTTATTTTTTTTCTTTTTGATTAATTATAAACTACTGATCATAGTTAGGTGTGTTTTTATTTAGCGGCCGTTTTGATTTTTTTTTTTTAAAGAGCCATGCATTCATGTATTAAATTAATTAAACATTATTTTCACAAAGTTCAATTGTTTTCTTATGGTTCATTTGGAATGTTATCTTTACAATGTACACACTTGCTTAAAGTAATTATAAATTTACGATCTTTTTAAAAAAAAAACTGTTTTGTTATGTATCAATATATTTTGAAAACTAATATTTCATGTCCGATCATTAATTATAAATTATGATTACTGGTTAATAGTTTTGGTATATAAATATCTAAAACATAAATATAATTAAATTCTGGCGATTAAATGGGAAAATAAATTATTAGAAGTGAAATAACACGGGATGATATTAAACGAATGTGGTTAAACACCCGAAAGAACAATAATCCGACGATCCGAGTTACATGAGTACTGTTTCCGAAAACAATCTGCAGGAGAGATTTATTATCTGTTAAGTACCGAGTTCCATTACTACAATTACAATGTCCCATCATGACCCTTGAGTGCATTGATAGCTTTTTGGCGCGAAGCTCCAGCTTGAGTCATGATCAACTCAATGTCACGAATCTCCCCACATTAAAAGGTCTCATCAAGTTCCTCTTCACCTTCTTCTTCATGTGCTTCAAATGTGGCTGTATGTTCCAATTTCAGGCATCTTAAATTGTTGATCTGCGTTTGTTTGAGGTTGAGAGGTTATGCCCACGATCTAAGCCTCACTGAATATTAACCATAGGTTTCTGAATGATGTGCATGGTTAGAGTTTTACTTGTATCACATTCGTCATGCTGACTTAAGACGTTGTCGTATTTGGTCGTCATATGTGTATATAAGAGAATTAAAACATATTTAATACGTATTATTATTGTTATCGCAGTGCTTGATTTTGGTACGTGATTGTTAAAAAATTAAAGCTTATACATCAGCTTATTACATATTTTTATATTTAGTGTTTTTATTAGTTCAGATTTTAATTATTTTATTATATAACTAGGAAACAAATCCGCGCATTCGCGCGAGAATATAGATACTTTACAAATAATTTAAATTGTTTTAAATATATGTACCTAATATTTAAAATTTTTACTTATTCAATTTTTATTTTATTTCATTTATCTCACATATTTTTTAAAAAAGTTATCATACACAACTTTTGCTGGATATACTATATTTATGTACATATTATATGATGAAAATAGAATGTCAAATAGTCTAAAAGTTTCTCAAGATAAAAAAATAATAATTTAAAATGTAATCATAAGACGAGCAAAAAAAATCTCGTTCTCTCTTGCTCCCTCTCTTTCAATCTCAAGCTTTTATTCATTTTTTGGTTTATGAAACACTCTTTCTGAAGAGGGTTGTTTCGAATTTCCTAACAGAATGTATTATTCAGAAATTAAAAGTAAATATGAAAGGGTGTGTCGTTCAGAAATTAAAACAAAAAATATGAAAGGATGTGTCGTTCAGAAATTAAAAAATGTGGAAAAAAGTTCGTCAGAGAAGGACATATCTTTTGCTAAAACAGTTTGATGAAAAAAATTATTGGTTGAAATAATGAAAATATACTATTTTATATAGAAAAGTTTCTGAAATGATACAACTTTTATGGGAATAAACATGTCTTTTGGCTAATCTTAAGTGGAACCGTAGCGTCACTAGATTAAAAATTATGAATAAATTCCACCGTAATTTTTTTCCTAGAAAAATAATGATGTCACCAGAGATCAAAATTGGGTTTGTTATTCTCTTGATCCGAATTGAAATTATGGTTGTTAGATTAAAGATTAGGAACAAGCACACCACCATTAATTTTTTTTCTATTAAAAATGAAGATGTATTATATTCCCTTTGTTTTTTTATTGTAAGTGGTTTAAGCAAAATTTATTTGTTTCAAAATATAAATAGTTTTCATAATTTTAAATAAATTTGATATTTTTTGGGTTCAGTATAACAAATCTAATAATATTTACTTATTTATGATTAGTTTAACTACACCTAATTTATACATCCGATACTATTTTTGAGAAAAAATAATGGCTTTCTTAATATTTATGCATTTATCTAAAACTATTTACATAAAAAAACAAAGAGAATATTAAACAGTTAAAGAACAATCGTGAAGCAATGAACGAAGGGACTATATTTAAATAAATTAAAAGATTCTGTTATCAAATATTCCAATGGCTGAACTTTTTAAAATATAATTTTATTATGAAAAGGTTTATTGTTTAATTTTTTTTGAAAAGATGCAACTCTTTAATGAAGATATCTTTCAAGTAACAATTTTAACACTTCCAGCAGAATTTACGACATTTCTTTAGCCGGCTTCCCTCGACTCGTTTCCTTCTCAAAATTCAAGTAACACCGAGTAGATTGAAAATCGGAAGTTCTTTCATATCGAATTAGATATACACACATATACAGTAGCCTCAAGAGCACTCCCTATAAATATACATTTAAACGTCATCAACATTTACTTCTTAAAGAGTTTCTCAACAAAGACCATCCCTTTTTGGCAAAGCTACGAGAGCTTGCAGTCTACAGAATCAAATCACTGAAGCATATTATTTCATCACTTATTGATGTTTTCTATTTTTTTTTTCTTTTGAAACACTGATGTTTTCCATTTAGTGTCCAATTTTTTTACAGTTAAAAAAAAAATTTAACCAAAATCAAATGATTTTTTGCTTGCTATTAATGAGAACTCAAAACTCACAACCCCACGCATATGGAAAGTGAAAAATATCAAAAAAAATTAAGAGAATTTTAGAGTTCACTCGGCTCTAGACTGACCAGCACGGGGAGGATGATACCAACAATAGGACCGTACAGTGCAAGTGTTTCAGCAAAGATGAGAATCAGAATCATTCCCCCCAAACAGCTTTGGTTGTTGTGCATTCGCTCTGCAAACCACACACAAATCACATCACATTATTACGTACAAAGCCATACACATATCTCTAAATGACATATGACAAGCAACACACTTCACAACAACGTTTCTGTTCAACTTCATAAACATGTTCATGAAGAGATGGGTTTTCTCAATTACCTGACACCGGCATCGCCGACGATTCCGATAGCCATACCGTCGGAGAGACAGGCGAGACCACAAGCGAGACTGGAAGAGAGATGGGCATAGCCCTCGAATAGATAGTAACACTTGCCTTTGGGTTGATTCCAGTACTGATGATAACAGCTATGATCAAAACGTAAATACCTAAGACACCAGTCGTAACTACCGGAACAATCGACTTTATTGCAAGATCTGGTCTCATCATACCCATCGATGCCATACCAACAACCCCGTTCTTTGCAATCCGCTGCTTTTTCAAGGGAATTTGCAGCATCTTGCCTTTTCCAATGACCTAAAGAAAAATCTGAGTCTTGTTTTGAAAAATTCACCCACGGCTGCTCTTCTAATTACTGCCGGAGATTCCTATATAAACCTTAACAAGGTTTTGCAAAATAAGAACCGACTAAATATCTCAGGCAAATAATGCGGCTTGAAACTTCCGAATCAAAAGTCAAAACAAAAACTAAAAGAAGACACCCGTAAAGGAAACCTAGGTTGCTTCCTTAGACTTTAATTGATGACGTCTACTTCAGTGAATTTGGTATATAGAAGCATAACAATTCTAGGTCCACTGGCGTCAAATTTTATTTTCATATAATTATATATTTGTTATAATTATATTAGATTTCATATTTTATGATACGTATATATAAGGTTTTATTATATATTAGATATAATTATTTATACTACAATATAAATAAAAGACTGAATAAAGAAGCATAAGGAAGAAAGATAGATAGACGAAAGCTATATTACCTTTCGTACTTTACAAGTGAGGCAAATGCACTCTTTTATATAGAAGAAGGATTCGACAAATTTTACTGTAATAATAAATGATATAGGGCTCCACTTCTAAAACAACACGTAAAAACTTGACTTTTGTAACACTTCCCCTTGGAGACCGATATCATAGTGTCTTCTGTATTGTATTTCATGCTGCCTCATTAAAAACCTTCTTGGAAAACCCAATGGAAAAAACCATAGCAGGATAAAAAGAGTACAACATTGAAGCTCCCCCTCGAGTAGACGATCTTTACAGGTTTTGTTGATGACGCATCCCTATGTTATAAACATGTTTTCTGAATGTTGTAGTGGGTAGTGACTTCGGGAGGTCTGCAGCATTATCGCAGGATCGAACATACCTCACTTCAATTTCTTTATTCTTCTCGAGTTCTTGGGTATATGAAAAGAACTTCGGTGGAATATGTTTGGTTCTGTCACTTTTGATGTATCCTTCCTTTGTTTGAGCGACACATGCTGCATTATCTTCATATAAGATGGTCGGTTCTGAATTGATGTTGATCCCACTACTTGAATGGATGTGCTGACTTATTGATCTGAGCCAAACACACTCCCTACTTGCTTCGTGGAGAGCAATGATCTCAGCATGGTTCAAGGAAGTGGCTACAAGTGTTTGTTTCTGGGAGCGCCTATGATATAGCAGTTCCTCCAGCTGTGAATACGTATCCAGTTTGTGATCGAGCTTTATGGGGATCAGACAAATACCCTGCATCTGCAAAGCCAACCATTACCCCGTTTGAGTTTTTAGGATAAAATAATCCTAAATCGATAGTTCCTTGGAGATAGCGAAAAACATGTTTGATCCCATTCCAATGTCTTTGCGTAGGAGATGCACTGAATCTAGCGAAAAGATTAACCGAAAATGATATATCAGGCCGAGTACAGTTTGCAAGATACATAAGTGCACCTATTGCACTTAGATACGGTACTTCTGGACCAAGTATCTCCTCGTTTTCTTCATGTGGTCGAAAATGATCATTTTCAACATTGAGTGATCTAACGACCATAGGGGTGCTTAACGGAGTTGCTTTATCCATGTTGAATCGTTTCAACACTCTTTTCGTATATGTGGATTGATGTACAAATATTTCTTTTTGAGTATGTTCAATTTGCAGACCAAGACAATACTTTGTCTGTCCGAAATCTTTCATCTCAAATTCTCCTTTTAAATACTCAGATGCCTTTGAATTTCTTCTTGAGTTCCGATAATATTTAGATCATCAACATATACGGCAATGATCACAAATCCGGAGGACGTTTTCTTGATGAAAACACAAGGGCATATCGGACTATTTACATATCCTTCTTTAGTTAAATGTTCACTGAGACGATTATACCACATACGTCCAGATTATTTTAAGCCGTATAATGATCTTTGCAATTTTATTGCACATAACTCTTTTGGTTTAGAACTCAATGATTCAGGCATTTTAAATCCTTCTGGGATTTTCATATAAATATCATTATCCAAGGATCCGTATAAATATGCAGTAACAACATCCATTAGACGCATCTCTAGATTTTGACTGGCCGCTAAACTCATCAAAAATCTAAATGTGATTGCATCCATAACAGGAGAATATGTTTCTTCATAATCGATCCCATGTCTTTGAGAAAAACCTTGGGCTACGAGGCGAGCCTTGTATCTTGTTACTTTGTTTTTCTCGTTTCTTTTTCGAATGAAAACCCATTTGTACCCAACTGGTTTCACAGCTTCAGGTGTGATTACAATTGGCCCAAACACCTCTCGTTTGTTAAGCGAATAAAGTTCGACTTGTATTGCATGTTTCCATTTTGTCCAATCATGTGTGTTCTGACACTCGGAGATAGATTTTGGTTTTGGGTCATCACTCTCTTCATCTATTTCCTTTGAACCAAAGTACGAGAAGAAATCATCAACACCATTCACTTTGTTTCTATCCCATATTTTTTCTATTATGGATATAATTAATAGAGATCTCATGACCTTCTTCAGAATCATGATGTTCAACATTGCTATCAACTGTATTGCTCATTTCTCCCAACTTTTCTGCGATAATGGAAGGATTTCGTATTTCTATTTCCTTTCTTTTTCTAGGATTCTTATCCTTAGACCCAATAGGTCTACCACGCTTTAAGCGTATTTTAGATTCTCGTGTATTATCTTCTATTCCACGCTCATGTGGTATTTCTATACGAGCAGAGGCATTTGCAGCTGGTATATGTGATTTTGTAACCGATTTGGTGTCTGCAAAGGCATCAGATAGTTGATTTGCAACACTTTGTAAATGCGTAATTCGACGGACTTCTAATTCCGATTGTCTTGTAGGAGGATCAAGGTGTAGCAAAGATGGCACACACCATTTAATATCCTTTCCTACTTGTTTATTTTCTCCCCCTAGAGCTGAGAATAGTTTTTCATCAAAGTGGCAATCAGCAAAACGTGCTGTAAATATGTCGCCAGTTTGCGGTTCTAGGTATCGTATAATTGATGGAGAATCACAACCAACATATATTCCCAATCTTCTTTGAGGTCCCATCTTTGTACGTTGGGGAGGTGCAATTGGCACATATACAGCGCAACCAAAAATTCTTAGATGTGAAATATTTGGTTCTCGTCCAAAAGCTAATTGTATTGGAGAGTATTTGTGATATGCACTTGGTCTCACCTGAATCAGTGCTTCTGCATGCAAAATAGCATGTCCCCATACAAAGGTTGGGAGTTTTGATTTCATGATCAATGGTCTTGCAATTAGTTGCAGGTGCTTGATTAATGATTCAGCCAAACCATTTTGTGTATGAACATGAGCAACAAGATGTTCAACCTCAATTCCAGTTACCAAACAATAGTCATTGAATGCTTGGGAAGTGAATTCACCAGCGTTGTCTAGTCTAACTCTCTTTATTGGATAATCAGGAAACTGAGCTCTTAATTTGATTATCTGAGATAAAAATCTCGCAAATGCCACATTTCGAGAGGACAATAGACAAACGTGTGACCATCTACTCAACGCGTCGATCATTACCATAAAATAGTAGAATGGTACACAAGGTGGATGTATAGGTCCACAAATGTCGCCTTGAATTCTTTCAATGAATTTTGGTAACTCTTTATCTATTTTGGATGGCGATGGTCTTATAATTAACTTTCCAAGAGAACATGCAGTACATGTCATTTTATTCCCCTGATAAACTTCTTGGGGTTTCAGTGAATGACCATGTGAGTTCTCGATGATTTTCCGCATCATACTGGTGCCTAGGTGACCGAGACGATCATGCCATAGTGTAAAATCTTCAGGAATTCCCTTAGTCACTAAATGTGATTCGATGGCACTTATATATGTACGATGCAGACCAGAAGGGAGTTTTGGTAATTTTTCCAATACCTTTTGTTTTCCTGATTTCTCAAGAGTAATATACATGTATTTCTTTCCACCCTCAGTTGCAGACTGAGTATCAAATCCTTGAAGATATATGTCATTAAAACTCAACAAATTCCTTTTAGAATTTGGAGAAATTAGTGTATTTTTATTGAGAATATTGTCTCATTAGGTAATGTAAAGTGAGCTTTACCAATCCCTTCAATCAAGTCTGCAGGAACTGATATTGTGTTAACGGTGATATTTGTCGGTTTTAGTTCAGAAAAATATTTTCTATGTTTCAGAATAGTGTGTGTTGTTCCACTATCTGGTATACAAATATCTCTAGCATTGATCTTGGTTGATGTTACAATTGTAATGTTTATTTTTCTGAGACAAACAAAAGAATTAACATAAGATAATATTATTCATAAAATATTATACATCATTAGCAAATATTAAACACACAATAATTATACATGATCAAGTGAAAAACACACAATAATTATACATTAATCTTCCACAAGCAACAATTATTTATGGTATAATTGTGAAATTTCAAGAGTCACATGATAGGCACTTAGGCTTCAGTGATAGCGGTCTCCTCGAAATCATTCACAAAGTCAGACGCATCGATGTGCGTTGTACCCTCAGAATGTTCCGCAAAGTTAACCTCCTTTTCTTTTCCTTTGATAGACTTCTTGTATAAGTCACAAAGATGTGCAGGGGTACGACATATACGAGACCAATGTCCCTTAGTACCGCATCTGAAACAAGCATCTTCTCGCTTCTGGTAGGTACTTCCTTGGTGTTCTTTTCCCTTAGGGGATTGCTCAGAGCGGACCCACTGGAATGACTTCCTATCTTGTGGATTATACTTTCGTCCACGTCCACGGTAGTTTTGACGACCACGACCGCGACCCCGAAAGGCCTTATTTTCCTTCACTGGTTTCTTCGCATCTAATGCATTTGCTTCAGAGAGTGCTTTAGAACCAGTTGGACGAGTCATGTGATTCTTGATCAGAAGCTCGTTGTTCTTTTCTGCTATGAGAAGCGCCACAATCAAATCCGAAAATTTGGTATATCCCCGCAACTTATATTGTTGCTGCAGGGTGATGTGGCTCTTGTGGAATGTGGTGTACGTTTTCTCAAGCATTTGAGATTCGGTGATCGTCTCACCACAGTATTTCAATTTGGCCACAATTCCTAACACAGCAGAATTGTAATTCATCACTTTGTCGAAATCTTGGAATCTCAGACTCTGCCATTCATCCCGGGCAAGTGGAAGTGTTATGTCTTTCTGATGATCAAAACGATCTTTCAGAGACTTTCATAGCTCTTTAGGATCTCTCATGTTGGCATAGTCATAAATAATACTTTCATCAAGGTGTCTTCTAAGGAAGATCACCGATTTGGCTTTTTCTTGAGGCGTTAAAGTATTATTCTCTTTCACGGTTTCATATAAACCAAGAGATTCAAGGTGGAGTTCGACATTGGTAACCCAAGAAATGTAGTTGGTCCCGGTGATATCCAGAGCGGAAAATTGGAGCTTCTCCATGTTTGCCATTTGAATTTCTAGCCACAAAATAATAATTTATTAGAATTTTATTAATTTTAAATAGAACCGATTACATTGATAGTACACGCAATTACAAGCAAATATAATGCAAACAAACATAATGCGATGTTAATGCCAAAATATTCATGAGCGAAATAAAATACATAGACGAAAAAATAAAAATCGCACACAAAATTAAAAGCAATCGAATCATTTTTTTTTCTTACAACGAAAATCAGAGGAGAATGATTTGAAAATATTTGGGAGAAGATGAAATATTTTGGATGAGAGAATGAAGTGAAAATGAGTTGTATTTATAGATGAAAAATACTATTCATTAGCCGTTAACTAGCCGTTTAAAAAGTAATTTTTTATTATTATTATTATTGTTTAAATTTATATACGACCGTTGGAAGTAAAAAGAGAAAGTAAAATCAATCAGAAATTATTACTGAGCAATTATAGAATTTATCAGTTTAAACATATATTATATATATATATATATATATATATATATATTAATATTGGTGCATATTTAATATATACAGTTATATGTATAGTGAGAAAAATATTAAAGTGAACAGATTTATAAATAATTAATTATGATGACAAAGTTATATATTAAAATGATAAATTAAATGTTTAGGCGGTATACCGGCCATTATGGTGCTTTAAGCAACCATTGCAAATTTAAAAATAAGATTTGGGGCGGCAGGGCCGCACTCCGTTAACAATAAACGTAACAAATAAACAAAGATTATATTCCAAGCATAATAATCAGAAGAAAATATCTTAACGATAGAGTGATCGTGGTGATAACATGTTATAATTATATTAGATTTCATATTTTATGATACATATATATATATTTAAGGTTTTATTATATATTAGATATAATTATTTATACTACAATATAAATAAGAGACTGAATAAAGAAGCATAAGGAAGAAAGATAGATAGACGAAAGCTTTATTACCTTTCGTACTTTACAAGTGAGGCAAATGCACTCTTTATATAGAAGAAGAATTCGACAAATTTTACTGTAATAATAAATGATATAGGGCTCCACTTCTAAAACAACACGTAAAAACTTGACTTTTGTAACAATATTTTCATTTTTGTTTCAAACATTTAATATGTAAAATAATATTAAAATTTTTGTATTGATTTTCCCCGGGAGTTCGCGGGGTCCGAATCCTAGTAAGAATTAAAATGCATATAAGTAAATAGTTATTTGTGTAATAATTATATCCGTGTGTGGGTAAAACACATAGTAGAAAAAGTAAAACTTCATTTTAATCAAATTATAGTGGTAAATTTCACGTCTTATACGTCAACTCTTTTTTCTTATTCGCAACCTTTTCTTAAGCTGCAACAGAATTCTGATAAGTTTATTTGGATTAAAAGTGGAATATTAACTTGGTGCATGATTTCTTTTATTTTTTTTTATTTTATCTCAAACATGCTTAAAATTACTATGTTGTTTTAGGCTCTTGGTTTCCTTATGTTTCCATAAGTTTATAATACTATCTTTAATCTCTCAAATTTAAATATAGACAAAATATACTGTTATGTTTTCGCCTATATTCTCATCTCCAATTAATAAAAATCGGGGAAACACGCTATATGGAAAAATTGGGAACGGGCTCTCTACAAGGATATGGAGGGATCCTTGGATTTCTCTAAATGCTCAGACCGTTCCATATGGGCCTATACAAGAGGAAGCCTTAGACCTACGGGTGTCTGACCTTCTCACTGATGATCTTAAATGGAATAGGCAGAGAATAGAAAGATTCCTACCAGACTTCGTTGATCAAATACAATGCCTGCAACCAAGTCTGCGAGGAGGAGAGGATAGATATGTCTGGCAACCACTCCCAACAGGATCCTACACAACACGCTCTGGTTATAACTCGATGGTGAACAACAATCAAGTAGGCCAGAGGAACATACCTACTGATGAATTTTATTGGATCAGGGATGTTTGGAAGCAATCGTGCTCCCCAAAGATGAAAGTGTTTATCTGGTCGATGATCCACAATGCTATGCCGCTGGGGGAGAATCTACAAAGAAGGGTAATCGTTCCTAATGTTAATTGCCCAAGTTGCAATGAAGTGGAGACATCAACTCAGATATATCTTCTTTACCTGCCCATTTGTTAAGAAGGTCTGGGATTGCATTCCCATGAAGGAATCAGTTCACATAGCTGTCACTGATACCTTTAAAATGGCGAGACATCATCATCGTACATCGGTCTGCTTGCCACCAACAGGAGTCTCAAACCCAATTTTCCCGTAGGTCTGTTGGTCGATTTGGAAGGATCGTAATCTCCTGATCTTTTAAACCAAAAGCTAGAATCCTGCAAAGATAGCATCAAAGATTTTAAGCTTAGAAAGGAAATGGAGTAATGCTCAAAATTGTCCAGCAGGGAAGAACAAATTTGTTGGGCAACAAGAAAACTCGGTGAGGAAGTTACCTCCGCTGAACCCCGAGGTCACCGGGCATGGGATGCAGCACGAAATAGAGCAGGCCTTGCATGGGTATTAAGAGGGAGATTGGATGAGGCGGTGATTCAGGGTTCGAAGAGTCAAGACTTCGTCAACTCACCACTGATCGTCGAATCTCTGGCCGTAAGGGAATGTCTCTTCAAGGCAGCAAATCAAGGGATCTCGAATCTCTGGATGTGCTCCGATAACCGAACGCTCATTCGAGCAATAACCAGAAACAATCAGAGGAAGGAACTGGTGGGGATCATTGAGGACTTCGTGATCTGTCTTCTGATTTTGTATCAATCTCGTTTTTTCATGTCGGCAGAGGAGATAACGATGAGGTTGATGTCTTAGCAAAATCTACTCTTTGGAATTCTATGTTGTAATGGACCCTCTTGGGACGGACTGTCTATGGGCTTTTTATTTTAATGAAATTTTCAGTGCCAAAAAAAGGGAAAGACACTATCTAGAGTACCTATAAGATCAGAGAGGTGTGATTTAAAAAGTCGCGTTGTTTGAGAAGGAAACGATTCGAGGGAAGGTGGCTAAATACGACAATTTTGATGACGTAAAATACTCAGAGACAGGGAATTTTGTGACCGTTAGATCAAAAATAAGGAGTAAATATAACTGTTGGATTTAATTTTTTTTTCGTACAAAACATTGATGACATCATCAGTCACCAAATAAAGGTTTGCTATTATATATAGATAGATAAACATTATAAGAGAGTACAATAGAACTCGTACAAGAGTATGATTTAAGGATTTAAGACCAGTGTCCAAACAAAGCATCGATGCCTACATCTGTCATATAAACTATGACATGGCCAAAAAGATGAATTATATAATAGCAATTGATTTCTAATCTACAACAAAATGACGATGGTCTGAAGTTCCATCGGTCGGTTATACTTACTTTTATTTTTCATGGGCTGAAGTTCAACGTTTCGTTATTCAAAATGCTTATACAATAAAAGACTTTTCTCAGCCTATATAAAAGACTTTAACCACTAGTAGATAATACTTAGGGACATATATCAGCTGCATACACTTCTTAGCCACTCTATCGGTCAGCATATTTCCTTTGCGATGATATAACTTGAGTTTCGCATCATCAAAAGTTAGTATATGCCTCGTATATGTTAATCAACAACAAAATTGAGAAAGTTGTGATATGTCCATTGCTAAGCTATGTTTATATATAAACTTCTTATCTTACAATAGAGTGTTTATTTTTTTTTGTTGAAGATGTCAAGTGAATACCAAGGCCGTAATTAATGTATGCAGGAGCATGCAACTCCAGAGATACTCTCCATTCACCCCTGAAGCAAAATTTCTCTTATTACTTTAGTTTCTTTGTTTTAAATTCTATACCAAAAACTCAAGTATTACATTTCATAACTATGCAGTTGACAGAACTTTCTGAGGCAGATAAGAGAGTGATGGCTCCAATCATGCAGGCTGCACAAATTCCTGACAATATTTACGGTGACAGCAGTTTGTCACAGCAATCTGGATTCAAGTGATTGACTGGAGGAGCATTCTGATGCATCAAAACTGGAAAAAAATAAAATGGGAATGTTTCCTGACCGACAAAAGTCCATGGTGAGTATCATTGACAAACTTTTTCGGCTAGGAAAGTCTAAATGGTCGTTTATCATACAGCTATCTATATCTAAGCTTACACTTAATTATTTAATTATCTTAATTAGCAACAAAAGTTTAATATGATCGACCTATTTTACTTTTGAGATTTTTATCTCTTTTCTATTATTTGAGAAGTATTTTTAAGGATTTTTAGTGATTTAAACCCTCAATTATTTTTAAATCGTAAAATAAACCTTCAACTATAATTTTAATGTTTTTAACACTCAACTTACAAATTGTTAACGTTTGTCACCCTCCGTCTATAATTCTGTAACGGAAGGTGACGTACATTAACGATTTATAAGTTGAGGGTTTAAAACATTACAAAAATATTTGAGGGTTTATTTTACGATTCAAAAATAGTTGAGGGTTTAAATCAATAAACATACATTTTAAAACAAATTGATTTAAGAAAAAAAAAATCTAATTATCAACTATATTTTATTAACTAAGAACACCTTGATATATAAGATTTTTGTATCAAATATAGTTTTATTAACTAATTAGGCAAATAGATGTTGCCTTGATTTCTAGACAACAGAATTTTAGATTGTTAATGTCCATGTTCTTTTTGTATTATGAACTAATTTATTGCCTAAAAATCATGATGATTTTCTTTTTAAAAAATAATATAAATAATAATATTAAAAATCTACAAAACTCGATTGGTCTATATTATAAAAATAGTTATAATATCAGTAAATCAGAGAAATGAGTATTCATCGTATTTATTTACATGATGCACTTCATATGTATCATATGTATGTTTGTGGACCAAGATTAACTTTTTTTTGGTCAACGACCAAGGCTAATTAAAAACATTTTTTCTAAACCAGCATTAGAGAGCATTCATACTACTCTATTCATTAATATTTTATTCATCCACTCTACTACACTATTTTATTCTTATTTTTTTCTAATTATATTATGCCTATTAATTTATGCACGCATCCGTACAAAATTGGTTGAACTCTGATGACAATTTTGAAACTATTATCAGTATGTGGTTTTTCGATCTTCGTCCTAATTTGATTCTCCATCAGTGTTTTTACACCTTCAGATTATATTTGGAACCCTCATTCTTATTTTTCATAAACACTATACATCTGTTTCTTAGTTAATAAAAATATATTTGATAATTAGAAAAAAATCTTAAATCAATTTGTTTTAAAATGCGTGTTTATTGATTTAAACCCTCAACTATTTTTGAATCGTAAAATAAACCCTCAACTATTTTTGTAATGTTTTAAACCCTCAACTTATAAATCGTTAATGTAGGTCACCTTCCGTTACAGAATTATAGACTGAGGGTGACAAACGTTAACAATTTGTAAGTTGAGGGTTTAAAACATTAAAAACATAGTTGAGGGTTTATTTACGATTTAAAAATAGTTAAGGGTTTAAATCACTAAAAATCCTATTTTTAATTAATAACTTTTAATTTGTATTACATATACATGCATGCCATTATTTAGGTGGCAGCACCACATGCATTCTATGCATTCTCAGCTTGAATCGGAGTTTACCCTCTCTTTTATAGAGCAATTACAAAATATGCCACTCAAGCATTTGAACGTGGACCAACTTTTTATACCGATCAAACGGCAAATTAAATATATATCATATGAGATAAATCTGGTTTTGGTAAACCAGTTTTGGCTTCGTCCCAAACTTGAAGAAAAATATCTCCATATGAAAATACAAATACATTAACGTTAAATTGTGAGATAGTGCTTAGAATCCATGGATAGCTTGATGTATATGATATGTAACCTCTATAAACTACGAAGAACAAAAGCCTGATTTTTTATCGAATTAGAATTTTTTATGAACTTTTTGTAAAGCTATATTTGATTCAATGTTTTAAGGAATGTTCCTTATACTCGAGATATGGTTTTCTTATATAGTTATGCTTATGCAAATCAACTTCTTTGACTGAATGTCTTAAAGAATGTTCCAGACCGAAATAATAATGTTCATGAATGATGAATATATATATCAAAAGTCAAAGTATGATATATATTAATCAGAGCATTTTTTTGATCAAAAAAAATCAGAGCATTTGTTTCATACGGCGTTCCATGCTTTACATGTTATGTGTTCGTCAAGAATGGATTGCCAAATTTTTCCTTAGATACGTTTTGTGAAAACTATATTGATATGTAGTGTTTAGAACAATAAGTCAAGATCAAATGTGAAACGTATGTAGATTTTTTTATTATTATAACCATAAATCGAAGCCAAACCATATATCAATTGACACGATCTACCAAGCTATATAAACCAAATTGAATAGGTATATGGTTTGACTTTGATATAATAATATTCATGATGCCAATGATTTTGGGTAGCGATGATAATAATATGAAAACGTAACTTACAAACTGTAAATGATAGATATCAGTTTTTTTTAGATCTTTTAAAAAGTAAATTTGAAATAAATCACAAGGAATCCCTTAAGGTAAGCTCCAAGACCTATTAAGTAAGGAAAAACATAAATTGTGACACAAAAGTATTTATTGTCTTAATTTTATACGCATGTAAAAAGTCTATGGTCAAATACCATATTAAATATTGATTTTCATAGATAGGAATGATAATACAATACTTCCCAAATTTGCTAAACATTTGTAGCGTGAATTTTGGGGAATTGACAACACAATAATCGTTTCAACTCAACTCATGTGCGCCTAAGCCCTAATTTTGATGTCTATATATATATCAAACTAAACTCATTTCTAAAGCACCACACAAAACCTATTTCAAAACTGTGCCACCAATATAAAAAAAATGAGTATGCTGAATTTCATCTCTGACTTTCATGAAGACTTACAAATCTATGTGTAAAATAAGGGTGAAAGTCATTCGAATTTGGAAGTAGTACTCAGTTGCTGGTAGAGAAACAGTTGAGATGGTCTTCGTACGTTCAAAAATAATCGTTTTAAGTCTCAATATCGTATGTTGGTTCTATTGCCATAAATTTCCAATCATGCATGATGAGACTTATTGCTAATATTTTGGATGGTTTAATTTTTCAGGGGAACAAAATAAATACTATAATTAAAAAGGATTTGGTTTCTCAGTTTTATCCTTTTCTGTTTTTCAAATTTGTGATCAAATTTTGCTTTCTTTTGATCCTGCAAGGATGTTCTAACATATTGTTTGACCCTGATCCCTGAACTTCTAGATATAGAAGCTTTTCAATAAGAAGTAAGCATATAAACATTTTTAGCTTCTTGATTAATTTACTTTTATGTTACTTAGAAGCTAAGCTGGCCAGAATTTTATTTTATTTTCCAGGATTTCTAAGCAGTGCCTTTTGATGGAATGCATAATATTTTTCATCTGATTTGTGTTTTTATTTTCTGAGTAATAGAGTTTTGCAATGTATTGTTGATTTTTTTTCTGTTTTAGCAATTATGGGTTTCTTAACCTTTAATAGGCCAGTTTCATTGATGAATTGTCTACTCTTAAGTCATCTTCGCCAAAATAAAATGTATTAATGTATTATTTTTAGTTGTATGATTCAGGGTTGAAGAAGAACAAAAATAATAAACTAATCTAACCACACCAAAAATTCTATCAATTTACAGCAGCACATATAATTCCAGAAGACAAAACTGCGGTTGATATATATCAGCTTAAAAATCATAATTTTTGGTTCAGTTCTCACTTGGACGATGATGAAGTACTGCTTGGCTTTTGAAGTCCTTGGAGCTTGAGATCTTGAGATCTTGAGTAATTGTTAGTATGACGGGAAATGGTATATGAAACTACATCTTAAAACCAAAGTGGAGAACTGTGGGATTGTTTTGATCGATTGAAAGAATCAGATCTCCGTTGACTTTTAAAATCGTGAGGGTTCAAGTCCATCCACTGAATCATTACAAAAAGGCGTAAGATACATTGTAGAATTATTTGGTGTTCTGAGCCAAATTGTTTGACTTTGTTTGTTTGTTACTCTCCTGACCAATTGTTTCACTTTGTTTATCATCCCACGAAGCCAAATGGGCAATAAAATCAAATATGTAACAGATTATAATAAGTTAGTTTTAGTCTAAGGTTCAACAACTCGGTAAAGTCGAATATTTCTTGGTTAAAAAAAAGGTTCAGCCCTTTGGTAAATTCGAATTGTTGTAGAATGATTTTATTACACATTTACATTTTTGCTTTTACAGGAGTGGTTATAGGGGAAATAGAAAACCAGTAAAAAAATTATTAATAATCCCCATATATTAGTTCTGGAGCATTGCAAATCTTTTTTGTAGTCACATGTCATAAATAAATAGAATGATTCTTAGAATTCATAGAAAACTGGATTGGTCTTTTTAAATATATATTATACTTTTTATTAAACTAACTATTAAATTTATTAGTAGTGTATAAAAGAATATTTCCAATCATTTCTTAAATAAAAGCTACGAAATTAACTAATATGATGAATATTATATTATAAATAATTATTATGAATAATAAAGATATGATAAAAATGTTTGTATCCCCTCCCATTTTGTTTAATTATATATTATTAAAATAAATTAAACAATCACATCAATCATAAAATAAATAAAAAATATTTTTATATTTCGAATTTTTTAAAATGAGTATAGATAACTAAAGATGTTAAAAAGTTCATTTTGAAAAATTTGTGATCAATAAATGAACTTTTGTTTTCGTCATAACAAGATACAAATGACCATAAAATCATATAAATATGAATTATCATTTAATTTATATTAATATTATATATATTAATACGTTTAAATTAAAATAAGTAAAATATAAAATACATAAATATTTTAATTTTTGAAATTTGCATTGAAAAAAATATCATATCAAAAAATTTGGATTAATGGTTTAAAGTTTTTGTTACAGGAAATATACAAATGTTAATAAAACCAAATGATAATAAATATTTATACCAAAATATAATATATATATATATGTCAATATTATTCAAATTTAATTATATTCCATATAAAATAAATAAATAAATAAACATTTTAATTTACTTACCATAAAAATATTGTAAACAAATAAGAGGTACTGTTTGCTCAAAACAAATACGAGGTGCTCTTTTGATTTATAACTTTAGCAAGTGTAAGATCTTGTTAATCAATATTTTTCATAAATCTTACAATCTGTTGAAATAATATGAAAGTGTCGATTTTTACACTGCTTTCCTAACCCTAACCATCTTTCTCTTCATCACAACAATGACAAATAGTAATTTGAAAGTATCGACTTTTACAATCTAAAATATTAATTTTTTTAGTCCAGTCAATCCCACACTTAAATGGACACAGAGTAATTTTAATGATTAACTAAATGGTCACGTACATAGTAAAATGTATTTTGGTTTAAAATTATTGCTTACCCAAAATAAACATGAACCATTATCACTTTCCTTTAAAATTTTGTTACAGTAAAAAATATAGGGTTAGACAAAATATAAATCCAAATAACCGAATCAAATTTAATATTAAAAATAGTACTGAACTTTAACCAAAGTTGGTTAGATATCTAAACAGGTTTAAATATTTTGTATTTACAAAAGAGGAATCCGATCCGAACCGAAATATTTCGGGTGTCTGGGTATATTTGAACCAGATTTATGTACCTAGATATATTAGTTATTTTAAAATCAATATCTACAAGAATATACAAAATATATAAGATTTTATTAGGTTGTCCAAAATACTAGAAAATATATACAAATAAAATACATGTTTAAAATAGCTAAATGATATTCAAAATACCAAAAATATTTAAAATATCTATGATTTTCTATCCAAATATTTAATCTATGCCAATTTTTATGTTATGTTTAAGTATTTTAGCATACATTATTCAAATTTATATGCAATTTATTATTTTTATTTTTAAATTTGAGAAAATTAAAGTATATATGAACTTTTATTTAAAATAAATAAATGAGTCATCAAAATCCAAACCGAACCCGCAAAGATTCAAACCAAAATAAAATGAATTAGCAAATATCAGAACTGAAAATTATCAAACTGAACCAAATGGTACCTGGATGCCCATCTTTAATCAAATGTAAACAAAATTATTGATAACAAAATATTTTTTGTATAATATTTAAATACATCATAGTTAAAAAACTCATTCCGCGCAGGGCGCGAATTATCATCTAGTATGCTGTTATTTTTGTTTCATGGTTTTATTTATTGAACAACCCATCAAAACATATTGACTTATATGCTGTGTGAGAATGTGTCTGCATTGTATATGTTCTGTAAACTAACGAGAGTTAATTGTTTATTTCTTATATATCCAAGTTAAAGCTAAAAGTAACTTTTAATGCTAATAAACCATTACTTATGTTAGTAAACCGTTAAAGCATGCTTCGTCGGATAAAGAAAAGTGTCGATTTTAACCCGTACAATCTTGGTCGTGCCTTTTTAGACCTGAACAATGAATAAGTGCGATTTCATACCCAAATTGAACAATAATTTGAATTTCATACCCAGACTTCAATATCAATATTAAAAACTACTTCGACTAACGTTTGGTTAGTCAACAGACGTCGTTTTAACTAAACTTATTTAAAAAATACTCACTATGACTCAAACCCGCGTCTAGAGAAGCACTAAACTAGAGCATTAGACCACTAAACTATGAAAACTTTGGTAAAACCTACATATATACCTAAACGAGTAAAGAAATCACTAGCTTCTTCTCCCTCTGGCTATCTCTCTCTCAGTTGTCAATTTCAGAAGTTTCAGTCTTTAGGAAGTTCTATTTTTGGTAGTAATGAACATTTTAAAATCGCATGACAAAGTGGGAGCCAAGAAGATTAATTTCGGCTACGACACGTAGACAAGAGCAGATATTAGTTTCTTCATCTAAAGACGAATTAGCATAAACAGGAGCATTATCAAGCCCAAGAAATCAAGTCCATTTGATCAGGGATCGATCCGCGACGAATCTGAGAACAAATCTAGTATCGAGAAGAAATAAAACAACGGTGTAACATGAAAGAGAGCGGATTAGCAAACAAGATAAAGATATAAGCTAGTATATATGTAAATATGACAAAAGTTTTAGCACATGTTTGTCATTGGTTCGGCCCTCCAAGTGACGGAATTTTATTATTTTAGCTAAAACGACGCCGTTTCATCTATGCTTAGATACTGATTCACTCAAAAATAATGGTTCACCAACTAAACGTTTGTTAGAGTAGTATTTTTTAAATTTTTTTATGAAATTGAGACTATTCGTTTAGTTCAAAATTCAAATTATTGTTTAATTTGGATATGAAATCGCACTTACTTATTGTTCAGGTCTAAAAAAGCACGACAAAAATTGTATGATTTGAAATAGACACTTTTTATTTATCTGACGAAGCATGGTTTAACAGTTGACTAACGATAAGTTAGTCAAAATAGGATTTTATGTTACGGAGGTAAGTTTTGGTCAGAATTCTTAAAAAATATTAGTTCAGAAATGATTTCTGATGCAGCATGGATTCTTCTTCCTGTTCGGTTTTGGTTTTTAAACGTTCTTTATTTCTTATTAATATTTCTTTAGATAAACTATAAGTTTTCCTATTTGCTTTTAAGATTAGAATTAAGACTTAAGGATAAGTGTTAAGTCATAATCCCTAAGAACTTAGGTCTTTTCATGTTGCTATATATAGTGATCTCTAGGCTTTGTAAAGAGACACACTAATATTGATTTTAATAAAAGAAGCTTTGCTTTCAACTCTTGTTTATGTCCAGATCATTGGTGATCTTCACGGAATCAAGCTCGTAGGTCTTTTGGGCATTCGCAGACTAAACAACTGCTCTTACATCTATCAGTTACTCAATCAGTTGGTATCAGAGACTACTGTTTTGATTTTTCAATCAAAACCGCGTTCATGGCACCACGAAAATTTACAGATGATCAACTTGAAGAATTACGCCTCATGCTACAGACGTTTACTGCTGGATTACAAGCAGCACTTCAAACTACAGTTACTACCTCGTTACAAACGGTTCTCCATGAGCAACAAAACCAACGTGCGGCTCCTCGAGAACAGCCACTGCAACAACAACGTCAGCAGGATTTTCATGACGACGTATCAGACGGTGAAGAGATGATTGACAACATCTTTGCTGATCACGCAAACGACAACCAAAGTCGCAATGCTCCCAGGGATGAACATGATCAACGTGCAAACACCAACAATCGTTGGGAATCCAGTTTCCGCTCCAATATTCCAGAGTTTAATGGTACTCTAAACCCTGAGGAATTTATCGATTGGATCAACATAGTAGAGGAAATTCTCGAGTTTCGTCAAGTACCAGAAGATGTGAGAGTTTCTCTTGTGGCAACACGTTTTAAAGGACGAGCCATGGCTTGGTGGCAACAATTAAAAGAATCACAACGACAAGCTAACAAACCACGAATCCAGACTTGAGATCGACTTACCAAGCATATGCGTCGAGGGTTCTTACCATTCAACTATGAACGAACCTTGTACAACAAGTTACAGAACTTAAGACAAGGATCGCGCTCAGTTGAGGAATACGCAACGGATTTCTTCTACATGACAGCTTGGATGACGTCGGGGGAGACAGAGAAACAACTCATCTCTCTCTTCATTGGAGGATTGCGGTCACAACTGCAGGTCGAACTTGCGCAATTCAATCCGTCAACAGTGTCTGAAGCTCACCAGCGCGCGATTTCTATGGAGTCCCAGCTACGGAACACTTGGAACACGTCACGCTCGCGTCCCTCCACATCAACGACAACAGATACTTCAGCTCAGACCACCACTGACACAGGTACATAACGAACTGACCCAGCCAAGGCAGGTGGAAACAGCGACTCCATCGCATCCTCTCGCCCACCTCGGACTAATGCACTACGTTGCTTCACGTGCGGAGAACGCGGTCATATTCAGACGTCTTGTCCTAATAAAGCAAAACGAGGGCTCATGGTTAAGGAAACTGACGACCTTGAACCGCGTTACGATGACTATGAGGCAACTGATGATGAGAGTACATATATTATTTCAGGCGACACAGGACTTAGTCTAGTCTTGCGGAGGAACTGTCTTGTGCCAAGGGCTTCTCAAGAATCTTGGCTGCGTAGCAACCTGTTTTGCTCTACTTGTACCATCAATGGTCGTGTTTGTAAACTCATCATTGATTCTGGAAGTTGTTCTAATGTCATCTCCCTGGAAGCCGCTCAAAAACTTGGCCTCGACATTACTCCACACCCATGTCCTTATACTCTAGCGTGGCTCAATAATGGAACAGAGATCAAAGTTTCTAAACAGACTTTCCTCACGTTTTCCATTGGTCACTATAAGGATACACTGACTTGTGATGTCGTTCCTATGGACGCTTGCCATTTATTGCTCGGCCGCCCCTGGTAATTTGATCGAGATGCTATCCACCGGGGTAAAGCCAATACGTATAGCTTCTTGTTTGGCGATCGTACTATCACCTTACTCCCGTTGAAGGAACAACCAGAGCCTAGCTCACGAAAGGACGTCTCGTCTCCACTCAAAAGTTCAGCTAAAACACTCCTCACATTACCAAAGGCAGATTTTGAAAGACAACTCGGCGACAGTAATATTGTTTGGGCTCTTGTTGCTTCCTCACCATCTTTGCAACAGACAATACATGCTCCTGAGGCTTTCACAACCTTGCTACATGAGTTCCGTGACGTTTTCCCCGAGGAGTTGCCTAGTGATCTCCCACAGCTACGCGACATCCAACATCACATCGATTTGGTTCCTAATGCGGTCCTGCCTAATCGTCCTCACTATCGCATGAGCCCACAAGAACATGATGAACTAAGAAGACAAGTAGATGAACTACTAGCCAAGGGTCATGTCCGAGAAAGTCTGAGTCCTGCAGCAGTTCCGGCATTGTTGATTCCCAAAAAGGATGGCACTTGGCGTATGTGTGTAGACAGCCGGGCGATTAACAAGATCACAGTACGTTATCGGTTCCTTATCCCACACCTCGACGACTTACTCGACC
Source organism: Hirschfeldia incana (assembly GCA_026261945.1). NCBI lineage: Eukaryota > Viridiplantae > Streptophyta > Magnoliopsida > Brassicales > Brassicaceae > Hirschfeldia > Hirschfeldia incana. The sequence continues at coordinate 1,408,437 of JABCMI010000069.1, forward strand.
AGATCGGTCATGCAACTGTGTTCACTAAGCTCGATCTCAAAAGTGGATACCATCAAATTCGCATTCGTCCTGGTGATGAATGGAAAACGGCGTTTAAACGTGAAGGTCTTTTCGAAAGGACTGTGATGCCATTCGGCTTATGAGGGTCATGAATCAAGCTCTTCGTCCGTTCATTGGCAAATATGTGGTCGTATATTTCGATGACATATTAATTTTTAGCAACGACCTAACCAGTCACTTGGGTCATCTTGCGGAGGTGTTACAGGTGCTACGGCGGGAAAAACTATTTGCTGCTCGCCATAAATGTGTGTTCGGTGTTGATCACGTCCTCTTTCTTGGTTACATTGTCTCCAAAGACGGACTGCAAGTTGACCAAAACAAGGTTGATGCCATTAGGTTGTGGCCGACTCCTAAGTCTATCAGTGATGTACGAAGCTTCCACGGCTTGGCATCGTTTTATCGGCGATTTGTTCATCACTTTAGCAACATCGCAGCTCCTCTCACAGATTGCATGAAAGGCACGTCTTTTGCATGGACTCCAGCAGCCAACGACGCCTTTGAAGAGTTGAAGAAACGCCTTATCTCTGCTCAGATCTTGGCCTTACCAGACTTTAATCAAGTCTTTGAGCTTCATTGTGACGCCTGTAAGCTGGGTATTGGTGCTGTCCTTAGTCAACAGGGACGTCCAATTGCCTTTTTCAGCAAAAAAAATGCTGGTTCCCGAGCTCGTTACAGCACTTATGATGTGGAATTTTATGCGATAGTTCAAGCCATCAAGCACTGGCGGCACTATCTTTTTCATCAAGAATTCATCTTGTATACAGATCATGATGCTTTGAAACATTTAGGCAGTCAAGAAAAGATATCTCCTCGTCACGCCTCGTGGGTTGCATTCTTACAAGAGTTTACTTTCGTGATCAAGCATCAATCTGGTAAAACAAACAAGGTTGCTGACGCCTTGAGCCGACGGCACTCTCTGGTCGCCACTCATCAGGTTTCTGTTCCAGGGTTTGAGGATCTTCCGGCCCTGTACAAAGACGATCAGTACTTTGGTTCGATTTGGTCGTCCTTACAAGCTGGGATGCATTCTGAGTTTGTTTTATATAATGATTATATCTTTCGTGGCACTCAGTTGTGTATTCCAGAGAGCAGTTTGCGTCTCAAAATTATTAAGGAGCTTCATGAAGAGGGTCACGTTGGTAGGGATCGCACCCTACAATTGATGGCTGATTCTTGTTTCTGGCCTTCTTGGCGTCGGGACGTTTCCCGTTTTGTCCAGCGTTGTGTGGTGTGTCATAAATCAAAAGGCCATGCTTCTAACAGTGGATTATATCTTCCATTGCCAGTTCCTACTCAACCTTGGACCGATATCAGCATGGATTTTGTTTTGGGTCTTCCTCGTACTCAACGTGGACATGATTCTATATTCGTTGTGGTGGATCGTTTCTTAAAGATGGCACATTTTATTCCCTGCAAGAAAACAACAGATGCGGTCCAAGTTGCCATTCTTTTTTTCCGCGAAGTTTACCGCCTTCATGGGTTACCATTGTCGATTGTGTCTGATCGCGACTCTCGCTTTCTCAGTCACTTCTGGCGTTCTCTTTGGTGTTTGCTCCGTACTTCCCTCGACATGAGCTCTGCTTATCATCCATAATCTGACGGCCAAACGGAGGTAACTAATCGTACGTTAGGGGATATGCTTCGTTGTTTGGTTGTTGATAATATGAAGTCATGGGATTCGGTTCTTTGCAAAGTAGAGTTTGCACATAACCATGCTGTGAATCGTAGCACGCGTTTCAGCCCGTTTCGTGTCGTTTATGGCATTGTCCCGCGTGGTCCGATTGATCTTGGTCTCGCTCCGATGCTACACGTGATCACGGTCAGGCTATGGATTTTGTGGCTACCGTATCATCAATTCATCTTCAGGTTCATGAGAATTTGCAGGTCGCCTCTGCTAAGTACAAGACTTCTGCCGATCGCCACCGCCGAGATATTCAGTTTAAAGTGGGGGACTTCATATGGGCTGTTTTGACTCGTGAGCACTTTGCTCCTGGTGATTATAATAAATTGAAATCCCGCAAAGTTGGTCCTTTGGAAGTCCTTGAAAAAATCAACGCTAATGCCTATCGTCTTCAACTTCCCCCGGATGCTCGATATTCTGATGTGTTCAATGTCAAACACCTCATTCCGTTTGTGGCACAGGAGGACACTGAAGATCCGAGGGCGGATCTTTCCCTACTCCAGGTGACCTGATGCAGCATGGATTCTTCTTCCTGTTCGGTTTTGGTTTTTAAACGTTCTTTATTTCTTATTAATATTTCTTTAGATAAACTATAAGTTTTCCTATTTTCTTTTAAGATTAGAATTAAGACTTAAGGATAAGTGTTAGGTCATAATCTCTAAGGACTTAGGTCTTTTCATGTTGCTATATATAGTGATCTCTAGGCTTTGTAAAGAGACACACAAATATTGATTTTAATAAAAGAAGCTTTGCTTTCAACTCTTGTTTACGTCCAGATCATTGGTGATCTTCACAGAATCAAGCTCGTAGGTCTTTTGGGCATTCACAGACTAAACAACTGCTCCTACATCTATCGGTTACTCCATCAATTTCGCACTTATGTTTTGGTTGGATCTAAAAAGACACGATGCAAATTGTTGGTGTCTAAAAATGCCCTTTCCCCTCCGGCCTTAAAGAAAAAAATCCCGGCTGCAGGAGCTAAAGAGGCAAAGAAGGATGCGAAGTTTGAGAGAATAAATATCATACAGTATATCATTACAACCAATACGATCGTGGTAATGTTTAAATATTTTTTTTTGGTTTGTTTGGTTGCTGAATAATAAAAATTATCGTGTATTGGATGTTGTCATCAAGTTGTGATACTGAAGCTGTAAAGTATTGAACTTGCGGTGGTTTTAGTTGTAAAGGGAAGAACCATGTATGACTAGTTTATTATATTAAAAAAAAGTCATGATTTCTTTTATATGTGATATTTTTATTTGAATTAACATTCAAAATTTTGATTAAATGTATTTCCTTAATGTTAATAATATTTAATTTTAACTACTTTAATCATAATATTTTTAATATCTTTTTATTTAATATATATAAATATATTTAAAACTTCTAACAAATTTGTCGAAAAAAATTATAACAAGATATTAATTGTCAAAAACTGAATTTAAATATTTTCACTAATTTCTTAATTAGTAATGAAATGTAATTATACATTAATTGTTTATATCTTTCCTAATTAGTAATGAAATGTTATTATACATTAGTTGAATATACATTCATTCAATTATATTTTATAAAACGAAAATAATAAAATTAAATCCTTTTTATAAGAATATCTATCATTTTAAGAGAAAACCATTATATTGAACTAATAAAATATGATAAAATTATTTTAAATTGATAATTTAATATATTTTATTTTCAGAAACATACAAAATTTATGCTAAAAATTATAATATGTTGGTAGAACAGTTTAGCATTAATAAACAATATAATACATGTATAAAAATAACTTTTTAAAATTTTTATATATACAGTAATTTATTATGTAACATGAATAAACATAAAAAATTGCTAAAGAAAATCTAGCACTTCGAATTACAGGTCAGGATCATAATAAATTAAATAAAAAAAATAAATTTTAAATATGTTATTTCATGCATAAAAATTTGTTGTAATAATCAAGCACAAATTCAATAGTATTAATATATAATAAGAAGGTACATATACAATAAATATATGTGAAGATTTGAAATAATTTATTAATTTACAGCATAAAAATTATAAAATTATTGTATTTGAAATAATTATATAAACATTTAAATCTATGAGTAACACTAAAAATGTATACTACTTATGTAAAACATATATATATGTGAAAACAATACTCGCACGGTTGTGCGGATCAAAATCTAGTTTAGTAGTTATATTATTTGTGACACTAGTTTTGGGTAGATATTAACAGAGAACATGAATTGAAGTGTTTCTGAAAACAATTGCGAGGAAGTATTTCATCTCCAATTAACTATATATCCTATCCTAGAAGTATCCCTTATATATTATTTGCGAAGTGATTTCGCCACATGTCTTTTCCAGAATCAGTTTCACAAAATAAATGATGACATGACACATAAAAAATATGACATGGCACAATTCATACTAATTTATGGTAATTGTGACTATGATCTTGTCATGTCACACTTATTAATTTACATATTTAATTTGGAATATAAATAGGAATATAAAATTTAAGTAAATTTATATATTTAGGAATATTTCAAAAGCAACTGGAACATTTTCTACTTTAGAAAAAAAAATAAAAAAAAATAGAAATATATTAAGTTAAGTATATATGTAATAGAAAGAAGTATATAACGAATATATGTATCTGTTTAATATTAAATCTTAAAGCATTCAAAATTTCTTTTCTTAGTCTATTTTAGATGTTGGACGTCAGAATATAAAGATTGTTATAATCAATTTGACCGTTCTGCCTTAGGATTTAACTCTCTGATAGAAAAATTGTACTAGTAAATCATTTTCAGAGAAAGAGTTTGCAAATCCTAGCTTGCCATTAGTTTAATTATCATACCAATATTTGAGTTTAATCTAGTTTTTAGTGGTTGAGATGTAAATATTTTTTAACAGGACGGGGGAAAAAAACTAAATTATAAAACTACAAAATAAAAATATCAAAACAATGTATTTTCTAACATATTAGAACAATGATTAATACACAAACTGGTAAACAAATGAATACGTAGAATTTTAAATATATCTCACACCAAAATGATACTGTAATACGTACAACGTACTAGTAAGTTTTTCCATATGTATGATTAATAACAACAGTCAAAAATGTTACTATATATATCCTTATCTCCACAGTATGAGGTCATTAATAGACTTGCAAATCTTAATTTTCAATCTCAACCAATTTTTGTACTCAATACTCATCATGTTGACTTTGGAATTAGAAAAAAATAGAAGGTTTTTTTTTGAATACCATATATTATAACGAAGAAAAGCAGTCCAACTGAAAAGTTTAGCTGGCTGTAGCAGAAACAGAGTACAAGACTGATTTCGCAAGGGAATCAGCCAAAACATTAAGGTTTCTAGGGATGAAAGCGAAAACAATACGATCAAAGGAAGAAGATAGTTGCTCGATATCCCGAGAGATTCCGTAAAGATCTTTCGGGTGGTACTTCGAGGTGATGGCAGCAACAAGTGCTTGACAATCTGATTTTACACAGATTCTTGAGAAGCGCGCATCAAAGGCATGAAGTAGAGCATATCTAATGGCTAGTGCCTCGGCCACCAGTGGGGAGGCTGTATTGGCGAACGTTGCCGTTCCCTGAAATAGCCTGTCATCGTGATCATCTGTAAATAGCCACCCACACCCTGCTCTGTTCGTTGATAACAAGTAATACCTGCTATATTTCAGGACGTGGTCGGTGTTTGAGTGCCATTAGGTCGGGAAGGGGCTTCGGGGACTTGAGCCTCTGTCCACTCTCGTGCATTTTGTATATTTTATATTTAAAATAGAAGGTTAAGTGGTAAATTTAGCCCCATCATTCGAAAGTCTCTGTTTATAAAGTAACGAGGAAGTTGGTATTTTCGATGCGTCTTGCTCGTTACTAAATTCAAGCTTATTAAAACCAACTCAAACGTCAAAAATACTAAATTCTAGCTTATTTTTAATTAATGTATTTTTAAATATACAGATAATTAATATTAATTACGAAAATATCTAATATAAATATCTTCAAATATTTTCATAAAGAGAAAGACATAAAGAGAAATAAAGAGAATAAAAAAAGTCTAGCGTTGACAAAAAAAGTCTAGCAAATCCTTCTTTCGTAAAGAGAAGGAAGTTTTGCACACTTGACTCAAAACTTAAAGTCAAACACAAATCTAACCTATGATTTTTTTGGAAATTGTGTTTGACATATTCACCCCAGAAGTTCACAATATTCACGAAAATGCCATTGATATATATTTTTTTTTTTTTGAAAAATACACTTTTACTTTCACAACCTCATCTTCTTCACTTATTTACAAGATTGCCATTTCCATCAATACACCAACCACCATGAACAACCACTTTGAAGCTCTTAATTCTCATAAATCGATTAAACACTACCTCTTTCTTCATTTCTATCAACTAAAACCAACTTATCTCTCATTTTCTCTCCATATTCAACCTTAAAAACCATAGATTTTGATTCTAAAATTTGTATGGTTCATTGAGCCATTGAAGCTCACGATTCTCGTTGGGTCCCTTTCTTTTGAGCTTCTGGGTGCTTAGAGAAGACTTCTGGGAGCCAAGAAAGTTATCTCCCAAGTTTAAGGTAGGAAATCGAGTTATTTTCCAGATCTGTTCGTACGGACGACTTCCGTGGAAGTCGTCTGGTCAAAGCAGAGGTTAGTTTTGCAATTGACTTTTTAAATGTGTTTTGTTGGACGACTTACATAGAAGTCTTCCGACTTTCTTTGTTAAAAATAAAATCTCAGACGACTTCCGTGGAAGTCGTCTGAGATAAAGAGGTTAGTTTTGTGTTTGACCAAAATGTGTCAGAAAATTGACTTTTCAAGACGACTTCCGTGGAAGTCGTCTACGAGAAAAGTAAAATATCAATATTTTATTATAACCAGACGACTTCCACGGAAGTCGTCTTAGGTTAGTTTTGGTGTTTGAAAATCAAAAAAAAAATGTTTTTTTTTCTAGACGACTTCCACGGAAGTCGTCTACCAGACGACTTCCACGGAAGTCGTCTAAGATTTTATTCCGAGATTTTGGTCAAACCTCGATAATCTTGGACGACTTCCATGGAAGTCGTCTGAAAAAAAAAATTTGTTTTAATTTTCAAACTCCAAAACTAACCTGAGACGACTCCCGTGGAAGTCGTATGGTTATAATAAAATATTGATTTTTTACTTTTTTCGTAGACGACTTCCACGGAAGTCGTCTGGGAAAAGTCAAATTTCTGACACATTTTGGTCAAACGCAAAACTAACCTCTTTGTCCTAGACGACTTCCGTGAAAGTCGTCAAAGATCGTCTGGACGGACGACTTCAATTATTTTTAACAAAGGACGACTTCCTGGGAAGTCGTCTGGACGGACGACTTCCATGTAAGTCGTCTTTGCAAAAATTTAATAACAAAAATGACCTAAATGACGACCTCTCTGGACGTCGTCCAGAAGACTTCTGTAGATGTCGTCTGACCGAATGTTTAATAAACTTATCTTTTCTCTAAAATCATAAAGACTTTTTAACATTTTATTATTAATTCATGTATATTAGACTATATTAGGGCTACTGGATGAAAATTTTAACTTTATTTATGATAATTATGAAGTTGCCAACATTCATGTTAATTAAAGTTTCTAGCTAACGTAGAAGACTTCCAGGGAAGTCGTCTGAGAAATGTCATACATGTTCAATGTTTGCTAGTGTGTATTTTTTTTTCTTTTTGCAGATGAGATGTAAGTTACATGCATTGTATGAAGAATGTTTGTTGCAAGATCAGAGCTGGTCCTATAAATATGGATGCTAGAAGCCAATAAAATATTATGTGGCTGAGTAGGTTCAAACTCGTAACCACCTCACGTTGATATGAGTACATTTACCAAGTACGCTAAAAGGAGTTTTGACAAAAAAATGACCGAATTACTACATAATATTTGGCGGCTGGAAGCATGTGCTTCACTCGTATATGTTAAAGGCCGGCTCTGGCTAGATGGATGTTGGAATTTTGTGGTTGATCAACACAAACTTCAAGATTTGTAAAACTTATATTTTCAATACAAACTTGTAAAAAATGTGATATGCTTTGACTAGTTACTATTGTTTGGTTCCATCTCTTAAGTATTATTTTTTGTGAGTTGGAAGAAATGTTAAAATGCTTCTTCAAATATTGTATCAATATAAGACTATCAGCATTCTTTATTAAGATGAGAAGAAGATATTTAGACTTTATTACTGCATTTAGGAAATCTAAAGATAAGATAAAAACTATTGAAATAATTAACTTCTTTGATTATTAGCACATATATTACATCTTGGGAAACAATTTTACTGATTATACAAAAATATTACAACTAAATGAGTAAACAAGTTTGGACTCCACTTTATATGAAAGAAGACTTAGTCAGAAGACTTCCAGAAAGCCAAGACGACTTTCAGAAAGTCCAGACGACTTCCAAGAAGTACAGACGACTTCTAAGAAGTCCAGAAGACTTCTAAGTAAGTCGTCTAGACGACTTCCAAGTAAGTCGTCCCAAAACTCTTCCAAATCCAGATCTGGAAAACATGCATATCCAAAAACGTTCAAATGGCTTAAAATAGAGAAAATGAAGGGAAGATTATACAAATCTACCTTTATAAAACACACAAAAATACATATATAAAATTAATAGATATACCTTTAAATGAGTGGAAAATGAGAACCATGTGATAAAAAATCTGCAAAAAATGTTAAATTAGTGAGAAAGACATGAGAAAAAACTGAACAAATTCATCTAAAATTGGTGTATTGAAGTTTAAAAAAATTAGAGTGGGTTTGGAGAGTTTTAGTTTGAGAAAAATATTAGAACTTTATACAACATTAGTTGACCAAATAAAAAAAATCAGACATAAAAACTTATCAAAATGCTCAGATCTGTTATAAAAAGGAGAGAAATGAGAGAAGACTCAGTCAGACGACTTCCAGAAAGTCCAGGCGACTTCTAAGAAGCCTAGAAGACTTATAGAAAGCCCAGACGACTTCCAGAAAGTCCAGACGACTTCTAGGTAAGTCGTCTGGACGACTTCCAGGTAAGTCGTCCCAGAATTCTTCATATCCAGATCTGAAAAATCTGCATATCCAAAAACGTTAAAATGGCTTAAAATAGATAAAATTAGTGGAAGATTAGACAAATCTACATTTATAGAACACACAAAAATACATATCTAAATTAATAGATTTACCTTTAAATGAGAGGAAGGTGAGAATCATGTGATAAAAAATCTGCAAAAAAATAAAAATAAATTAGTGAGAAAGACATGAGACAAAACTGAAAAAATCATCTAAAATTTGGTGTATTGAAGTCAAGGAGATTAGAGTGGGTTTGGAGAGTTTTAGTTTAGAAAAAAAATATAAGAACTTTATACAACATGAGATGACCAAATAAAGAAAAATCAGACACAAAAACTTACCAAAATACTCAGATTTGTTATTGAAAGGAGAGACATGAGAGAAGACTTCGTCAGACGGCTTCCAGGAAGTCCAGACGAATTCCATGAAGTCCAGACGACTTCCAAGAAGTTCATACGACTTCTAGGTAAGTCGTCCAGACGACTTCCAGGTAAGTCGTCCCAAAAGTCTTCCAAATCAAGATCTGAAAAACCTGCAAATCCAAATCTAGATCTGGAAAACCTGCAAATCCAAATCTAGATCTGAAAAACATGCATATCCATAAACGTTCATATGGCTTAGAACAGAGAAAATAAGTGAAAGATTAGATAAATCTGTCTTTATAAAACACACAAAAATACATTTCTAAAATTAATAGATTTACATTTCAATGAGTAAAATATGAAAAATATGTTATGAAACACCTGCAAAAACAAGATAAATTAGTGAGAAAAATATGAGACAAAAACAATAAATTGATATAAAGCTTGGTGTTTATAAGTTCAAAAAGATTAGAGAGAGGTTATAGAGTTTAAGAATGATGATCACTACATTTTTGTTGCAGCCATTTGAGAGGAGGAAAGAGAATGTGTAAAATTTTATTTATATATGGAGACACAAAATTTAATTAGGTTAAATATTTTCTGTTCAGACGACTTTGGACGACTTAATTGTAAGTCGTCCAGAAGACTTTAATATATTTAGCGGGAAACTAAAATACTTTTAGCGGGAAACTAAAATAGAAAACTTCCTAGACGACTTACAAGTAAGTCGTCTAGGAAGTCGTCTGGTTTAAAATATTTAAGCGGAAAAAGAAAGTCGTCTAAAGTCATCTAAAGTCATCCAACTTTAACAATTCAACAGACGACTTAATTTTAAGTCGTCTAGACACTAAACACAATCTCTAAACTAATTTAACTAACTACACACTTCAAAAAATCAAATTAAACTTAAAAAGTGTTTACTATACACTGAAACAAGCACGAATAGGTAAAAATTTACATTTTCAAAAAATCATTCAAGCTTTTCAAAATCTAACCCTAACAAAACATACAATACTACTACATATGTTCTCAAACCCTAAAACCAAAGAATATCATGATTAACCACTTTCACTCATCTATGTTAAAAACTATTAAAAGTTATTATTTTTTAATTTACATCACTTACAAATGTTTATAGTTACATGATTTTAATTTTTCGCTACTCAAAATATTTTTTATTTTTTTTAATTTATTTTTAAGATCAACAACTCCAGACGACTTCCAGAATCTCAGACGATCCAGATGACTTAATAGGGCTATATTCGTAAAAATTGTAGCAATTTTTTTGTTTGGTCACAAGGGGCTGGCTGTAATTTCACATAGCCTTGAGGTTAGTTTTCTATTTAATTCAAGTTGGGGTTTGGTTTTGTGGTTAGGATCAAGTTTTGAGTCATAAGTTGTAAAAACCCCTAAAGAGAAAGACATATTTTCATCAGAACAAATATTAAAATAGTTTATTTTATTATTTATTTAGCTACAATTACATGGTACGATTAATTAGTTTAATTTCTATTTAAATTAAATTTATCAGAATATTTTATATTTTATTTTACATCGAATTAAAAAAAATAGAAAATAATTTATTCTGCATCTTATGTATAATTTTTCTTAATTATTTAATTTCTTAATTAGCAACAAAAGTTTAATATGATCGACCTATTTTACTTTTTATAAGCTATTATTTTTGTCTCACGGTTTTATTTCTTGAACAACCCATCAAAACATATTGACTTATATGCTATGTGAGAATGTGTCTGCATTGTATATGCTGTGTAAACTAACGAGAGTTAATTGTTTATTTTTTTATCCAAGTTAAAGCTAAAAGTAACTTTTAATGCTAATATACATATTTGAGCTAGGGGTCGAAACGGTGGCCATTGATGCAGCCAAAGACATGGCGACTGTCAAAGGAATGATGGATGTTAAAGAACTTGTGCATTTTCTTCCCAATAGCTCAAAAGAACCATCAACCTCTTCATACGGTAAAATAGATGACAGTACCACTGTGCAACCCCTCCCGCCGTAAAGAAAGAAGTCCCGGCTGCAGGAGCTAAAGAGGCAAAGAAGGATGTGAAGTTTGAGAGAATAAATATTATACAGTCTATCATTACAACCGATATGATCGTGGTAATTTTTAAATAATTTTTTCTTTGGTTTGTTTGGTTGCTGAATAATAAAATTTATCGTATGTTGGATGTTGTCTTCAAGTTGTGATACTGAAGCTGGAAAGTATTGAACTTGCGATGGTTTTAGATGTAAAGGGAAGAATTGTGGAAGGATTAGCTTGCTTCACTATATATAACTAGTTTCGTAGTTATATTATCTGCGACACTAGTTTCGGGTAGATAGTGACAGAGAACATGAATTGAAGTGTTCGTAAAAAAAGGGTCGACGATTCTATTTCCCCACGAGAACTATCATATAGCATCAGATCCCTACCAAACTATGACCTCGTGCTAGATCTCCATGAAATAAAAGTTCTAGATGTATTTCTCCCCGAATTGATAGTTTAGAACTTAATTACCCATAAACCAATGATTTTAATTGGTTTACTTATTTTAATTGGTTTATTTTTAAACCAAATGATTTTAAATCAATTAAACCAAAAAATTAATTTTTTCACATATATATATATATATATATATAGATATATTATTTCCACTTAAACAAAATAAAAGTTTATTTTCAATTTTCTAAATATTATAAGAAATTAACTATATATAGATAAATAAATAATAAAATCATATACTACAAATTAATCAATAAAACTTATTTAAAAAATGAAGTTCTTTATTTGGATAATATGGTTTAATTAATATGTAACATGTAAAAGAATAAAATAAATGTAAATTAAAAGTGCAAAACATGAATTAATTTTTTATTTTTGTATTTACTTATTAAATTTACTGATATTTTTATTTTATTTATATTTATATAATTTCTTATTTAAATGATGTGAAAATAGTTTACTTATTATAATTAAAATGACATGTTATTGATTCTTTTATATATTACATATTAAGTAAACTGTAGTATCTAAATAAAGGATTTCAATTTTTAAAAAAGTTTTATAGATTAATTTGTAGTATATGATTTTATTATTTATTTATCTATATAAAGTTAATTTCTTATAATATTTAGAAAATTGAAAATAAACTTTTATTTTGTTTAAGTGGAAATAATATATCTATATATATATATATATGAAAAATTTAATTTTTTGGTTTAATTGATTTAAAATAAACCAATTAAAATAAGTAAACTAATTAAAATCATTGGTTTATGGGTAATTAAGTTCTAAACTATCAATTCGGGGAGAAATACATCTAGAACTTTTATTTCGTGGAGATCTAGCACGAGGTCATAGTTTGGTGGGGATCTGATGCTATATGATAGTTCTCGTGGGGAAATAGATCGTCGACCCGTAAAAAAATGCATCAGGAAGTATTTCATCACCAATTAACTATATATCCTATCCTAGAAGTATTTAAGAAAATAATGAAAGATCCATGCAACTCATCATATTACAAGATTAATATATTTTCCTTTCATTTATAACGAGTCAAAATCACTAATCTTGAAGGTAAACTATCAATTGAAACATAATAATTTGTTGGTTAAAACTGTGACTGTTGAAAATCGGGTTACATTTTGCAATAGTGTGACCAAATCTAATATATATATAAATGTGATTATTTTTTCCGATATAACCGTTAGATGTTGGACGTCAGAATATAAAGATTGTTATCATCAATTTGACCGTTCTGTGTTAGGATTTAACTCTCTGATAAAAAAATTGTACTAATAAATCATTTTCAGATAAAGAGTTTGCAAATCATAGTTTGCCATTAGTTTAATTATCATACCAATATTTGAGTTTAATCTGGTTTCAGTGGTTAAAATGTAAACATTTTTAACAGAAAGGGGGAAAAACAAAATTATAAAACTACAAAATTAAAATATCAAGACTAAGTATTTTCTAATATATTAGAACAATGATTGATATAAAAACTGGTAAACGAATGAATACGCAGAATTTTAAACATTTATCACTTAAAAATTATACTGTTTTAAGTACTAGTAAGTTTTTCCATTTGTATGATTGATAACAACAGTCAAAAATGTTACTATATCCTTATCTCCACAGTACGAGGTCATTAATTAGACCTACAAATCTCAGTGTTCAATCTCAAACCATCCTTTGGGGTTTAGAAACAGTGTAAGGAAAACTCCATCTTTACTGTACCTCAACGGCAGCTGAAAATTCCATTTGCCCAACTTTTTTACGGATAATTCAAACTTATCTGATGTTTCCTAACAAAGCTTCTTCCTGTTTTTGCTTTATTTAGGTGGGAGTTAATTAACGGAGTGTAGATTTCAGAATAACTCTGACACATGAACAGAGAAAAATAGTTTAGCTGCAGGAGATTGCTAGTTTCTGCCTCTATGCAGCCAGTCTTTCTGCAAGAAAAATGGAAGAACTGGAGACATGTTTTGGTGATGATAATATATTCATTGCTAAACAAGTAACTCAGAGCTTCTGCACAATTCTGATTCTTGCTTCGGTACGTTTTATATGCGTCTTCTCAATAATTTAATGCTTCTTCCAGACTTATTATAGTTGTCTCTTTTTGGAATACGAATAGATAATATCATAATACATAGATGTGATCCAATTAGGATCAACTAATTGTTGTCTTTCTCTAAGATGGAGGAATATTATATTTGTAAACCAAACAAAACACCGGTTCGTAACCAAACAAAACACCGGTTCGCTTATTGATATAATTCGAACTAAATGTATAAAACCTGAAAACTACAAAACACTAGTATAACTACTTTGATTGAAACTGCACCTGTTTAGAGAAAGCACGAGATCAGGTAGTGCCGTCGCCGGGACCGGCCGTGAGTTTCTTCCGGGGATCTAGAACCCGAGCCTGGACCCAAACCATGGCCTGAACCCAAAGCAAAGTGATGCTAGCTCGTACGCACGTTGTTGCCTCTCACTAAGGCTTGTAGTAGCATAACTCCCTTTACGGTTTTGAAGGCATTTCGTGCCTTGAGTCACAAGTCAAACAAAATCAAACTTCATCCATAAACTGCTATATATTTAACAATTTTGGACTTTAATCTCAAATGGATAAATGGTTAAAAAAGAATCTACAGCCACCTATTTTGATCTACATGGAACAATAGTTAGAAAATTACAATATTGTCATTAATGATTAGACAATGTAAGCCATTCGATTTTCTTTTCTCTCTTTAAACCAGAACTGTTGGATCACAAAAAAAGAAAAGAATATGATATTTACAGAAATGCCATTAATGAAATATCAACCATAGTCGTTACATCATTTTATCTACGATTTAATCTTAGGCACACGATTACATCAATCTCTCATTTCCTCTCTTTCCTCTTAATCTCAACTGAATGATTATTTCTCCACTCTTCATTTACAGCCACGCGATTTTTCTTTACTCATTTTTCAATTCGACTGATACAACTAGTATAACTAGTAAAACTGAACATATCACTAAATTTTATAGTTGCTAAATAAACGTTATAATCTATATATATAATATGTAGCTACTATAATTGACACAAATAGTAAATCATGTTTTACATATGAAATAAGTAAACAAATATCATAATTTATATATGATGACAAAATTTCATCTATTATAGTTGAGGTTTACTAACTATATTAGTCATATTATTATGATAAACAAACGTCGAACATATTTATACAAAGCTATAGAGTGATATTGGCACAATCCCTAAACCTAGACATATAAACAGTTGATATAATTTTTATTATCTATTAGACGAGTATTACTGGTATAACTAGTACAACTTTGACAATTTCAGAAATTTGACAAAACCAATTTGGTATTCCATATGAGAAAACAATCAAATATCTCAATTGGTGTGTACTCATCATAAGTTTATCTTAATTTATTTGGAGTTATATTTTTTTTTTGAAAATTTTACAGAACTCCACAAGTTTACTTGATCTACCTTATACTTTTAAAGTTTGTTAACTTGTTTGTCCACTTAATTTTTGGAAAACATACATGAAATGTATTTTTATAAAAACGATGATATCATTGTAACCGGGCAAAGACATTTAAACATAAATAAGTGGTACAACTAAATTAAATGTATTTATTATGTGGAACAACTAATATTTTTGATTTCACTGCCATAGTACAACTGTACAACTATGTACAAACTGGTACAACTCAAAAACTAGTACAACTATGTATGGCCGGTACAACTAGAAAACTAGTACAACTACTTGTTATTTTATTTAGTGTAAATGACTATACTACCCTTAACAAAAATGCATTTTCAACCATTAAATCATCTCACTTCCTTTAATTTGAGCCACACGATATTTTTTCTCTTCTTCTCTCTTTCGGTTGGGACCCACTTCATCTTAATTGGTTAATGGTGACAAAAATTTGTCTATTTTATTTGAGAGTTTTCAATATTTTGTTTTATTTACCAAATAGAGATGTGGTTTCTCTCTCGTGTTTCCGAGTCTGCTTGATTTGATTTGACGAGGACCACTGTGGACACCACCATCGAACTTCCTCTTCTTTGTCACGACTTCACTCTTCTTTGTCTCTTCTCTCTTCTTCTTCCTCAATTTGTATTTCTTCTTCTTTGTTGCGCCACCTCTTTTCTTCACAGTAGCATCATTTTTGTTCATTGCCAGTGAGTCACTCTTACTCATCGCTGACGCTCCCTCCTTCTTTTCTGGTGACTCGTGTATTGGAACCATGTTTAATTTTTTTTTCTGGCTCCACATCTAATGTTAAGAGTTTTCAAGGCTCCTAAGACAAATGGTGTAGTACAGGGAAGTTGTCGAACCAATTCCAAGGAATTCAAAGCAGTGAGAATGCAAGTGCCTATTTAATCTAAGTGCAACCAGATATTTGAATGATTTTAAACTAATGACTAGAATTCAATAGCAGAATGATAACTTTCTTAACTATTGGAAAGGAGAACTCGTGGGTAAGAGCGAATTTGACTTAGGGTGATCAAGTTTCGAACTATGGATGACAAGTAAACAATCAAACTATCAACCTTAAGCCTAAACACAATTCTAAGCAAGCTCTATGTCTAGATGAATGCTCATTTGCTAACATATCTCAAACATCAAATGTCTTTGGTTGAATGACATGAAAGCAATCATGAAGAACAAGTTTAATAGCTATCCTAACACGCTTAACAACAAATGTCTTTGGCAAGATGCATTAAGAACCTAATAGAGTTGTCTCAGACATTTCATCAAACACCTTTTGGATGAGAAATGTCTAGAGATCAACTTTTGAGTGATCAGTACAAAAGAAGCAATAAGAACACTCTACTAGCAAGGTTTGAGAATGATCTACACTAAAAACATCATTGATCTAACCTAATCACCCTAATCTCCCTAACCCATGAATTCAAAAGGTGATTACTCACTAATCTCCATGATTTCAGATTAATCATGTAGAGAAATAGATAGAATAATCAACAAGAACACAAGAACAAAAGATCAATGATTCAAAGAGTTTTTGTGTTTTTCTCAATATCCAAAGATAAAGATAATCTGCCTCCTTGGCTTACAAAAAGTACTTAAACTTAGGTTTTTCAAGTCTAAAACGTAGAGGGGTAAAATAGTAAATAAACTCAGAAACATCACACAACAGTCTGGGGGACGCGTCGTTAGGCCGCTGGGACAAAAGGCCGCTGGGACACTTAGCCGCTGACGTCTTCATGGTTACAACGCAGCAGCTTCGCACACCGCGCACCAAGGCCGAGTGAGCTTCCGCAATTTTGGACATTTGCCAGCAGCTTGGGGGTGAGGCACACAGGCCGCTGGGGTCGTCTGGCCGCTGCAACACTTAGTCATGGAGAGCTTTCTCGTACATGAATCATATTTTTGCTCCAAAATCATCTATAATGGTTCAAAGTCACCAACTAGCATCTCCAATACTTGATAAGGACAAATGCAATGCAAATGCATCCTATATGCATTCTATATGGATTTTAAAGATAAAAAAGAAGCTAAAACAAAGACTAAAATCATGCAAATACACAAGATATCAACTCCCCCACACTAGTCCTTTACTTGTCCACAAGTAAACTTTTAAGAACTATGGGGAAGAGGTTTGAAAGTGGGGACTCATAACCAAAAGAAGCTCTTCTTAGTTGTCAACCTAACAACCTTGCATAATCATACCAAATAGTAAGAGCAAAGATTTTATCCATCTCTAACTTCTCTAGGCCTATCCCAACTCCTTTGATCTCAACACTCATTAATCATGCATCCACAAACCACAAATCCACCATCTCTCTAACATTCATAAAGCAAACTCAATAGAAATCTCACAAATGGTCAAATGGTCCAAGTCATTTGGTTTGGTAAAAAAAAGGTTTTAGTACAAAGTGATTCAAGAGGTTCAAAATGATCTTTTAAGGTGGTTTACTCTCAAAACAAAGTAGCCTTGACATTACACATAATATATCTAAGAAAGGAATCAACTCATGCATACAATGCTCAATCTCCATTGTTCCACCCTTTCCCAAACATACAAGCTACTCAATTATTCCCCAATGTCAAACCCAACTCACATCTCTCACCAAAAGATCCCAAGAACATTTTTCACATCAAACTCTTTCTTTTTGAAATCAATAAGGGATTTTTCACAATTTTTAAACAAATCTTAGCTCCTAACAACTTTGCTAGCCCCCTTTTTCTTTCTTTTCTCTTTTTTTTTCTTTTTTTTTCTTTCTTTTTTATTTGGGGGCCAAGACTTCTCACAAAAAGAGCTATATGCTTCTCTACTTATCCCATAAAGACTAGTCATTTAATCACAAAGAGTTAAACCTTACATATTCTCAAATCACAATCACAACACTCACCCCCTTCCTATAGCTAGACAATAGAGTGACTAATCTAGCAAGAATGAAGACTAAGCATTGTTGTTCCCAATACTCTCAACATTATGCACATGTAAAACTTTCCAAAAAGGCCTCACTCAACAAATAATGATGGCTTTAAAAGGAGGTATGGGTTTAGGGAGTGGAGTACCACTTGAGTTTGTCAAAAAGATTGGTGAAACAGATGGGACAACTCAAGTGTGTATATCCATGACTTAGTACACAAAAGACCATAAGCAAGAGACATCAGGTTTAGTTAAAACATGAGCTTGCTTCAAAGAGAGAGTTTCAAACAATCAAATGAGTTTCAAGAGGAGGTTTCAAGGCTCGAAGTCTACAATCTTTCTAAAGGGTGCTCAAGCTACTTGCCATGATTACAAAGGTCATCAAATTCAGTACTTAGCATGCGCTCTTTACCAGGTTGAAATCCCCTAATGCATGAATGCAACCTATATGTTTCTAGACTCAATCCTAAAGATGCAAATGATACACTAAATGAATCTTTTTGTGCTTTTCAAAATTTTAATTTTTTTTAGTTTTTCTATACAAATAAGAATGTAAAATGTAATGCATGAGACTCAGAATCATCAAAGCAAATATGATCAAATACTTGGTACCTCCCCCACACTTGAATCACACAGTCTATGTGTGAGTGAGAGAAAGACACCCAAAAGAAAACTAAAATGCAGAGGTATATACAAGGGTAAGGTGGTAGAGTGGTACCTCATATGAAGAGTCGAGAAGGGGGGTCCTTCCCACTATTAAGAGTGATGGTGAGGACATGAGAGAGAAGCGTTTGAAGCTTGATTGGATCATCATGGAGCTGAGGAGTGATGATGGCCCTTGCACTTGAGAATGATGTAGTCTTTCCCTTACATCTGATCTTGTACTCAATAGCTCCATCCTTAAGCTTCATTGGGTGAAGAGTGAGAGTGTGTGGCAGTGTATCAAGAGGTGGAGGGTGAGGTTCTTTCATCATTATCTTCTTGACATGAGTAGCCTTTCTGGCTCTACTCACCTCCTCCTTTTTAGCACTTTCCAAGTGCTCATCACACATCTCTTTAAAGGACTCTCCAGTAAGAGTTTCTTTCTCAACATCCACGACGTCAGCCTTTGGTTTCTCAATGGATGATGCTTCACAAGTGATTGTTCCACAATACACAGACTTCATCTCTAGGGGCTGAAGTGGATATGAGACAGCTTTGTTCACTTTGAGTAGTGTGACCTTCTTGTTATCAAAGTCTATGCAAGCTCCTACAGTTGTGAGAAATGGAGTACCAAAGATGAGTGGGAGCCTCTTTGCAGTTGCCATCTTCAGGACAGTGAGGTCAACAGGGATGGTGCATGCTTCAATTTTCAAAGGAAAATTCTTGATAAGACCAATTGGGGTTGTAGAAGAAGAATCCCCAAACTGTAGTAAAGATCTGTTTGGCTCCATGCTCTCAATCCCTAGAGTCTTTACCTTCTCCATAGAGATCACATTCACACTTGCACCAGAATCAACAAGAGCATCATCAAAAGTGAGCTTACCAAGGGAGCAAGACAAAGTAAACATCCCCTGGTGTTCTTATTTAGGGAGAGATTTTGGTGGGACTTGTGGATCAAGTTGCATAGTGGAGAAGTCCAGGAGCTCTGCTACCTTATCTTTGTGAGTTAGAATGTCCTGGATGAGCATCATTTGTACACGAGCTTCCCGAATACCCGAGATCTCTGGAAGCTTTACCCCAACATCACTAAGATCTTTCCTGAACTTGGAGATGAACTTCTTCTGAGCTTTGGTGAGGAACCTCTGTGGGAATGGGAGTTTATCATAAGGTGACTGCTCAACCTCAATGGTGTTCTCTTGTGTGACCATCTCAACCTTGTGTCCATCTCTCTTCACAACCTTAGCTGCAACCATCTTATCGACCTTCTCCACAATCTTTGCCCCACTTGTTTTCACAATATGTTGCTCAACATGTCCAATATCAGTTCCAAACACTAGTTTCTCAATCTCATCTACCTCTTTCTTGTGCTCATTCAGCTCAATCCATGAAGGAGTAGTAGAGAGGGTAACATTGCAGTACTTTGTGGGATTCTGTTCTGGTTTTCCTAGTAGAGTTCCCATTGGCTGCTTGGAAGTGGAAGCCATATAAGCAAACTGATTCTCTAAAGTCTTGACTGTAGAAGCAAGGTGTGATAATTTGTTGTTCAGATCAGTGTAGTTCGCATCAATCTTGGAGTGAAGGTTCTTCAACTCATAACCTACATGCTTCTCACTTCTAGTCTGAGACTCCAAGATTTGCTTCAGTAGGACATCAGTGCTGCTCTCTTGAGGGGCAGAGGGGCTAGAAGAAGGGTTTTGCTGAGGCTGATAGTTGCTCTGCTGGTTATTTCTAGGCTGATAACCACTCTGCTGATTGTTGGAGTAGGGCTTTTGTTGGTTGTTGCTGTATTGAAAGTTGGGATCCTTTTTGTACCAGCTACCATTGATGTTTGAAACACAACTCCTCTTGCCCTTCCAGACCCTCAACCTCATTGACAGTAGAAGGTATCTCCTGGTTTGGGTTCCCATTAAAGTTCACATGCGCTTGTGTGGCTTATCAGCAATGAGTGTGTCAATCTTCTCCTGCAAAGCCTTTATCTCCCTTCTTGTCTGCTTGTCTTCTGATCTATTGGCTCTGTCATAATCCCCACTGTAGACTGCATCACTCTTAACCATGTTGTCAACCAGTTTCTCAGCCTCTGTCTCGGTTCTGTCCAAGAAGTTCCCATTGCTTGCAGTGTCAAATCTGGCTCTGTACTCAGGTAGGACACCTCTGTAGAATGTGCTGAGTAAACTTCCCTTGTTGAAACCATGGTGTGGACATTGAGTTAGGTAGCCATTGAACCTCTCCCATGCTTCACTGAATCCTTCCAAGTTCTTCTGTTTGAAACCAGATATCTCATTCTTGTAGTCAGCTGTCTTAGAAGTAGAGAAGAACTTTTCTAAGAAAGCATTCTTGCAGTCATCCCAAGTGGTGATGGAGCTGCTTAGCAGAGACTTCTCCCACTGACGTGCCTTGTCCCCCAAAGAGAAAGGGAAAAGCTTGAGCTTAAAAGCATCCTCTGATACACCATTGGTTTTAGATAGGCCACAGTACTTATCAAAGTTGTCCAAGTGGTCAAATGGGTTCTCTGCAGCTAGGCCATGAAACTTGTTGTTCTCAATCTGGTTGAGCAATCCTGACTTGATTTCAAAGTTGTTTGCTGCTACAGCTGGTGCTCGGATTTCCAAAAGCTGACCGTGATTGGTTGGGCGGTCATAAGCACCGATAGGGCGGGCTGGTGGTTGTGGGTCGGCCATGTCAATGTTCAACCCCTGTGTGTGAGCTAGCTGCTCTTCTTGTCTTCTCTTTCTAGCACACTCTCTCTCTAAAGCTCTGATGTCTTCTGCTCTTGGAACTAGGTTTGTTGGACCCCTGCTCCTCAAGTGCATACACCTGTAAATCAAAGGTAAGTGAAGAAAGAGAATCAGTAACCAGCGAAAATAAAAATGACTTAGTCTCAAACAAGCTACTAAATCTCAATGTTTAAATCTACTCAGAATTTGGCAACGGCGCCAATTTGATGTTAAGAGTTTTCAAGGCTCCTAAGACAAATGATGTAGTATAAGGAAGTTGTCGAACCAATTCCAAGGGATTCAAAGCAGTGAGAATGCAAGTGCCTATTTAATCTAAGTGCAACCAGATATTTGAATGATTTTAAACTAATGACTAGAATGCAATAACAGAATGATAACTTTCTTAACTATTGGAAAGGAGAACTCGTGGGTAAGAGGGAATTTGACTTTGGGTGATCAAGTTTCGAACTATGGATGACAAGTAAACAATCAAACTATCAACCTTAAGCCTAAACACAATTCTAAGCAAGCTCTATGTCTAGATGAATGCTCATTTGCTAACATATCTCAAACATCAAATGTCTTTGGTTGAATGACATGAAAGCAATCATGAAGAACAAGTTTAATAGCTATCCTAACACTCTTAACAACAAATGTCTTTGGGAAGATGAATTAAGAGCCTAATAGAGTTGTCTCAGAAATTTCATCAAACACCTTTTGGGTGGGAAATGTCTAGAGATCAACTTTTGAGTGATCAGTACAAAAGAAGCAATAAGAAAACTCTACTAGCAAGGTTTGAGAATGATCTACACTAAAAACATCATTGATCTAACCTAATCACCCTAATCTCCCTAACCCATGAATTCAAAAGGTGATTACTCACTAATCTCCATGATTCCTCTTAAATCCATGATGGATTTCAGATTAATCATGTAGAGAAATATATAGAATAATCAACAAAAACACAAGAACAAAAGATCAATGATTCAAAGAGTTTTTGTGTTTTTCTCAATATCTAAAGATAAAGATAATCTGCCTCCTTGGTTTACAAAAAGTACTTAAACTTAGGTTTTTCAAGTCTAACACGTAGAGGGGTAAAATAGTAATTAAACTTAAAAACATCACACAGCAGCCTGGGAGACGCGTCGTTAGGCCGCTGGGACAAAAGGCCGCTGGGACACTTAGCCGCTAACGTCTTCATGGTTACAACGCAGCAGCTTCGCACACCGCGCGCCAAGGCCGAGTGGGCTTCCGCAATTTTGGACATTCGCCAGCAGCTTGGGGGTGAGGCACACAGGCCGCTGGGGTCGTCTGGCCGCTGCAACACTTAGTCATGGAGAGCTTTCTCGTACATGAATCATATTTTTGCTCCAAAATCATCTATAATGGTTCAAAGTCACCAACTATCATTTCCAATACCTGATAAGGACAAATGCAATGCAAATGCATCTTATATGCATTATATATGGATTTTAAAGATAAAAAAGAAGCTAAAACAAAGACTAAAATCATGCAAATACACAAGATATCAACATCTATCTTTTTGGTCTCGAGAGCAAAAAGAGGAAGATGATTTTTTTTTTCTGTAAATAGTACAACTGGTATAACTAGTACAACTTCTAAACAAATCAGTATCTAAATCAAATATTATTAAAAGTATATTATTCATGTATTTGATACATAGAGGCGGGGAAGACTAAACCAACATGTCATCTTGGTTCTGCATCATCCTTTTTCTTATCATCTTCATATTTTGACAATAAAAATATAAATCATTGTATCAATTTCAAAGTTGTACTAGTTATTTGCTCTCTACTTGTATCAGTTATAGTTGTTATACTCAATCTAGTTATACTCATTGTAATTGTACTAGTTGTATAAGTAGTACTCTGCGTTTTTTTATCTTGAATCTCTTGAATAAAAGATAAAATTTGATTCTAAATAAAATATAATTGATTAAACATTATTATGGGTTGATCGATTTGTGATGAAACAGAGAAATTTGATGAATTGTTTTAGAAAAATTTTGATTTTGTTATAAGGTAGAAAAATAATAATGGAGAAGAAAAGAGGAAGAAGATAAGGGTTGAAACTGGGTTGAAACTGGGTAGAATTTGAGTAAGTTAGTAATGGCATAAACTAGTAAATATGTTCAAGTCTTTAGGTCTTGTGGTCTTTTCCTCCAATTTGGATTTATTTTTAATTTGTTTTTTAATTAAAAATAAAAGAGGTCCATTCTAGATTTTTTTGACTCCCTTTGTCCCATTCTAGCATTTGTTCCAACAATTTTAGCCTAAATATACCTCAAAATGTTTTGGAATTATAAAATTATTTTAAAAGTTTCAAGTTTGTATGATGTTACCAGAAACTGGAAATGATATAAATTAAAGTATTAAAGTATAGAGGCTGCAATGATAAACACTAATTTTACCAGGCATCCTTGGTAAGCTGGTTGAATGAGAATAGCAGCCAAGTGTCTTTTAAGGTAGACAGGTCACAGATGTCCGACAGAAAAAGACGGCTTCCTTAGCCGCCGAAGACGCTTTTTCCTTCGTTTCATCCGCCGCAATCGCGTCAACCAACAGCAGTGGCAGAATTAGTGTTGGCGACATTTTTATTGTTCATTCCGACGTCTCTTGCACAAGAATCAGAAGGAACTTTCTTAAATAGCCATCTTCTTTTCCCTCTCTTCTGCACCAATCAAATTATTATTATTCTTATTATTATTATCTATAAGATTTTTGGTATGGAGGATATATGTATAGCTCCAAGTTCCAAATCAGTTTATTTATTGAAAAAATCAAAATTTCAGTTCATCGAAAGTCACCTTTGATGCTGATGAAGAATGCTTTTCAATTATACTAACTTAAGGGGGGCAAAAGGAATATATTGAATAAAAAAAATGTAAATATTAGTGTATATAATATGAATAAAGATTTTCTTTTTAAAAAAACCAAGAACGGTCACTGTAAATATAATTAAGTGTAATGCACTTCTTCTCCGGCGACCCAGAAAACATTCTTAACCGTTGTGCGCCACGAAATTCCGCCATTCTTCCCCATCAAGAACCCGAGCCTGGACCCGAACAAGGCCTGAAACCGAAGCAAAGTGATGCTAGCTAGCTCAGATGAATACACGACATAAAAAAAAGATGTATACCTTGATTAAAACATTATTAAAAACCTATCTAGCTATATAATTTTGTTAGATGAATTTCCAGGAAAAAAAAAGTTTGATAGACTTTTGTTAATTATAAGGATGCTTTAATTTTTTTTATTGCATAACTAAATTTTATAATTTTTTTTTTTTACTTATGGCTTGGATAATTAATTTCGTATTTTGGACCTCAAATATCTATAAAGTAACAATAGCCTATTTTTAAATGTGAATATTTCTAAATGTGCCAATTTTTCTATTTCTTAATGCATCAATGTTTTTTTTTTCAGTGAAGCAATGTAAAACTTCTATAAATTAATGATGACAGGATTAAAGTTAATATTTTCTCTAATTTGGAAATTTCAAGATGCGGGAATGATGAGTTGTTTTCTCTAATTTCGGAAACTATTTTATAGTTTCATAATTTGACAAAAAAAATAAACCTATCGTATAAAGCAAGCATTGCTTCCTGTTTATTCCGTGAGACAGAATTCATTCATACACAAGAGAAGTTGCAGTAATCCATTCCATACTTTTTCTCCCTAGGGTTTAAGGATGACCGAAGGTCAGAGGACGAGGAGGCAGCGTCGCTCGAAGTTGAGGAGGCAGAGGAAGCAAAAGAAGAATCGTAAGTATAGGGAGCGGTTGTCCAAACGTAACAAGTTTCTGACGAAGTACTGCGGTGGTGGTGGGCACGGAGGCAACCATCCCGGTGCAGGTGGCGACGGAGGTAACAACGATCCGGGTACAGGAGGTTCAGGTACCGGAATCACCGCCTAGCTAAGGTGATCGAGTTTCATCTCGTCCCTTCTCTCTCTTTCTTTTTCCTTAGAAAGTGAGTGATACTTTATCTGTTCGTCTTTTTTTTTATCCAGACTTATTGTGATGATCATGACGTTGATCTATCTGTGGGTTTTTATTTTTATCATATGCTTTATCCTTAGTACTATGTTTTTATCCTGTGCGTTAGTTAATGAGCGTCGTCGTTATTGTTGATTTTGATTCATCAAATCCCAATGACAAAAAAAACTTTATGTTTCTATGACGTCGCTTGTTTTAAGCTTTTTGTCTGTGCGTTAATGGCGTCCATCTTTAATTATTGTTCGTTCATCAATCCCGATGACAAACACACCCAAAACCTTTTTGTGAAATAAATTCGTTTTAAATTTTTTATACCAACAAAATTAAAATAAAAAATGAACAACAAATACATACTATAAGAGGCAGAAAGGTTATAAAAACAAAACGTTACATAGAGATACAAAATGAATAAAGTTGTTACCTCGTGCAAACAAAGGCGGCTGCGATTCTTTTCAATACAAGTGTTACAAATACTAGGTAATTACCCGCGATACGCCGCGGGATGCGATTTTTTTTGCTATTTTAGTAATATTTTTAATAATGAATGTTAGAAATATTATGTTTTTAAAAGATACAAATATACTCGAAATGGTAATAAAATTTTGAATAGTAGTATCTAAAAGTAGATAAAATTAATTGTAATAAAGGATAAAGTATGCATTCTTTATGGACATCATACAATAAAAACTCTATAAATTATTAATGTTTTAATTTAATATTTATTAATTTATAAAGTTGTTAATACACAAAAAATGTTTTTACGATTTATATTTTTGAAATAATTCTAGAAAAATAAGAAAAAAAATATTTGATTTAACTATCTATATTCACTAAACTTTATCAATTCTATTTTTGTATTGTTATATAATATTACTTAAGTCATATGAAATATGCATCATACAATTTAGATGTGTTTTATTTTTAATTTTATTTATTAAATAATATGAAACCTTAAGAAAAATAAAATACATTCCTTATCAATATAAATAATAAATTTTTTTTGTATTTGTATAATATATATATATATATATATATATATATATATATATTATTTTAATATGACTATATATTTACATAGAGTTTTCTGAAAATTATTATTATTATTATATTATTGATATATATCATATTAGTTTATAGAATTATTTCTTTACATGTTTTATTTTTTTAGATACTGATATTTGCTTCTAAATTGTTTTAAACAAAAAAAAAACTATTTTGTTCTCATAAACTGGTTGATATCTTGTGTATTTACATGGTTTTAAGCTTTGTTTTAGCTTCTATTTTGATCATTAAGACTCATTTAGAGTGCATTTAGGTTGCATTGCATTACATATGTCTATATCAGGTTTTGGAGATGCTTGCTGGTGACTTTGGAGGCATTTGAGGTGTTTTGAGACAAAAGGAGAGGTGTTTGGAGCATAGAGCCAAAGTGCTTGTAGCGACACCGGTGTAGCGACATCATCAAGTCGCTATACAGCCTCACGAGTCAGCGTAGCGACGTCTGTAGCGATCCTACCTGGTCGCTACGAAGGAGTGAAGAACGATGCTGAATATGGCTAAGTAGCCGTAGCGGCCCAAGCGTAGCGGCTTCCCCACATCGCTACAGAGCCTCACGAGCCAGCGTAGCGACGTGCGTAGCGACCACGCTCGGTCGCTACAGAAGAAGAGGAGAATTGCTGAAATCGACCAAGTGTCTGTAGCGACCTGTGCGTAGCGACCTCACCACATCGCTACGAGACCTCACGAGTGTCTGTAGCGACCACTGTAGCGACCAGAGCATGTCGCTACGGTTTTCCCAGATTTGTAGCGACCTACGTGTAGCGGGATAACCAAGTCGCTACGGGCGAAAAGGACTGCTTTTTATTGGGTCGGCCCAGGTTTGTTGGGTTGGCCCAACTCGACTTTTAGGCTTCTATAAATACCATCTAGACCTAATTTTGGGACTTATCTTGTTTTCTCTCAAGAACACATAGACCTCTTTAAGAAAGATTGAATCTTTAGTTTCTTTTCTTCTTATTTATTGTCTTTGTGTGATTATCTTGCTCTCTAATCATGTTTAGCCTTGAATCATCCATGGTTTTGGGGTTAATCATGTCTATTAGTGAGTAGACTAATCTAGGATTCATGGGCTAGGGTGATTAAGGGTGATTAGTGAAGATCTAGGGTGTTTAGTGTTAGATTTACTTGTTTCCTTGCTTGTTGAGGGTTCATAATGCTATTTTGATCTTGATCATATCAAAATAGATCCTTAGGCATTTTCTGCCCTCAAGGTGTATGATGAAATGCTTGAACCAACTCCTCAATGCTTTTACCTTGCTTTACCTAAGAGATTAGTTGTTAAAGAAGTTAAGATTGCTATTAGACTTGTTCTCCATGTTTGCTTTAGTAACATTCAACCTAAGATATTAGATGCTTGAGTTGCTTTAGCAAAAGAACATTCATCTAGAGATAGAGCTTGTTTAGTATTGTGTCTAAGCATAAGGAAAGTGTTTAATTGATAGCTTGCCACCCTTAGATTGGATCTACATCACCCAAGATCAAATGCCTAGCCCCATGAGTCCTCTTGCTTCATATTGAGAAAGCTTGATCATTTATTGCATTTCTAGAATAGTTATAGTTCATAATCACTTTTAAAACCTGATTGCACTTAGATTTAGCATGGACTTGTATTCCCTTTGCATTGAGATCATCTAGGAATGGATTGACATCTTAAGTACTACTTTTGATTTGAATATTAGGACCCTTGAAAAGGCCCTGTATCAAATTGGCGCCGTTGCCAATCCTAGTTTGATTTTGACATTGGGATTTAGTCATTTGCTTGAGACTAAGTCATTTTTATTTTATTTTGTTACTGATTCTCTTTCTTCCTCTCCCTTTGTATTTCAGGTGTATGAACTTGAGGAGCAGAGGTCCATCAAACCTAGTTCCAAGAGTTGAAGACATCAGAGCCTTTGAGAGAGAGATTGCAAGAAAGAGAAGAGAAGAAGAGCATCAGGCTCATCTACAGAGATTGGGGTTTGATATGGAGAATCAGCCTCAAGATGAAGCTCCCCAAGCTGGAAATGGTCAAGGAGCTGCAAACCTTAGACCACAGCACCAGCAACAACATCCACCGCGCCAAGCTCGGGCCATTGGAGCCTATGACCAACCTCACATTACTGGTCATAGGTTGGGAATCAGAGCACCAGCAGTTGCTGCCAACAACTTTGAGATCAAGTCAGGGCTGCTCAACACTATAGAGAACAACAAGTTCCATGGTCTAGCTGCTGAAGACCCTATTGATCATCTGGATAAGTTTGACAAGTACTGTGGCTTGTCCAAGGCTAATGGTGTTTCTGAAGATGCATTCAAGCTGAAGCTGTTCCCTTTCTCTTTGGGAGACAGAGCACACCAGTGGGAGAAGACTCTCCCAAGTGACTCCATCACTACTTGGGATGAATGCAAGAGAGTATTCCTGGACAAGTTCTTCTCTACTTCCAGGACAGCTAAGATCAGAAATGAGATCTCTAGCTTTCAGCAGAAGAACCTAGAGGGCTTTAGTGAAGCATGGGAGAGGTTCAAGGGCTATTGGTCTCAATGCCCACATCATGGCTTTACCAAGGAGAGTTTGCTTAGTACCTTCTACAGAGGTGCTCTTCCAGAGTTCAGGAGCAGATTAGACACAGCTAGCAATGGTTTTTTCTTGGGCAGAACTGAAGAGGATGCAGAAAAACTGGTGGAGAATATGGCTAAGAGTGATTCAGTCTATAGTGATGAGCATGATAGAAGCAACAGAGGTAGTGGAGGAGAGGATCAGACCACAAGGAAGGAGATTAAGTCTCTCCATGAGAAGCTAGACATGCTTATCAAAGAGAAGGATAAGCAAGGGCAGATGAACTATGTTAGGGACCAAAAACAAATGCAGCCTGTAGAGATCAAGGAGGTTGATGGTTTAGAAGGCCAAGAGGAGTTGTGCTTCATCAATGCTAATGGCACATGGTATAGGAAAGAACCCAACTTTCAATACCAAAACAACTACCAGCAAAGGCCCCTCTACAACAACCAACCAGGAGGTTACCAAGCCAACCAGTCTCCTCAAGCTCAAGGAAGTTCTTCTCAAGCTCAAGACACAAGTGTGGAATCAATGTTCCAGCAAATACTAGAAGCTCAAGCTCGAAATGCTAAGAACATTGGGGATGAGTTGAAGTATATCCACACCAAGATTGATGGGAACTACACTGACCTCAACAACAAACTCTCACACCTTGCTTCCACTGTCAAGATCTTAGAGACTCAGTTGGCCTCTATGGCTTCAACCTCCAAGCTTCCAATAGGGATTCTACCAGGAAAACCAGAAAAGAATCCCAAGGAGGTTTGCAATGTTGTCATCTCTACTACTTCTTCAAAGATTGAGCTGGCTGATCATGAGAAAGAGGAGGATGAGATTGAAAGACTAGTGTTTAAAACTGAGTTTGGAGAAGTTGAGAGATTTGTTGTGGCCACAGCTGAAGCACAGATTGTGACGGACGCTGCCAGGAAAGTTGAAGCAACAAATCTGCAAAGAGCTGAGCATAAGGCTGAGAAACAAGTTGAGAAGAGAGCTGACAACAAGCTGAAAGAGGTTAAGCTAGAGGAAGCCACTGAGGTTGAGCTGTCACCATATGACAAGCTCCCTTTTCCACAAAGGGTTCTCACCAAAGCTCAGAAGAAGGTGGTCTCCAAGTTCAGAAAAGATCTTAGTGATGTTGGGATAAGGCTACCAGAGATCAACAATATGCAAGCTGCTCATGTTCAGATGATGCTCATCAAAGACATTCTAGATCACCAAGCTGAAGTAGCAGAGCTTTTGGACATCTCCATTTTGAAGATTAATCCACCAGTCCCTCCAAAGTTTCTCTCTAAGCTAGAGTCTCAAGGGAAGTTCACACTATCTTGCTCCCTTGGTAAACTCACCATGAATGATGCTCTTGTGGATAGTGGTGCAAGTGTCAATGTAATCTCAATGGAAATGGTGAAGAGTCTTGGTATTGAAAGCATGGAGTCAAACACATCTTCTCTCATGTTTGGGGATTCATCTTCTACAACTCCCATTGGCCTCATCAAGGACTTCCCTTTGAAGATTGGAGCATGCACCATTCCTATAGATCTCACTGTTCTGAAGATGTCAACTGAGAAGAGAGTCCCTTTGATTCTTGGCACTCCATTTCTCACAACAGTTGGAGCATGTATTGACTTCCCAAACAAGAAGGTCACACTCCTCAATGTGAACAAGGCTGTCTCTTACCCAATCAATTCTCCAATGGATGTTGGGTATTGTGGAACAATCACTTGTGATGCACCATCCATTGAAAAGACCAAGGCTGAAGTGGTTGGTATTGAGAAAGAATGTCTTGCTGGAGAGTCCTCCAAAAAGCTGTGTGATGAGCACTTGAAAAGTGCTAAAAAGGAGGAGGTGAGTAGAGCCATAAAGCTTGTTCATGACAAGAAAAAGATAGTGAAAGAACCTCATCCTCCACCTCTTCATAAGACCCCTCACACTCTCATTCTCCACCCAATGAAGCTCAAGGATGGAGTCATTGAGTATAAGATCAAGTGCAAGGGAAGGTCTAAGCCATTCTCAAGTGCAAGAGCCATCATCACTCCTCAGCTCCAAAATGATCCAATCAAGCTTCAAGAGCTTCTCTCCCACGTCCTTACCATCACTCTTGAAGGTGGAAAGGACCCTCCTTCTCACTAGCCAAAGGGAGAAAGTCAAGCTAGAGACTTAAAACAAGCTCACTTGGGAGGAAGTCCCATGTTTATCATTGTACATATCTCAATAGGATTTCTTTTTAAAGACCCTTGGATGAAGAAAAGCGGCCAGACTTCCTACTCTAGAGACCCACTGCATCTTCACACGCTCAATAGAGGTACTCCTTCACCTTTCTTTGTACATACCATTTCTTTTATCTCATTTTTTTGGTATCCCTCTCTTACTCACACAGAGACTGTGTGATTTAAGTGTGGGGGAGGTACCAAGTATTTGATCATGTTTATTTTGTTGATTTTGAGTCTCATACATTGCATTGTTCATACATTTATGCATAGAAAAACCAAAAACAAAAAAAAAAAAAATTTGAAAATTTTGAAAATCACAAAAAGAATCATGTAGTTGCATCACTTGCATTTTTAAGATTGAGTCTAGAAGCATATAATTGCATTCATGCATTGGGAGCAAACCTTGCAAAGAACATTTTTCTTGCACTAAAATTGACACCCTAGCTAAACATATCAAGTAGCTTAAGCATCTCTTTAAAGCCTTGCATGCTTCGAGCCTTGAAAACTCTTCTTGAAACATGTTTGCTTGCTTGATATTGGCATTGTTCTTGAAACCAGCTCCAATCTGAACTTTGGCTTAATGAACTTAATCTCTCTTGCATATGGGCATTTGCATACTTAGTCATGGATCTCATACACATTTGGGTTATCTTATTCCATTTTACCACTCTTTGTTAACCCAAATGGCACTTCCATACCCTTGAACCCTAGCCATTATTTGAGACCAATCATTGATTTGCATGAGTGAGGCCTCTTTTGATAGCTTGTCATGTGCAAAATCTTGAGAGTATTGGAGGCGACATAGATTTGTTCTCATCTATTGCTAGCATAGGAACCTGTTTTGAGCTAGCATCTAGGATGGTGAGTGGGGTTATGTATTCTAAATGTTAATGTCTTAGGTTTGGGAAGTGAGAAAGCTGAGAAAGATGAGCAAAAGAGTGTCATGAGAAAAGAAACCCTAGGGACTAATAGATTAAGAAATAAAGAAAGAAAGCTCTAGATTATGTAATTTGGAACCTTCCCCCTTATAAGAAAAAAAAAGAAAAAAAAAAAAGAAAAAAAAAGAAAGATCCAATAAGATAGTGAGGAAGAGAAAAAAAAAAAGAGGTTGAACTAAGTAAAGTGAATAGAAAGTCCCTAGTTGGTTGAGTCAAAAGAAAAAAAAAAGAGTTGTTCATTGGGTGAGTGATGTGAGTGGTTGTTATTTTGGTTGTGGGATTGAGAATGAAAATAGTAGAACTTGTAATCACTTAGGAAAAGGGTAGAATGATGAGAACGAATTTATGTATGCATAAATTGCTTCTAGTCTTAGATAAATTTTGCATAATGATCAAGCTCCTTGTTCTTTAGTGATAACCACTTTAAAATGATGCATTTAAACCTTCCTCTTCATTCACATTAGACCATTTACTTGCCTAGCCAAATGATTGAGATCTTGTTCCCATTTGTGAGAATTCACTTTGTGTGTGTGTGTGTGTGTGAATCAATGTGAGGGCTGGTTAAGAGGACTTGTTGGTTGATGAGCTATGCAACTTGTGTAGAGACATAAGAGTATTGATAGGCCTAGAGAAGCTAGAGTATAATAAGAGAGTGTGCTCATGCTATTTGCTATGTTTCTTTAGGATGTCAAGTTGAGTGTTATGAGTGTTTCTTTTGGCTTTAAGCTCCCATTTTAATATCTCTCCTCTTTGAGTTTTTGAAAAGTTTACTTGAGGACAAGTAAAGGACTAGTGTGGGGGAGTTGATATCTTGTGTATTTACATGGTTTTAAGCTTTGTTTTAGCTTCTATTTTGATCATTAAGACTCATTTAGAGTGCATTTAGGTTGCATTGCATTACATATGTCTATATCAGGTTTTGGAGATGCTTGCTGGTGACTTTGGAGGCATTTGAGGTGTTTTGAGACAAAAGGAGAGGTGTTTGGAGCATAGAGCCAAAGTGCTTGTAGCGACACCGGTGTAGCGACATCATCAAGTCGCTATACAGCCTCACGAGTCAGCGTAGCGACGTCTGTAGCGATCCTACCTGGTCGCTACGAAGGAGTGAAGAACGATGCTGAATATGGCTAAGTAGCCGTAGCGGCCCAAGCGTAGCGGCTTCCCCACATCGCTACAGAGCCTCACGAGCCAGCGTAGCGACGTGCGTAGCGACCACGCTCGGTCGCTACAGAAGAAGAGGAGAATTGCTGAAATCGACCAAGTGTCTGTAGCGACCTGTGCGTAGCGACCTCACCACATCGCTACGAGACCTCACGAGTGTCTGTAGCGACCACTGTAGCGACCAGAGCATGTCGCTACGGTTTTCCCAGATTTGTAGCGACCTACGTGTAGCGGGATAACCAAGTCGCTACGGGCGAAAAGGACTGCTTTTTATTGGGTCGGCCCAGGTTTGTTGGGTTGGCCCAACTCGACTTTTAGGCTTCTATAAATACCATCTAGACCTAATTTTGGGACTTATCTTGTTTTCTCTCAAGAACACATAGACCTCTTTAAGAAAGATTGAATCTTTAGTTTCTTTTCTTCTTATTTATTGTCTTTGTGTGATTATCTTGCTCTCTAATCATGTTTAGCCTTGAATCATCCATGGTTTTGGGGTTAATCATGTCTATTAGTGAGTAGACTAATCTAGGATTCATGGGCTAGGGTGATTAAGGGTGATTAGTGAAGATCTAGGGTGTTTAGTGTTAGATTTACTTGTTTCCTTGCTTGTTGAGGGTTCATAATGCTATTTTGATCTTGATCATATCAAAATAGATCCTTAGGCATTTTCTGCCCTCAAGGTGTATGATGAAATGCTTGAACCAACTCCTCAATGCTTTTACCTTGCTTTACCTAAGAGATTAGTTGTTAAAGAAGTTAAGATTGCTATTAGACTTGTTCTCCATGTTTGCTTTAGTAACATTCAACCTAAGATATTAGATGCTTGAGTTGCTTTAGCAAAAGAACATTCATCTAGAGATAGAGCTTGTTTAGTATTGTGTCTAAGCATAAGGAAAGTGTTTAATTGATAGCTTGCCACCCTTAGATTGGATCTACATCACCCAAGATCAAATGCCTAGCCCCATGAGTCCTCTTGCTTCATATTGAGAAAGCTTGATCATTTATTGCATTTCTAGAATAGTTATAGTTCATAATCACTTTTAAAACCTGATTGCACTTAGATTTAGCATGGACTTGTATTCCCTTTGCATTGAGATCATCTAGGAATGGATTGACATCTTAAGTACTACTTTTGATTTGAATATTAGGACCCTTGAAAAGGCCCTGTATCACTGGTAAACCTGCAAAAGAAAAGAATATCAGTCACTTATTGTATGATTGTTTCTTCCAAGTTGTGCAACACGAATATGTAACTTTCTATTTTACACATCTATAATTATATAACGAACTGCTATATTTAACTTTAACTTATTTTGGTATAAACTTAAACTAAATCATTCATGTAATGGCATAAGAGTTTCTAACTGTTTTACAAACGACATATACTGTTTCGTTCTCCAAGTTTTTTTTAAATGTTTTATTGCTTGAATATCGAATTAGATCCCAACAATTAAATTGCTCTATAAAAAGCTAAAATTGCTCTACTTTACCTGTTTAACGATAAGTCTTTCATAGCCTATGCAAATTTTGTGAAGTGTTTTTTTAATAAACTTTTCATATTTATTTCTCCTACATTTGTGTATTGTCTTTTCTTTTTTTCCTTTTTTTGACTGAAGGCTTATCTTATTAACTTTTTATTTATTTTTTTTTTCTGAAGGCTTCTCTTATTTTCTTCTTCTTTGTAATTAAATTTTATGTAGTAATTGTTTTATATGATCTCTTTTGTTGTGAAATCAAGATAATTTTTTGAAAAAAAAACTGTAGTATATTGACTTTTGAAAAATAATATTTATGTATCATTGTGAACATTTTTAAATTTTCCAGATCTTTAAAAAATCAGCTTATCTAATTTCGAGACAGTGAACGCAACCTCAAAATATAGATTTTGATATACGGAGGGATACACTATCTTGGTGATGAAGTCAACCCTGCCACACTGTAAAAATTGAGCACATTCTTATATTTTCCAGAAGCTAGTTTGTAAGTCCGCTTGTGAAACATATGAAAAGAACAAATATGTGAGAAACATTGTTACAATATTGTTTTTTTTAATCTTCCAAATAGTTTCAATTACCGGAAATTGATCTTATCTAAAAAGATATCTAAGTGAACACTAAATAATAAATAGAAAATAATTTTAGAACTTAAAATATTTGTAAATTACCACAAAGCCATGTTATCCCCACATTTCGTTTTTTTCTGGTTTTTTCCCCACATTGGTATATGGGTATTTTGCTTTTACATAAGGATACAGCTGACATTAATAATATTTTCATAGACACTTAAATTGGAAAAATAAATGGAAGCGTTAGAAAAACAGCTTTGATAAGTTAATCATTACACGCCAACAAATAGAGAGAAGAGTAGGTATGTGATCAAAACGAAAGGGCAAACTAATAGAAAATTGTACAGTTGTGGGAGACTTCTAGACACTTAACATTTTTAAGATTGCAAATATTAAACTTCTTTATAAAATAGCATACACTGAAACATTAGATCACTAACAATTTATAAGATGACTTCAGCTTTTCGAAAAATATTAAAATGAGAATAATGATCTTGAGAATAGCAAAAATGAAATACCTCGTTAATAGCTAAGATATCTTTGTAGTTTCTTTTAATTTCTATTTCTAGGGGAAATCCTATGATAAAGTTATTTTTAGGTTAAAAATAAACCGGCCGCCCTACGGGCGGAATATACTCTACTTATGAATTAGGTTATTATTTCTTTGTCTAACTTTGTTGTTTCTGTTTTAAGTTTGCATTTATAAATATAACTTTTGTCTTTTGAAAAAAAAATTATGTGAGAAGAAATTATATATGATAAGATATATTTTTTTGTTTACAATAGTTGTTTCTCTCTTAAAGAGGATTTCAAATGGTCTTTATGTTTTTTTTTAAATTCGTATTGAGTGTGTTAGTTGTGATTTTTATTATTTTGGATCCAGAAGGTTTGGATAGTGGGTAATATTTTGTGTATGTTATAAGATTAATTATTTTTTATGTTGAAATCACTCTCTTTCAATATGTTGTTATAGTGTAAGTGGTGATTATTTGAAGCTGCACTTTTATTAAAAGTAGAACGTTATATTGAATGCAAAGAATGTGGTAAAGTAAAGCCATCAAAATAAGAAATAATTGAAACCGGAAAATATGAAACCTGAGCATGGTCGATGAGTGCAGACACTTGTTAGTCAATGTAAAATCAATTCCAAAAACTTATTCATTTGTTTATGGTAATAACAATCATTGCATAGATTTTACAAATTATCGAGATGGTACTTTCGTGATGGCATTATAAAATATTATATTAATTAATAATACAAACTTGTTATAAAATTTTAATTTACTTTAACTTAAAATAGCTTTAATGTTCAGAACTGTTTTACAACAATTTTATCTATGTATTTTATTATTCATTTTAGAACTAATAATGACACATTATGATGGTGTTAGTATTTTTTTTTTGTCGACAAGATTACAGACTCATGTTGACTCTGTAAACCAAGGGGGTGCTCTGTATCCATATGGACGGTAAACGACGTTTGTTGCCTCAGACCACGTGCTAAGCTGTCCGCCTTCTTGTTTTTCGTCCTTGGTATATGGATAATTGATATCACTCAAATTACCCTAAGGAGTGAATTACTCTCATCAAAAGAGGTCCAATCGTAGTACTTAGGGATCGAATCCACAAGGAGCTAGGGAACCAAATAAATCTAATAGTTATATGATTAAGCTAGGCTAATAGGTTTTAAAGCAGTAAACAACAGGTAAAGCAGTAAACAAATTGAACAATATAGTTATTCAACTTGGCAAGGAGTTGTTTGATGGAAGGATGGTTGCTAGATCTAGGGTTTAAGAACGTGAACTATAATAGATAGGGTGTTTAGATGAGCTGATACACTAGGACTCAACCGCTCACTTAATAGCACTATCGATCGATGGTCGAGAGGCGATATCGATCGACGTTCGACTCTCGATATCGATCGATGGCTGTGGCGAGTTGATTACCATTAAGAATGGTCGAGCAGCTCTCGCATGTATCTAACAAACCTAACTCAATCAGAATATTATCAGGCATAAAATATACTCTCGCAGTATCCTATATTCTAAGATCAAGGTCTAGTTAATTACTTTAGAACCATGCATTAAGAATACTTCTAATCAATGGGTATCAATTCTCTAACAATCCTATTTTGGGGATAATTCATCAGAACCATATAGAACCCTAAATCTAACAGATAGATCTACTCAAGCATGATAATTGTAACAGAAATCATATATGAGCAGATATAAAGCTGAAAGCAATATATATATAAAAACCAATGGAGTTCCAGGAGGACTCTGATAGGAGTTCCTCCCTTCTCTCCTAACTTAGAACAATGAATCAAAATGGTGTAAAGAAAGCGTAAAGAGCGTAGCCGTCAACAATGGCTTAAAATAACATAAATAGGGTTTCTGGTCGTCCAAGGGTATTATGGTAATTTGGGTTGCATTAGAGCTTCTGGCGGTCATGAAACATAGTCATCACACGTCCTGGATATTAGCTTCTGGCGGTCATCAAACCGGTGGCATTGGAAAGCTAACTCAAAGATCTATCTTGTGTCCAAATATTAGCTCAATCGCACCGTGGGAAGGTCTCCATCCATATCTAAACATCTGACGCGTCTGTGCGATTCTGCACTTAAAGGGTCCAAATGACACCAAAAACACCATATTTCTCCAAGTCGTACATGAACCTGTAAATACTCTAAATAGATCCTATTTTGTAGTAAATATATGTAAATACGCTTATATACCATGGGTAAAAGTGGGTCAAAATCATGGTATATCAACTCCCCCAGACTTACCCTTTTGCTTGTCCTCAAGCAAAACCAACAGGCAGTCTCTCTGAAAGAGGTTTGAAAACAGTAGGGACTCAAAAAGATTTTAAAAACACAGTCATCATCTCTCTAGTAGTGCAAACCAAATCATAAACATCCTAACATTAGAAGCACATTATACAATATCCTAGTATAACAACCAAATTCACCTAGTCAACAACTTAACAAATCATGTCTGACAATCCCCTCTACTGATCTCATTTCTTAACATAAATAAAAGTGTAGGCTTTACCTTGGGAGTATCGATCACAAGATGCAAGGATTCTCAAACAAGTATCTGGACTTGCAGGTAAAAGTTAGTTCATATCCTCTAACTCTACTTATTTCTCTCTTAGTCAAAGTCTGCTTTCATTGCAGGATCATTGACCAAGATTGGACAGGCTTCCATGAATCAAAACTTAATGGTGGTTGCCACCAAGTCATGTTCACTTTTTTTTGACCTATATCCAAGAATTCATATGAATCGAACCTTGATGATTGCCGCCACCAAGTCCCGTTCGAATTCTTTTAGTTGGAATCCTTATGAAGCAAGCCTTAATGGTTGTAGCCACCAAGTCCTGTTCGAATTCTTTTAGTTGGAATCCTTATGAAGCAAGCCTTAACGGTTGTAGCCACCAACTCCTGTTTGGATTCCACGTAACTTAAAACCTATATATATATATATATATCTATATATTTTTTTTTTCTTTTTCTCTTTTTTTATTTATTTTATTATATATATATATATATATATCTTTTTATAATAATAATAATAATAATTTTTTTTCTACCTATATATCTAGGGTCGAAATAGAGAGAGAGAAGGTGATAAATCTACACAAGGCTTTACCTTCCAGACTTGTTTGAAGAATCTGATCCCATGTATACCAAGCCCCAAGACAAGCAAAGTTGAGCTCAATTAGGTTGGAGATCAGCTTTGGTTCCTTCAAACATTCTCAGCAAATGCAAACATAGTTGATAGGTTGATCCACTTTAGTATCTCTAGTACTTCTGCAGTCAGTAAATCTAAGACTGGTCTAAAGAGTGGTTAGATGACAGGTAATAAATCAAATTAGATCATCATTCCTTTCTTGACTCAATAAAAACTTTTTGAAAACATTTTTTTTAAATAAGACTCATAAAAGTAGATAAACGTTAATAATCCCCCCAGACTTAAATTACACTGTCCCCAGTGTAACACAGTCGGTGGTAAGGTGAAAATCATAAAGCAGAAATACAAAATTTAACAAGTAAGAACGATAACCTGCTCAGTATCGATCGATACAATGAAATTACAATCGATCGATGTTGATGAAGTGCTGTCGAGTGATACCGACATGGTCGCATCGGTCGATGACTAACATACATTCGACACAATGAAAAGACAATCAATCTGTGGATATGAAGTGATGTCGATCGATATCGACATGGTCTCATCGATCGATGTGCTGAACAACCGTCTACTTGGATTTTTTTTTTCCTTTCAAAACTAAAACAAAATATTAGTAGAACCTCCCCCAGACTTGGATAACGCTGTGACCAGTGTATATCCAGTCGGAGTTATGGTGTAAATAAATCATAAGTACTCAATTGAACAAGTTAGAACGATATACCTGACCGGATTAAGTGTAGAACGATGAAAAATAGTTACCATCGGTCGATGCAAGTGTTGTACTGTCGATCGATATCGACGTGCTCTAATCGGTCGATTATTATGGCAATCGTCTACTCGGATCCCTATTCTAAATAGCTAACTAAATCATAATATTAGTACGACCTCCCCCAGACTTGAATAACATTGTGACCAATGTTATACAGTCTAAGATCGGTGGAGAATAAATCATAAGGACAATATTCAACAAGGAGAAACGTTATACCTGACGTTGATATGAGTGTCGACCAACACGGTTAAGTGCCGATCAATACTCTTGATGCTCTATCGATCAACACAGTTAAGTAGCGATCGATCGATGCGAGTGAAGCTCTGTCGACTGATGCTAGCTAGTCATCGTCGATATCAGTATATCAACCCTTCTTCCTTGGATCTTCTCCTATAACCTATCATAGATAAAACACTAACAGTCTAAAAGTTAGTAATAGATAACTAGTAAAATCAATTAACTAAAGTAATAATTTTTTCGATGAACAAAGATCCTGCTACAGTAGCTTTGAATAGTGTCTAAGCTACAGTGACTCTGAACAGTAATCGTAGCTACAGTGACTCTGATATAGTATCGCTCGATTTTTATGCTACAGTATCGATCGACGTTGTTTCTACAGTATCGCTCGATGGTCGTGCTACAGTGTGTTGCTACATTACCATCGTTACTGTTCATTTTTTTTTTTTACCTGAAATCTTTAGAAAACAAAATATCAGTAATAAAAAAATAAAAACAAATTTAAAACATACCTAACAGTGGGTTGCCTCCCACTCAGCGCTTTGTTATAGTCATTTAGCTTGACTTTGGAGATCTGATTTAGTACGGATGAGATGAGAACATGCTCCGAAACAAGTCTCAATGTCCAATCTCTGAAGCTTTATCATTCTTGTGTGAAAGTCTCCTCCATAAAATCTTCTTCCTTTGTCTATCATCTCAGCAATAAGGAGTGCTCTAAGCTTTGCAAATGGATGTGAGAAGCATCTACTGCGCACTCTGGATATCCTGAAACAATCTAAGAAGTAAGGAGTTAATGGTAACTGAGAACCTTTTTTGGTTCGTTTCCGCTTCTTCCAATTTCTCCACTTCTTTCTCACAGACTTGTGAAATCTCCCTTTGGATTTCCTGGAATCATCTGAGAAGTGAGAAATCAATGATAACTGAGAACCTCTTCTAGTTCTTTTCCTCTTCCTCCAATTCATCATCTTCTTTCTCCCAGACTTGTCTGAATGCGTGGTGGTATCTCCATCAAAAATATTTTCACATACTTCATACTCATTCTGCTCTGATTCTCGTCTGGTATCGATCGATGAACCAGCAGTGGTGTCGATCGATGCTGGAGTGCGAATGTCGATCGACATTGTCTGAACCGTGTCGATCGATGCTTCTTCTGCTAGGGTTTAATTGACTTCATCTCTTAGTCTCAACTGTCTCTAGGAAGCTTCTACGTGCTGATGATCATCCAATATTTCAATGTAAGAACTCAGATGCGGACCTTTATCTGGTGGAATAGGGGATTCAGCTTCAAACACCGCGCTTGGAACCATAATCTTCACAGGATCATGTATCCTCTTCACTTCTTTGTGAAACCCAGCAGTTTCTTCTGTCCAAATAAGTGGTCTCTGAGGATTAGGGACAGCAAAGTGTGAGGCTTCAGACTCTTTCACTATCTCCTCAATCGTTTCAAGCTCAACAATATATCCTGGTAGTTCATCCAAACATGGGTGTCGATCGATACGATCGGGTGGGTGTCGATCGATGCAGTCGGGTGTATGTAGATCAATGGTGTATGGCGACTGTCGATCGATGACATTGGGTGGGTATCGATCGATCTCATCAGGTTGGTGTCGATCGATGCTAGCCTTTAACGAAGTCTCTAAATCTTTCCTCTTAGCATTCTGTTCGTCATCAGACTTCTGCTCCAGATTGTGATCCAAATTCTCAATCCATTCCTCCAGCTCCAAGAAGTATTCCATATTAACTTCTTTACTTGAATCCAAATCTCTAAGTTCTTCTCCATCCTCCAACTTGAAGAATTCTTATTGCTCCAAGATATCTTCCACAAATATCTCTTTTTCTACATCTGGGGTAGGATAAAAACTTGATACATCAATGCTCTGCTGTGTCGAGTCTGCAGTGTCCTGAGGACAACTCGAACTGTC
The DNA here is from genome assembly GCA_026261945.1 of Hirschfeldia incana. Taxonomy (NCBI): domain Eukaryota; kingdom Viridiplantae; phylum Streptophyta; class Magnoliopsida; order Brassicales; family Brassicaceae; genus Hirschfeldia; species Hirschfeldia incana. The sequence continues at coordinate 1,450,565 of JABCMI010000069.1, forward strand.
AGGGATTTCAAGTGGTATCGATCGATGACAAATTTCAGGATCGATCGATGCTGAGGTGTTGATGTCGACCGATTCTGATGTCGTTGTGTCGGTCGATGTGGAGGTTGTAGGGTCGATCGATGCTGAGGTAAGGGTGTCGATCGGTGCTGAGCTCATGTCACTATTATCTGCTTGATCTTTTCTGTTCAGCTCTACAGATTCAGATTGTTCATCATCCTCCACCATATATTCCAGCATAGATCTCTTCTCAATCTCAAGATTGGCTACAGTTTCATAGAGAAACTTGTTGACAAAAGCATTTCTAATGTCATTCCAAGTAGTGAGAGATCTTGGTGGTAGCTTCTTCAACCAATGACATGCATCCCCAGCTAGAGAGTATGAAAATAGTTTGCAGAAGTAGTAATCTTCAGAAACTCCATTGCTTTGAATGGTTGATGCGAGATCTTCGAATGCCTCTAAGTGGTTAGTGGCATTTTCATGAGGAAGACCATGAAAAGGATACTGACCAACAAAAGAGATATATGCAGGATGAAGCTCAGGGACAGAACTCTAGGATGGTGAACGACGCAGTGCAGACCTTTCAGCGTATAAATCTCCAGGCACGTTGTGGTCTCTAAGTGCCCTCTGTCGTCCACTCTCTGAATCCTCAGTAGTAGCATCAGGATTTTCTAGAGGTATCGATCGATGTGAAGATTCAATATTGATCGTTTCTGATGTGCCGATATCGATCGATTCAAAGATACCACTATCGATCGATGTTGATGTCGGATCATTTTTATCAGTTTCTTCTACTATGCTCGTCTCTCCAAATCCATGATGTCCACCATCCCCAACCGTATCAGGGTTGACTAGTTGTTCACTGTTCATTTCGTTCCTTTGTGTACCCTCATCTGCCTGTTGAACCTGAATGTCTGGTTGCTTGACACTAGCTGTAGGGGTTTCAAAATCGTTCTGCTCATTGTAGACAAAATCCATAATTCGGCTAATACTAATCTGACTAAGACTAGTTATTATTCCTTTCTCATAATCTTTAGTTATCTTGTCTTTCATATAATCATACCTTCTACTTCGAGTTGCTACAGCTTCGCTAAAAAAATTACCTAGGAATGCGCCTTTTATGTCCTCCCAACAGGTTAGAGATCTTGGCTGCAGCTTACTGAACCAGCTAAACGCATCTCCAAAGATAGTATAAGGGAAAATCTTGCAGAGTATGAGGTCACCAGATATTTTATTCTGCTCTGAAACAAGACCCTCAAGCTCTTTGATGTGGTTTCTGGGATCTTCATAAGGAAGACCATGGAAAGGATCCTCACTTCCCCAATCATACCATTGGCTTGATAGAACTAAGGTATTCATCTCAGCAACAACAATTACATCAGGAATTATTGCTTCTTCAGCATTAATCAATTGTCCTTTGTAGTTGCGAGGACGACCTTATTTGTCTCGCCAGATACCCTTCTTATCCATCTTAAATATGTGTTCTTCGTCCTCTTCTGACTCCACACAAGTGTCGGTATTCGTCGGACGAAAAGTACCATGATGAACAGTGTCACGATGAACAGTACGATGAACAGTGTCTCGGTGAACAGTATGATGAACAGTGTCAATCGATGCGGGATTAACAGTATCGATCGACGGGTGTTGAACAGTATCGATCGATGAGTGATGAACAGTGTCGATCGACATCGGGTGAACAGTACTGTGAAAAGTACCGTGAACAGTACTGTGGTGAACAGTATCGATCGACGGGTGGTGAACAGTGTCGATCGATGTCGGATGAATAATATCGATCCATCTAGAATGAACAGTTTTTTCCGAAACATAATGACAATTATCGCGATGAATAGTGTCAGGATGAACAGTACCTGGATGAATAGTATTCCCATGAATAGTACCTCGATGAACAGTACCTCGATGAATAGTATCGATCGATTCTGGATGAACAGTATCGATCGATTTCGGGTGAATAGTATCCGGATGAACAGTGCGATGAATAGTAGCCGGCTGAACAGTGCTCGGGTGTACAGTGTTTTTCTTCGGTTGGTTGGCTCTATCGATCACCGCTTCTTGTATCTTATCGGTAGATTGATGGTGTGGTTTATCGATCGATTTCTAGTGTACGCTATCGATCGATGCTTCTTGGAGGGTGTCGAACGATACATCCCTCTTAGACTTACGGATCGTGCATAAACCAGCAGGCTCCTTCCTTGAATGACCTAGAAATCCTCTCTTCATAGCTTCCTGGTACTGAGATGTATGTACCTGAAATAGAAGAAAAAATTTTATGAGTTTTTTCGAAAAGTAACAAAACCTAGACTAAATCTAACTAAACAAGATCTAATGGCGATCAAAGCTCCCCGGCAACGGCGCCAAATTTGATATCACTCAAATTACCCTAAGGAGTGAATTACTCTCATCAAAAGAGGTCCAATCGTAGTACTTAGGGATCGAATCCACAAGGAGCTAGGGAACCAAATAAATCTAATAGGTATATGATTAAGCTAGGCTAATAGGTTTTAAAGCAGTAAACAACAGGTAAAGCAGTAAATAAATTGAACAATATAGTTATTCAACTTGGCAAGGAGTTGTTTGATGGAAGGATGGTTGCTAGATCTAGGGTTTAGGAACGTGAACTATAATAGATAGGGTGTTTAGATGAGCTGATACACTAGGACTCAACCGCTCACTTAATAGCACTATCGATCGATGGTCGAGAGGCGATATCGATCGACGTTCGACTCTCGATATCGATCGATGGCTGTGGCGAGTTGATTACCATTAAGAATGGTCGAGCAGCTCTCGCATGTATCTAACAAACCTAACTCAATCAGAATATTATCAGGCATAAAATATACTCTCGCAGTATCATATATCCTAAGATCAAGGTCTAGTTAATTACTCTAGAACCATGCATTAAGAATACTTCTAATCAATGGGTGTCAATTCTCTAACAATCCTATTTTGGGGCTAATTCATCAGAACCATATAGAACCCTAAATCTAACAGATGGATCTACTCAAGCATGATAATTGTAACAGAAATCATAGATGAGCAGATATAAAGCTGAAAGCAATATATATATAAAAACCAATGGAGTTCCAGGAGGACTCTGATAGGAGTTCCTCCCTTCTCTCCTAACTTAGAACAATGAATCAAAAAGGTGTAAAGAAAGCGTAAAGAGCGTAGCCGTCAACAATGGCTTAGAATAACATAAATAGGGTTTCTGGTCGTCCAAGGGTATTATGGTAATTTGGGTTGCATTAGGGCTTCTGGCGGTCATGAAACATAGTCATCACACGTCCTGACATTCATATCGATCGATATGGGTGATTTCTCAATCGATATACATTCATCTTCTCGACAGCCTTCTCTCGCGAGGCAGACTGACCACTCTTCAGTAAAATGGGCATAACTTCTGATCTAACCGTCGGATTGACCTCAAATCGGCGGCATTGGAAAGCTAACTCAAAGATCTATCTTGTGTCCAAATATTAGCTCAATCGCACCGTGGGAAGGTCTCCATCCATATCTAAACATCTGACGCGTCTGCGCGATTCTGCACTTAAAGGCTCCAAATGACACCAAAAACACCATATTTCTCCAAGTCGTACCTGAACCTGTAAATACTCTAAATAGACCCTATTTTGTAGTAAATATATGTAAATACGCTTATATACCATGGGTAAAAGTGGGTCAAAATCATGGTATATCAATAATCTCCGAGCTATGCAAGCTCCATTTAAGACCTCTGATGTCTTCTAAGTATGTTGCGAACGCCGGCCATTCTTCTGGTTCCGAAACCATCTTCACCAATTGAGAACAATCCGTTGCAAAAGTAACATTATATTGCCGTAAATTCCTCATACATTCCATTGCCCATATTAGAACCTCTACCTCCGTATGCAATGGTGATTGACTTGCTCTTGTATTTCGAGCTCCTAATAAACCCTCAAATCCTTCTAGGGTGCTATACCATCCATGACCGGAGAAGGTATCCCCCAATTTCCAAGAACCATCCGTAAAACACCATCTTCCCATTCTTACCGGTAAATCGCTCTCAGCTGGCACTAGACTTTGGGTCTTCTGAACAATAGATTGTTGGGCCTCTATCCATAGTGTCGATTCAGTCATAGCCAGCTTTAGAGTCATCGCCGGATCTATGTCCAAATTGTTAAAAACCTTGCTATTTCTCCCTTTCCAAATGTACCAAAGTATCCACGCGAAGTAATGTTCCTCCATAGCCGGTTTTATTCTCCAGAAGAGATAATCCATGTTCGTAAACAGAGATTGTCCTGGAAAATGATCCGGATGCGAAGGGATCCCCGACAGAGCCCACACCTGAACTGCTGGTGGACATTCGAAAAAGACATGATTGATAGATTCCTCCGCTGCTCCACATCTATCACACCCAATATCTCCCCAAAGTCCCCGTGATTTTAATTTTTTCTTAACAGCCATACATCATGACAACATCTGCCACAAAAAATGCTTCATCTTTGGGAGACAACGCACTTTCCAGCAATGTGCTTTAAGGTCTATAACTGTTGGGTCAAACTCAATTAACCCGACCCCTCTGTCTGGATATGTCCTTTCTATCTGATATCCTGATTTGACCGTGTATTTTCCATTCCTTGTAAAGTGCCAGCCATCCCTATCTGCAGTTTGTAACCTACTTAAAGGAATACTCTCCACAATCTTAACATCCTCTGGATCCATTATTTCCTGTAACGCCAATAAATTCTAAGTACGCGTCGAATTATCAATAAGAGCATCGACCATCAGATCAGATAAGAGAACATGTGGTTTTTTATTTGCTGGTCTAGGGCGGTTGGTTGGGAGCCAGGGATCATTCCATACTTAGATGGAAGATCCGGATCCCACCCGTTTGATTAGTCCTTTGCTAGCCAGAGATCTAGCAGAGCTTATACTACGCCAACCATAAGAAGACGAGTATGATCTGGCCGGTTCTAGGGGTGAAGTATTCCTAAAATACCGACCTTTAAAGACACAAGAGAATAGAGAGTTTGGTTTCTCTATAAATCTCCATAATTGCTTTCCAAGCATTGCTGTGTTAACATCCGTCAAGTCTCGAAAACCCAAACCTCCCTCATCCTTATGTAGACAAACCTTGTCCCAGGATTTCCAATGTAATCCCCTTGTGTTACCACTAGTGCTCCACCAAATTGAGAGACTGCGCTCGTTAATTTCTTCATTACCGTTTTAGGGATGCGGTAGCAAGACATGATGTGGTTAGGTAAAGCCGTTACCACTGACTTAATTAAGACCTCCTTTCCTCCTTTCGTAAAAAATTTAAAAGTCCATCCATTCACTCGTTTATTTAATCGTTCCTGAAAAAATCCAAAAACTTGGACTTTTGATCCACCTAGACTCTCTGGAATTCCGAGATAAGTGCCCATACCTCCCCTGTTTTGTATTCCTAAAATATCTCTAAGTTTCTGTCGGGTATCCTCATCAATCTTATGTCCAAACTGAAGCGATGATTTTTGAAAATTAATCTGTTGACCCGAGACATTCTCGTATTCTTTAAGAATCGACAAAATAACCTGACATTCCTCCTTTTGTGTTTTACAAAAAAAAGACTATCGTCTGCGAATAGCAGATGCGATATTGGGGGGGACGCCCGTGCTACCTTAATCTCTGTCAGCCGTTTACTCATTTCCGCCTTTTTAATATTAGCTATTAAAGCCTCCGTGCACATAATGAACAAATAAGGGGATAGTGGATCTCCCTGCCGTAATCCTCTCTTCGGAGTTATTTGCCCCCGCGGTTGGCCGTTTAAAAGGACTCTATATTGAACTGAAGAGATACACTCCATCATCATTTGAATCCACCGGTCCTCAAACCCCATTTTCTTAAGTAAAGCCTCAATGAAGCCCCATTCCACTCGGTCATAGGCTTTACTCATATCTGTTTTAATGGCCATAAACTTGTTTTGGCAAGCTTTATTAGTACTTAATCCATGAAACATTTCTTGTGCAATAAGAATATTATCTGAAATCAGTCTCCCAACTACAAAGGCCGACTGTGTTTCCGAGATCAGATTTGGAAGAGAAGCCTTTAGCCGTTGGCACAAAACCTTGGAAATAATTTTATATCCTACGTTACAGAGACTTATAGGTCTAAGCTCTGTCATCCTTGTCGGCCTCTCCGTTTTGGGGATCAAACAAATATTTGTAATGTTTAGACGCTCATCCATCTTCCCTGTGGTCAGAAAGTGATTAACCAATTCTAAAATATCATTTTTAATGATGTGCCAGGAATGTTGGAAAAAAAGTGCCGTCATTCCATCCGGCCCGGTGCCTTTTCCGGATGCATCATAAATAATGCTTGTCGCACCTCCTCCTCTGTAGCTGGCTATACAAGTCGCTGATTCATTTGTTGAGAAATAGACGGTTGAATTTCATCTAGGAACTCATCAAACTCCGAAGGCGACGTGGTACAAAAGAACTCATCAAAGTAACTCACTGCGACCCTCTCAATGCCAGTGTCATCCACTACCCAATTTCCATTACCATCATATAAGCCCACAATACGATTGCCCGTCCGCCGCTGTTTCGTTAAAGCATGAAAAAATTTTGTGCTAAGATCGCCTGCTGTATTCCATGTATTCCGGCTTTTGTGATACCAGTACTCTTCTTCATCCTTATATGCCTCTTGTAATTTCCTAGACGCCTCTAAAATATCCTCTTGTGATCTATTATCATCAGTTTGAACTTCTTCCAAAGCCTTCTGAAGCTCCGCAATTATATCCATTCCATATGGGGGGTTATTTTTATTCCAGGTAATCTCGTGTCGACAATTAATAATCCGTGACACGACATCTCCCCTGGTTCCCCCTGAATTCCTCATTTCCTTTGTCCACCCTCTTGTAATCGATTCCAGAAGGCCATCCCGTCCAAGCCATCGTTTATCAAACCGAAACTGCCCTTTGCGTTTCACAATCTTATCTTCTAAATAAGCCACAATCGGTCGATGATCAGAACCAACCAATTTCAAATATTCCGTATGGGAATTCGAAAACATTGAATGCCATTCTTCATTTGCTAAAGCACGATCTAAACGATATCTAATCATCGTTGATTTGCCATTAACTTTTCTTCTTCCTTGCCAGGACAATTTATTTCCCTTTGCCGGAAATTCCAAAAGTCCACTGTTCCGTATCATATTATTAAAAGAAACAAAAGAATCTGCACTTCGCAAAGGGCCCCCTTCCTTCTCATGGTTACTTGTAATTTCGTTGAGATCACCAATAATAAACCAAGGTTCATCCCTAGAAATACCATATCGAGTCAATCTTTCCCACACTTGATCCCGTAAATTCTGGTTTGGATCTCTGTATACAAAAGTCATAAAAATCCTCTTGCCTAATGTCTCCGCTTCAACGTCGATCATCCTCGCACTGGAATAAAGTAAGTTGACATTAAATTCATTATTATAGTATAATGCCAATCCTCCACTCGATCCATTCGGATCCACTGTTGTTACATTGTCATATCCAAAATGAGATTGGAATCCTTGAACAAAAGCAAAATCATGTTTTGTTTCGGATAAAAATAAAAAATCTGGTTTATGGTGATGCCATATTTCCCGAAGGTAACTAATAGTCCACTTGCTTCCCATACCTCTACAATTCCAGCTTAGTAACCAATACAACCTTTATAACCAAACCAAACAAACCTTGTAAACCATTGATAGTGTTCCTGTAACTTCGTTCTATTCCATTGAACGAACACTACATAGCACCTTAGCCAAAAACAGAACAAGACAATTTTATTCCCAATGAGAACCAGAGCAAAGAGAATGCTCACACAACCAAGGAAGACAAAATGAAATAAACCAGGGGCCAGACCACCCTTAACAGAAACTAGAAACAGACTGCTCATAGAGCTTATTGAAGAAAGACAAAATAAAAACCCAAAAACAGAGACCTCCTTCTGATCTTGAGCAAACTCCCCATAGTTGACTTGATCCATAAACTATGGCTTGTGTTGGCTAGAGGTCTGGCTTGACGACACCTTCTTCTCCTGTTGACTCTTACTCTCTCCAGTGCGTGTTCCTGTCTTAGGAGCAACCCGCTTACGAGGAGAAGCTAGTACATTTGCTGCACGCATCTTGTTACTGGCTGCAAGACTCGGTGTGGCCTTGAAGAGACGTTTCTTTGTAGCCTGCTGCTTCTCCTCTTCCCCCGCTAACTGTCCTTTCTCAGCTACATTCTCCCCCGATCCAAGTGTTTCTGTAGTATCCTCCATCATTTGATTAAAAGCCCGTTCTTCCTCCTCCGTAAGCTCAGGGAGGTCGTCTGCTCCTTCCACCTCAAACCCCTCCTCCATAGACGAAGCCTTGGTAGGATCCCACTCCATTTCTTCTTCCTCACGTAAAGGAATCTTCTCTTCCATTAAACTTTGCACTCTAAGAAGACCTATTTCCTCGTCAGTAACATTAGAGACTGCCTCAGCTCCATCAGCTTGAGTATTGGACAATTGTTTCTGGAATTATCTTGATGGAGGCAAAGTCCTCTCTTCCCTATTTTCCATAATTTCACCTTCCTCACGGGCATCTAAAGAAGTAGGCGTTGGTTCGCGTAGCGTAACTACACTTCCTGCTGGAGGAGCTCCAGCATTGCCGCCTTGCCTACTGGGTCTTGTGGCATGACGCTGGTAGGTGTTATTCCGTGATGAACCCCCCCTCACCACCATAGTGCCCTCAGGCTGTAGGGACCTTTTTATTGCTTTTTCCCCCACCTTGATCCATTGTGAATCTGTCTCCTCCGGAGCATTTCCTTTACCCTTCCCATAGAAATCTCTACCATCTCTCTCTTTGTTCTGATGACCCCCTGTTCCATTGTTAACGACCCCCTTGTAGCTTCTAGCACGGTCGTCATGCTTTCCACTACCTGACCAACCGCCGTTCCCCTGCTGAGCCCCATTGTTTCCCTGTTGAATGAAGGCTCCCTTACCCTTAGCCAACAGACATTTCACCGCCTCATGGCAAAGACTCCCACAGTCATCACAATAGCCAAAAAGCTTCTCATATCGCAAAGAGATAGCCACCTCAATTGACTCATAAAACTCTCCACCTTTGAACTCTATTGAAGTTTCAAAGCATAACTCTTGGAAAGCATCCACCAAGACCATCACTCTCATCTGATCCAAATCAACAGTAACCGTCTTCCCGATAGCATCACCGATGCTTTCAAAAGTAGCCTCTGTTCTGAACTCCTTCGTAACCCCCAAGACTCGGACCCAAAACGGAATCTGTGAAGGAAAGTTAGATGACCTTTTCGGTTGCCACTTAGCCAGAGCGATCATCCAATAATCGAAATGATACGGTTAAAGCTTCAAAACCCCCTCAATATCCTCTTCCCTCTGAAAATCGAATTGGAACTTGCCAAGTCCCAAATCCGTTCCCACCACCTGATCTTCAAGATTCCAAATCTTTGGAAGTTTGGTAAGAAGAGCTGACATCTCCTGTTTAGCTGGGTTCATACACCTCCCAAGTAGAACCGTTGAACATGACTTGATGAGAGCCGTGTTGTCAAAGTGAGCCACGGATATCTTCAGTCTCTTCCTTGTACCCTCGCCATTTCCAGACGCACCCAATGTTCCCTGAAACTGACCCTGCGTCATTAGACAACACTGAAATTTGAGACCTTTGTTACGAATGTTTGTAAGTAGAGAAAGTTGAATAAGACTGATAATTGAGTTTTCCGTCCCAACATCTATTTTATAGCTCCATATTTTCCAAATTTGGCTCCAAAAAGAATCACAAGGGAGATCCAATTTTAAAGAAAAGATTTTTCGTGAACCAATCGCCCTCCCTATTAAACTCAGAGATCCATATTTCCCTATTAATCTCTGAACACCAATATATTGTTTCCCAGAAGTAGCCAAAGAGTGTGAAAGTATTCCCCTTTTCGTGTAAAAAGGAAAGAGAGAGATCTTACCCTGATCCCTCACCGATCGCAAAATACCAATCAATAAGATCGCCCTCCATCTCCAGATGGAAGGAATATTCGTCGATCTCCTGATGATTCGAAATCCCCAAAACCACATCAATCCTCGACAAATAGTCGTCCAAATCCAGAACAAATCCCCACCAAATCCCCCCAGATCCGTATCCAATGATAACCAGTACGCCTCTCCGTGTCGATCCCTACCCCCAATTCATGGATCCCACCCCCTTGAATTCATAATCAAACCCTAGAAAAAATTTCGACGTTATCGCCTTCCCCGTCGCCACTTTTAGAGAGAAGTTTTTATGATGGTGTTAGTATAAGGCCACAATTATATATGTTTCCTTTTATTTTCACACATTTTAACTATTTAATGATTATTTATCTTATTTAATATGTAAACGTCATATTAATCTCAGTTCTTAAAGTTTTTAACAAAAATCAAATTACTATACACATTTAAAGTTTAAGACACCTAATATCTTATTATATAAAGCTTGGTTTTCAAAGTTACTAATTAACAAGATTGCGACACATGGCAATTGTGTATTTAAGATTGTGACATGTGTTAAATAATTAATTTTTACATAAATAGTTAATTGATAGTATTTTTCCTTTTAAGTTTTAAACAAAATATTGAAAACAAAAAAAAATTCATACAAATTTAATAGTATTTTTCCTTTTTAAGTTTAAAACAAAATATTCTAAACAAAAAACAATTTCATGCAAGTAATTATTTGATATTATTTTCGTTTTTTATATCCATAAAAGAAAATTGTAAAATTATAAGAAAATAATTATTTGATATTTTTTCGTTTTTATATCCAAAAAAAAAGAAAATTGTAAAAGTTATAAGAAAAAAAATCCTTTTTACAAAATATTCTAAACAAAAAACAATTTCATACAAGTAATTATTTGATATTATTTTTGTTTTTATATCCAAAAAAAAAATTGTAAAAGTTATAATAAGATAATTCCTTTTTTACAGCTTTATTTTGCTTAGAATTCTAATAAGGAAAAAATACTTATAATTGTGACATGTGTTAAGTAATTAATCTTTACATAAATAGTTAATTAATAATATTTTTACTTTTTAAGTTCTAAACAAAATATTGTAAGCAAAAATACTTTCATACAAATTTAAAAGTATTTTTCCTTTTTAAGTTTTAAACAAAATATTCTAAACAAAAAAACAATGTTCATACAAGTAATTATTTGATATTATATTCGTTTCTTATATCCAAAAAAACAAAATTTTAAAAGTTATAAAAAATAATTCCTTTTTTACAAATATACTAAAAAAACAACTTCATACAAGTAATTATTTGATATTGTTTTCGTTTTTTATATCCAAAAAAAAAAGAAAATTGTAAAAGTTATAAGAAAATAATTATTTTTTACAGCTTTATTTTGCTTAGAATTCTAATAAGGAAAAAATACTTAGAATTGTGACATGTGTTAAGTAATTAATCTTTACATAAAAAGTTAATTATTAGTATTTTTCCTTTTTAATTTTTAAACAAAATATTGTACGTAAAAATACTTTCATACAAATTTAATAGTATTTTTCCTTTTTAAGTTTAAAACAAAATATTCTAAACAAAAAACAATGTTCATACAAGTAATTATTTGATATTATTTTCGTTTTTTATCCAAAAAAGAAAATTGTAAAATTTATAAAAAATAATTCATTTTTACAAATATACTAAAGAAAACAACTTCATACAAGTAATTATTTGATATTATTTTTGTTTTTTATATAAAAAAAAAGAAAATTAGAAAAGTTATAAGAAAATAATTCCTTTTTTACAACTCTCTTTTTCTTAGAATTCTAATAAGGAAAAAAATATTTAGATTTATTATAAATAGCCAGTTGTATTCTCAGGTTTTTAAGATCCGTTAAAAAAAATTAAACTATTATTTTCTTTCATAATTATGCTTTGTCATGATTTTAAAAAGGAAAAATTAAAATTTCTTTAAAAAGGAAAATTATACTCATACATCTTATACAATTTTATTTGTTACAATTTCATGTCTATTACAACATGTACTACATATTATTTTTATAAACAGTTATTCTCACAATTGAGATACAGAAACATGGTCTTTAGCATACACATATCACAAAAATCAAATTAGTATCAAACTGTATAAAGTATAAATGGTTTTCTTACCTCTAATTGCATGATAAAATGTTGATCTATAATGTTATTTATTGATAAAACATCAAATATTATTATTTATATCTATATTCTTCTTTGAAACAGATAAATTATTTTATAGAAATGAATTTTCTCCAATGTGTGATTATGCAGTAGAGTTCATTTACTTTTAGAGGAAAATATAGAGATATGATATTTTTATTTATAAATAAAAATATGAAAATGTCATTCCATTACATTTTTTCCTTAAAAATATAGAAACACTATATCTGAATCATAGAATGGAGAGATTTCCACTTATGAGAAAAAAATAGAGAAATATATAGAGCTGGAAACTTGATATATTTTTAAGATGAATAAACCATACAAACTAAAATATATAAATGCTAACGAATGCACACAAAAATTCGAGATACTACAATAACAACACAAAACATTACTAATTTGTTATGGAAGCATTAAAATATGTATGACGTTGTCTTTAAGAAAAATAGCACAGAAAATTAATACAAACATGCATTAAACTAAGAACTTGATATATTTTTTAAGATGAATAAACCATACAAGCCAAAATATATAAATGCTAATGAATGCACAAAAAAATTGAGATACTACAATAACAACACAAAACATTACTAAATTGTTATGGAAGCATTAAAATATGTATGACGTTGTCTTTAAGAAAAATAGCACCAAAAATTAATACAAACATGCATTAAACTAAGAGTATAAGAAAGTGTAGAACATTGTCTTCAACTCAATTGGCTTGAGTCAACTTTTAAATTCTTTGTATTTTGCTTTATTTCGTATTTCCTTATGTTGATTTTGATTTGAATTTTCGAGAATAGCTCTTTCATCTAACCTTATATACAAAGTTGTTAATAACTCACTTCACTTATGCGACATAATTGTTAAAATAAGAGTATTAACCAAAACTTATGTGAGAAAAATAATTCTTATACCTAGAATAATTTTCACACAGTACATACAAAATCATACAATTAAATTAAGACATTAATATAACATGTGTTAAATAATAATTATATTTAAAAAAATAAACCAAAATAATGTTTAAAGTTAGTTTTCCGTTTTTCAAAAAGTCTTAAACAAAAAAACTATAAGAGACAAATATTTTGATATAAATAATTATTTAATAATTTTTTAACAGTGGGTTTTAAATAATTATAATATTAAAAATATTTCTTTACAAAATAAAATATTTTAAAAAAAATCTTATAGAAACATTGACTCTTCAAAGTTTTCAAGTTTAAATTAATTGTAGTATTCCTTTTTTCTTAAACCTTATTTTTTAAGGTTTAATAAAATATATGGATTTAAATTAATTAAAAAAAATCAGTAAACATTGGTTTCAGAAAATAATTTTCTTAGTAAAATAAATAATTACAAGATGAGTTTTTTGTTATATAAAGTTTGGTACTCAAAATTTCTAATAACCATAATCATGCACATGGTAATTATATATTTAAGATTATCATATGTGTCAAGCAACAGTTTTTTTTAACTTAAACCAAGAGAATTTAAATAGTTTGTTTTACTTTTTTTAAAGTCGTAAACGAAAAAAAGGGAAAATATTTATTTCTATATAAATAATTATTAATAAATTAATTTTAAAATGTGGGTTTACGATAATTACAAAATAAAAATTATTATTTAAGGATGATACATTACAATAGAAAGTTTTCTAATTTTTATGTTTATTATGAAATTAAAATATCAACCAAAAACCGTGCAACGCACGGGTCCATATCTAGTATAATATTATCAAGGGATATTTAGGTAGAAATACATGAATAGAATGATAATTAGGTTATCATGCATTAAAAAAAAAGCAAATTAGCTATATGGATAAACGAATGATAGCAAAGTTACCGAGTTGTCCTCTACTGATGTGCAATTGAAAGGGGCAAGAGACGTCTTGGTTTAGTGGTGTTAGTTAAATTTGCATTGTTATTTAATGAATGGCAAAAAAAAAATTATATCTTCCTTTTCCTTTACCCATCGTTCTTGTTTTCTGTATTTTTCACCATAGCTAACATAATAAATCGATCACCAATCACTTTAATTCTTCTATTTTCTACTTGTTACTTCAATAAATTTGTAGATCTCTCATGTCATATTCGATTTCAACCAATGAAATCCTAAAATAAAACTTTTTTTATTCAACACGGTGTGTTGCTGAGAAGCGAATACTCATCCGATTAAACGGTACCTCGGGCGATTTTTAGAACAGGACATCTAACAACCACATTAAAAAGAATTACAACCTTCATTAGATCCATAAGAGAGAGAGAGAGAGAGAGAGAGAGAGAGAGAGAGAGAGAGAGAGAGAGAGAGAGAGAGAGAGAGAGAGAGAGAAAGGAAAGATAATTTAATTCGAGCATCAGATCTATTAAAATATTGATCTTATCAAAAAGTAGCAACGACGATCCATCCACAGAATCTCACATTAAAAAATAAAAAGCTAATAAAATATTCAGATTGTATAAGAAGAAAATCAATCAAAAGACTCATCGAAAGGAGCGTCGCCTGCAGGTCCAGCCACCATAGCAACAGCTCCACCACCGGAAGATAAAGCCACCCATCTTCTCCCTCCCGACCGCTATGAGCTCCGTCACGTCGTGATCCTTCACCAGAGAAAAGAACAGATACGTCTTCGCCTGGTCGAACTCTGCACCAACGGAATCAAAGATATTGCATCAACGATGCCTGATCATATGTTCTGTTTGTTTTATGTAGCAAGAGATAGGTCAACAAGAAAGTGCTTAAAGTGCCTTGAATATAACAAAAGGTAAAGTATGCTGATATCTCATGATTTTAATAAGTTTTAGATTCATATTTTAGTTTGTTTTGATCATTATAGATTGCATTTAGATCATTATATTGCATTTGCATATTCATTTGCATATAACAGGGTTTTGAGTGCACAATTGAAAGTTTTGGGTCAAATGGCGAGGTCATTTCGCACATTTGAAAGTTCAGGGGTCAGAGTGAAAATAATCAAAACTCGGAGGACCAAAAGTGTAATAATCGAAGAGATCTCCATTGATGGAGAGCACGAGCTCAATTCGGGTAATGACGGCCACGATTCTCGACGGCGAGGCTAGCTTCGCCACGACAGGGCACGGTCACGACGGCAAGCTGAGCACGGCAACGGAGGCAACGATATGGGATGACGATTGGAGCTTCCATGGTGGTTCGTGTGGAGGAAGAAGCTTTGCGGCGGCTTGATTCTGAGACGACGCGGGCTGAGCTCGCCGTTGCTCCGGTGACGTTGCAGGCGAGAGACAGAGACGAGTGGTGCCAGGCAGTAGATTCACGACTTTGGGAAGATCCACGAAGGAGATGAAGACCATCGATTTGAAGCTATGGAGCGGAACAGTGTTGCGACATGGCTCAACCGCTGTGAAGGAGAGCGATCTATTGGAGCGACGTGATGAACCCGCTCGCCAAATCCACCATCAGATACCCTCAGATCCTTTTCCCCAATTACTTGCCAGAAATCTGATGTGTATTATTAAAATTTTCTTATTGGCATTTCAACTTTTTTCATTAATTGACATGGCTGTTTCACAATGAATCTGAAATCCTATGTGGCAGATGCTGGAGACAGTGTAGTGTTATTACTGTGTGGATTCACTTTATTTTCATTCACCACCTATTTGCGTTGTTGATTTCTCTTGTATTGGGCCTTACACTGTTTAGTCAGTAAAATGAAAAAGTCTACAATTCATCCATCAGTTATACACGAGCAAGTTACTTTAGTGCTGACCAGCCTCCTAAGTGTAGTCTTGGTTCTCCTTCCGATTTTTTGATAACTTTAATCTTCTTGGTCCCTTGTGGTTCTCCCACATCGTATTTCTAAACCAAACTAAACACCGGCCGGTTCGATTATTAATATAATAGTTTATAAAACCGGCAGAAAACTAATCAACACCTAGTTTATCTACTTTGATTGTATCAGTTATCTTTTTTTTACTAGTTAAGGAATGATTTTTGTCACATACCTAAACACACATATTTTTATTCTCTCTTTTACTGATTACTCTAGGATCTCGTAACCTTTTTTTTATTATATCTATTTATAATTAAATATATTAGTTTTTAAAATTTTATTTTAGTGGTTATTTTGATAAAAAGGTTAATTTTAATATATTTATTGAAGTAATATATTATTAGCATGAAATAGGGGGAGTATCAACTAACCGTACTCTAGCAAAAAGATAGGTATATTTAAAATTACTTAAACAAGTATAGAAAGTACATTATGGTGATACCTTTTTAAAACAACAAAAAGTACACTGTGGTGAACATATAAAATTTTGAAAAAAAGGCAGTCCAAGAAAATACTGACAGAGATTTTATCAGTGAAACAGAGTGGTTTTCTGGAGAAAAGGAGGGATGCGATTCACGAATCACGATCAACGGACACAGGACTCTCAGACTTCAATCTCGTACTCATAACCAACGTCCGGGGCGCCGGATATGTTGTTTCGGTTTATGTGAAAGGAACAAGGACATGTTGGCAAAGCATGTGGAGATCAACTGGGGACAGAACTGGCGAAGCAACTCAAAACTGGGACTATGATTTGGAGGTTGTGTGTGTTTACGTATGCACATATATAAGATTTAGTAAAGTTTGTTTATATTAATGATGTTTGTGCGTGTCTTATTTTGATTCTTGGGGTTTGTGACATAACTAATCTCTAAATGATGCGTTTGTTTAAGATGGTTCGCTTATTAATATAATTCGAATCATGTTTAGAAAACCTGAAAATTAATCAACACTACTTTATCTTCTTTGATTGTATCAGTTATCTTCTTTTACTAGTTTAGCTTCTGGCGTAATGATTTTTATCACATTCCTAAATACACATATTTTTATTTTCTCATTTACTGATTACTCTAGGATCTGGTTTTACATGTGTTTGTTCTATATTTGGGTCCTGAAGGTTCCTTATTTACCATAAAACCAAATGACTTGCATGTTGGTTGATTTAAAATGTTTTATATATGTTTTGCAGAGACGTCCTTCGTGGCATAATAAACCTAGCATATTGCCACAGGGTCAGAAAGAAACCCATCTACACAGCAATTGATTTCTAATGTGCGACAAAATGATCTGAAGTTCCATCAGTGGGTTATACTTATTTTTATTTTTCATGGGCTGAAGTTCACCGTTTCCTTAATCAAAATGCTTATACAATAAAGACTTTTCTAAGCCTATATAAAAGACTTTAACCACACTTGTGCAGACTAATATTTATCTAACTCATTCAAATTTTAACAATTATTTTTTAAAAATATTCAATCTAAATTATTTAATTAGTTTAAAATATTAAATTAATCTGAAGATATAATTTTTTAGTTCACATGTAAAACATAACATCATCATAATAATTTAATAAAGTTTTATAGATATTTTAAATAATCATTTGCATTTGCGGACATAATTCTTGTATAAATATTTATTAGTAAATGTACTATTAAATAAATATCAAAAACAATATTTATTTTAAAATATATTGTTATCTTTAATCAATTTTACTATATTAATTAAAAACATTTATCTAGTTAAATAAGAAAATACATAACTATTAATAAAATTGATGTTTTCAAGCCAAAATTTTGAAGTTATCATAAAATAAAGCAAAAAACACAATAATGTTAAACCGACACAACTTTACATATTATATGAATCATTGTTAATTAAATATTGATTATAATTATATTTTAAAATATCTTTCATAATAGCTGAATAAACACGCAAACAGACCATATTGACAAACAAAACATTAATATGTAATGTATAAGATAAAAACATTTCATATCTATTGTTTTTTTAATTTCTAAACACTACAAAAAAAGGATCATATTACATCACTTAAATAGAATCACAAAAATAAATGATACTATTTAGAATTACTTATTAGGAAATGATACAAAACTATTTGTTTTAACATCAATCATAACAAATGATGCGGTTATTAATTTGCTTGGCATCGATTAAATGAAATTGATGCAAATCTATATTACTTTACATCATTTTTTGAAAAATGATAGAAAATATAAGTTCACATCAGTTAAATGATCGATACATTTATTAATTTTTATTAACATCACTTGTAAAAATGATACAAAAGTAACATCATTTTAATAAATGTTGCAAATTTGACATCAGTGATAAAATTGATATTAACATAATTTTCACTAGTTACTAATATGCTTACGTAATTCATTTGTGTTGGTTAAATATATATGTTTTTGAAAAAAAATATTCATTTTCTAAATTAAAATATCAATATTTTTTGTTTTACGCTTATAAAAGATTTTTACTGCTTTGATAAATAATTTTGAATTTATTTAATAAGTCAGCTATATTAATTGATATTTTGAATATTACAATTATAACGACATATATTTTGAATAAATAAAGAATCTGAAGATCAATATTTTCCAAAAAATATCTTTACACTCACGACATATAAACTAACTGAAAGAAATAAATCAGCCTAATTTTTTACAACTAACTTTCTAAATTTTCGACCTATTTAATAAATGTTAGTAGTTAATTTTATATATTTAATGCGTTAATTTGTCTTATAAGGAAAATTGTGAACCATTAAAATATATGTTTGTTACCAAAAATATAGCATTATCTCCTATTTTATCTCACCCACTAGTTCACTAGTTCACGTTTGCTTCTTATAAGAAATCAACTGAATAAAAGTAAAGATCCTTTGCATTTTTTTCAGAAGTCTTTTCTTCTACACACAATTCTTTAGCACAGTTTAAGAGAAGTTGAATCTGCAGATCTGAAATGATATTCTTGGAACCTTCGTGAACCTCATGCACCATTGGTTAAGGTTAGTCAATATGACAATCGGATGTAAACTTTTTGTTATTGTTTGTGTATGAATCGGTACTTTCTTATATGAGTGATGACTGATGATGATGATGGTTTTATTTGTAGAAGTAATTATCATACTAAAAACCCTACAACCAAGAACAGAAGATACAGAGAATGGCAATAAGAAGAAGCTTGGTGAAGAACTCTTACGTCAAATTATGTTTATCTTTTTTTTAATTGTCTTCTTTCTTTTTCATGTTTGTATAATTTTCTTATTTTTTAATTGTAACATCAATGGAAAGAAATAATTAATAAAATTATTTTTATTTATTTATCTGCTGATATTAATTTTGTATAAATATTAATAAAATATAAAAGATCATCGTGATAATAATTTAATTAATAACTGTAAAAGGAAAAAATTAATAAAATCACGTTAAAATTGATACTAATTTTAATTCAATTACCGAAATTATATAATTAATTACTAAAATCAATTATTTGATTGATGCTAATATTAATATCATTTTTTTCTAAATGATATAATAGTAATATCATTTATTGTAACTGATATATATATATTTACATCAGTTATAATAGTTGATGTAAATATTTTGCTTTTTTACATCAATTACTAGAAGAATGATATGAATTATTTGCATCACCACTTTCAGAGTCATTTATATAAATGATGCAAAACTATTTTACATCATTTATAACTAATGCAAAAATAAAAAATAAATGATGCTAAACACCAATTTTTTTGTAGTGAAATGCTATAATAGAAAAAATAAATTATAATCAATCTATATTTTTTTACTCTTAAATAGAAATTGTTACTCTCTAAAAAATGATATTGCTTTATTGTTAAATAATATTTTTTTAGTTTCAAGTAGTGGTCTTTAAATTTCAAGATTTTTTAAATATAACTAAAACAAATTATTTTAGAAATATTTTATTAAAATATAGAATGACGCTTTTCTTTCTATAATAGTCTTCTAAAGAAATTTGATTAAAACAACGTAATAACTCTGTGAAACACTCAAAAGAAAATAAAAGTAAACATAATTAATTTTATAATATAAAGTACATGTTGTAAATAAAAAAATAATATTTTGAAAATATTCAATTTTAGAGCGATATTTTTAAAATATTTTTAAATATGATTCTCATAAAAAAAATTAAAATAAAATAAAGAAATATTAATTTTCAACTTAAATAACAAATAAATGTTATTTTTCAACTGTAATAATTATTAAAAACACTACAAAAAGTTACATTAACAAAAAAATATAAATCAAATTTATTGTTATAGCTTATAAACCTCGTTAATAAAATTAAATTTCAAGGTTTATTAAATATAACTAAAACAAATTATTTTGGAAATATTTTATTAAAAAATATAGAATGACGCTTTTCTTTCTATAATAGTCTTCTAAAGAAATTTTGATTAAAACAAAGTAATAACTCTGTGAAACTCTCGAAAAAATTAAAAATAAACATAATTAATTTTATAATATAAATTACATGTTGTAAATGAAAAATAATATTTTGAAAATATTCTCTTTTAGAGCGATATTTTTAAAATATTTTTAAATATGATTCTCATAAAAAACTTAAAATAAAATAAATTAATATTAATTTTCAACTTAAATAACAAATAAATGTTATTTTTCAACTGTAATAATTATTAAAAACACAAAAAAAACTCACATTAACAAAAAAATATATATCAAATTTATTGTTATAGCTTATAAACCTCGTTAATAAAATTAATATGTTTATAAAATATTTGGCTTGAAATATACGTTTACAGATATAAATCAAATTTATTGTTATAGCTTATAAACCTCGTTAATAAAATTAATATGTTTATGAAAATATTTGGCTTGAAATATACGATTACAAAAATATAAATAAATTTGTTTTATATTTTGTAAAACTATTTTCAATATTTTAGTATAATAATAAATCTAATTATTATAGGCATATATAAAATTAAAAAATAATTGTAGATAAATACAAGATAAATATATGGAATTATCCTTTTTTTTTTCAAACATGTTTTATTATTTCTTTAAGATAATTTATAATATTAATATGTAATCAGTTAAATAAAGAATTATTCACTTATGGCCCTGTTCGTTTGGCGGTCGCTAGCGTCAGCGACCGAAGTGTGTTCGTTTGGTTGTCGCTGACTACGCGACATGTTGCAGCGACCAGACGCTAGCGATCAGCGATCTGAAATTCGAGTCGCTGAAAAATTTGGCGTCACGATTAGAGTTTAGCGACTAAAATATTAAAATGACCAGAACACCCTTAATATTCAAATAAAATTACAAAAAATACCATTAACCCTAAATTTATTTTCTCCTCTCCTCTCGTCTTCTGGACGACTCCAAGCTTCTTCTCATCTCTGGCGAACAACACAGTGAGTGGTCGCCACGATCAGACGTGCGACACGCGACTTTGAAACGAACAATGTCAGCGACATTGAGTCGTTGTCTCTGGTCGCTGACTCTGGTCGCTGACTCTGGTCGCTGACGCTAGAGATCGCCAAACGAACAGGGCCTAAATATATCAAAACTTCAATGCATAAATAAGATAATATTAAATATTGGTATAGTGAAAAATTGTAATTATCATGTTTTCAAATATTTTGAAATTAAAATATATGAAAAATATTTATGAAAATCATTGATTAAGGATAAAATCATAGAGAACATGACAAATAAGCGAAAAAACCTAAAAATATGAAGAAATTGACACATAAGCCAACGCTGACTCTAGTCGCTGACGCTAGCGATCACCAAACGAACATGGCCTAAATATATCAAAACTTCAATGCATAAATAAGATAATATTAAGTATTGGTATAGTGAAAATTGTAATTATCATGTTTTCAAATATTTTATAATTAAAATATATGAAAAATATTTATGAGAATAATTGATTAAGGATAAAATCATGGAGAACATGACAAGTAAGCGAAAAAACCTAAAAATGTGGAGAAGTTGACACGCCAAATCACTTCATAGATAATAGTATAGTAGATAGATAATATTTAGGGTTAGGGACATATATCAGCTGCATAGACTCCTTAGCCACTCTATCGGTCAGCATATTTCCTTTGCGATGATATAACTTGAGTTTCGCATCATCAAAAGTTAATAAAGTTCACAGATGCCTCGTATAAGGGTTGAAGCACATGCCAAACCAACTGTTTATGTTAAGCGAGTAACAAATCTCTTGATTTAAGAGTCAAAGACTACCATTGGGTAGCCAAGTTCGCAGATTGCAAGAATTGCCTTTTATGAATTGTTTACTTTGGTTTTTATTTGGGTACTACTACACATTAAAACTGTTAAACAAAAGAGTATTCAAAATTCAAAATTCAATCAACCTTTAAGCTCAAGTTTAGTTTAGGTTTCAATTCTAGTAAAGTTTGTAATTATTTTTAATTCCTTTTGAGTTTATATACAAAATATACTTTTTACAATACTTGAGCTGGGATTTAAGTTAAGGCATCCAGGTCAATGTTTCCAAGTCCAGATCGAAGCTCTAAGGTAAGAAGTTATAAATCATTTGCTTTTTCTTAATGTTTTATAGATAATCCTTAGGGTTTTGCAATTTGTATAGTCCTTTATAGTATAAAGTGTTTCTTTGATGTGTTCTAATACGGTGTTGCGTAACGGTATTTAAGCAGGATGTGTGACCTCCTAAAAGTCGACTGATAAATAAAGTTGTTTCTTATTTAAGTAGAAGTTTTGCTCCATCATTGTGGATTTGTAATGATTTTTATTGATTGTTGTTGTTTTGATGGATTGGATGAACTAATGAATAGGCATGAGCTCGTTCTTATCATGTGATTACAGGAAGAAAAGGACGGTGGGCGTTTAATGCTGAACCGTCACCGACTGTAAGATCCGATCCTGGATTCCTTAATCCAACCAGACCGCAACCTTACCTTAATCATTTCTAGTTTGTTTCCAGTTTTTATCATTATTTTTCTATGTCTTTTTCATTGTTAAGTGAGGTTCGGACTAAGTAAATCAAATATGAAACAATCATAAGGCAAACGATGTTTTTATTAATATATCATCAAGATCTATACAATGTAGTTTCAATAATCATACGAGTTGCACAATAGGCTAAGACATAAGTTCTAAGTACAAATAACACATGATCCATCACACATCCATCCACGGCTTGGTCCATCACGGTACCTTGGCTTTGCCCCTTTCCTTGGTCGATGATATACCATGATTTTGACCCACTTTTACTCATAGTATTTATATGATTTTACTATATATATCTATGTTTTGGAGTCTTTTAGGTATGTTTTCAGGTTCAAGGGCATTTTGGAGTAAAGTGACGTTTTAGATGCCATTTGGAGCTTAAAGGAGAGTTTTCCCAAGATGACTTGAAGATCAGACATCGAGGTCGAT
This sequence comes from Hirschfeldia incana, assembly GCA_026261945.1. NCBI lineage: Eukaryota > Viridiplantae > Streptophyta > Magnoliopsida > Brassicales > Brassicaceae > Hirschfeldia > Hirschfeldia incana. The sequence goes on from JABCMI010000069.1 coordinate 1,474,016, forward strand.
ATCTAGAGTTACATATCGATCGATACACATTGCGTGTAATCGATCGATGACGCATTTGAAGAAATGACGACGAGATACTCCATCGATCGATGTACACATAGTACCATCGATCGATATCGAGCGTGCAGAAGAAGGAAGAATATTCTCAATCGACTTGAAGCCCAAGATGTCTCAATATTACTATAATGCCCCTGACGAGTTTTTAACCTAATTATACTCAATATTTATACCTTTGCCTATGTGTTTTGGCAAAGTAAGCTTTTACAACATATCATTGTTCTATTACTTCTTACTTATCAATAAAGTATTCTTTTTATTTCTATTCTCATCTAAGGTTATAGGATTCGAAGTTTAGAAGAAAGATACAAAGAGATTTGTTATCACGAGGAACTTGATTGTTCGGTCTTCTAAATGAATCTCTATTATTACCTAGATGCTATGAATCACTCAGTCATGTCTGAGTTGATTCCGTTGTTAGATTTAGGGTTCAAATAGTTATGAGGGATTAGCCCCAACTATGAACTGTTGAGTTGTATACTCATTATCCTGATGAACCCTAATGCTTATTCTAGAATAGCTAACTAGAATATGATCTTGAAATTGATTTAATCCATAAATCAGTCTCCTGACATCATCTTGAATAAGCTAAGATCCTCTAGGGATAAGCGAGAGCCGGTCTATGATCTTGGTGAACACATATTTGATTCGATCTAGAGCTATATCGATCGATACTCAAATAGAGTAATCGATCGACGACACACATATCGATCGATACAAGCTGTCAAACATCGATCGATATTGTCGGCGGACAGATCAATAGACGAGTCTAGTAACGACAGTTATTAGCCAAATCTAAAGAGTCGAAGTTCTTTAGTATATGCAAGCAACTCATTAAAACATCCATAGCATTATAATCTTGAATTAACTGAATAGTAACCTTAAATCTAGCTATTTCTCTTATTACTTACAACCCTAAAAACATTCTCTTGAGCAATTAATAATTGCTCACAACTGCAATTTACATTTAAACAATTTCAACCTAGCTTAGTCACTAAGGATTATTATCTTTTGTGTTCATTCGCTCCCCGTGAATTCGATCCCTAAGTACTACATCTGAACCTCTTATTTGAGAGAGTAATTCACTCCTAGGGTAATTTGAGTGAGACCAGTCGATCTTGAAATCATACCACATCAACATAAGATAATTTTAGAGACATTAATCAAGCATCAATTCATGATTTGCATGGTTTGGCCACTAGATTGTATGACTGGTCCAAAAATGACATCTCAAAATATACATGGAAAAATTCAGTAAAATTCATGATAATCCATGATAATTTTCAACTAAGAGATATCCGAAGTCGGATTCCCAAGAACCGGTCTAGATCATATAGATCTCGACCCACCTCGGTTCGGCCAAGGCTGTGAACCGGGTATCGGACCGGCTTTCGCCTCAGTCCTTGTTTCCACCGTCTGAACTCTCAGACACAATCAGAATATGGATATGAAGAGAAATATAAATAGTATGTACGAATTGAAATGATGCAACCAAGACAATCACACCAAAGACCCAACCGGATCGCGGCTGGCCTAAGGGCGCTGTACCGAGGTTAGCATCACTAACCTTAGGCGTGCGTTCCACAGAAGGGACTTCCTTCTCCTTCTTCTTTTCGTGTTCCCTCTGACGAGTTTCCATCCTTGGTTTCTGGTCAGACTTGATCGGACAGTGCCTTGGTCGGTTCCTCCTTTACGGTCTGGTTCTTCTCTTTCTCTTTAGTTTTCTCTGTGTCGATTTTGGTAGAGTTTTCCCTCTTTCTAGTGATACCATTTACGATGGCAGAGACTCTGTATTTATAGAGAAACTCGTGGCCTAACTTCCCTTAGGCGAACCGGTACGAAAGAGAGAGAGAACGGGCACAACCGTCCCACATGGCACCTTTTCGCGGATCTGGGACTAACTACCCCTTCTGGGACATGTCCTAGGCACGGAGGGAACATTCCCTTGCTTTGTAGGACGTCCTGGTTCAATCGAATCCTTCCTGGTCCGATCGTCTCTAATCGGACATGCGCTCGGTCCGGGGTTCGATCCGGTAACCGTTCGGACAGTTCGGAAAGGTCCGGACCTGAACACTCCGGTGAGCTGAGATGAGCTTCCATGCAGCTGCTCCAGCTGACTGAGCTAGTCCTTCAGCTCCCGTGAGCTGAGTAACTCAAGGTGAGCTGGTTACACTCTTGCCCCAGCTGGATGAGCTTGGCCCGGACCGTGTCCAGCTATCATTTCACTCGTCCAACTCTTCTTTACCTCGTTCCTTTCTCTGATGATCAAGTATCAACATTCTGATCCCTTTAACCAACAGTTTGGACCATGATACACCTGATTTCAAATTGGATAACCTGACTCGGTGCGTCTCCATGTACCATGATCCGTCCGACGATCCTATCTAGGATCGGGGACATGACACCAACCATCTCAGTAAAGGAGTCATTGGCATATTTCAGTTCCAACGGTCTTGACGTTTGGTACATAACTACTTTTCTAGGTCACTTATCATTTTCCCCTTTGGATCTTTCTCTAGCTTCTTTTACAACTCTAGGCGCTCTATTCATTTAGTTCAGTAAGAATTGTTCTGTCATTGATTCTCCTCTGATGATCAGGTTCAAATCATGCATTGGAATTGGAAGAACTAGGCATAAAACTCTTATGGTCGTTGAATCCCAAAGATAAGTTGTTTTTTTTAATCTAGAAAATCACACTACTGGATTTGACATAATCAGCAGATTTTGGTTTTTTGGTTTTCTGTCAGTTTTTTTTTTTTTAATTTCGGGTCATCTCTTATATGGTCCATGATATATTAATTAACAACAAAATTGAGAAATTTGTGATATGTCCATTGCTAAGCTATGTTTATATATAACTTTCTTATCTTACAAAATAGTGTTTCTTTTTATTTTTCTTGAACATCTCAAGTGAATACCAAGGCCGTAGTTTATGTATGCAGGAGCAACTCCAGAGATACTCTCCAGCCACCCTTGAAGCAAAGGTTATAAGTTGTCGCATTAATTTGGTTTCTTTGTTTTAAACTATACCAAAAACTCAAGTATTACATTTCATAACTATGCAGTTGACAGAACTTTCTGAGGCAGATAAGAAAATGTTGGTTCTAATCATGAAGGCTGCACAAATTCCTGACAATATTTACGGTGACAGCAGTTTTTCACAGCAATCCGGATTCAAGAGATTGGCTGAAGGAGCATTCTGATGCATCAAAACTGGAAAAATTAAAATGGGAATGTTTCCTGACCGACACAAGTCCATGGTGAATATCATTATCAAAAAGTTTGGGCTAGGCAAGTTCAAATGGTCGTTTATCATCCAGCTATCTATATCTAAGCTTACACTTAATTATTTAATATCTTAATTAGCAACAAAAGTTTAATATGATCGACCTATTTTACTTTTTATATGCTATTATTTTTGTTTCACGGTTTTATTTCTTGAACAACCCATCAAAACATATTGACTTATATGCTAGGTGAGAATGTGTCTGCATTGTATATGCTGTGTAAACTAACGAGAGTTAATTGTTTATTTCTTATCCAAGTTAAAGCTAAAAGTAACTTTTAATGCTAATAAACCATTATTACATATTTGAGCTAGGGGTCGAAACGGTGGCCACTGATGCAGCCAAAGACATGGCGACTGTCAAAGGAACGATGGATGTTAAAGAACTTGTGCATTTTCTCGCCAATAGCTCAAAAGAACCATCAACCTCTTCATACGGTAAAATAGATGACAGTGCCACTGTGCCACCCCTCCCGCCGTAAAGAAAGAAGTCACGGCTGCAGGAGCTAAAGGGGCAAAGAAGCAGTGGCGGTCCCAGAAAAAAAAATTAGTGGGTTCAACATGTTACTAGGGGGGAATTGAAGACTGTATCTGTGGGTTCAAAGAGGGGGAGTTTAACCATTTATGCTGAGTGATATTAATGATTTTAGCTATAAACTTTTATTTATCCAAATTTTTGTGGGTTCAATTGAACCCATTCCTTTCTCAATGGGTCCGCCCCTGCAAAGAAGGATGTGAAGTTTGAGAGAAGAAATATTATACAGTATATCATTACAACCAATACGATCGTGGTAATTTTTAAATACTTTTTTCTTCGGTTTGTTTGGTTGCTGAATAATAAAAATTATCGTCTGTTGGATGTTGTCTTCGAGTTGTGATACTGAAGCTGGAAAGTATTGAACTTGCGATGGTTTTAGATGTAAAGGGTAGAATTTTCGAAGGATTAGCTCGCTTCACTATATATGACTAGTTTTGTAGTTATATTATCTGCGACACTACTTTCGGGTAGATAGTGTCAGAGAACATGAATTGAAGTGTTTGTATAAAAATGCATCAGGAAGTATTTCATCACCAATTATATATATCCTATCCTAGAAGTATTTAAGAAAATAATGAAAGATCCATGAAACTCATTATATTACAAGATTAATATATTTTCCTATCACCTATGACGAGTCAGAATCATTAATCTTGAAGTTAAACTGTCAATTGAAACATAATAATTTGTTGGTTAAAACTGTGACCGTTGAAAATCGAGTTACATTTTGCCATAGTGTGACCAAATATAATATATAACCGTAACCGTTAGATGTTGGACGTCAGAATATAAAGATTGTTATAATCAATTTGACCGTTCTGCCTTAGGATTTAACTCTCTGATAGAAAAATTGTACTAGTAAATCATTTTCAGAGAAAGAGTTTGCAAATCATAGTTTGCCATTAGTTTAATTATCATACCATTATTTGAGTTTAATCTGGTTTCAGTAGTTAAGATGTAAACATTATTTTTTAAACAGAACGGGGGGGGGGGGGGGAACTATATTTTAAAACAACAAAATAAAAATATCAAGACTAAGTATTTTCTAATATATTAGAACAATGATTGATATAAAAACTGGCAAACGAATGAATACGCAGAATTATATATATATATATATATATCACTTTAAAATTATATTGTTTTAAGTACTAGTAAGTTTTTCCATTTGTATGATTTTATAACAACAGTCAAAAATGTTACTATATCCTTATTTCCACACTATGAGGTCATTAATTAGACCTACAAATCTCAATGTTCAATCTCAAACCATCCTTTGGAGTTTAGAGACAGTGTAAGGAAAACTCCATCTTTACTGTACCTCAACGGCAGCTGAAAATTCCATTTGCCCAACTTTTTTACGGATAATTCAAACTTATTTGATGTTTCCTAACAAAGCGTCTTCCTCTTTTTGCTTTATTTAGGTGGGAGTTAATTAACGGAGTGTAGATTTCAGAATAACTCTGACACATGAACAGAGAAACATAGTTTCTGCCTCTATGCAGCCAATCTTTCTGCAAGAAAAATGGAAGAACTGGAGACATGTTTTGGTGATGATAATATATTCATTGCTAAACACGTAACTCAGAGCTTCTGCACAATTCTGATTCTTGCTTCGGTGCGTTTTATATGCGTCTTCTCAATAATTTAATGCTTCTTCCAGACTTATTATAGTTGTCTCTTTTTGGAATACGAATAGATAATATCATAATACATAGATGTGATCCAATTAGGATCAACTAATTGTTGTCTTTCTCTAAGATGGAGGGTTTTACATGGTTATGGGTCTTGGTAATCATATTTGTAACCAAACAAAACACCGGTTCGCTTATTGATATAATTCGAAATAAATGTATAAAACCTGAAAACTACTAAACACTAGTATAAGTACTTTGATTGAAACTGCACCTGTTTAGAGAAAGCACGAGATCAGGTAGTTCCGTCGCCAGGACCGGCCGTGAGTTTCTTCCGGTGATCTAGAACCCGAGCCAGGACCCAAACCATGGCCTGAACCCAAAGCAAAGTGATGCTAGCTCGTATACGCACGTTGTGGCCTCTCACTAAGGCTTGTAGTAGCATAACTCCCTTTAGGGTTTTGAAGGCATTTCGTGCCTTGAGTCACAAGTCAAACAAAATCAAACTCATGAAACTGCTATATATTTAACAATTTTAGCCTAAATATACCTCAATATATTTTGAAATTATAAAATTATTTTACAAATTTCAAGTTTGTATGATGTTACCAGAAACAGGAAATGATATAAAATTAAAGTATTAAAGTATAGAGGCTGAAATGATAAGACAATAATTTTACTAGGCATCCTCGGTAAGCTGGTTGAATGAGAATAGCAGCCAAGTGTCTTTTAAGGTAGACAATGTCCGACAGAAAAAGACGGCTTCCTTAGCCGCCGAAGACGCTTTTTCCTTCGTTTCATCCACCGCAATCGCGTCAACCAACAGCAGTGGCAGAATTAGTGTTGGCGACATTTTTATTGTTCATTCCGACGTCTCTTGCTTCATCTAAAGAGTCTATAGTCTTGAAAACATCAAGAGACGACATAAGTGAAGGGGGAGGCACATGGGTTTGTGATAGATGCTCCTTCTTTGGAGTACTTGAGAAGTGATGATCATTGGGATGGGTTTTGTGTCATTGAGAATAATATGAATAAGATAGTGATACTGAGCATCTTCTATGGTCCTGAAAAATAGGTATACTGATATATGGTGTTTTTCACATCATTTGCATATATGTTTTTATTAGATTCAAGTCTCTAAATCGTGTTAGTCTAGTACTTTGTGGTCTTTTTCAGGTCCAGAGTTGGTAGATGAGTGAATAGAAGGTACATGAAGAAAAGATGCCTTTTTGGAGTTATCCTGCGGAGAACACTCAAGAAGAACAATGGAACAAACGACGGAGTGATCCCGGTGATTGTTCCAGACGAATATGGAAACTCTTATTTCGGGAATTAAAGCCCAAAAGCCCTAATTTACTTCTACCTCTTGGCGCCTCCTTATAAAAAGACATGCTACTTCTATTTTTTTTTCTTACGTTAGTTTTTACAAGACATAGACTTGTTTTTGGCGATTTGCAATTGTAAGGGAGAAGGCTCCATCTTTCCTAGAGAAGATCAACCTGAACCCTTTGTTTCTCTACTTTTATCTTATGCAGTTTATTTCAGAATTAATGTCTTTAATTACTTGCATCATGATTGAGTAGTAGCCGTGCTCGCCTAGGGTTTTTAGGGTGTTGAACCTGAGCTAAACATAGATAAGCAATATTCATAACTGTTCTTCATTCATACCGCTCTTAATGCTATTTATAATCTGATCACTTATTGATAGATCTAGGGTTTATCATCTAGCTAACCGCTTAGGAGATAACCTGACATGTATTGAATGAGCTTAATATCCCTAATCAGCGAAAGTAGATATTAGGGTAGTAAGTGGACTAATCGGACTTGATCTCTAAGGCTTGCAATCAGATCTCATCCCAACGACAGTTAGGTGGTGAGACTGATCTGCAAAGCGATCGCTACCACGACAGTGGAACGATCCAGTTGAGTGATCCGAGTCCTAGAAGGTACTTCATCGTGCTTGAATAATTGTTTGGCTCTATATCGACACCGGGTGAAATACCCTAGGTTAGCTCTTTATTAATTTGAACCAATCTTAGTTTATCTTGTTAGCTATTTGTCACTTCTTAAAATCAACATATTTTTCATCTTAGCTTGATTTCGAACTCATAGAAATAAAGTGTAGACTGGTCCTCTGGATTTGAATCTTAATTACTACAATTACAACTGTTAGCTTGGCAGTAGCAAGGATTCATTTTTAGTGTATCAAGTTTTGGCGCCGTTGCGACGGGGACCAGATTTTTACCTCTATTTCTCGGTTTTATATCTAGTCTAAGATATCTAACTCGCTTTTATTTTCTTGTTGCAGTTGATGATCCAGGTGTATGACCGGTAGACATACTCGGAGCAATACACAAGGACCATTACAGCAATTCAGTAACAAGGAACTAGCGAGATTAGAAAGACATAACCGTCAACAAAGATCTACGACCACAGCAATGGCCGATCCAGGCAATCAGGATGGACTTGCAGCCACAATCGCATTGTTGCAGCAACAGATGACGCAGATGCAAGCCACCATCCAAACACAGCAAGCTGCTGCAGTGCTCGCAGCTCAGAACAATCCGCAGCAGGAGCAACAACATGGAGAAGTTGTCCCCATAGGGCAGAGAAACCTTCTCCACAACCTGCCTGCTACGAGATCTGCAATCACTCCTCCACCCTGCACTCGACAGGATTTTGAGATCAAGCCTGCCTTCATAAGCTTGGTGCAGAGAAAGATCTTCAATGGACTCCCTGCAGAAATCCCCATTGATCACATTGAAAACTTTGAGAGAATGTGCGGCTTCACAAAGGCGAATGGAGTTCCACCAGATTACATCAAGTGTACCCTGTTCCCTTTCTCTCTGGATGGGAAAGCTGCTCGCTGGCTTGATTCTCTACCAACCGGATCACTCACCACTTGGGAACAGGTCCGATCTGCCTTCCTCACCCACTTCTACACGAAGTCTAAGAGCGCATCCCTAAGGCACAAGATCACATCCTTCAAACAGCATGCTAATGAGCCGTTCTGTGATGCATGGGATAGATTCAGCCTCTACCGTAGAGACTGTCCCAATCATGGTTTTGAGGATGACTACCTCCTTGGAGTGTTCTACGATGGAATGGGATGGGAAGCCAGAAACGCCTTGAACTCAGCCAGTAATGGAGATTTCATGACTCAGTCAACCCCAGGAGCTTTCAAATTGATTGAGAACATGGCTTCAAGTTCTGCTGACAGCAACAAGGACAATGATCGGACTGAGAAGGTGAACAGTGTCGATAACAGCAGGATCGACGAGTTAGCAGCAAAGATGGATCAGATGCTTAAGAGCCAGCAAAATCAGGTGTTCATTATGGAGGAAGCTACACCAGAAAAACCAGCATCAGATGGCAAATCAGAGGCGGATCAATCTGCTGAGGACCTGAATGAAGTGAGCTACGTGAATGGCCAAGGGTGGCAGTTCAAGAACTATAACCCAAACCACAATGTCAGGAACAACCCTCACCTGTTCACGAATAAACCGGATGGAGCGACTGACAACACTCAGACCAACCAGAACACTGGATACCAGCGGAACTACAACTATCAAGGAAGGACCTTTGTGCTTAGCCACCCGCAGAACAGTCAGTTTCACGCTCAGAAACAGCCGACCAATCTACAGACTGCTCCACAAAATCAATCAGCCTCTCAATCAGCTTCCAAAGATGATACTAAAAGCCTTGCCATGATGATGCAGCAGCTGCTCCAAGGACAGCAAATACAAGGCAAAGCATTGAATCAAGTCACGACAGACATCAATGGAAGGATGAACCACATGTTTGATGATTTGAGTGCTAAGTACGACCAGGTCTCTAGCCACATGAGGCAGATGGATATCCAGATTGCTCAAACCGCTGAGAGTGTGAAGAGACAGCAAGGAACACTCCCAGCAAGAACAGATAAAAACCCCAAGGAGTGTAATGCTGTAACACTAAGGAGTGGAAGACCTCTAACAGAACACGCACCTAGGAAGCACACAGCTGCTGAGAAAGGAAAGCAGAAGGAATCAGATCAACCGCCTGAAGCAGTACAGACTGATGAGGAAGAGGCAGAACAGCCTACCGAGACAGAACCAACAGCTGAAGAACGACCTGCTGGGGCCGTTCCTCCAACCGTTAACCCTTCCCCTGCTCGCCAGTACGTTCCTAAAGTCCCCTACCCTGTTCCAGCCAAAGCCACACGTAAGGACAAAGAGGAGATTAAATGCAGGAAGATGCAAGAGGATCTCACGGTTAGGCTCCCTTTGATGAGTGCGATCCAGATGATGCCATCTATGAGAAACTTTGTTAAGGGACTGATCTCTGGGAAGATATCGGACGACAGTGAATACATGGTTGTCTCCAAAGAATGTAGTGCAGTACTCCAGAATCGGAAGATCAAGAAACAGGGTGACCCAGGAAAATTTGTTCTGTCGATCTAGATTGGAAGAACAATCTTCTCCTGTTCGCTGGTTGATTTAGGATCCAGCATAAACCTGATGCCGTATTCTGTTGCTAAGCGCCTTGGGTACTCAGATTTCAAACCCACCAGGATGTCTCTAGTGTTTGCTGATCGCTCAGTGAAGACACCAGTTGGAATTCTTCAAGATCTACAAGTTCTAGTAGGAAACACGCTGGTCCCGGCTGATTTTGTTGTTCTGAAAGTTGAGGAAGAGTCCAAGGATCCCCTGATTCTGGGCAGACCATTCCTCTGCACAGTGGGAGCCATCATAGATGTCCGACAAGGAAAAATTGACTTACATCTTGGTGATATTGTGATGACTTTTCAGATGGAGCAAATGCTGAAGAAGCCGATGCTGGATGGACAGACCTTCACTGTTCAGGAGGAGAGTGATCTGCTGGAACCACATGAGGGAATAATTGAGGAAGTTCTCACTGATGATCCTTTAGAACTCGCTTTGACAAGAGCCGAGGCTGAGCAAAGCTTGGAAAACGTTGATGTTGATGCCTATGCGAAGCTTCTGGACTCAGCACGAAGTATGGAGAGGTTAGTGGCGAATCTAAGTCTGGGGGAGAACAGCGAAAGCAGCAATCCAGCCGGAACAGCCTCGACTCAGAACCCATCTGTTCCAGCGTCTCAGGCCGACGACTCATGGAGTGAGCTCAAAGCTCCAAAGGTAGAACTTAAACCCCTTCCTAAAGGGCTCAGGTATGCGTTTCTCGGACCTAACTCAACATATCCTGTCATCATAAATTCTGACTTGAACAATGCTGAGACTGCTCTGCTCCTGTGTGAATTGAGAAAATATCGTAAAGCATTAGGTTATTCTCTAGCTGACATACCTGGCATCTCACCTGATTTATGCATGCATAGAATACATCTAGAAGATGAATCGATGACTTCTGTAGAACATCAGAGGAGGTTAAACCCAAATCTAAAAGATGTTGTTAAGAAAGAGATAATGAAACTTCTAGAAGCTGGTGTGATCTATCCGATCTCTGATAGTAAGTGGGTTAGCCCTGTTCATGTAGTACCTAAGAAAGGTGGCATCACTGTTATAACAAATGAAAGGAACGAATTGATCCCAACTAGAACAGTTACAGGTCATCGCATGTGCATTGATTTTCGTAAATTAAATGCAGCAACTCGCAAGGATCACTTCCCACTTCCTTTTATTGATCAAATGCTTGAGAGATTAGCTAACCACCCTTACTATTGCTTTTTAGATGGTTATTCAGGTTTCTTTCAGATCCCCATCCACCCAGATGATCAGGAGAAGACGACGTTCACATGCCCATATGGAACATACGCCTACAGGAGAATGCCGTTCGGCTTGTGTAATGCTCCAGCAACATTCCAGCGATGCATGATGTCGATTTTTACAGATCTAATTGAAGACATAATGGAAGTTTTCATGGACGATTTTAGCGTCTATGGAAGCTCCTTTCATGTCTGTTTGTCAAATTTGTGCAGGGTATTGAAGAGATGTGAGGAGAAGAACCTGGTGCTGAACTGGGAGAAGTGTCATTTTATGGTCCGAGATGGGATTGTTCTAGGACACAAAATATCAGAAAAGGGCATTGAGGTAGACAAAGCAAAGATCGAGGTCATGATGAGTCTACAGCCACCTACTACGGTGAAAGCAATTAGGAGTTTCTTGGGACATGCCGGTTTCTACAGACGATTCATTCAGGATTTCTCTAAAATTGCTAGACCACTCACACGGCTGCTCTGCAAAGAAGCCCAGTTCTCGTTTGACAGCGACTGTTTGGCCGCATTCCATGCGATCAAGGGGGCTCTAGTCAGTGCGCCTGTTGTTCAACCTCCAGACTGGGATCTTCCTTTCGAGATCATGACAGATGCGAGTGATTTTGCAGTGGGAGCAGTACTAGGACAGAGGAAAGACAAGAAGCTGCACGTAATCTATTATGCGAGTAAGACGATGGATGAAACTCAGTGCCGATATGCAACTACAGAGAAAGAGCTCCTAGCTATCGTCTATGCATTTGAGAAGTTCAGATCCTACCTGGTTGGATCAAAGGTAATCGTGCACACTGACCATGCAGCTCTTAAGTACTTGCTCACCAAGAAGGATGCTAAACCACGACTCTTGAGGTGGATTCTCTTGCTCCAAGAATTCGACTTAGAGATCAGAGACAAGAAGGGGGTTGATAATGGAGTTGCAGATCACCTTTCACGGATGAAGGTCTCAGATGAAGCCATTCTCGACGAGGAACAGCCGATGGAATATGTCAACATGATTGGTCTAAACTGTCTGGAACAGTCATCTACTGCAAACACCAACTGTTCTAGCGTAGGAGAGAAGTTCACAGCAGCAATCCAGAAGCAGTATCCTAATCTTCCATGGTTTGCAGAGATAGCCAATTACCTTGCTGCAGAGAAGGAACCCCTGAAATTCACTGGTAATGAGAAGAGAAAATTTCTAAGGGAAGCTAGACATTATTTCTAGGATGAACCATATCTATATCGCCAAGGTAAGGATGGGATTTTCAGAAGATGTGTTCCAGAAGATGAAATTCAAGGAATTCTCCATCACTGCCACGGTTCCTCCTATGCTGGCCACTTTGCTACTTTCAAAACAGTCTCCAAGATACTTCAAGCCGGTTTTTGGTGGCCTACTATGTTCAGGGATGCTCATGCATTTATATCACGATGTAACTCCTCTCAAAGGATGGGTAGTGTGAGTAAGAGAAACGAGATGCCACAGAACTACATTCTAGAAGTGGAAGTGTTCGACTGTTGGGGAATTGATTTCATGGGACCATTCCCAATCTCTCATAAGAATGAGTACATCTTGGTCGCCGTGGACTATGTCTCCAAATGGGTTGAAGCCGTAGCTAGTCCAACCAATGATGCAAGGGTTGTAACCAAGATGTTCACTTCAACAATCTTCCCAAGGTTCGGTGTTCCTAGAGTCGTCATTAGCGATGGAGGAACACACTTCATCAATAAGCTGTTCCAAGGGTTGCTAAGCAAGAATGGAGTAAAACACAAGGTCGCGACCGCTTATCATCCTCAAACCAGTGGTCAAGTGGAAGTCTCGAACAGAGAGATCAAGAACATCCTGCAGAAAACAGTGAACACTACTCGTAAGGATTGGTCTCTCAAGCTAGATGATGCTCTCTGGGCATACAGAACCGCCTATAAGACGCCATTAGGAACGACTCCCTATCACCTGGTCTATGGAAAGGCGTGTCATCTACCGGTTGAACTAGAGTACAAAGCCGCTTGGGCTGTTAAACTACTGAACTTCGACATCAAACCTGCCGCGGAAAGGAGAACAGTGCAACTGCATGAATTGGACGAAATTAGGCATCTGGCCTATGAAAGTTCTAAGATCTACAAGGAGCGTTTCATGATAAAAGAATCCTCAATAGGAGCTTTGCACCGAAGGATCAGGTCCTGCTCTTTAACTCTCGACTGAAGCTTTTTCCTGGAAAGCTAAAATCGAGATGGTCTGGACCTTTCACCATTAAAGAAGTTCGCCCATATGGAGCTGTTGTGTTGCTGGACACAAAAGGTGGAGAATTTGTGGTCAATGGTCAGCGTTTCAAGCCTTATCTTGCTGACACACCAATCGCAGAAGGAGTAGAAATACCCTTAGGCGATCCTTCTCTAGCCTGATCCGCTCATCAAAGTCAAGCTAGTGACGTTAACCAAGCGCTTGGTGGGAGGCAACCCACTGGTATGTATATATTTCTTCTCTATTTATGTTTCTGTTCTTTTAAATTTCAATTGCAGGTCATACAAATCAAGAAAATCTGAGTTACTTCGGCAGAACAATCAGGTGACTGTTCCACTCGACTGTTCCAGGTAAGTTCTCAGAAATAAAAAAAAAAAAAAAATAAAAATAATAAAACTAAATAAAAAGAAGAGGAAGCGGTTAGGTTTTACCTTTTTAAAGGTCTTTACCATCCCCTTCCCCACTATCTCCTTCACGCCGCTCCCCTTCTTCCTTTCCCCCTTGAACCCTAAAATCGATATCTTCAAATCTCCTTCCATCTCTTTGATTTTTGGTTGCTAAAACTCAATTATTGGCAAGTTTACTCTGTTTTTACAGGAATTCACCAACTGGAAAGGTAAATCGCGGATTGAGAGTCTCCCTCCCTCACATGCTTCACGCTCAAATCGCTTTCTCTCTACTCTTGTTCTCAATTTCGATTGTCCTTGCTTATATAGCTTTAAATCATTGTTCTCTTATCAGCTAGGACAGAAATTGAACAAGTTAGCCGATTGCATGTTAGGGTTGGTTTTTGAAATCGATTTTGAGATTGAAACTTTAGGCTTGATATAAGTTCATAATCGGTTTTGAGATGCACTATTGTGAGTTTCAAGGGATGTATAAATGGCATAGGGAATCATTAGTGAAACTGAAATTGTGTGGTGTAAAATCGGTTTTGGAGCAAGCTTGTTTAATCGATCTATATCTTCTTGCATAAGCTTGCTTGGTTTTTCTTGAGACTAGTGCTAATAACATACTTATGTTTATTCTTTACAGATGGGTCTCAAGCTAAGACTACCCAAATCGAGAGGAACTCCCTTCCCTGCCGCACGAGCCCCTGAAGGATACTCTTGGCCGAACCAGGAGGAGAACAAGCCTATTGACATCAGTGACCCTATGCTGTTGGATTACAATGTTGAGGGGTGGGATAAAGAGTCGGCAGCGAGGTACAACAAGCTCCTCAAGGTTGAGATCTGCCCCACCAAATTCCCAAGCGCAGACGTTTTGGCTGATCTCGGCCTTGACACTGATGTGTTCGACACACTGGACTCCATTGGTCTCGCTGGTCTCTGCTACAGGGTGTACCCTCTATACCCAGATTTGGTGAGGCAAGTTCTTGCCACGTGCCAAGTTACTTACCAGAACCCGACGGCACCGACCTACGAGAACTGCTCTTTCTCCTTCATGGCTGACGGCAAGTTCTGCTCCATCTCACTTGCTGAACTCAACGAAGTCTATGAGATTCTGGACGAGGATCAAAAGGGAGTCTCAGTGGATAAGAAGTTTGTGCCACAGAATGCCTTCTGGGATCTCATTGCAGCTGGGAAGTTCATACCTCGCAAGGCGTACCAATCTCAGATCCGGAACCCCACGTTGAGAGTTCTCGCCAAGATCATCTCCAACACTCTGTTCGCCAAGGAATACACCTCCAAGGTCACGAGTGGTGAGCTCCAGGTCCTCTACACTTGTCTCAATGATGAGATACGCAGGGACCAGGTTGTTTCGGTGCAGGAAATCAAGACCAACCCAGGCTTCCACCTGATCTCCATGTTCGCTGAGCGCAAGAACGCACTGCTCCGCACAGACGATAAGAAAGATCGCTGCGGCAGTCTCCTCACTCCCTTGTTCCAGCACTTCGGTATTAACCTCAGCACCTACACGGTGGTCTCCGAGATCGAGTACATTGACGTTCCCTACCTGCTCGCATGTCACATCCTACGCGACGAGAACACCTACATGTTCCAAGATAAGGAGGGAAATCAGTTGTATTGCAAACTCCCCATGCCAGGATTCACCAGCTTCCTCACCTTGGACAACATCGTGTTCTTACCACCTGAGGAACAGCTCTGCCCAGACCCACGTGCCCCACCTCCAAACGATGATGATGACATGGATGATGTGGAGGATGTGACTCCAGAAGAAGAGGGCGAGTTCGACCTGGCTCCACATCTTGACTTAGATGATGACACAGCCTACCGCAAGTGGATGGTGGATTCTCAGCGCAAGAACAACAGCCTCATGAAGAAGATCCTGAAGCTGATCACAGGAGAATGTTTCGCAGGACAGAGTGGTCAGGAGGAGCCGAGAACACCACAGCCGAACCGCCGAGCAGGAAAGGAACCAGCTGAGCCTTCCACAGGAGATGATCGCTTGCCAAGGAACAGGAGGACACCTGGCAACGAGAGCGGCCACTCTGATTGAGTCCTTGGGGACTATTTTCTATCCCATTGTCTTATCCATCTGAACTATTTATTTTTCATGCTTTCTTTATTTTGGTGTGTTTTATTTGTTCCTTCATTCTTATCACAACCAGGGATGGTGTGATTTAAGTCTGGGGGAGCATTGTGTGCTTTGAGTCAGTTTGTTCTTGAGTCATTTTTATGTTTTTATCGAGTCTTGCTTTAGGATCGAGTCAGTCTGAACTATTGTGGGAATAAGGACCTTATTGTGTGATGCTATCCTAACCACCTCGTGCTCTAACTTTCTTATTCAGTGACCTTAGAGGTGGCGAACGACCCATACATGGACCTGGAACACTCTGACATTTCTCATTAGACTCTCCAGAAGTTCTCAACTGATCAGGTTACACTGGGTAGACTAAACTCCACCTAACTTGGACCTAATTTTGACTCTTAATTCTTCTTGTTATGGGCATTAGATCAGGAAAACGAGACCTACACTCAGGACTTCTTTCTCCTTTTATCCCTCTTGCTGTTCCTGAGTGGCTAGCTCATCTTTAGCTAGTTCCCACCTTGCACCTTAACCTTTTATTCCACCCACATGCACTTGTTTTCCCCATGTTATATATGCAGATATGTGCAAAAAGGTTGGAGAGGAAAGGATCGACACAGCCTCTTACTCATCAATGCTCATCATTCAGAAGAAGAGGAAGGAACATGCTACAAGAGAGAACAGTCCGAGGCCTGATCCGCCATTGAGATGAACAAGTTAGAAAGTTGAGGTAAAACACTCCAGTGGCTCCCAAAATTTTCTTGTTACCTCCTTATCTCGTCACTATGCAATCATTGTATATATGTTATTTCAAAAAAAAAAAAAAAAAAAAAAAAAAAAAAAAAAAACGAGTATTTTATTATTTAAGTGACGAGATAGGAGATGAATTCATATGATTGTGCCACTGGGAAAGGTGTAATAATTCAGTACCATAGATGGAGTAAGAAAGAGTTAGTGCTATGGAATGGAGCAGTCAGATAGAGTGATCCGACTGGAGAACAGCCAGTTTGATCAGAGCAGAAGTGAGTAAGAGCTGTGGAGATCAATGGATCCGTCCTCTCTTGCAGTTTTGTGCGATATCCTGCATCCACCTAAATAAAATCGGTAACCCCTAAACACTATAAGCTCCACTACTCAAACACTTAAACAACCTCTTTAATACCTAGCCCGTCTACCCTGAGTAGTGCCTGTGACGAGAAGCTCACGCTGATCTTAAATGAATGTAGGGAGTTTTGTCTCGATAGTGTTGCTTTTTCAGGTATGAGATGTAGAGTATGGAGCCGATTTTCGAACAGCAGTCAGAAGGTTCCAGTAAGTGTATGAGGCCCTAGCTAACTTCTTGTATGGTTCAGAGATTTGTGGTAAGAGTATGGTTTCTGATGATAAGCGAGTTCCCACACTTTCAAACCTTTTCCCTGTTCTTGGTACTTGCCTTGTTCGAGGACAAACAAGGATCTAAGTCTGGGGGAATTGATATATGGTGTTTTTCACATCATTTGCATGTATGTTTTTATTAGATTCAAGTCTCTAAATCGTGTTAGTCTAGTACTTTGTGGTCTTTTTCAGGTCCAGAGTTGGTAGATGAGTGAATAGAAGGTACATGAAGAAAAGATGCCTTTTTGGAGTTATCCTGCGGAGAACACTCAAGAAGAACAATGGAACAAACGACGGAGTGATCCCGGTGATTGTTCCAGACGAATATGGAAACTCTTATTTCGGGAATTAAAGCCCAAAAGCCCTAATTTACTTCTACCTCTTGGCGCCTCCTTATAAAAAGACCTGCTACTTCTATTTTCTTTTCTTACGTTAGTTTTTACAAGACATAGACTTGTTTTTGGCGATTTGCAATTGTAAGGGAGAAGGCTCCATCTTTCCTAGAGAAGATCAACCTGAACCCTTTGTTTCTCTACTTTTATCTTATGCAGTTTATTTCAGAATTAATGTCTTTAATTACTTGCATCATGATTGAGTAGTAGCCGTGCTCGCCTAGGGTTTTTAGGGTGTTGAACCTGAGCTAAACATAGATAAGCAATATTCATAACTGTTCTTCATTCATACCGCTCTTAATGCTATTTATAATCTGATCACTTATTGATAGATCTAGGGTTTATCATCTAGCTAACCGCTTAGGAGATAACCTGACATGTATTGAATGAGCTTAATATCCCTAATCAGCGAAAGTAGATATTAGGGTAGTAAGTGGACTAATCGGACTTGATCTCTAAGGCTTGCAATCAGATCTCATCCCAACGACAGTTAGGTGGTGAGACTGATCTGCAAAGCGATCGCTACCACGACAGTGGAACGATCCAGTTGAGTGATCCGAGTCCTAGAAGGTACTTCATCTTGCTTGAATAATTGTTTGGCTCTATATCGACACCCAGTGAAATACCCTAGGTTAGCTCTTTATTAATTTGAACCAATCTTAGTTTATCTTGTTAGCTATTTGTCACTTCTTAAAATCAACATATTTTTCATCTTAGCTTGATTTCGAACTCATAGAAATAAAGTGTAGACTGGTCCTCTGGATTTGAATCTTAATTACTACAATTACAACTGTTAGCTTGGCAGTAGCAAGGATTCATTTTTAGTGTATCATATACCTTCTATTCTTGTTATTTGTAATCAAAATGTATACCTTCTATTTTTGTATAGTTCATACATTCTCGCTAAATTTAGTTTAATACATATTTTCAAGGTTTTGTATAATTTTACTGAATAATGAAATACTTTCTCGGCCTTAGGCCCCCGGCTAGCTTTGCACGGCACTGATATACGTTTTATTGTGAAGTAGTTTGGGTTTACTATCTTTTTCCTTCTAGCAGTAGTTTGTTTTGTGTAACTCGCTATGGTTTTGCTTTGACGTCGTTGCTTATGACTACCGAGAGATTATGCTTCTGCACGAGGCTCCAACAATGGATGCCTTGCGTTTCAAACTTGGTGAATCTTGGGCTAGTGGAGATATACAAGTGTGGATTAAATTTGTAGAAAAACGCAGTTTGCTAGAGCTAGTTATCGAGATTGATGCTTCTAATAGAACTAAATCTCCAGTAGTGGAGCTTCCTAGAAGCTTGTCTAGATGCTTCAATTCAAAACGCTTGTGACCGTGAAATTAAGAAACGCTGTTCTTGTAGATGATGAAGCTTGTTCGGTTTCTTTCCCATCCCTAAAGAAACTGAGTCATGAATCGATGAAGTACCCTGGTGATGTATTTGTTGCCAAGCTACTATCCAGATGTCCTCTTCTTGAAGACTTGGTTGTGGAGCTATGTCCAAGTGACAATGTGTCCGTTTTTAGCGTTAGTATGCTTCACCTAAAGAGTCTATAGTCCTGAAAACATCAAGAGACGACATAAGTGAAAGGGGAGGCACATGGGTTTAGGGACATAACTAATCTCTAAATGATGCGTGTCTTATTTTGATTCTTGGTGTTTGTGACAAAACTAATCTCTAAATGATGCGTTTGTTTAAGATGTTTGTTTGTGTAACATATTTAAATATAGTATGTATGCCTATGATCATCTTACACATGAAACCAAGACAGCATATATATATAGTGTTCGTATATGATGACAGTGTATAATCAAAATTTATTCAAACTAATGCATAAAGAAAAGAATAATCTAAATAACTAAATAAGGAATAGCTGGTTAGCTTCTGAGTAATTAATAAACTAAATAACGCTCCCAGGCACGGGGCTCGAGGTACATCGAGTTTCAATGTCTTCCGGCGCCGGCGACGCGTTTTCTCGCCGGCGCGGGTCTCTCTCGTCGACGTCGTCTTCTACATTCTTCTCACTGCTCGTGGTTCACTTCAAATTTCAGATGCTACGGAGTCGTAGCCTTTTGCAAACCAAAGAAAGGGATACCCGAAGGAGACTTTGTCGGGAACATGAGCTTTGGTTCATCGTCTCCACTATAGTCCTCACGACGGCTCTCCCTACTTGTTCGGTCTGCTCTCCAGCGATGAGTCGAGAGGATTCTCTCGCCACCGTTGTCGACGGGAAAGTGATACCGTCGACCTTAGCCGCGCTCTTCAACTTCTCATGGAGTCAAGATCTCAACGCTCAAGCTCAAACTCAAGCTCAGATCCGAATCTCATTGGACGATCTCCACTTTCACCGAACGTTTCTGTCAGCATCCAGGTTCGATGGTCACTCAGCCTGCTCCGGTGAGCTCGTCTCTCCACCGCCGGTGAGTACCATTTATTGCTCAGTCGACGTCTGCTGTACCATCTCCAACCTTCAACTTAGATCCACCACGTCTCACACTGTGCCGGCGTTTGCTTTGTAATCGAAGAGATCTGCACCTAATTGGGCCAGGCCCACTTCCTTTGTTGAAGCTACTAAGCCAATTACCAAGAATCTAAAGCCCAGATTCTCAAATCAAAACATGCGATATATAGCAACAGGTATGATTTCTTTGGTTATTTTAAACATGTTCGAAGGGTTCTTCGAGATGTATAAGCTGAGGTTATTGCAATATCAATTCTTTGTGAAGAATTTCTTGGTGGGTTCACCAACTCTGGTATTGGTTTCATCATCCTCCTCAAACGAGGAGAGTATTTCTCAACTATGCCTCCCTTCAATGAACGGAGATGCTCTCTCGGATTCTCTGCTGAGTCCTTGTTTCAACTTACTCACCGGTTTGTTACCTTGCGTAGCGGTCTGTACGGGGCCAGAAGGTGCAATCGAGACTACTTTGGTTTTTCTCGTTGGTGAGGGTTGTCCCTCAACGTCACTTGTGACTATTTCTCAGCCATCCGAGTTTGTTGTAGCTTCTTCGACGCATTCAAACTTTGTTTTGAATTCGCTGTCAACTTCATATGAAGATTTATCCTGTTTGATCTCATTAGTTTATGATTTGTCTTTAAGAGGATGTTTAATTCCCTCTTGCCTTTGTAGTTCTTGAAGTTAAGTTTTAATGAAAATTGTGTTTCAAAAAAAAAAACTAAATAAGGCAAATAATTAAAATATTAAAGTATAAAATTAAAGTATTAAAGTATAGAGGCTGAAATGATATAAAATTAAAGTATTAAAGTATAGAGGCTGAAATGATAAGACAATAATTTTACCAGGCATCCTCGGTAAGCTGGTTGAATGAGAATAGCAGCCAAGTGTCTTTTAAGGTAGACAATGTCCGACAGAAAAAGACGGCTTCCTTAGCCGCCGAAGACGCTTTTTCCTTCGTTTCATCCGCCGCAATCGCGTCAACCAACAGCAGTGGCAGAATTAGTGTTGGCGACATTTTTATTGTTCATTCCGACGTCTCTTGCTTCATCTAAAGAGTCTATAGTCTTCAAAACATCAAGAGACATAAGTGAAGGGGGAGGCACATGGGTTTGTGAAAGATGCTCCTTCTTTGGATCAGTACTTGAGAAGTGATGATCATTGGGATGGGTTTTGTGTCATTGAGAATAATATGAATAAGATAGTGATACTGAGCAGCTTCTATATATGGTCCTGAAAAATATGTAACAATATTTGGAGTATAAAGAATAAAAACGATGTAAATATTAGTGTATATAATATGAACGTAGATTTTTTATTTTTTATTTTAAATCAAGAACGGTCACTATAATTAAGTGTAATGCAAGTACCGTTAAATATGTTGCATTTGCTCCTCCTCGTCTTCTTGGACAAGACCGTTGTCTTGTTGACGGTCTCTTCTTCCGGGGCATTTCTTCTCCGGTGAACTGGAAAACATTCGTGAGCCACGAACTTTGGCCATTCTTCCCCATCTTAGCTTAATCTTTGTTAAAAACTGTCAGTTTCTTGGTTATACAGACATGTAAGGAACATGGTTGAGCAAAGAAGGCACACTAATTAGTGATGAGAGGGAACATTTTGATGCTCAATATTAAGACAAAGAGTGATCATATATAACTTTGCTATTAGGGTGTACCCCTGGATTTAAAGAAAGCCAAGTGTTATCCCCAAAATTTCAGAGCGGAAAAAACATAAGAAGTAAACCTTAGGAATGTTGCAGATTTACCACTGCTTATCTCTCAAAAGATAATGGTGGTGGCTTGAAATATCCACGAGATCTGAAAATATCTTTTTAACAAAAGTTTCTGTAAACTTGTGCTTGGGACAATGATTTGGAGGTTTTGTGTGTGTGTGTTTACGTATTCATATACATATAAACTTAAGTAAAGTTTGTTTATATTAATCAATAATATTTTTGCGTGTCTTATTTTGATTATTGGTGTTTGTGACAAAACTAATCTCTAAATGATGCGTTTGTTTAAGATGTTTTGTTTGTGTAACATATTTAAATATAGTATGTATGCCTATGATCATCTTACACATGAAACCAAGACAACATATATATATATATAGTGTTCGTATATGATGACAGTGTATAATCAAAATTTATTCAAACTAATGCATAAAGGAAAGAATAATCTAAATAACTAAATAAGGCAAATAATTAAAATGCTAACTAAGAAAAAGCTACGTGTGAGTGTGTGTGTGTAGAAGGTAAAAGAAGAAGAGGGCAGTTAAACTGTGGTAATTATTAAATTTACCCAAAGGCAGTGGAAGTGGGTCCCAAATCCCACAGTAAAGATCTGTATACCAGGTACAACGCATGCACCTATGATCTACCTATATAAACCGTTGCTGCTAAAAGAAATACTCTAAAAGGAAAAAAAACAAAAAGCACCAAAAGATCCCTCTCTCTCTCTCTATTGCTCACTGATCTCCAGAGAAACAACAATGGCGTACAACAAAAAGAACAAGTAAGGATCGTGATTTTAATTTGTCCTTCGATATTCTCTTTCTTCGTAAAAATTTGAAATGTATTAATTGATTTATACATTGATTCTATTCATGTACATGAACGAACACCAGCAAGAAGGTGACTCGCGTCGTGTTGGTGTTCCTGGCCGCTGTTGCCGCCGATGTTGCTCCGCGAAGGTTGACCGAACGTCAGAGGAAGAGGAGGCAGAGGCGCTCGAAGTTGAGGAGGCAGAGGAAGCAAGAGAAGAATCGTAAGTATAGGGAGCGGTTGTCCAAACGTAACAAGTTTCTGACGAAGAACTGCGGTGGTGGTGGGCACGGAGGCAACCATCCCGGTGCAGGTGGCGACGGAGGTAACAACGATCCGGGTACAGGAGGTTCGGGTACCGGAATCACCGCCTAGCTAAGGTGATCGAGTTTCATCTCGTCCCTTCTCTCTCTTTCTTTTTCCTTAGAAAGTGAGTGATACTTTATCTGTTCGTCTTTTTTTTTATCCAGACTTATTGTGATGATCATGACGTTGATCTATCCGTGGGTTTTTATATTTTATCATATGCTTTATCCTTAGTACTATGTTTTTATCCTGTGCGTTCGTTAATGCGCGTCGTCGTTATTGTTGATTTTGATTCATCAAATCCCAATGACAAAAAAAACTTTATGTTTTTATGACGTAGCTTGTTTTAAGCTTTTTTGTCTGTGCGTTAATGGCGTCCATCTTTTTGTGAAATAAATTCGTTATTGTTGATTTTGATTCATCAATCCCGATGACAAACACACCCAAAACCTTTTTGTGAAATAAATTCGTTTTTAAATTTTTTATACCAACAATATTAAAATAAAAAATGAACCAACAAATACATACTATAAGAGGCAGAAAGGTTATAAAAACAAAACGTTACATAGAGATACAAAATGAATAACGTTGTGTTACCTCGTGCAAACAAAGGCGGCTGCGATTCTTTTCAATACAGGTGTTACAAATATTCACTTTATTTTCATTCACCACCTAGTAATTGCCTTGTTGATTTCTCTTCTATTGGGCCTTACATTGTTTAGTCAATAAAGTGAAAAAAGTCTACAATTCATCCATCGGTCATACACAAGAGCAAGTTACTTTAGTGCTGACCAGCCTCGTAGTCTCTTTTTGGAATACGAATAGATAATATCATCATACATAGATGTGATCCAATTAGGATCAGCTAATAGTTGTCTTTCTCTAATATGGGGGAATTTTACATGGTTATGGGTCTTGGTAATCATATTTGTAAACCAAACAAAACACCGGTTCGCTTATTGATATAATTCGAACTAAATGTATAAAACCTGAAAGCTAACGACGCCGGAGGTTGGTGCAATCCTCCCCAACATCACTTCGATTCGGCTGACCCCATCTTTCTCCGCATCGTCAATTATAAAGCCAGAAGGTACGTTTTTACATTTTGGTTTGGTGAAATCAAAGAATACAACTAAACCAGTTATGTTTGGTTTACGGGAGTCCAAGACCATTCGGTTCAATTTTCTCCGGTTTTCTCAATAAACTGCGGATCAAAAGCATAACATTTATATCCGTTTTAGAGAAATAAATAAATAAACTCAACACAAAAGAAAAACAATCAATACAGCAATGTTTTAAAATTCCGGTTTATCTTGGTAAAATCAATACCGTTCGGTTCCTTTTTCTCATGCATTTTCTCGAGAATATGCATGAATTTACAAGAAGGTTTAATCAAAATTTGACAAAAAGGCAGTGTCCAAGAAAATATTGACAGAGATTTTATCAGTGAAACAGAGTAGCTTGCTGGAGAAAAGGAGGGATGCGATTCACGATCAACGGACACATGACTCTCATACTTCAATCTCGTACTCATAACCAACGTCGGGGGCGTCGGATATGTTGTTTCGGTTTCTGTGAAAGGAACAAGGACATGTTGGCAAAGCATGTAGAGATCAACTGGGGACAGAACTGGCGAAGCAACTCAAAACTGGGACTATGATTTGGAGGTTTTGTGTGTGTTTACGTATGCACATATTAAGATTTAGTAAAGTTTGTTTATATTAATGATGTTTGTGCGTGTCTTATTTAGATTCTTGGGGTTTGTGACATAACTAATGTCTAAATGATGCGTTTGTTTAAGATGGTTCGCTTATTAATATAATTCGAATCATGTTTAGAAAACCTGAAAACTAATCAACACTACTTTATCTTCTTTGATTGTATCAGTTATCTTCTTTTACTAGTTTATCATCTGACGTAATGATTTTTATCACATGCCTAAACACACATATTTTTATTTTCTCATTTACTGATTACTCTAGGACTAGGATCATGTTTTACATGTGTTTGTTCTATATTTGGGTCCTGAAGGTTCTTTATTTACCATAAAACCAAATGACTTGCATGTTGGTTGATTTAAAATGTTTTATATATGTTTTGCAGAGACGTCCTTCGTGGCATAATAAACATAGAATATTGCCACAGGGTCAGATAGAAACCATCTACACATCAATTGATTTCTAATGTGCGACAAAATTGTCTGAAGTTCCATCAGTCGGTTATACTTATTTTTATTTTTCATGGGCTGAAATTCACCGTTTCCTTAATCAAAATGCTTATACAATAAAGACTTTTATAAGCTTATATAAAAGACTTTAACCACTAATAGATAATACTTAGGGTTAGGGACATATATCAGATGCATAGACTCCTTACCCCCTCTATCGGTCAGCATATTTCCTTTGCGATGATATAACTTGAGTTTCGCATCCTCCAAAGTTAATAAAGTTCACAGTCACAGATGCCTCGTATAAGGGTTGAAGCACATGCCAAACCAACTGTTTATGTTATGCGAGTAACAAATCTCTTGATTTAAGAGTCAAAGACTACCATTGGGTAGCCAAGTTCGCAGATTGCAAGAATTGCCTTTTATGAATTGTTTACTTAGGTTTTTATTTGGGTACTACTACACATTGAAACTGTTAAACAAAAGAGTATTCAAAATTCAATCAACCTTTAAGCTGAAGTTTAGTTTAGGTTTCAATTCTAGTAAAGTTTATAATTATTTTTAATTCCTTTTGAGTTTCTATACAAAATATACTTTTTACAATAGTTGAGCTGGGATTTAAGTTAAGGCATCCGGGTCAATGTTTCCAAGTCCAGATCGAAGCTCTAAGGTAAGAAGTTATAAATCATTTGCTTTTTCTTAATGTTTTGTAGATAATCCTTAGGGTTTTGCAATTTGTATAGTCCTTTATAGTATAAAGTGTTTCTTTGATGTGTTCTAATACGGTGTTACGTAACGGTATTTAAGCAGGAGGTGTGACCTCCTAAAGGTCGACTGATACACAAAGTTGTTTCTTATTTAAGTAGAATTTTTGCTCCATTATTGTGGATTTGTAATGATTTTTATTGATTGTTGTTGTTTTGATGGATTGGATGAACTAATGAATAGGCATGATCTCGTTCTTATCATGTGATTACTGGAAGAAAAGGACGGTGGGCGTTTAATGCTGAACCGTCACCAACCATCTCAGTAAAGGAGTCATTGGCATATTTCAGTTCCAACGGTTTTGACGTTTGGTACATAACTACTTTTCTAGTAACATATCATTTTCCCCTTTGGATCTTTCTCTAGCTTTTTTTACAACTCCAGGCGCTCTATTCATTTAGTTCAGTAAGGGTTTTTCTGTCTTTGATTCTCCTCTGATGATCAGGTTCAAATCATACATTTGAACTGGAAGAACTAGGCTTAAAACTCTTATGGTCGTTGAATCCCGAAAAAAACTTGGTTTTTTTAATCCAGAAAGTCATACTACTGGATTTGACATAATCAGCAGATATTGGTTTTTTGGTTTTCTGTCAGTTATTTTTTAAAAAAAAATTCCGGGTCATCTCTTATATGGTCTATGATATATTAATTAACAACAAAATTGAGAATTTTGTGATATGTCCATTGCTAAGATATGTTTATATATAACTTTCTTATCTTACAAGATAGTGTTTCTTTTTTTTTTCTTGAAGATCTCAAGTGAATACCAAGGCCGTAGTTAATCTATGCAGGAGCAACTCCAGAGATACTCTCCAGTCACCCTTGAAGCAAAGGTTATAAGTTGTCGCATTACTTTGGTTTCTTTGTTTTAAACTATACCAAAAACTCAAGTATTACATTTCATAACTATGCAGTTGACAGAACTTTCTGAGGCAGATAAGAAAGTGTTGGTGCTAATCATGAAGGCTGCACAAATTCGTGACAATATTTACGGTGACAGCAGTTTGTCACAGCAATCCGGATTCAAGAGATTGGCTGAAGGAGCATTCTGATGCATCAATAACTGGAAAAATAAAAATGGGAATGTTTTCTGACCGACACAAGTCCATGGTGAATATCATTTTCAAACTGTTTCGGCTAGGAAAGTCCAAATGGTCGTTTATCATCCAGCTATCTATATCTAAGCTTACACTTAATTATTTAATTTCTTAATTAGCAACAAAAGTTTAATATGATCTACCTATTTTACCTTTTATATGCTATTATTTTGTTTCACGGTTTTATTTCTTGAACAACCCATCAAAACATATTGACTTATTTGCTATGTGAGAATGTGTCTGCATTGTATATGTTGTGTAAACTAACGAGAGTTAATTGTTTATTTCTTATCCAAGTTAAAGCTAAAAGTAACTTTTAATACTAATAAACCATTATTACATATTCGAGCTAGGGGTTGAAACGGTGGCCATTGATGCAGCCAAAGACATGATTGTCAACGGAACGATGGATGTTAAAGAACTTGTGCATTTTCTCGCCAATAGCTCAAAAGAACCATCAACCTCTTCATACGGTAAAATAGATGACAGTGCCACTGTGCCACCCCTCCCGCCCTAAAGAAAGAAGTCCCGGCTGCAGGAGCTAAAGAGGCAAAGAAGGATGTGAAGTTTGAGAGAAGAAATATTATACAGTATATCATTACAACTATTGAATATTTGGTCAAGCCCATCAGACTTGTTCATCGGCTGGGCCGAGTTGCACAAGTCACGCGCTTACAACATATGGGCCTAATCGAAGAAGCCCATTAGGTTAAGTGCTGACATACAAAAGAAGGAGAGATCACGACAGGGATCTCTAAGCTCAAGCTGAGCCTCTATGAGGCAGGAGCTTCCATGGCGTCTCTGAGAGAGAGATAGAGTAAGCTAGAGATAGATTGTAATCCTAGGCTTAGCTCTTAGCCATGTACTTCTCTTGTAATCTCTTTTATACTCTCTAGGGTTTGCATACCTAGGAACAGAGAGAGTCTATGATCTTGGAAACCACATCGGAGGTGTTTTCCGATACTTCATAGTGGATGTTGTGGATCCTGGATCCACCCCAGATGTAGCGTGCTGCGGCCGTGAACTGGGTGAAAAATTCTTGAGTCATGAACAAGGATTGAATCAATGGGAAAGATCAAGGGGACAACAAGTATTATCAGCAAGTAGGAATACCCAACAAGTGGTATTGTGGCTGATGAATTCCGCAACAAGTGGTATAAGGGAAGATGGATTTTCCAACAAGTGGTATCAGAGCCCAGACTCATTGATTCACGGAGTCCACATCTCGAGGAGGAGAAGCATATGAAGAAGCTTCCAAGCGAGGCAGACGAAACTCGCAAGGTTTAATGGAAGGTGGTGGTCACGTGGTCTTACCCTAATCAGAGTAATACACCGAGATCAGATCAGGTTAAAGAGATTTTTCGGTTTACAAGAGAAGAAGGAAAACTGTTGAACGTTCTTCGCTGCAGTTGCACAAGTTACGGGGAAGGATTCAGAAGTTAGTTGAATCGGTTGAGATGGTTTCTAGGTTCTGAAATCAGGGTTTCTCTACAGTTCTCCAAGGGTGCAAGAATCTGCTACTGTGTGAAAAGGGTTTCAGGTTACTCACAAGTCGAGATGGTAGCAGGCTGCTAGCACAAGAAACAGACGTTTTCAGAGTTGTCTTGGTTCTGCAGTCACAAGGATTGTGTGACAGTCACAAAGTGTGTGTGACTATATGCATTGGAGTCGTGGGTTTCTTCATGTTCTGCAAATTATTGGAACTGAAAGCATAGTGGAACACAGAGGATTTTGCACTGGTTTTGTATGGGATTGTCTGAAAATTCAGTGAGGGTTTTCACAGTGTTCTTGGATTGAATCTACATGGTATATCAGTGGCAGGTGGTGTTAAATCTATGTGGGTATTTCAGCTTAGTATCTCATGGAATTCTTGGAACTAGCAGACATCTTAAGACCTTGAATTATGAGTGTTTCATGGCTGTTTCAGATGGTATTCTTTAGTCAGCGTGAAGGGTGTTGCAGAAGCATTGAAGAGATAGACTCATGCGGGTTTGTCTATGTGTGATTATGAGAGTCTACAGTTGGGTAGAGGTTCAGAGAACATGATACTACAAGGCTGCTATTTTCAGAGGGAATGCAGTGTGGTTTTCTTGGCAGATATGTGTTTGGCGTAACACATAGTTTTCTGCTAGGATGGATCTGCGAGAACGGGAGTTACTTGTTTGAGGCAGAGTTCGGCTGAACAGGTGGCGGTATCAAATCGAGATTGATTCAGGATTGAAACATGTATGTTTCGGGTTTTCTGCATGGGATTCAGTAGTAGTTTGTTTTGGCTTCTCAGGCATATGAGGGGGAAACAAATGGGTCTACAGGGTATCACAGTTGCAGAGGTGATGATTTGTTTGAGCAGAGGTTGAGCAGAGATTCTTTGCGTCGAAAGTCTTCTTGGCAAGTTGTGTTAAGCGGCGTGATCTGTTTGCAACAACAGCGGTTCAGAGTGATGTTCAAGATAAGGTGTTCATTCAGATTGTTACAAAGGAAATTCTCAGGATGAGGAGTTTGGTGTCTACAGGCTGTTGAGGTTAGTTGGGAATGAGTCAGAGAGCTTCTGGGTTGAGGCAATGGTGATTCAGGTTCTGCAAGAGCTTCAAGTTAGCATCAACATCAGATAAAAATTCTGGAGAAGAAGAATCAGTAGATTTGTAGTCACGATCATATCACTATTTTTGGGTGACGAACCAGGTTTGATGTTGAAGGATAACCAGCGTCAGAGAAGGAAGCAAATGGTGTTACTTTGTTGTAGACAAAGAGACGCCAGAGACAGAGGAAGAAACATTCACAGTGGAATATCTCAATGCACATAATGGTTTCAGGTTGGTGAAATCATGATGAGAGACTTGTAAGGGATGCAGCGGTTGTTTGCAAGAAAGGGAAGACTCGCGCAAGATGCAGCAGACAGCTGCACAGGTGGGCGTGTTCGTGATCAGGAGTGTTGGAGATTGATTTGAGTCGTTTGGGATTGAGGATATCTCAAAGGAAAATAGACTCACATTAAGTCAAAGCTAGGCTTAAGGAGATGGAATTAAAACACAGGGTCTGAAGATTTTTCAGAGATCACAAGGAATGCATGTCATCTTCGCGAAAGATGACCAACGGATCTTGCAGTTGCACAGGTTGGTTGTCGTGTGACAACAATATGACAAAATAGAGGTGATTTTGTTTGGGGTCAGTTTAAGTCAAGCTCGTGGGTGCATGAGAGAAAAGGTTTCTGGGTGTATGAGGAAAGTCAGAGGAGTCGCCAAGTTAGTGTGACTGAAACAGGTTGTATCTCCACGAAGAAGAGACTAGAGCAAAGGAAAGTGTGTAAAAGTCTACACAAGTATATGCTGGAGCAAATGGCTATTTGTGGTAACAGCATGTAGCAGCTTTAGTGAGGTCGTGTGAGTGACAGGAAAATCTTCTGTCTATAAGTTGAAAGCCAGAAGAGTCACCAAGTTAGTGTGGCAGGAATAGGTTGTACCTCCACGAAGAAGCAACTAAAGCGAAGGCACATAGTGTGTAAAGCCTACAGGGGAATGTTGGAGCAAGTGGTTATTTGTGGTAACAACATGTAGAAACTCTAGTGAAGTCGTGTGAGTGACAGGAAGAAACCTAAAGAAAGAGGCGATTAAAGGTTAGACTTAGCTTGAAGATTCTGGTCAAAAGCAGAGGAAAATGCGCAGGCGGAATCGGGTTGAACAGGTTGTTACGACTGATTGTAATCCTAAGGATAAAGGGTATGAGACAACAGTCTTCAACACTTGTTCAAGAAGCAGAAAGTCGCTACCACAGCTAGTAGAAGCGTGTGTGAGTTATACCTTAGAAGAATCGTCAAGGATATCTGAGTCGGTAATTCCAGATGAATAGACTCAGAGGAGAAGTTAAGGATGCCGGTTTTGGTGTCACGGCCACAGTTGTCAAGGTGGAGCTCTCAGACGAGATCTGAAGCTCAAAGGCAAAAGGAAAATTTACGGACTTGACCAGGTCGGAACTTCATGCTTGAACAAGTCACGGTTCGAGTAAAGTTACAGCTAGAGAAGCTCCCCATGGGTTCGAGTTTGAGTGAGGAAGCTGTAAGGGAGTATCTTAGGAGCATCACAGACGTTGATGGTGAGAGATATTGTTTAAAGGACACATATACCACAGACAGTTGCAGAAACTTTGCAGAGACATGGTACTTCTACAAGGTTATTTGATTCAGGTGGAGCCACTAAGATTATATGAGGATTGATGCATCAGGGATATATAATCTGATTCCAGGTGGAGTGAATCACAGGTTTTCTGTTAGAAGATGTCTTGATTGGTTCAGCTGAAGGGTAAAAGTTTCGGGTAGCAACTTGTTCAGTTCAAGGGAGTTAGAGCTGAAAAGAAACAATATTCCATGATAAGCGGGTCGTGGATATGTTCAGTGTGTCAAGGCCAGACGTGCCTAGCTCAGTTAACAAGTACAAGGCGCATCATAAAGAGATTTGTAAGAGGAGTCTTACATAAGATTACTTGTAGGCGAGACAAGTAAATGGGCATAGTATCAGGAATACACTGCAATGAAGTTGATACAGGAGAGCCGAGTATAATGCAAGATAAGACGTGGTGAGGTACTTGGTTAAACTGAAGAGGAGTAAGTATCAAGAGATACTGAAATTTTGAGCAGTGAAGATGAAGAATGGTGAGATGAAGCAAAGTGAGGAACTGGTAGAAGACATTGCAGGGTTTGCAGGGAATTGTTTAACAGTTTGTTCATCTCAGGAAGGATAAAACTTGTTCTCCACAAGCAGGCTCATCTTAAGCTCATGTCATGGAACTGAAAGAAGCTTCATGAAAGTTTAAATGCAAGGAAAAGCCGATTGCATTTAAGGGAACAGAACAAGTGTAGTTCTGGATATGGAAGCGTCACAGGGAGTACTGAGGAAGGTTCCTCAAGGAAGTCCATTGGCTAATGGCAGGTTCAATGACTAACAGGCGTGTTCAAGTCGTTGATGGTGATGCACAGGTTTTGGTTTAAATGCAAAGAAAAGCCGATTGCATTTAAGGGAACATAACAAGCGGTGTTCTGGATATAGTCGCATCACAGGGAGTACTGAGGAAGGTTCCTCAAGGAAGTCCATTGGCTAATGGCAGGTTCAATGACTTACAGACATGTTCAAGTCGTTGATGGTGATGCACATGTTTTCGGTATTGGAGACATCTCAATACAAGAAGGGTATTGAGAAAAGGAATTCACAGCTAAGTAAAGGAGGGATATCATGGATTCTAGACAAGATATCACATGCAGCTCGTGAAGAGAGCTAAGGCGTACCAGGGATTATATGGTATGAGGCTCAGTTCATTTAACTAGCAGTGGGGTCTACACCTGTTAGTGGGGTTCTGTTATTACAGAACAGGTTGATCAGATGGTGGAGCAAAGACATTTGTGTCGAAAGTCTTCCTAATCAGGTGGTGTTAGGCGGCGTGTCCTGCTTGTGCAGCGGTACAAATTGATGCTCAAGTATAGTCTGTTCAAGAACATCAAGGGTACGTCAAAGACTGTTTCAGAGATTTGAAGCATGAGTGACTTCAAGGATATGCAGTTGATTCAAGGAGAATTATGTGGTAGTATCTTTGTTAACAACATGAAGAGTGAACCAAGGTTGTGTCGAAAGTCTGTCCAGCAGTGATAGTTGGATGGCGGGTCCTGTTCAGAGTAGCAGCGGTACAAAACGTGTTCAAGGCTGGAGTGTGTTAAACAAGTAGAGAATCAGAGGTTGTTTCAGGTCTGAAGCATATATGGTTCAAAGTTAGCTTCACAGAGTTCAGGTAATTTGATTCAAGGCTCAATGCGCATGAGTGGAATCGAAAGGCCAAAGAAGAAATCAACTTGCAGAAGGATGTTCAGGTTCTGTTCAAGCACTTGAACAGGTTCGTGATTTTGACAGCAAGGTTGTGTTGTTGATAAGTTCACGAGGAGTAAGATATGAAGTAACACGACGTCAATGAGGAGTTTAGCTTGACACTAGGAGTGTAGCAGCTGGGTTCGAAACTCAAGACACTAGATGAAGGTGATGGAAAGTCAGAAGGACAATGGGATTGTCACATACCTTTCATCAAGAGAGATGTTTATTTTCATTGATGGAGCTTAGTGGATTTAAGTGTTTAATCTACTTATGCGGTTGTGGTGTGTAAGTGTAAACTTATGCAGGTTTCAAGAAGACCATGAAAGGACTTCAAGCTTAGCTCAAGGTGGAGCTGAGAGAAGTGAGAAGAGATAAGAGAAGACAGGGAGATGCAGAAGATGAGCAGGATTGCTCAAGCATCAGGAGGTGTCGAGCACAAAGGAAGGGTTATGGACTTGGATCAAATAGGTGGAGTTTATTGAATATTTGGTCAAGCCCATCAGACTTGTTCATCGGCTGGGCCGAGTTGCACAAGTCACGCGCGTACAACATATGGGCCTAATCGAAGAAGCTCATTAGGTTAAGTGCTGACATACAAAAGAAGGAGAGATCACGACAGGGATCTCTAAGTTCAAGCTGAGCCTCTATGAGGCAGGAGCTTCCATGGCGTCTCTGAGAGAGAGATAGAGTAAGCTAGAGATAGATTGTAATCCTAGGCTTAGCTCTTAGTCATGTACTTCTCTTGTATTCTCTTTTATACTCTCTAGGGTTTGCATACCTAGGAACAAAGAGAGTCTATGATCTTGGAAACCACATCGGAGGTGTTTTCCGATACTTCATAGTGGATGTTGTGGATCCTGGATCCACTCCAGATGTAGCGTGCTGCGGCCGTGAACTGGGTGAAAAATTCTTGAGTCATGAACAAGGATTGAATCAATGGGAAAGATCAAGGGGACAACAAGTATTATCAGCAAGTAGGAATACCCAACAAGTGGTATTGTGGCTGATGAATTCCGCAACAAGTGGTATAAGGGAAGATGGATTTTCCAACAACAACCAATACGATCGTGGTAATTTTTAAATATTTTTTTCTTCGGTTTGTTTGGTTGCTGAATAATAAAAATTATCGTATGTTGGATGTTGTCTTCAAGTTTTGATACTGAAGCTGGAAAGTATTGAACTTGCGATGGTTTTAGATGTAAAGGGAAGAATTGTCGAAGGATTAGCTTGCTTCACTATATATGACTAGTTTCGTAGTTATATTATCTGCGTCACTACTTTCGGGTAGATAGTGACAGAGAACATGAATTGAAGAGTTTGTAAAAAAACGCATCAGGAAGTATTTCATCACCAATTAACTATATATCCTATCCTAGAAGTATATAAGAAAACAATGAAAGATCCATGCAACTCATTACATTACAAGATTAATATATTTTCCTATCACTTATAACGAGTCAAAATCACTAATCTTGAAGTTAATCTGTCAATTGAAACATAATAATTTGTTGGTTAAACTGTGACAGTTGAAAATCGGGTTACATTTTGCAATAGTGTGACCAAATATAATATATATTAATATGATTATTTTCCGATATATATATAGAATTTTAAATATTTATCACTTAAAAATTATACTGTTTTAAGTACTAGTAAGTTTTTCCATTTGTATGATTGATAACAACAGTCAAAAATGTTACTATATCCTTATCTCCACAGTATGAGGTCATTAATTAGACCTACAAATCACCAACTATATCATTTGGTGATCAAAACTTCTGGCAGTTGGATGCTAGTAATGGAAGCTGGATTTGGAGAAACTTGTGTAAGCTCAGAAGTATAGCTCGGCCATTTATTTTCTGTGAGGTTGCCTCAGGTATCACCGCCAGTTTCTGGCATGATGATTGGACACAACTAGGACCCCTTATAGATCTTGTTGGTCCTCAAGGTCCTGCTGTAACGGGGTTGCAGGAAGGAGCCGTTGTTGCTGATGCAATACGAACAGATAGATGGTGGTTAACAAATTCGCGAAGCAGAAATCCACTAATTGCTTTCCTTAAAGATTGCTTACCTGATTGTGCTCCTATTATAAACTCGGAACAGGATGACAGGTACCTTTGGAGGACGGGTATAGGTGAGCCTAAGGAACGTTTCTCTACTTCTGATACTTGGAGAGTTTTGAATCCAGAAGGGCAGAGGGTTACTTGGTATCAGCAAGTGTGGTTCAAGGGCCGGGTTCCTAAGCACGCCTTCTTGACATGGGTCGCGGTAAGGGACAGGCTTGTTACTCGGGATAGACTACGGTCTTGGGGCCTTCAAGTTCCATCGGTCTGTCTCCTGTGTAATGCAGTGGATGAATCAAGACAACACCTTTTCTTCGATTGCAACTTCTCTGGGGAAATCTGGTCTTTCTTTTGCTCTCGCTTCCATCTCTCGCCTCCCTCTAACTTTGAGGATGGATTGAGATGGCTAAAAGACCCGATTCAAGACCCCAATAAGAAGCTGATCCTCCTATTATTATATCAGGCCTCCATCTACCATATTTGGAAGGCGCGGAATGCTCGACTTCATTCAAGTATCTACAGACAGCCTCATCATATCATTTCGGACATAAAGCAACAGATCCAACTGAGACTTGACCCACTCTCGAGAGCTCAGCAAGCCGCTCCGGGTCACACACTTTTGGCTACTTGGTTCGGTCTGTTTATAACTTAGCTGTTAGGCTTATTTTTGGGTTTTTTGTTCCTGCTTATGCAGTGTTGGCCTTTATTTTTTGTCCCTTCCAGGGAGGCCTGTTGTAAAGAGCTTTGTCTCTATCCTTTTCGGATGTATTTATAAAAGTTGGTTTAAAAAAAAAAAAAAAAAAAAAAAAAAAAAAAAAAAAATTTGTTGAAGAAACATCCACTCATTTCTGTTTTGAAGAATGGATGTTTTTTCAATTTGTATCAATTTCAATTTATTAAAAAAAAAAAAAAAAAAAAAAAAAAAAAAAAAAAAAAAAAACCATCATTTGGTGTTTAGAAACAGTGTAAGGAAAACTCCATCTTTACTGTACCTCAACGGCAGCTGAAAATTCCATTTGCCCAACTTTGCAGCCAGTCTTTCTGCAAGAAAAATGGAAGAACTGGAGACATGTTTTGGTGAAGATAATATATTCATTGCTAAACACGTAACTCAGAGCTTCTGCACAATTCCGATTCTTGCTTCGGTACGTTTTATATGCGTCTTCTCAATAATTTAATGCTTCTTCCAGACTTATTATAGTTGTCTCTTTTTGGAATACGAATAGATAATATCATCATACATAGATGTGATCCAATTAGGATCAGCTAATAGTTGTCTTTCTCTAATATGGAGGAATTTTACATGGTTATGGGTCTTGGTAATCATATTTGTAAACCAAACAAAACACCGGTTCGCTTATTGATATAATTCGAACTAAATGTATAAAACCTGAAAACTACTAAACACTAGTCTAACTACTTTGATTGAAACTGCACCTGTTTAGAGAAAGCACGCGATCAGGTAGTTCCATCGCCGGGACCGGCCGTGAGTTTCTTCCGGTGTTCTAGAACCCGAGCCTGGACCCAAACCATGGCCTGAACCCAAAACAAAGTGATGCTAGCTCGTATACGCACGTTGTGGCCTCTGACTAAGGCTTGTAGTAGCATAACTCCCTTTAGGGCTTTGAAGGCATTTCGTGCCTTGAGTCACAAGTCAAACAAAATCAACTCATGTTCATCCATAAACTGCTATATATTTAACAATTTTAGCCTAAATATACCTCAAAATGTTTTGGAATTATAAAATTATTTTACAAATTTCAAGTTTGTATGATGTTGCCAGAAACTGGAAATGATATAAATTTAAAGTATTAAAGTATAGAGGCTGCAATGATAAACACTAATTTTACCAGCATCCTCGGTAAGCTGGTTGAATGAGAATAGCAGCCAAGTGTCTTTTAAGGTAGACAATGTCCGACAGAAAAAGACGGCTTCATTAGCCGCCGAAGACGCTTTTTCCTTCGTTTCATCCGCCGCAATCGCGTCAACCAACAGCAGTGGCAGAATTAGTGTTGGCGACATTTTTATTGTTCATTCCGACGTCTCTTGCTTCATCTAAAGAGTCTATAGTCTTCAAAACATCAAGAGACATAAGTGAAGGGGGAGGCACATGGGTTTGTGAAAGATGCTCCTTCTTTGGATCAGTACTTGAGAAGTGATGATCATTGGGATGGGTTTTGTGTCATTGAGAATAATATGAATAAGATAGTGATACTGAGCAGCTTCTATATATGGTCCTGAAAAATATGTAACAATATTTGGAGTATAAAGAATAAAAACGATGTAAATATTAGTGTATATAATATGAACGTAGATTTTTTATTTTTTATTTTAAATCAAGAACGGTCACTATAATTAAGTGTAATGCAAGTACCGTTAAATATGTTGCATTTGCTCCTCCTCGTCTTCTTGGACAAGACCGTTGTCTTGTTGACGGTCTCTTCTTCCGGGGCATTTCTTCTCCAGTGAACTGGAAAACATTCGTGAGCCACGAACTTTGGCCATTCTTCCCCATCTTAGCTTAATCTTTGTTAAAAACTGTCACTTTCTTGGTTATACAGACATGTAAGGAACATGGTTGAGCAAAGAAGGCACACTAATTAGTGATGAGAGGGAACATTTTGATGCTCAATATTAAGACAAAGAGTGATCATATATAACTTTGCTATTAGGGTGTACCCCTGGATTTAAAGAAAGCCAAGTGTTATCCCCAAAATTTCAGAGCGGAAAAAGCATAAGAAGTAAACCTTAGGAATGTTGCAGATTTACCACTGCTTATCTCTCAAAAGATAATGGTGGTGGCTTGAAATATCCACGAGATCTGAAAATATCTTTTTAACAAAAGTTTCTGTAAACTTGTGCTTGGGACAATGATTTGGAGGTTTTGTGTGTGTGTGTTTACGTATTCATATACATATAAGATTAAGTAAAGTTTGTTTATATTAATCAATAATATTTTTGCGTGTCTTATTTTGATTCTTGGTGTTTGTGACAAAACTAATCTCTAAATGATGCGTTTGTTTAAGATGTTTGTTTGTGTAACATATTTAAATATAGTATGTATGCCTATGATCATCTTACACATGAAACCAAGACAACATATATATATATAGTGTTCGTATATGATGACAGTGTATAATCAAAATTTATTCAAACTAATGCATAAAGGAAAGAATAATCTAAATAACTAAATAAGGCAAATAATTAAAATGCTAACTAAGAAAAAGCTACGTGTGAGTGTGTGTGCGTAGAAGGTAAAAGAAGAAGAGGGCAGTTAAACTGTGGTAATTATTAAATTTACCCAAAGGCAGTGGAAGTGGGTCCCAAATCCCACAGTAAAGATCTGTATACCAGGTACAACGCATGCACCTATGATCTACCTATATAAACCGTTGCTGCTAAAAGAAATACTCTAAAAGGAAAAAAACAAAAAGCACCAAAAGATCCCTCTCTCTCTCTCTATTGCTCACTGATCTCCAGAGAAACAACAATGGCGTACAACAAAAAGAACAAGTAAGGATCGTGATTTTAATTTGTCCTTCGATATTCTCTTTCTTCGTAAAAATTTGAAATGTATTAATTGATTTATACATTGATTCTATTCATGTACATGAACGAACACCAGCAAGAAGGTGACTCGCGTCGTGTTGGTGTTCCTGGCCGCTGTTGCCGCCGATGTTGCTCCGCGAAGGTTGACCGAACGTCAGAGGAAGAGGAGGCAGAGGCGCTCGAAGTTGAGGAGGCAGAGGAAGCAAGAGAAGAATCGTAAGTATAGGGAGCGGTTGTCCAAACGTAACAAGTTTCTGACGAAGAACTGCGGTGGTGGTGGGCACGGAGGCAACCATCCCGGTGCAGGTGGCGACGGAGGTAACAACGATCCGGGTACAGGAGGTTCGGGTACCGGAATCACCGCCTAGCTAAGGTGATCGAGTTTCATCTCGTCCCTTCTCTCTCTTTCTTTTTCCTTAGAAAGTGAGTGATACTTTATCTGTTCGTCTTTTTTTTTATCCAGACTTATTGTGATGATCATGACGTTGATCTATCCGTGGGTTTTTATATTTTATCATATGCTTTATCCTTAGTACTATGTTTTTATCCTGTGCGTTCGTTAATGCGCGTCGTCGTTATTGTTGATTTTGATTCATCAAATCCCAATGACAAAAAAAACTTTATGTTTTTATGACGTAGCTTGTTTTAAGCTTTTTTGTCTGTGCGTTAATGGCGTCCATCTTTTTGTGAAATAAATTCGTTATTGTTGATTTTGATTCATCAATCCCGATGACAAACACACCCAAAACCTTTTTGTGAAATAAATTCGTTTTTAAATTTTTTATACCAACAATATTAAAATAAAAAATGAACCAACAAATACATACTATAAGAGGCAGAAAGGTTATAAAAACAAAACGTTACACAGAGATACAAAATGAATAACGTTGTGTTACCTCGTGCAAACAAAGGCGGCTGCGATTCTTTTCAATACAGGTGTTACAAATATTCACTTTATTTTCATTCACCACCTAGTATTTGCCTTGTTGATTTCTCTTCTATTGGGCCTTACACTGTTTAGTCAATAAAGTGAAAAAAGTCTACAATTCATCCATCGGTCATACACAAGAGCAAGTTACTTTAGTGCTGACCAGCCTCGTAGTCTTGGTTCTCCTTCCGATTTCTTGATAACTTTATTCTTCTCGGTCCCTTGTGGTTCTCCCACATCGTATTTCTAAACCAAACTAAACACCGCCCGGTTCGCCAATTAATATAATACCAGTTTATAAAACCGGCGGGCAGAAAATTAATCAACACCTAGTTTATCTACTTTGATTGTATCTAGGGATGTTGTATAGGGTTGTGAGATTTAGGGTTGACCCAACCCATCCAATAATTTAAGTACCCTAACCCAAATGCATTGTTCTTAAAGTTTTTAGGGTCATTTTTGGGTTGGGTTAAAGAAATAAAAGGTTTTGACAGGGTAACCCTATTAGATATTTTTTACATTTTTGTTAACAATAATGTTTTGGTATAAGGTTAAAACTC
The DNA here is from genome assembly GCA_026261945.1 of Hirschfeldia incana. Taxonomy (NCBI): domain Eukaryota; kingdom Viridiplantae; phylum Streptophyta; class Magnoliopsida; order Brassicales; family Brassicaceae; genus Hirschfeldia; species Hirschfeldia incana. Next base: position 1,514,020 of record JABCMI010000069.1, read on the forward strand.
TAAAATCAGAAAATCGAGAAATCAAATTTTCCGCCAAAATCAGAAAATTGAGATTTTCCGTCAAAACCGGGAAAATCGAGATTTTCAGCCAAAACCGGAAAAATCAAGATTTTTCCCCAAAACCAAAAAATCAAGTTTTCCCTCCAAAATCAAAAATCGATTTTTTCCGCCAAAACCGGAAATCGAGTTTTTTCGCCAAAACCGGAAAAATCGAGTTTTCCCGCCAAAACCGAGAAATTGTGTTTTCCCGCCAAAACTGAAAATAGAGTATTTTCGCCAAAACCGGAAATCGAGTTTTCCCGTCAAAACCGGAAAATTGAGTTTTCCAGGAATCGAGTTTTCCCGCCAAAATCGGAAAATCGAGTTTTCCCGCCAAAATCGGAAAATCGAGTTTTCCCGCTAAAACCGGGAAATCGAGTTTTCCCGCCAAAACCGAAAAATCGAGTTTTTCGAGAATCGAGTTTTCCTGCCAAAATCGGAAAATCGAGTTTTCCCGCTAAAACCGGGAAATCGAGTTTTCCCGCCAAAACCGAAAAATCGAGTTTTTTGGGAATCGAGTTTTCCCGCCAAAATCGGAAAATCGAGTTTTTCCGCCAAAACCGGGAAATCGAGTTTTCCCGCCAAAACCGGAAAATCGAGTTTTTCAGAAATCGAGTTTTCCCGTCAAAACCGGAAAATCGAGTTTTCCCGCCAAAATCGGAAAATCTTGTTTTCCCGCCAAAACCAGAAGTCAAGTTTTCCCGCCAAAACCGGAAAATCTAAAATTTTGTTTTTTGTTGAATTTGTAAAACTTATTTTTCAACGTAGTTACAAAAATTGAATTTTTCACGAAATTTCGACTTCCGTCAAAAATCTCAAAATAACAGTACATTGTTTAATTTTATTATATATCCTTTAATGAAATTAGTATATTAATTATGTAAACCTCAAGTTAATATTGTTTGGTTTTGTTTTAATTGATTTTATAAAATGGGTTAACCCATGATCAAACCTAACCCAACCCTTCATACATAAACTATTAGGGTTAAATAGGGTTAGGGCTAAAACAATTTGTATCAGTTATCTTTTTTTTACTAGTTTAGGAATGATTTTTGTCACATGCCTAAACACATATATTTTTATTCTCTCTTTTACTTAGGTCTGGGCATTCGGGGTCCCAATCGGGTTTCGGTTTTATCCAATCGGGTTACGGTTTTTCGGGTTTATCAAAATCAGTCTCATTCGGATTCTATCGGGTTCGGGTCGGGGTTAGTAAAACATCAAAGAACCGGTATAACCCGTTATACTTTCGGGTTCGGGTCCCAATCGGTTCTTCGGTTTAAAAATACATGATTTGTACTTATTTTGTAACCAAAACATAAATGAAATCAGTTCTTTGAATTTAAAATACATGATTTATACATATTTTAATATCCAAAACATAAGTAAACTAGATTCACAAATAAAAAAAAACATGAACGAGATCATTCAAAATCAAACGAAATATAAATATAGGTATTTATAGAAAGAAAACCAAATAAATGAAAGCATAAAACAAAAATTAAGTTCTCATAAAATAATAACCATTATTTAATAAAAACAAAACCAAAAATCTAAAAACATCAAGCTTCAACCACCACCTTCAATCATCAACCTTCATATAATAAATAATTATTTAAAAGTTGAATAATATTTTAAAGCATTTTGGATACATATTAGGAATTAAGATCATATTTAGTATAATTTTTTTTGTAATTTTAAATGTTCCGGGTTCTATCGGATATCCATTTAGGTTCGGGTTCGTTTCGGATAATACCCATAACCCATTATACCAAAAAACAAGATCCATTCGGTATTTATATCGGGTTCGGATCGGTTCGGATTCATTTTTATCGGATCGGGTTCGGTTCGGATTTTCGGGTTCGGTTTATTTGCCCAGCCCTACTTTTACTGATTACTCTAGGATCTCGTAACCTTTTTTTATTATATCTATTTATAATTAAATATATTAGTTTTTAAAATTATATTTTAGTGTTTATTTTGGTAAAAAAAAGTTAATTTTAATATATTTATTGAAGTAATATATTATTAGCATGAAATAGGGGGAGTATCAAATAACCGTACTCTACCAAAAAGATAGGTATATTTAAAATCACTTTAACAAGTATAGAAAGTACATTATGGTGATACCTTTTTTAAAACAATAAAAAGTACACTGTGGTGAACATAGAAAATTATTCAAAAAACACTCACTCTTGAATATAATGTTTTAATTCTACTTGTGGTACCAATTTGCTTCACTCTAGTTGACATGGACATTAATTTATATATCCATAAAAATAAGCAACATAATATATATGGTTTAAATAGTTAACTGAGAATAATCAGTTGCAAGTGTTAGTATATTAAAAGAACAATACCATAACTAATACCTAGTAAAATATAGTCCCTTTCATCTCCTTCAAGGTCATTACAATTGTTTTTGTGGTTCCCCATTTTTCTTCTCCAACCCATTGTAAGCTCCAATCTTCCACACTCTTATCTTATCTTCCATCTTGGCGCACACACATGACACATATTTATATCTGTGTCTGTTTATTATTCATCATTTTCTTGGGCAGAAAAAGGCAAAGATATGAAATTTTTTGGAAACGTGATAACATCGTTGATGAGTCTCATGGTCATGGTGATGTGCAGAAGTGTGGATGGTTATAGTAGCGGTTGGGTCAATGCTCGAACCACATTCTATGGAGGTGCTGATGCTTCTAGCACCATGGGTAGTACTTTTACTTATTCTTCTCTCCAACCTACTTCAAAGTTCAAACTTTAAACCTTTTAAGAATCTTTTCTTTTCTAATAAGTAGTCTCAGTATAATAGAATGTAAATAATAATTTAGTGACTTTTAAAATATATTGGATAAATTTCTCAAGTTTAAAAATAACCGTTTAATATTTTAACTGATCACATTGACTATTATTAGTCACATTCTCATCACTCATTTACAAGTTGGTTTTAAAAATTGGTGACCTTTTTATAATTGCACCTAAATTTCGGCTTCTTAGTGTTTTTGTTGGTAATCACAAATTTGTTAATGTCTCAACTCCTGAGCTCATTTCGTATCCTTGGGGAGGGTTCATGCGGTGCGTGTGGGAACGGTAACTTATACAGTCAAGGATAGAACACGAAACATGGCGACGCTAAGCACGGCTCTATTCAACGGCGGCCAAAGCTGCGGCGCTTATTTCCAGATCAAATGTGTCAATGCCCCAAAATGGTGTCTCCGGGGAACAATCACCGTCACAGGAACAAACTTTTGTTCTCCAAACTTTGGTCAAGCAACGACGCTGGAGGATGGTGCAATCCTCCCCAACATCACTTCGATTCGGCTGAGCCCATCTTTCTCCACATCGCCAAATATAAAGCCAGTGTCAGCCCCGTCCAATACAAAAGGTACGTTTTTACATTTTGGTTTGGTGAAATCAAGACCATTCGGTTCAAATTTTCTCCGGTTTTCTTAATAAACTGCAGATCAAAAGCATAACATTTATCCGTTTTAGAGAAAAAATAAATAAACTCAACACAAAAGAAAAACAATCAATACAACAATGGTTTAAAATTCCGGTTTATCTTGGTAAAATCAATACCGTTTGGTTCCTTTTTCTTATGCATTTTCTCGAGAATATGCATGAATTTACAAGAAGGTTTAAATAACACTACTTTATCTTCTTTGATTGTATCAGTTATCTTCTTTTACTAGTTTATCTTCTGACGTAATGATTTTTATCACATGCCTAAACACACATATTTTTATTTTCTCATTTACTGATTACTCTAGGATCTAGTTTTACATGTGTTTGTTCTATATTTGGGTCCTGAAGGTTCTTTATTTACCATAAAACCATATGACTTGCATGTTGGTTGATTTAAAATGTTTTATATATGTTTTGCAGAGACGTCCTTCGTGGCATAATAAACCTAGCATATTGCCACAGGGTCAGATAGAAACCATCTACACAGCAATTGATTTCTAATGTGCGACAAAATGGTCTGAAGTTCCATCAGTCGGTTATACTTATTTTTATTTTTCATGGGCTGAAGTTCACCGTTTCCTTAATCAAAATGCTTATACAATAAAGACTCTTCTAAGCCTATATAAAAGACTTTAACCACTAATAGATATACTTAGGGTTAGGGACATATATCAGCTGCATAGACTCCATAGCCACTCCATCGGTCAGCATATTTCCTTTGCGATGATATAACTTGAGTTTCGCATCATCAAAAGTTAATAAAGTTCACTGATGCCTCGTATAAGGGTTGAAGCACATGCCAAACCAACTGTTTATGTTAAGCGAGTAACAAATCTCTTGAGCTAAGAGTCAAAGACTACCATTGGGTAGCCAAGTTCGCATATTGCAAGAATTGCCTTTTATGAATTGCTTACTTTTGTTTTTATTTGGGTACTACTACACATTGAAACTGTTAAAAAAAAGAGTATTCAGAATTCAATCAACTTTTCAGCTCAAGTTTAGTTTAGGTTTCAATTCATAATTATTTTTAATTTCTTTTGAGTTTCTATACAAAATATACTTTTTACAATAGTTGAGCTGGGATTTAAGTTAAGGCATCCGGGTCAATGTTTCCAAGTCCAGATCGAAGCTCTAAGGTAAGAAGTTATAAATCATTTGCTTTTTCTTAATGTTTTGTAGATAATCCTTAGGGTTTTGCAATATGTATAGTCCTTTATAGTATAAAGTGTTTCTTTGATGTGTTCTAATACGGTGTTGCGTAACGTCATTTAAGCAGGAGGTGTGACCTCCTAAAGGTCGACTGATACATAAAGTTGTTTCTTATTTAAGTAGAAGTTTTGCTCCATTATTGTGGATTTGTAATGATTTTTATTGATTGTTGTTGTTTTGATGGATTGGATGAACTAATGAATAGGCATGAGCTCGTTCTTATCATGTAATTACTGGAAGAAAAGGACGGTGGGCGTTTAATGCTAAACCGTCACCAACCATCTCAGTAAAGGAGTCATTGGCATATTTCAGTTCCAACGGTTTTGACGTTTGGTACATAACTACTTTTCTAGGTAACTTATCATTTTCCCCTTTGGATCTTTCTCTAGCTTCTTTTACAACTCTAGGGGCTCTATTCATTTAGTTCAGTAAGAGTTGTTCTGTCTTTGATTCTCTTCTGATGATCAGGTTCAAATCATACATTGAAATTGGAAGAACTAGGCATAAAACTCTTATGGTCGTTGAATCCCGAAGATAACTTGTTTTTTTTTTTAATTCAGAAAATCATACTACTGGATTTGACATAATCAGTAGATATTGTTTTTTTTTGTTTTTCTGTCAGTTATTTTTTAAAAAGATTTTGTGTCATCTCTTATATGGTCCATGATATATTAATTAACAACAAAATTGAGAAATCTGTGATATGTCCATTGCTAAACTATGTTTATATATAACTTTCTTATCTTACAAAATAGTGTTTCTTTTTTTTTTCTTGAAGATCTCAAGTGAATACCAAGGCCGTAGTTAATGTATGCAGTAGCAACTCCAGAGAAACTCTCCAGTCACCCTTAAAGCAAAGGTTATAAGCTGTCGCATTACTTTGGTTTTTTTAAACTATACCAAAAACTCAAGTATTACATTTCATAACTTTGCAGTTGAGAGAACTTTCTGAGGCAGATAAGAAAGTGTTGGTTCTAATCATGAAGGCTGCACAAATTCCTGACAATATTTACGGTGACAGCAGTTTGTCACAGCAATCCGGATTCAAGAGATTGGCTGAAGGAGCATTCTGATGCATCAATAACTGAAAAATTAAAATGGGAATGTTTCCTGACCGACAGAAGTCCATGGTGAATATCATTTTCAAACTGTTTCGGCTAGGAAAGTCCAAATGGTCGTTTATCATCCAGCTATCTATATCTAAGCTTACACTTAATTATTTAATTTCTTAATTAGCAACAAAAGTTTAATATGATCTACCTATTTTACCTTTTATATGCTATTATTTTGTTTCACGGTTTTATTTCTTGAACAACCCATCAAAACATATTGACTTATTTGGTATGTGAGAATGTGTCTGCATTGTATATGTTGTGTAAACTAACGAGAGTTAATTGTTTATTTCTTATCCAAGTTAAAGCTAAAAGTAACTTTTAATACTAATAAACCATTATTACATATTCGAGCTAGGGGTCGAAACGGTGGCCATTGATGCAGCCAAAGACATGATTGTCAACGGAACGATGGATGTTAAAGAACTTGTGCATTTTCTCGCCAATAGCTCAAAAGAACCATCAACCTCTTCATACGGTAAAATAGATGACAGTGCCACTGTGCCACCCCTCCCGCCGTAAAGAAAGAAGTCCCGGCTGCAGGAGCTAAAGAGGCAAAGAAGGATGTGAAGTTTGAGAGAAGAAATATTATACAGTATATCATTACAACCAATACGATCGTAGTAATTTTTAAATAATTTTTTCTTCGGTTTGTTTGGTTGCTGAATAATAAAAATTATCGTATGTTGGATGTTGTCTTCAAGTTGTGATACTGAAGCTGGAAAGTATTGAACTTGCGATGGTTTTAGATGTAAAGGGAAGAATTGTCGAAGGATTAGCTTGCTTCAGTATATATGACTAGTTTCGTAGTTATATTATCTGCGACACTACTTTCGGGTAGATAGTGACAGAGAACATGAATTGAAGTGTTTGTAAAAAAATGCATCAGGAAGTACTTCATCACCAATTAATTTAACGTCTCTTGCATCATCTAAAGAGTCTATAGTCTTGAAAACATCAAGAGACGACATAAGTGAAGTGGGAGGCTCATGGGTTTGTGATAGATGCTCCTTCTTTGGAGTACTTGAGAAGCGATGATCATTGGGATGGGTTTTGTGTCATTGAGAATAATATGAATAAGATAGTGATACTGAGCAGCTTCTATGGTCCTGAAAAATATGTAACAATATTTGGAGTATGAAGAATAAAAACGATTTAAATATTAGTGTATATAATATGAACGTAGATTTTTTATTTTTTTTTAAATCAAGAACTGTCACTATAATTAAGTGTAATGCAAGAACCATTAAATTTGTTGCAGTTGCTCCGCCTCGTCTTCTTGGACAAGACCGTTGTCTTGTTGACGGTCTCTTCTTCCGGGGCATTTCTTCTCCGGTGAACCGGAAAACATTCTCAACCGCTGTGAGCCACGAACTTTGGCCATTCTTCCCCATCTTAGCTTAATCTTTGTTAAAAACTGTCACTTTCTTGGTTATACAGACGTGTAAGGAACATGGTTGAGCAAAGAAGGCACACTAATTAGTGATGAGAGGGAACATTTTGATGCTCAATATTAAGACAAAGAGTGATCATATATAACTTTGCTATTAGGGTGTACCCCTGGATTTAACGAAAGCCAAGTGTTATCCCCAAAAATTCAGAGCGGACAAAGCATAAGAAGTAAACCTTAGTAATGTTGCAGATTAACCGCTGCTTATCTCTCAAAAGATAATGGTGGTGGCTTGAAATATCCACGAGATCTGAAAATATCTTTTTAACAAAAGTTTCTGTAAACTTGTGCTTGGGACAATGATTTGGAGGTTTTGTGTGTGTTTACGTATTCATATATATATATATATATATATATATATATATATATATATATATATACTAGGTTAAACCCGCCCTACGGGCGGGCGGGTGTGATAATTAAAAAAATATATTTTTGGTTTAAAATATTTTTCTTTGTAGTGTGTATTTTAATTTTATAATAAAAAATATATAACAAAACTAATTGGAATGATAAATTTCAAGTTCAATACATTGATCAGGAATTAATTTGAAGTTTAATACATAATTTGGAAATCATTTTTCTATCTTATACATTTTTTTCTGAATTTATTTGTTACTTTTTCTCTTATAAATTTTCTTCTAATTCTATTGATTTAGATAATATTCAAAGTCAATCGATGTAAAACTTGTTTTTTAAAAATGAGCTTAGATAGTATAACAATATACTATTTATTGTTGCTATTTTTTAAAAATATATATTTTAAAAAAAACTTCTAAATAAGCTATATCATGCAAACTGGTTAGATTTTAACAAATATTATTGCTAGTTCTTAGAGTATAATTGTTTTCTATTTTTATTTAACTGATTTTTAACGAAGATTTTTGTACGTTGGTTTTATTCAATACTAGATATGGACCCGTGTTGCACGGGTTTTTTTGATGTTTTAATTTTATATAAAACATAAAAATAATAAATCATTTATTATAGTTTTAGAATTCTTTTTTGTGTATGTTGTATGAGTTTTATCTGAGAATTAAGAATTTGTTTTACCACATAAATTATGGTTAATATGTGTACTCATCATTATTTGAGAATTAAGAACTTGTTTTACCACTTTTACATTATATCTTATAAATGTTTTTACTTAGAATTTAAATATGAAAAATACTATCAAATACACTTTTACATTATTTTGTTTAGGATATTAGAGTATGAAAATCACTATCATATAATCTTTTACAATTACCTCTTTTTTAGAATTTCAGATAATTATCATCACTACTATTTTGTAAATTTTTAGTTTTAATTAAATAATTATTAGTATCATGTTCATCATCAAACTCTTTTTTTTAAAACAAAATACTATCAATAACTTTTTACATTTTTATTTTGGTAACAGCCTAAAATATGATAATATCTCTTTTTTAGGATTTATAGAAAATAAAAAGAAAAATACCATCAAACAAAAAGAAAAATATATATTTTCCTACTTTCGTAATAAAGAAAAGTTAATCTTCTTAAAAACATTTCGTAAATATTTTTAAAAAATAGTAACTTTCGTTTGATACAAATCCTATATACTAAATTAAATTTATACAATATTTAACAATAATTTATCTTATTATATAAAATTTTTTTCTGAAAAGTTATTAATTAACATGATTGTGACATATGGAAAATAAATGTTTAAGATTGTGACATGTGTTAAATTATCTCATAATTAAAAACCTATATACTAAGATAATGACAAAAACAACTTTTGTTAAAAGAGCAATTATAAATATTTTTTTAATATTACTTAATGGTAAAAAGTAATTTTAAATTTTATTTAATAGTAAACTTTTTTTAGAAATTTTCCTTTTTCCAAATCTTAAAAAGTATTTAATAGTAACTTTCCTTCTAAAATTCTAAAAAGATATACTGTACTTTTTATTTTTGCTTTTAATACTAATTTCCTTTTCTAAAAATCTAAAAATATATACGTGTAAAAGGTTATTTAATAGTAATATTTTTCTAGAAAGTTTCCTTTTTTTTCAAATCTTAAAAAAAATATTTAATACAAATTTTCCTTTTAAAATTCTAAAGCGATATACGTGTAAAAGATTATCATATTTTTGTTTTTCTATTTATGTTGTATGAGTTTTATTTTAGAATTAAGAACTTTTTTACCACATAAATTATGGTTAATATGTGTACTCATCATTACTGATAATACTCATATTTAAATATTAAAACCAAATTTAACCCGAAGTAATAATTAGACTGAACTAAAAAAAATTGAAAATTAAATAAGTTAGTCAAGTCAATGACAACACCATACACTTTCTTATGTATTAATTAATTATTTGTTATTCTACTCGTTTAAATATGTTCTAATGTGTATTTCTTATCATCTATGTGTTTTCGTTTGATGAAACAAAAGAAATTATTATGGATTTTATTTTAATTTTTATCATGTAACTACTGATAATGAATTTGTTTTTTTATAAAATTAATGTTAAAATAAATTCTTAAAATGTTTCTTTTGTTAGGATATAGAAAAGGAAAACTTTATATCTTATATATATGTTTACTTAGAATTTAAATATGAAAAATACTATCAAATACAGTTTTACATTATTTTGTTTAGGATTATAGAATATGAAAATCACTATCATATAATCTATTACAATCATCTCATGTTTAGAATTATTTTTCAGTTAGTATTAAGTAATTTTAAAATTACCATTTTAACAAATCGTATCACTACTACTTTTACAATTTTTTTTGTTAATTAAATAATTATTAATATCATGCTCATCGTATAATATCTCTTTTTATGATGTTTTAAAAAAAGAAAAACTACTATCAAATATTATTTAAGATTTATAGAATCTTAGAAAATAAAAACTAATATTACATAAGGTTTTTTCAGTTATATTTATCTTTGGTTCAAAATGCAATTACTGTCGGATAATTATTTTCAGTTAATAATAACTATTTTAAAATTTTGCTATTTTAAAAATTCATTTTTTCAATGTAAAGTTGCTATTTTTAAAATTTGATATTCCCTTTGTAAAAGCTAATGTAATAGTGTTTTTTTCTTTTTTTGAAATCATAAAAAGAAACTGTAAAGCATAACTTTTTTTTAAATAATAATTTTCATTTTTAAATTGTAGAGAAAATATATTATATTTTTGACACATGTCACAATCTTAATTATATACTTGACACGTGTCGCGATCGTGTTAATTATCAACTTTGAAAACTAAGTTTTATATAATAAGATAAGAAACATTACATAGACATATTTATAGTTAACAATTCTACATATCTGATGAGGATCTGCGTCTGACTATATTATCATGAGTTGTTTTATAAGATCCACATTAGACAGTATTCTTTACATAAATGTTGAATATATCATATAAATTTTTTTGCCAATAAACTAATAATTCGCTTTCTCACAAACTCGAAACCTAAATGACGCAGTATAAAAACACTAATCTTTGGCCAAACATAGACTATTGGAACTTATGTAAAAAATATCTATTTATAGGAAAATAATAAGATTGTTTTTACAACTCTCTTTTCTATTTTGCTTAGAATTTTAAAAAGGAAAAATATCTAGATTTATTATAGAATAATATGTTATAATCTCAGGTTTTTATAATTCTTTTTAAAAACTTTAAACTACTGTTCTCTTTCATAATTCTGTTTTCACGATTTTTAAAAAGAAAAATTAGATTTTATTTAAAAGGAAAACTATATTCATATAGCTTATACAATTTTATTTGTTTATTAATTAAAAAAAGGAAACTTACTATTAAATAATTATTAGTATAGAATTATTTTTCGCTTACAATATTTGGTTTAAAACTTAAAAAGGAAAACCACTATTAAATAGCTATTATCATTCTATTTGTTCAATATTTGTTTTAAAAAGGAAAATTATTTTCGTATAGCTTTTACATTTTTTTGGTTATAAAATGGAAAATAATATTAAATAATTATTTGTATGAATTTTTTTTTTTTTGCAATATTTTTTTTAAAACTTAAAATATTTCATAATTATGTTTTTCACGATTTTTAAAAAGTTAAATTAGAATTTATTTAAAAGGAAAATTATATTCATATAGCTTATACAATTTTATTTATTTATTATTTAAAAAAACGAAATTTACTATTAAATAATTATTAGTATAGAATTATTTTTCGTTTAGAATATTTGGTTTAAACTTAAAAAGGAAAATCACTATTAAATAGCTATTACCATTCTATTTGTTCTAAAAAAGAAAAATTATTTTCGTATAGCTTTTACAATTTTTTGGTTATAAAATGGAAATAATATTAAATAATTATTTATATGAAAATGTTTTTTTGTTTGAAATATTAAGTTTGAAACTTAAAAAGGAAAAATACCATTAATTAACAATTTCTATAAAATTATTATTCAACACGTGTCACATTTCTAAATATACAGTTGTCATGTGTAAATACATTTAGTGAAACATAGACTATTGGAACTTCCATTTAAAATTAGTTAATTATCGAAAAATAAAAAGATTTTTTTTACAACTCTTTTTTTTTATAATTTTAATAAGGAAATATTTAGATTTATTTTAGAATATTTTTTTTGTATTTTCAGGTTCTTATAATTCGTTTAAAAAAATTTAAACTACTATTTTCTTTCAAAATTCTGTTTTTTCATGATTTAAAAAAGGAAAATTAGAACTTAGTAAGAAGGAATTTTATTATAATATAGCTTATAAAATTTATTATTTAAAAAAGGAAATTTTTTCCTTAACAAAATTTTGTATACAACTTAAAAAGGAAAAATTACTATTAAATAACTATTATAATTCAATTTTCGTGATTTTTTAAAAAGGAAAAATTATTTTTGTATATCATTTACAATTTTCGTTTTGGATATAAAAAAGGAAAACCATATTAAATAATTATTTGTATGAATTATGTTTTTACAATATTTTATTTAAAACTTTAAAAAGAAAAATCTTATTCATTAACTATTTATATAAAAATAATTATTTAACACATGTCACAATCTTAAAGATATAATTGCCACATGTCACAATCATGTTAATTAGTAACTTTGAAAACCAAACTTTATATAATAAGGAAATATTACTATTAGATAACTATTATAATTCAATTTTCGTGATTTTTTAAAAATGAAAAAATATTTTTGTATATCATTTACAATTTTTTTGGATAGAAAAAAAGGAAAACCATATTAATTAATTATTTGTATGAATTATGTTTTTACAATATTTTATTTAAAACTTAAAAAGGAAAAATATTATTATTAAAAGGAAAACTATATTCATATAGCTTATACAATTTTATTTGTTTATTAATTAAAAAAAGGAAACTTACTATTAAATAATTATTAGTATAGAATTATTTTTCGCTTACAATATTTGGTTTAAAACTTAAAAAGGAAAACCACTATTAAATAGCTATTGTCATTCTATTTGTTCAATATTTGTTTTAAAAAGGAAAATTATTTTCGTATAGCTTTTACATTTTTTTGGTTATAAAATGGAAAATAATATTAAATAATTATTTGTATAATTTTTTTTTGTTTGCAATATTTTTTTTTAAACTTAAAATATTTCATAATTATATTTTCACGATTTTTAAAAAGTTAAATTAGAATTTATTTAAAAGGAAAATTATATTCATATAGCTTATACAATTTTATTTATTTATTATTTAAAAAAAAGAAATTTACTATTAAATAATTATTAGTATAGAATTATTTTTCGTTTAGAATATTTGGTTTAAACTTAAAAAGAAAAATCACTATTAAATAGCTATTATCATTCTATTTGTTCTAAAAAAGAAAAATTATTTTCGTATAGCTTTTACAATTTTTTGGTTATAAAATGGAAATAATATTAAATATTTATTTATATGAAAATGTTTTTTGTTTGAAATATTAAGTTTGAAACTTAAAAAGGAAAAAATACCATTAATTAACTATTTCTATAAAATTATTATTCAACACGTGTCACATTCCTAAATATACAGTTGTCATGTGTAAATACATTTAGTGAAACATAGACTATTGGAACTTCCATTTAAAATTTGTTAATTATCGAAAAATAAAAATATTTTTTTTACAACTCTCTTTTGTTTATAATTTTAATAAGGAAAAATATTTAGATTTATTTTAAAATATTTTTTTTGTATTTTCAGGTTCTTATAATTTGTTTAAAAAAATTTAAACTACTATTTTCTTTCAAAATTCTGTTTTTTCATGATTTAAAAAAGGAAACTTAGAATTTAGTAAGAAGGAATTTTATTATAATATAGCTTATACAAATTATTATTTAAAAAAGGAATTTTTTTCCTTAACAAAATTTTGTATACAACTTAAAAAGGAAAAATTACTATTAAATAACTATTATAATTCAATTTTCGTGATTTTTTAAAAAGGAAAAATTATTTTTGTATATCATTTACAATTTTCGTTTTGGATATAAAAAAAGAAAACCATATTAAATAATTATTTGTATGAATTCTGTTTTTACAATATTTTATTTAAACTTAAAAAAGAAAAATCTTATTCATTAACTATTTATATAAAAATAATTATTTAACACATGTCACAATCTTAAAGATATAATTGCCACATGTCACAATCATGTTAATTAGTAACTTTGAAAACCAAACTTTATATAATAAGGAAATATTACTATTAGATAACTATTATAATTCAATTTTCGTGATTTTTTAAAAATAAAAAAATATTTTTGTATATCATTTACAATTTTTTTTGGATATAAAAAAGGAAAACCATATTAATTAATTATTTGTATGAATTATGTTTTTACAATATTTTATTTAAAACTTAAAAAGGAAAAATATTATTAATTAACTATTTACATAAAAATAATTATTTAACACATGTCACAATCTTAAAGATATAATTGCCACATGTCACAATCATGTTAATTAGTAACTTTGAAAACCAAGCTTTATATAATAAGATATATATGAGTAATTTATTATTTACTTTACAAATTTTGACCATATCATTATTATCAAACAATTTTTATTAGGTAATCTTGATTTATTTTAATATCCTCATCATCTGATAAACCTCTGTTGCAAGTTATAATTGTTTACGGCTGAAACATAGTCATACGATTTGTACTTTTTAGTCATCCAGTTGAACCAATACCATAATTATTCTTTCAACTCAATACCTGGTTCGTTTCTAGTATAGGCAACATGTCAATACATCTTTCTGATTTGTATCATAATAATTTACTTGAGGATTAATTGTATAATTTCTCATGCCATCTACTGAACTTCCACCACCTATGGCTGCCATCAAAAGTGCAGACAGAACTGCAGAAACAAATATGTTCTCCTTGCCTTCATCCTCTGTATCTGATATTGTAGACATGTCTGCCTCATCAAAATGGACCTCAATACCCGAAGCCTTCTTTAGCTTTGCTAAGAACCATTTTGTAGCTTAGAACTCTCAATATCACAGCTACTCAACTGTCTTCGTATCTTTCAGACAGATCAACCCCATAATACCACGGCAACACCTTTCCCAAAAAGTTCCTAGCAAAACCTGAAGTTCAGGTAGAAGTCACTTCTATGACTGAAGAACACATGACCATAGACGCTCAACGATGGTCAAACCATAGGTGCGGAACAAAAGGGTCATGGACTCATGGCCAATCATTCTCCATATTCTCAGGGGTTGGAAAGACCCTATCTTGAAGAACGTCACGTTCTTCTGACTCGAAGATCCAGAGAAAATTAGCATCAATCTCTGCATTTGGGATGGCACCGCTTGTCTCTATTGGCCATATATTCATGTAATGTTATACAAGGGTTAGCTAGGTTTGGCCGACGTTAAGGTCTTGTGTATATACACTTTGTATTGCAAAGAGGAATAATGAGAAAGACAGCTATCTAAATCTACATGGTATCAGAGCTATAAACACAAAAGTTTATCGTCATCTTGTTCTTGGGAAATCTTGTCAGCAATGGTGGAAACTGATGCAAAAGGTGAAGAACCTGCACCTATCTCGCCATACTCGCTGGCTGCTTCAGACAATCCTGGAGCCGTCATAACCTCTGTTCAGTTGAATGGAGACAACTACAACGAATGGTCGTCAGAGATGCTTAACGCACTTCAAGCGAAGCGTAAGATAGGATTCATCAATGGATCATTGAAGAAACCAGATGAAGGGAGTTCAGATCTAGAGAACTGGCTCGTTGTGAACTCCATGGTTGTGGGATGGATCCGCACTTCCATTCAACCAAAGGTGCGTTCGACGGTGACGTATATCTTGGACGCTCATCAACTTTGGTCTAATCTCAAAGAGCGTTTCTCGGTGGGAAACAGAGTGAGAATTCATCAGATTAAGGCTCAGTTGGGCTCGTGTAGACAGGAAGGGCAATCTTTGTTGGATTACTTTGGCAAGCTCTCAACCCTGTGGGAAGAGCTGCAGATGTATCAACCGGTTCATGTGTGTAGTTGTGGAGCTGCGACAGCGATCGCAAAAGAGAGGGAGCAAGAGAAGATTCATCAGTTCGTGATGGGCTTAGATGATGCAAGGTTTGGAGCGATTTGTACAACAATCATTGGTATGGATCCGCTTCCGTCACTGGGAGAAATATACAACAAAATAGTGAGAGAAGAACAGAGAATTGTAGCTGCTCGAGGTCAGGAACAGCAGCAAGAGGCAGTAGGGTTTCTGGCACGTCATGGAGCAAAGGAAACATTGTCGTCTTCATCAGAGATGAACAGATCGGAGAACTCGCTCCTGAAGCCAAGGAACATGCTCTGTTCTCATTGCGGCAGGACGGGTCATGAAAAACGTGATTGTTGGCAAATCATCGGGTTTCCAGAGTGGTGGCCTGATCGTAGTGGTAGTGGAGGACGTGGTCGAGGTAGAGGAGGTCGCAATGCTGGTTCTGGGGGCCCAGGTCGTGGTCGTTCACAAGCAACAGTCGCACATGCTACGAGCTCGGATCCATCTGCAGTTCCTGGATTGACTTCGGACCAGTGGAAAGCGCTTGCTCAAATAATTCAAGAAAAGTCTGGTAGCCATGGTTCCGACAAGCTGTCTGGTAAGAAAGAACTTGGTGATGTCATTCTTGATACAGGTGCTTCACACCACATGACAGGAAGCTTATCTCTCTTGACTAATGTCAGGAATGTTACACCTTGCTCTGTCGGGTTTGCTGATGGTAGCAAAACCATAGCGACCAGTGTTGGAGTTTTTCCACTGTCTGCTACTACTCTATTGGATAATGTTTTATATGTCCCAGCTTTAAACTGCACGATGATCTCAGTTTCTAAGCTACTGAAACAGACCAATTGTCTTGCCACATTCACAGATACAATTTGTGTTTTGCAGGACCGTTTTTCGAGGACTTTGATTGGAGCCGGTGAAGAGCGTGATGGGGTCTACTACTTTACGGATGTCGTCTCAGCCAAGAGTCATAAAGAAGTTGGTGATTCAGATAAAGTTTTGTGGCATCGACGCTTAGGACACCCGTCGTTTTTAGTGCTTTCGGATTTGTCTTTTTCTTCTAATAAAGTTGCTGGTTCTGGTCCTTGTGACATTTGTTATAAAGCCAAGCAAACTCGTGAAGTATTCTATGATAGTATGAATAAAACAAAGGATTGTTTTTCACTTATTCATGTCGATGTTTGAGGCCCATATCGAGTTCCATCTTCTTGTGGTGCAGTGTACTTCTTGACCATTGTAGACGATTTCTCTAGAGCAGTGTGGACTTATCTTTTGCTGGAGAAATCAGAGGTGAAACGAGTACTGCTACAATTTTTTGCTTATACAGAAAAGCAATTCAACAAGTCAGTTAAGATGGTGCGTAGTGACAATGGTATGGAGTTCATGGCACTTTCTAAATATTTTCGAGAACATGGAATAGTGCATCAAACAAGTTGTGTTGCCACACCTCAACATAATGGAAGAGTCGAAAGAAAGCATCGGCATATCTTGAATGTTTCACGTGCTATCATGTTCCAAGCGAGTCTTCCCATCAAGTTCTGGGGAGAAGCGGTATTGACTGCTGCATATTTAATAAATAGAACACCTTCGTCAGTCCACACGGGTCGATCGCCATATGAAATTCTACACGGTATGAAACCTGACTACAAACAACTGCGAGTTTTTGGTTCAGCTTGCTATGTTCATCGAGCTGCTCGTGATAAAGACAAGTTCGGTTCACGAAGTCGTCAATGTGTATTTGTTGGCTTTCCATTTGGTAAGAAAGGGTGGAAAGTTTATGATATGGATCAGAATGAATTCTTAGTATCTAGAGATGTAGTCTTTCAAGAAGACTCATTTCCGTATGCAGCCAAGACAAAATCGTCTGCAGCTCCTGCCCACCTGTTGAAGTATATGATGAAGACTGGATGATGCCGCCAGTCGACAGGGGGAGCAATACGATTGCAGAGGAGTCTGATACTGCGCCAGATACACACATTCCTCCTGCTATGGAAGAAGCTCAGGCTGTCGACACAGTTACAATTACAGAAGTTGATGATACAGCTGAGATAATTCCTCAAGAGAATCTTGGGAGGGGTCGTCGAGAAAAGACAAAATCAGTGCGTCTTAAAGACTTTGTTGCGTACAATGCCGTTCCAGTAGACCCCGACACTCATCACGCTCTGTCTCCGTCCACATCTCAGTCCTCGTTACCAGCTGTACCAGGTACTTCTCTCTATCCACTATCTGATTTTATCTCAGATGATCAGTTTTCTCCAGGACATTGAGCTTATTTGGCAGCCATCACTGCTGTTTCTGAACCGAAAATTTTTAAAGAGGCAGTAACTCAAAAAGTCTTTCGTGATGCGATGCAAACTGAGATTGTAGCTCTTGAAGATCAACGGACATGGGATATTACTGATCTTCCATCTGGAAAAGTTGCTCATGGTAGTCAATGGGTTCATAAGATCAAGTACAATGCGGATGGTACTGTTGAGAGATATAAATCTCGGGTCGTTGTGCAAGGTAATAAGCAAGTAGAGGGTGAAGACTATTCTGAGACATTTGCGCCTGTGGTCAAGATGAACACGGTCCGCTCTCTCTTGCGTCTAGTAGCTGCGAGACAATGGGAAGTCTACCAAATGGATGTTAACAATGCGTTTTTACATGGAGATCTTGAAGAAGAAGTTTATATGAAGATCCCTCCAGGTTTTCGACATAAGTTTCCGGACAAAGTATGCCGCTTACGCAAGGCGTTATATGGGCTCAAGCAGGCACCTCGCTGTTGGTTTAAGAAGTTGTCTGATGCTCTCTAACGTTTTGGCTTCATTCAGTCATACGAAGATTACTCATTGTTCTCTTATAATCGTGGAAACATTGAGTTAGAGTGCTTATATATGTCGATGATCTTCTCATCTGTGGGAACGAAGCTTATATGCTTCAGAAATTTAAGGACTATCTGAGCCGGTGTTTTAGCATGAAAGATCTTGGAAAGTTGAAGTATTTTCTTGGTATTGAAGTAAGCAGAGGACCAGAAGGAATTTTCTTAACACAGAGAAAATACACGTTGGATATTATTACGGAAACTGGAAATCTTGGGTGCCGGCCTGCTGCGACACCTATTGAGTAGAATCATGGGTTATCGACAGTGGTCAGTCCGTTACTTGATGATCCAAAGAAGTACAGAAGATTACTAGGTCGTCTCATCTATCTTCTCAACACTCGACCAGAACTATGTTACTCTGTTCACATCCTTTCTCAATTTATGAAAGCTCCAAAAATAGCTCATTGGGAGGCGGCTCTTCGTATGGTTAGATATCTCAAAGGATCTCCTGGTCAAGGAGTGTTACTTAAGTCGGATACTGATCTTACACTCACAATATATTGTGATGCTGACTGGTCATCGTGTCCGTTAACACGTCGGTCGTTAAGTTCATTTGTTGTCATGCTTGGTGGATCTCCAGTTTCTTGGAAGACAAAGAAACAGAAAACAGTCTCACACTCTTCCGCTGAAGCAGAATACCGGGCTATGGCTGCTGCTCTTCGTGAGACAAAGTGGTTCCGGCGCTTGTTGACTGAGCTAGGTGTTGATCAAAGGTCTCCAACTCGTTTCTTTTGTGATAGCAAAGCTGCTATACACATAGCTGTGAATCCTGTTTTCCATGAGCATACGAAGCACATTGAGAATGATTGTCATTCGGTTCGTGATGCAGACAAAGATGGTACGATTGTTACTCAACATATTCGCACCAATGATCAGATCGCTGATATCCTAACCAAGTCTCTTGGTCGTCAACAATTTGTGAAGTTAATGTCCAAGTTAGGTGTTCAAGATCTTCACACTCCAACTTGAGGGGGAGTATTGGCCATATATTCATGTAATGTTATACAAGGGTTAGCTAGTTTGGCCGACGTTAAGGTCTTGTATATATACACTTTGTATCGCAAAGAGGAATAATGAGAAAGACAGTTATCTAAATCTACAGTCTCAGGGAAGCTTTTGAAAGTTTTCCTTATGTCTTTGTTTTTCGCAAAGCCATTGTCTTCAGCTCCAAGTACATTACACCGTTAAGAGGAACAATTTTCTGGAACCTAAAATGAAGACATAAGATAGAAGCACAGACTTGTGGGAACCGAAATTCGCACTGTCGATTTTAGTTAAGTAAAAACGGAGGAAAGCCAAGTTAACCCGACTTTCCTTGAAGGCCCGGATTCTCTGCGACAGCCAACGACAAGTGACCGAACAAGTGCGGAAGATATGGAAAGATAACAAAAGACGAAAATCGTATAAAAAGGGTTTTGTTAAGAGTTGGGACTGGACCTTAATGAAGGCTGCCTACGTACCCCTTTCGAGGATCAAGTCGGACGTAGTTCAGTTAGAAAGATTTGAACAAGAGATCGAACTGCCTGGCGGAGTTCGTCTAGTATGAGTGTTTGTCATAGAAACGGGCGTGTCGAGAATAACGCCTAGGGTTTCTATGTGCGGAACTCTAAGTAAGAGGATTGTTAGATCCTTCTGCGAGAAATAAGGGTCTGCGGACAAGATGAAAATAGAACGAGAGGCGGCCGGACGTTCTAGGTCTTGCCTTGCTAGTCTACCGCCTAAATTCTAAGTTCTTAAGCTAACAGGAGCTCTCTAGGTCTCCAATCTCGGATTTGCTTTTTCTCTAGGATTTTTGCTCTGCCTTTCTTCTTCTCCCAAAGCTCCTTTATATACTCCTTCTTATGACGGTCTATTCTCCTTCTGGGCCGCAAGGCGGGCTTCTTTCCATTTTCGTCGACCTTCATGTTTATCGGGAAACTTGACATTTATCTTCGGGAAACTTGACATTTATCCTTCCGGAAATTTAGCATTTATCTTGTTGCGTAAAGATAAACGTAAATCTTTGTATCTATCCTAGATAATCGTAAATGGGTTGTCTGATCGCATTTGGTCCCTTTCGGGCCGTTTCTAGGACTTCCGCTGTTCTCTACGATTTCTTCGGAAGATTTTCATTCCTTCGTAGAGCTGAGATGAGTGGTGTCTCGAGATAACCATCACTGTTTCGTACGAAGAATTTAATATCTTCCTTCTCGTTGATATTTTACGATTTTCCGAAGTGTTTCCGACGATCTTACTTTGGAGTAAGAACGGGAGTTTTGTACGCGGAATCACAATGATTTGTTCCGCGAAGACTCGGGAAAGACTCAAAGAGCAGACTTCTGACGGCCGGGGCCTGGGACTTGTGCACGGAAGATTGTCGCTCGAAGATCCGAGCCAGCACGGGCGCTAGGCGCCCGGCGCCTAGAGGCAGCACGGGCGCTAGGCACCCGGCGCCTAGAGGCAGCACGGTCGCTAGGCGCCCGGCGCCTAGAGGCAGCACGGACGCTAGGCGCCCGTCGCCTAGAGGCAGCACGGGCGCTAGGCGCCCGGCGCCTAGAGGCAGCACGGGCGCTAGGCGCCCGGCGCCTAGAGGCATCACGTGCGTCTCGGCGAGGGCTTCGATTTGATATCTTACTCGTTTTCTGGGTCCTCACGGTTTGAGAGAACGGGCTCTTTGAAGTTTCCCGGCGGCTAGGACCATCACGGGCGGCTAGGACCAGCACGGGCTCTAGGCGCCCGACGCCTAGAGGCAGCACGGGCGCGAGGCGCCCGGCGCCTAGAGACAGCACGGGCGCTAGGCGCCCGGCGCCTAGAGGCAGCACGGGCGCTAGGCGCCCGGCGCCTAGAGGCAGCACGGGCGCTAGGCGCCCGTCGCCTAGAGGCAGCACGGGCGCTAGGCGCCCGGCGCCTAGAGGCAGCACGGGCGCTAGGCGCCCGGCGCCTAGAGGCATCACGTGCGTCTCGGCGAAGGCTTCGATTTGATATCTTACTTGTTTTCTGGGTCCTCACGGTTTGAGAGAACAGGCTCTTTGAAGTTTCAAGGCGGATTCTTTGTCGTTCGGCCTGTCCAAACTTAGATTACTTCCCGTTTCTTCCGTATAATTTCGTATGGTCGTGTCATCTTAGCTACGGACCTAATGTCTCTCGGTTCTTCTTGATTGTATCATCAAAGTTTTACGACTAAATCTTATTTGGTTTTCTCGTAAAGTTTATCGTGTAAATCAAGAACGATCGACTTTAACATAGGTTCTTTAAGCTATACGACTTGTCTTGCTCTCGACGCTTGTTTTATGGAAAGTCCGCGCATGATAAATAGTTTTAGCCGTTGATTTCGAGAGAACCGTTTTTGACCCCAACAGTTAGCCCCCCAGCCTGTAAGACGCGGAGACGATCTTGCGGGCGGAAGATTATGAGTTGAAAGTCGAAATTTGTGGCTAAGAATATTTCATTGCTGAGATCCCCATCACCTTTGATTGGCGATCTTGAACGTGACGTCGGAAAGACCGTGAGTTCGTTGCTCAATGTGAAGAAAGAGAAGAACATATGTCCACGAAAGTCCGTCGTCTTCAAGAGAAGATTCAGAGTCTTGAGGAGACGGGGACTCGCAAGTTTGACGGAGAGGACTTCGAGTCGATTCTCGCTGGTCTGAAACCCTTGTACACCCTTGTCCCGGATTCGGAGGGTTCCGAGGACCAGGACTACGCAGTCAAGGATCGTGAAGCCGGCGCATATGAAACATGCAGCGGTGGTGCGACCAATGGAGGCGACGGTGAGACCGTCCCTACTTTGGGTGAGTTTTGAGGATGAAGGTGAAGCTCCGGGGAGTGTCTAGGTTTATCAATCCTTTCGGAGATTTTTTTTTTGATTGTGTTTCGGCCGTTAAGAGGCCATGATGTACATTTGTGGGACTGGCCATTGGCGGCTTCGAATCCCGGCCTTTTTCAGGGCATCTGTTGAACTCTGCGGCTCAATCTTTACAAAATATGAATGTTGCGTTTTCAGAACTTCTGTCTATCGAAGTTAGAGGGACAGGGTGTGAGTTGTCGTCTCATTCCTGCCTCCCTGATGATCACCGTATCCGTCGTTTGTACAAAGCAAGATTTTCCTGCGGTTTACGATTTACGCGAAAATTCGTGGAAACGTACAGACTTGAGTGAAGAGACAAGTTTTGGAATCTCGCGTCGTTGACGCTTTGCCTATGAGATGTTAAGATACCAGCAAGGCTGGGTTTAGGGCAAGACCTAGGTTTACTCTCAGACTAAGGCTGTGCGATGACAAATCGGCTTTTGTTTTGCCTGTTTTGTGATTTTAACCTGATTCGTACCGTTTTAAAATCCGCGAAGTGGTATCGGCTTATATGATTTGTCTGGGCACGAATCGAGCTATTTCCTTTACGAAGTGCTGAACCAAATTTGGAGTTTTTGTATAGCGCGCTATGGGAGCCTTGTCGGATGTAAAAGAGCATACCCTTAGGTGGCTTGTCTGTTTAGGACGTTAGAGTTCGTTTGTTGTGATCAGCAACAACGATATGATGCCGTTTAGAAGGCGTATGAAGGTTTTAATCGAAAAACGAATGTTCAAGCACGAAGCGACGTCTCGCAGTGCTTTGAAGTTTGTTTTTCTTATGCCATAAAGGACTATAGGCTTTTTAGAAATCGCGGAATGTTTCCAGGCGATAGTTTACGATTTATTTGGTGGATACTTGATCCATTGTTGAGGCCGTTTAGCGAATGGCGAATTTGTTTGCGAAGGGTTTCGAAAATTCGGTTTCTGTGTTTGTAAAGAGTTTCGAAAATCCGGTTTCTTTAAAATCGTGGGAGTATATGAGTATACGCATTTCAAATGCGTACGAGTTAATTTTCCCTTGTGCCGCATTTCAAATGTTCGCGGGCTTGGAGATGTTTTGCGAATGTCCGTAGTCAGAAACTGTTGTTTCAGTTTGGACGTGCAAGTTATAAAATTTTGATCCAGGAATTAGGACCAGGGGTCGCGTATATTTGACCCAGGGAGAAGCGACTACCTTCGCTTTGTTTCGCGAAGTGTTGGCCTTCCGGGATTTTAAGGACGACTCGTATAACTCTTGGAGCTTTGTCACGAGTGTTTCTTTTCATGCTTTGTTTACGGGGCGTATAGAACTTAATCAGTCGATGTTAAGTTCAAATTTTTCCGTTAACCGTATGGCTGTTAGGACTGATTTTATTACGAGAAATTCATCGCATGATTTCCGCTTTTGGGCTATGCGACTGAGTTGCTCGCGTAAATGGTCACTTGGAGTTTTATGACAAATCGTGGATTATCGTCTGGCCCTTAAGTGATTGGAGCGGCGATCGTTCAGCTGTTTTGTCTTGGGGTGAAGGCTATGTTCAGCCGTTTAACCAAGGAGTTGGTAAACGATCAGACTGCGATCCTTTCGCATTAAGGTCATATTGGTTCACGATTGTCCTTAATGGTGGTGCCGAATTCAGGTTCGGGCTTTACGGAAAGGCGTAGTCGGCCGATGGCCGAATAGCGTTCGTTGAGATTAACATGCAAATCATAGCGGAGTTTTCCGAGTTATGGGTTACACGGGAAATGTTTCCGCTTTGATTTCGTCTCTTGGCGAAAGTTGCTTCGAATTACTCATGGAGTTTTACCGAAGGTTATTCCGTTAATTTTTTAGCTCACCGTCGTGCTGTTAGTCTGACGTTGTACGGGTTTCTTGTCGCGAGATTGCAACAAGAGACGGTGTAGAGTTTTCAAGACTATGTTTGTTACGGTTTGACCACGCCGTTATGCCGCTAGCGTTTCGGACGAATCTTAGAGTGCCGTTTGCCTTTTGAAAGGAATTTTTTCTTTATGAAGTAGAATGAGTATGCCAAGGATGCGTGGCGATCGTTTCTCGGTTTTCCGAGAGATTAGATCGGTTTGCGCGTTCTGCCTAGACAGTCAAGGAACAATAGAACGAAACTGGAAGAAAATGCCTAAGACTTAGCTTGCTAGACTATCCACCTAGGTTCTAAGTTCCCTTAGTCTCGTTGATTACTCGAGATTGCCTCATGTCCGTTCCTCTTCGTCTTCTAACGTTTCATTATCAAAGGTCTTCGAAAAGTCTGACACTGAATCGAGAATCGATTTTTGATGAACCCCGAAGGAACAATGCAGAATCGTTGCAGAATCGTTGAAGCAAAGGGAGGAGAAGTAGGCAAAACTCGAAGAAGGCTAAGGTGGGTAGACAAGTGAAAACGAACGGCAAGATGTCACTTGAGTGGGGCTTCTTGTTTCGTCAAGCTATGAGCGAACTGGTCAGGTCAAGAAGCTTGCGATCTTGTTATACTTCACGAATGATGTTTCGTAAAATATTCCCGAGCTTTTATTTAACGAGAGTTATTCAACAAAATGTTGTCGAGTTAATTTTACGGAAACTGTTTCGTAAAATGTTGTCGAGTTTAATCGTGCAGAAGTTGTCTCGTGAAGTATTGTCTAGGATTATTTTACGAAAGGTGCAAAGTATTTGGTTGCACTATCGTCGGGGATGGTTTCGCGAGGATTTGCCGCGTTCACCGAATGTTTTGTTGTCCGGCGACCAGCGCAGCGCGGGCGCGTTAGCCGCTCGGCGCCTAGGGACAGCACGGGCGTCCTAGCCGCCCGGCGCCTAGAGGCAGCACGGGCGTTAGGCGCCCGGCGCCTAGAGGTAGCACGGGCGCTAGGCGCCCGGCGCCTAGAGGCAGCACGGGCGCTAGGCGCCCGGCGCCTAGAGGCAGCACGGGCGCTAGGCACCCGGCGCCTAGAGGCAGCACGGGCGCTAGGCGCCCGGCGCCTAAAGGCAGCACGGGCGCTAGGCGCCCGGCGCCTAAAGGCAGCACGGGCGCTAGGCGCCCGGCGCCTAGAGGCAGCACGAGCGCTAGGCGCCCGGCGCCTAGAGGCAGCACGGGCGCTAGGCACCCGGCGCCTAGAGGCAGCACGGGCGCTAGGTAATCAGACCGTTATACCAGCTTTGGGCTTGATCCTACTCTAAAATCGTATGTGGATCGTTTAGCCGTGATTCAGGCCCCTTTTGGGCCGTCTTGGAACTTAGACGTTTTTACGATTTTTTCTTTAGAAAAAGCCGTTGATGTGACGCTGGTTTTTCCGAAAGGATTTCAATTCCCCGTATAGTTAAGGCAAATGGTGTTCAAGCTAACCATAGCCGTTTTATACGGCAGGCATGAATCCGTCTCCACTACCAAGTCTTTTTATGAATTTTCCCGAAGTCTTTCTTCGATAATCCCAAATGAGGGGGGTTGTGTCCATGGACCCGAGGACCGTGTTGCAGGAACTTGGACGGGGGTGCATGGTTGATAGGACCCGAACTTGATCGGGATGGTCCGTTCTCGGGACGTTTGTCCGTAAGATGATAGTCTTAGATAACTGTTTGCATAAGCGTTGGTCGTAGGAGCAGTCACTGCTGAAGTTGTTTTACCAGCGTCGATGTGAGCTGCGAGTTTGTCTTTCATATTTCCAGACATTGCTTTGATCAAGCGTTTTGCGGCCGTAAGAGTAAGAGTAATCCGTCCTCCCCTCCCTCTAGCGCCAAACTGTGGGAACCGAAATTCGCACTGTCGATTTTAGTTAAGTAAAAACGGAGGAAAGCCAAGTTAACCCGACTTTCCTTGAAGGCCCGGATTCTCTGCGACAGCCAACGACAAGTGACCGAACAAGTGCGGAAGATATGGAAAGATAACAAAAGACGAAAATCGTATAAAAAGGGTTTTGTTAAGAGTTGGGACTGGACCTTAAGGAAGACTGCCTACGTACCCCTTTCGAGGATCAAGTCGGACGTAGTTCAGTTAGAAAGATTTGAACAAGAGATCGAACTGCCTGGCGGAGTTCGTCTAGTATGAGCGTTTGTCATAGAAACGGGCGTGTCGAGAATAACGCCTAGGGTTTCTATGTGCGGAACTCTAAGTAAGAGGATTGTTAGATCCTTCTGCGAGAAATAAGGGTCTGCGGACAAGATGAAAATAGAACGAGAGGCGGCCGGACGTTCTAGGTCTTGCCTTGCTAGTCTACCGCCTAAATTATAAGTTCTTAAGCTAACAGGAGCTCTCTAGGTATCCAATCTCGGATTTGCTTTTTCTCTAGGATTTTTGCTCTGCCTTTCTTCTTCTCCCAAAGCTCCTTTATATACTCCTTCTTATGACGGTCTATTCTCCTTCTGGGCCGCAAGGCGGGCTTCTTTCCATTTTCGTCGACCTTCATGTTTATCGGGAAACTTGACATTTATCTTCGGGAGACTTGACATTTATCCTTCCGGAAATTTAGCATTTATCTTGTTGCGTAAAGATAAACGTAAATCGTTGTATCTATCCTAGATAATCGTAAATGGGTTGTCTGATCGCATTTGGTCCCTTTCGGGCCGTTTCTAGGACTTCCGCTGTTCTCTACGATTTCTTCGGAAGATTTTCATTCCTTCGTAGAGTTGAGATGAGTGGTGTCTCGAGATAACCATCACTGTTTCGTACGAAGAATTTAATATCTTCCTTCTCGTTGATATCTTACGATTTTCCGAAGTGTTTCCGACGATCTTACTTTGGAGTAAGAACGGGAGTTTTGTACGCGGAATCACAATGATTTGTTCCGCGAGGACTCGGGAAAGACTCAAAGTGCAGACTTCTGACGGCCGGGGCCTGGGACTTGTGCACGGAAGATTGTCGCTCGAAGACCCGAGCCAGCACGGGCGCTAGGCGCCCGGCGCCTAGAGGCAGCACGGGCGCCTAGAGGCATCACGTATGTCTCGGCGAGGGCTTCGATTTGATATCTTACTCGTTTTCTGGGTCCTCACGGTTTGAGAGAACGGGCTCTTTGAAGTTTCCCGGCGGCTAGGACCATCACGGGCGGCTAGGACCAGCACGGGCGCTAGGCGCCCGACGCCTAGAGGCAGCACGGGCGCTAGGCGCCCGGCGCCTAGAGGCAGCACCGGCGCCTAGAGGCAGCACGAGCGCTAGGCGCCCGTCGCCTAGAGGCAGCACGGGCGCTAGGCGCCCGGCGCCTAGAGGCAGCACGGGCGCTAGGCGCTAGGTGCCCGGCGCCTAGAGGCAGCACTGGCGCCTAGAGGCAGCACGGGCGCTAGGCGCCCGTCGCCTAGAGGCAGCACGGGCGCTAGGCGCCCGGCGCCTAGAGGCAGCACGGGCGCTAGGCGCCCGGCGCCTAGAGGCATCACGTGCGTCTCGGCGAGGGCTTCGATTTGATATCTTACTCGTTTTCTGGGTCCTCACGGTTTGAGAGAACGGGCTCTTTGAAGTTTCAAGGCGGATTCTTTATCGTTCGCCCTGTCCAAACTTAGATTACTTCCCGTTTCTTAAGTATAATTTCGTATGGTCGTGTCATCTTAGCTACGGACCTAATGTCTCTCGGTTCTTCTTGATTGTATCATCGAAGTTTTACGACTAAATCTTATTTGGTTTTCTCGTAAAGTTTATCGTGTAAATCAAGAACGATCGAATTTAACATAGGTTCTTTAAGCTATACGACTTGTCTTGCTCTCGACGCTTGTTTTATGGAAAGTCCGCGCATGATAAATAGTTTAGCCGTTGATTTCGAGAGAACCGTTTTTGACCCCAACAAGACTTGACCAATAAGAGAAACATACTTGCAAGAGTGAGCTACTGAGCAGAATTTGGTGTAATCTTAAACAATGGTTATATATTTTACCTCCTTCTTCGTCACCCCACCATCTATTTATGTACTAGTATAAGAAAAAAAAAGAAAAAAAAAGAAAGAAAAAAATAAGAAAAAAAAAGAAAAAAAAAGAAAAAAATCTATATTTTGTTTTATTTAGTATTTGGTGATGGAGAAGGGGAAGAATTCAGGAAATATGAGCCACTGGAAAGGTCGAGCAGAAGAGTGGATATCAATATGAAGGGTTGATGAACATACATATGAGCAGAGCAGTCTGATGACTGATCTGGAGCAGAACAGAGCAGTCGTTCCAGGAAGAGCAAAAACGAGTAGGGGCTGTGAACATCAATGGATCCGTCCTCTCTTGCAGTTTTGCGCGATATCCTGCATCCACCTCAAAAATTGGTAACCCTTAAACTCTTGAAACTCCACCATTGAAACACTTAAATAGCCTGTTCCACACCTAAACCGTCTACCCTGAATAGTACCTGTGATGAGAAGCTCACGCAACTCTTAAATGAATGTAGGGAGTTCTGTCTCGATAGTGTTGCTTTTTCAGGTTTGAGATGTAGAGTATGGAGCCGATTTTTGAACAGCTGTCAGTGGGGTTCTGGTAAGGGTGTGCTGTCCTAGTTTACTGTTTGTATGGTTCAGAGATTCGTGGTTAAGGTATGGTTGCTGAGAATATGAGAGTTCCCACACTTTCAAACATTTCTTCCTGTTCTTGATACTTGGTCTTGTTCGAGGACAAACAAGGATCTAAGTCTGGGGGAATTGATATATGGTCTTTTATACATCATTGTATATATGTTTTCTAATTGGTTTTCAAGTCTTTAACGAGTCTTTCTAGTCCTTTTTGAGTCATTACATGTTTAGAGTTGCACTGGATGAGATATGGACCAGTAGAAGCAAAAGAGGCAGAAAACAGTGCAGTTTGGTGATTTTCACGCAGAACACTCTGATGAGTGTTCCGATTGATTGTTCCAGCGGCAGAGATTTTTAAGGAAACTTAATATTTCGGGATTTGCCCTAATTTCCCTATCTTTCTCTCACGGCCGCCTGTGGCTTTTACATAAGTTATTTTTCTATTTTCCTAGACATTCTACGGTATTTTTCACAGCTAGAAACCATATCCTAAGACTCCATTGTTGGGATTTGCTTATTGTAAAGGGAGAAAGATCTCTACACTCTTGAGAAGAATCCTGAACCCTATCTCTTTTGTTTTATTGATATTCAGCATGTTTTCTTCATCTGTTATCTCTGAGATTTCTCTGTTCATGTCTGAGTAGTCGATTTGCTTAGTCTAGGGTGTTAGGGTGTTAGATTCGTGAGCTTGACATAAATAAGTTATAAATTAGTTGTCTTCACTCACTGTTGTTCTTAAGGCTTGCATTAAACTAGCTACTTAGTGCCTGATTCTAGGTTTAATCTATTCATCAAAAGTGTTATAGGTTGCTAGACATAACTTGAATGAGCATCATATCCCTAACCAGCGAAAGTAGATGTTAGGGTATTTTGTGAACAGATCAGACTTGATCTTAATGTTTGTCATCGTGTCTCAGTCCAAACGACAGTTTAGGTACTGAGATCGATTGACAAAAGGTGAAGCACCACGACAGTGGGCTGATCTATCTTAAGTGATCCGAGTTCTAGATTGTTCTTTAATGGAACTTGAATAATTGTTTGGCTCACACTTGTTAAACATCCGATCAAACCACCCTAGGCTAGCATTCACTTTAGATTGAATTTACTTTTACTTTATTTTATTTGTTGCTCGTTACCTTAACCTCCAAACCCCCAATTTGTTTTAGCTTAATATTGATCCCATAGAAGTAAAGTGTAATAGTTGGTCTCTGTGCATTCGATCCTAAAGTGCTACATCGACATACCATTCGATTGTGGTAGTGTGCACATTAGGTTAATTGGTGTGCGTGTGTACACGAATATCAATTTGGCGCCGTTGCCGGGGACCATCTTTTTCACCTTTATTTTTCGGTTATTTATTTAGTCTAAGACCTCTAACTTGCTCTTTTCTCTTTGTTGCAGGAGATCGCAAGGTTTAGAAAGAAAGAACAACAACAACCAAGGCCAACCAACACCACCATGGGTGATCAAGGCCATCAGGATGATCTCACTGCAGCAATGGCACTGATGCAACAGCAGATGCTTCAGATGCAGCAGACCATCCAAGCTCAGCAAGCAGCTGCGGAACAAGCTGCTCAACAGGCTGCTCTCGCGCAGCAAGAACATGCGGCACAGACTGTTCCAATCGGGCAGAGAAACCATCCACGTAACCTTCCTACTACGCGCTCTGCCATTGTTCCTCCACTCTGTAGCAATCTGGACTTCGAGATCAAGCCTGCTTTGATCGGTCTAGTGCAGAGTAAGGTGTTCTCTGGTCTCTCTACAGAAATTCCAATGGAGCATATTGAGAGATTCGAGAGAGTCTGCAACTTTTCACGCGCGAATGGTGTTCCACCAGACTACATCAAGTGCACGCTATTCTCATTCTCTCTTGATGGAAAAGCTGCACGGTGGCTGAACTCTCTCCCTACAGGTTCTCTCTCTTCATGGGAACAGGTCCGATCAGCGTTCCTGAGCAACTTCTACACTAAGGCGAGAACTGCAGCATTGAGGAACAAGATCACCTCATTCAGACAGCTCCCCGACGAGCCTTTTTGTGATGCATGGGAGTGTTTCAATGTCTATCGCAGAGAGTGCCCTCACCATGGATTTGATGATGATTACCTCCTGGGCATTTTCTATGATGGAGTACACTGGGAACACCGAAGTGCTATGAATTCTGCGAGCAATGGAGATTCCATGACTCAGACCACTGCTGGAGCATTTGAGCTGATTGAGAACATGGCTGCTAGTTCTGCCAATGAGAACAATGAGAGCGATTGTTCTAAGGTCGTGAACAGTGCTGAAACCCAGAAGATAGATGAGCTGACAGCCAAGATTGACTACCTACTGAAAAACAACCAAGGAAAAGTCTTCATGATGGATGGAGCTACTACTGGGCAGATTCAGAACAACCAGGCACAAGGATCTGGGTATCAGAACACCTTCCCGCAGAACTTCCAGGGTAAAACCTTCATCTTCAGTGAGGCAGAGAACATGTTCGTCGCTCAGAATCAGAATTTGAACCAACAACAGCCGCAGAACAACCAGCAGACTGCTCCAGCGACTGTTCCGCCAGATGAGCTGAAAAATCTCAACTCTATGATGCAGCAGATGCTCCAGAGCCAGCAACTTCAGGTCAAGGCACTGAATCAGGTTACCACAAACATCAACACCAGGATGGACAGCATGTTCACTGATCTGAATACAAAATATGATGTTGTGAACAGCCACATAAAGATGATTGATGGTCAGCTTGCTCAAACCGCTGAAACTGTTAAGAGGCAGCAAGAAACCCTTCGTGGAAAGAGTGTGATGCACTGTAATGCAACAAAGCATAGGTGTGAGAAAGCTGTGGAAAAAGAAACAGAGTAGTTGTTCCTTGAAACTGTCTCAAGCACAGAAAAGAGAATTGAACAACCTGCTAGCTATGTGGTGACTGCTCCTGACGAACCTACTGAGATTCCACCAGTGCGAGTCTATGTTCCTAAGGTTCCCTATCCAACTTCACCACCACTGAAGGTATTGCCTAAGGTTGATGATCCTGGAAAGTTTGTTTTCCCATGTTCCATTGCTGGAGTAGAATTTAAGGATGCTCTTTGTGACTCTGGATCATGTGTGAATCTTGTCTCAAAGGCGATTGTAGACAAGCTGGGTATTGTGGATGTTGAGCCTTCTCAGGTGACTTTGGCTTTTGCAAACTCTTCCAGAGCAGTCCCTTATGGCACCATTCGCAACCTTCATGTCCAAGTAGGAGACTGTATGCTCCATACCGAATTTCATATTGTTGATATGAGCAAGGAACATAAGATGCCTTTGATCTTTGGAAGGTCATTTATGGCTACAGTGGGAGCAATCGTAGACATGCCTAATAAGAGAGTCTCCTTTTCCAATATCAATAAGAAGGTTTTCTACATGGATGTCCTAACCAGATCACAAATTCGACACGCCTCCAGCATCTCAATGGCTAGTGGAGAACAGCTGGAAAATTTTTCTAAGAAAGAGTTTGGTGATGAGTGTGAGATTGGACGAGTCCTGGATGGAGATCCTCACGGTGATACCAAGAAACTCAGTGGGAATGCAAAGATGAAAGAAAAAGTCCAGAAGAAAAGGGTCAAGGGTGATCCTACAATGACTTTGATACATCACATGTGTGATGAGAAATCCATTGAGTATGAGGTAAAGTGTAAAGGTACCTCTAAACCTTTCTCTAAAATCAGAGTTATACTGACTGATGAGCTGAAGGAGAAATGAGAAGCTGCTGTGAAAGGGTTGTTGAGCAGAGTTTTGAAGCTGAACATGTCTGATTGTGGAGCTTGTTTTGGAACAAGCCTGGATGCTCAACCTGACTGATCCATGTCACCAAGTCAAGCTAAGCGCTTAGTGGGAGGCAACCCACTGGTATGTGTAAATATAATTTGGTTTTATTTTTGTTTTGCTTATTTTTCGTTTTAGTCATTGAGTCTCAGGTTAAAAAGCAGAAAAATCCGAGATACTGTAGCAGAACATTCTGGTGCTTGTTCCACCCGACTGTTCCAGAAACGGAGCATCTTGTTCTCCAGAAGAGAGAGCGGCGGCTCCAGAAGAAAATCTTGCAACAGAACAAGTCTGGGGGAGCACGAGTTCAAGGTAAGTATCTCAACAAAAAAAATGTTTTTATTATTGTTTTCACCTTCTCTCTGATTTATTTTCACACCGAGACGTTGTGAAGTAAGTCTGGGGGAGCGTTTCATCGTTTACTAACTCGTTTCTTTCTTTTGTTTATCTTTTGAGTCATTTTGAGTAAGTTTTTAAGATCGAGTCAGTCAAAACTTTGTGGGAATTAGGACCTTATTCTGTGTTGATCACTAACCACCTCGTGCTTTAGTTATCTTATTCAGTGACCTTAGAAGTGGCGAAAGACACACATGTGGACCTGGAACACCCTGACATATCTCACTTGATTATCCAGAAGTTCTCAACCGATCATGTTACACTGGGTAGACTTAACTCCACTTAACTTGAACCTAATATTGACTGAAATACTTCTTGTTATGGGCACTAGATCAGGGAAATGAGAACTACACTCAGGACATCATATCCTTTATATCCATCTTTTGTTGTTCCTGAGTGGCTAGCTCATCTTTAGCTAGTTCCCACCCTGCACCTTAGCCTTTATTCCACCTTCATGCATTTGTTTTTTCAGTGTTATATATGCAGATATGTGCAAAAAGGTCGGAGAGGAAAGGATCGACTCAGCTTCTTACTCGTTACTGCTGCAAGTGTCAATCAGATAGGGAGAACAAGCAAATTAAGAGATCAGTCACTCCCTAAGCAAACACACGCGCAAGAACATGGATGGAGAACAAGAATGGTACGAATCGAAACCACCAGTGGCATCCTTATATCATATGTTACCTCCTTCTTCGTCACCCCACTATCTATTTATGTACTAGTATCAGAAAAAAAAAAAAAAAAAAAAGAAAGAAAAAAATAAGAAAAAAAAAGAAAAAAAAAGAAAAGAAAAAAATCTATATTTTGTTTTATTTAGTATTTGGTGATGGAGAAGGGGAAGAATTCAGGAAATATGAGCCACTGGAAAGGTCGAGCAGAAGAGTGGATATCAATATGAAGGGTTGAGGAACATACATATGAGCAGAGCAGTCTGATGACTGATCCGGAGCAGAACAGAGCAGTCGTTCCAGGAAGAGCAAAAACGAGTAGGGGCTGTGAACATCAATGGATCCGTCCTCTCTTGCAGTTTTGCGCGATCCTGCATCCACCTCAAAAATTGGTAACCCTTAAACACTTGAAACTCCACCATTGAAACACTTAAATAGCCTGTTCCACACTTAGACCGTCTACCCTGAATAGTGCCTGTGATGAGAAGCTCACGCAACTCTTAAATGAATGTAGGGAGTTCTGTCTCGATAGTGTTGCTTTTTCAGGTTTGAGATGTAGAGTATGGAGCCGATTTTTGAACAGCAGTCAGTGGGGTTCTGGTAAGGGTGTGATGTCGTGGTTAAGGTATGGTTGCTGAGAATATGAGAGTTCCCACACTTTCAAACCTTTCTTCCTGTTCTTGATACTTGGTCTTGTTCGAGGACAAACAAGGATCTAAGTCTGGGGGAATTGATATATGGTGTTTTATACATCATTGTATATATGTTTTCTAATTGTTTTTCAAGTCTTTATCGAGTCTTTCTAGCCCTTTTTGAGTCATTACAGGTTTAGAGTTGCACTGGATGAGATATGGACCAGTAGAAGCAAAAGAGGCAGAAAACAGTGCAGTTTGGTGATTTTCACGCAGAACACTCTGATGAGTGTTCCGATTGATTGTTCCAGCGGCAGAGATTTTTAAGGAAACTTAATATTTCGGGATTTGCCCTAATTTCCCTATCTTTCTCTCACAGCCGCCTGTGACTTTTACATAAGTTATTTTTCTATTTTCCTAGACATTCTACGCTATTTTTCACAGCCAGAAACCATATCCTAAGACTCCATTGTTGGGATTTGCTTATTGTAAAGGGAGAAGGATCTCTACACTCTTGAGAAGAATCCTGAACCCTATCTCTTTTGTTTTATTGATATTCAGCATGTTTTCTTCATCTGTTATCTCTGAGATTTCTCTGTTCATGTTTGAGTAGTCGATTTGCTTAGTCTAGGGTGTTAGGGTGTTAGATTCGTGAGCTTGACATAAATAAGTTATAAATCAGTTGTCTTCACTCACTGTTGTTCTTAAGGCTTGCATTAAACTCGCTACTTAGTGCCTGATTCTAGGTTTAATCTATTCATCAAAAGTGTTATAGGTTGCTAGACATAACTTGAATGAGCATCATATCCCTAACCAGCGAAAGTAGATGTTAGGGTATTTTGTGAACAGATCGGACTTGATCTTAATGTTTGTCATCGTGTCTCAGTCCAAACGACAGTTTAGGTACTGAGATCGATTGACAAAAGGTGAA
This sequence comes from Hirschfeldia incana, assembly GCA_026261945.1. Taxonomy (NCBI): domain Eukaryota; kingdom Viridiplantae; phylum Streptophyta; class Magnoliopsida; order Brassicales; family Brassicaceae; genus Hirschfeldia; species Hirschfeldia incana. The sequence continues at coordinate 1,549,356 of JABCMI010000069.1, forward strand.
GCACCACGACAGTGGGCTGGTCTATCTTAAGTGATCCGAGTTCTAGATTGTTCTTTAATGGAACTTGAATAATTGTTGGCTCACACTTGTTAAACACCCGATCAAACCACCCTAGGCTAGCATTCACTTTAGATTGAATTTACTTTTACTTTATTTTATTTGTTGCTCGTTACCTTAACCTCCAAACCCCCAATTTGTTTTAGCTTAATATTGATCCCATAGAAGTAAAGTGTAATAGTTGGTCTTTGTGGATTCGATCCTAAAGTGCTACATCGACATACCATTCGATTGTGGTAGTGTGCACATTAGGTTAATTGGTGTGCGTGTGTACACGAATATCAGTATCATGCAAGCAACTTATTAAAACATCTATATCATTATAATCCTGATTATCTGAATAGCAACCTTGAATCTAACTAGTTTCTCTTATTGTGTAAACCTAAAACCAATTCTCTTGATCAACTTATCATTGCTTACAACTGCAATTTACTTTTAAAAACCTAATCAACCTAGCATAATCTTAAGGATTACATCTTTTTGTTCCTTAGCTTCTTATGGATTTATCCCTAAGTACTACAACTGAACCTCTTATTTGAGAGAGTAATTCACTCCTTAGGGTAATTTGAGTGATATCAGCCTTTTTGATTCCACTCATGTGCACTGAGCCTTGAATCAAATTCCCTGAATTCTGTGTAGCTAACTTCGAACCATATATGCTTCAGACCTGAAACAACCTTTGATTCTCTATTTGTTTAACACACTCCAGCCTTAAACACGTTTTACACCGCTGCTACTCTAAACATGACCCGTCATCCAACCATCACTGTTGTATAGACTTTCGACACAACCTTGGTTCACCCTTCATGTTGTTAACAGAAATTGCTTCCACATAATTCTCTTTGAATCAACCGCAAATCTTGAAGTCACTCATACTCCAAATCTCTGAAACAGTCTTTGACTTACTCTTGATGTACTTGAACAGACTATACTTGAGCATCACTTTGTACCGCTGCACAAGCAGGACACGCTGCCTAACACCACCTGATTAGGAAGACTTTCGACACAAATATCTTTTCTCCAACATCTGATCAACATGTTCTGCAATAACAAAACCCCACTAACATGTGTAGACCCCACTCTTAGTTAAATGAACTGAGCCTCATACCATATAATCCTTGGTACGCCTTAGCTCTCCTCACGAGCTGCATGTGATATCTTGTCTAGAATCCTTGATATCCCTCCATTACTCAGCTGTGTATTCCTTTCCTCAATACCCTTATTGTATTGAGATGTCTCCAATACCAAAACAAGTGCATTACAATCAACGACTTAAACACGCCTGTAAGTCATTTAACCTGCTATTAGCCAATGTACTTCCTTGAGAAACCTTCCTCAGTACTCCCTGTGACGCTTCCATATCCAGATATACACTTGTTATGTTCCCTTGCATTTAAACTTTCATGAAGCTTCTTTTAGTTCCATGACCTGAGCTTAAGATGAAACAACTTGTGGATAACAAGTCTTACCCTTCCTGAGATGGAAAAACTGTAAGACAATTCTCTACAATCTCTGCAATATCTTCCAACAATTTCTTACTTTTCTTCATCTCACCATTCTTCATCTTCACTGCTCAATACCTCAGTTTAACCAAGTACCCCATCATGTTTTACTTTGCATCATACTCGGCTCCCTTGTATCAAATTCACTGCACTGTATTTCTGATACTATGTTGAATTACTTGTCTCGCCTACAAGTAACTTTATGTAAGATTCCTCTTACAAATTTATGTATGATGTGCCTTGTACATGTAAACTGAGCTAGGCACGTCTGGCCTTGACACACTAAACATATCCACGGCCCGCTTATCATTGAATATTGTTCCCTTTCAGCTTTTACTCCCTTTAGCTGACCAAGTTGCTAACCAAAAATTTTACCCTTCAGTTGAACCAATCAAGACATCTTCTAACAGAAAATCTGTGACTCACTCCACCTGGAATCAGATTATATATCTCTGATGCATCAATCCACATATAATCTCAGTAGCTCCACCTGAATCAAATAACCATGTAGAAGTACCATGTCTCTGTAAAGTTTATGCAATTGTATGTGGTATCTGTGTCCTTTAACCATATCTCTCATCATCCAATCATGTGATGCCTTTGAGATAATCCCTTACAGCTTCCTCACTCAAACTCAAACCCATGGTGAGCTTCTCTAGCTGTAACTTTACTTGAATCGTGACAAAGTTAAGTTTTTGTCAAGTCTGCAAATTTTTCTTTTGCCTCTGAGCTTCAATAATCGTCTAAAAGCTCCACTTTGTCCATTGTGGTCGTGACACCAAAGCCGGCATCCTTAACTTCTCCTCTGAGTCTATTCATCTGGAATTGCCGACTCAGACATCCTTGACGATTCATCTAAGATATAACTCACACACGCTTCTACTAGCTGTGGTAGCGACTTCCTGCTTCTTGAATAAGTGTTGAAGACTGTTGTCTCATATCCTTTATCCTCAGGATTACAATCAGTCATAACAACATGTTCAACATGATTCCGCCTGGGCATTTTCCTCTGTCTTTGACCAGAATCTTCAAGCTAAGTCTAACCTTCAATCGCCCCTTTCTTTAGGTTTCTTCATGTCACTCACATGACCTCACTAGAGTTTCTACATGTTGTTACCACAAATAGCTATTTGCTCCAACATTAGGCTTTACACACTTTGTGCCTTCGCTCTAGTTGCTTCTTCGTAGAGGTACAACATATTTCTGCCACACGGACTTGGTGACTCTTCAGGCTTTCAACTTATAGCCAAAAGCTTTCCATGTCACTCACACGACCTCACTAAAGATGTTACATGTTGTTACCACAAATAGATATTTGCTCAGCATATACTTGTGTAGACTTTTACACACTTTCATTTGCTCTAGTCTCTTCATCGTGGAGGTACAACCTGTTTCAGTCACACTAACTTGGTGACTTCTCTGGCTTTCCTCATACAGCCAGAAACCTTTTCTTTCATGCACTCACGAGCTTAACTTGAATTGACCCCAAACATATTCACTTCTGTTCCGTCATATTGTTGTCACACGACAACCAACCTGTGCAACTACAAGATATGTTGGTCATCATTCGCGAAGATAACCTGTATTCCTTGTGATCTCTGAAAACCTTCAGTTCCTATGAGATTGGCGACCTTTGATTCCGTCTCTTTAAGCCTAGCTTTGACTTAATATGATTTTGTCTTTCCTTGAGATATCCTCCATCCCAAACGACTCAAATAAATCTCCAACACTCATGATCACGAACACGCCCACCTGTGCAAATGTTCTGTTGCAGCTTATGCAGGTATTCCCTTTCTTGCAAACAACTGCTGCATCCCTTGCAAGTCTCTCATCATGATTTCACCAACCTGAAACCATCACGTGCATTGAGATATTTCACTGTGAATTTTTCTTTCTCTATCTCTGGCGTCTTTTTGTCTACAACAAAGTAACACCATTTGTTTCTTTCTCTGACGCTGACTATCCTTTAGCATCAAACCTGGTTTGTCACCCTAAAAATAGTGATATGATCGTGACTACAAATCTACTGATTCTCCTCTTCAAAATTTTTTAGCTGATCTCGATGCTAACTTGACGTTCTTGCAGAACCTAAATCACCACTGCCTCAATCCAGAAGCTCTCTGACTCAATCCCAACTAACTTCAACAGCCTGTAGACACCAAACTCCTCATCCTGAGAATTTCCTTTATAACAACCTGAATGAACACTTTATCTTGAACATCACTCTGAACCGATGTTGTTTCCAACAGATCACGCCGCTTAACACAACTTGCTAAGAAGACTTTTGACGCAATGAATCTTTGTTCAACCTCTGCTCAAACAAATCATTACCTTTGCAACTGTGATGGCATGTAGACCCATTTGTTTCCCTCTCATATGCCTAAGAAGACAAAACAAACTACACTGAATCCCATGCAGAAAACCCGAAACATACATGTTTCCATCCTGAATCAATCTCGAGATGACACTGCCACCTGTTCAGCCGAACTCTGCCTTGAACAAGTAACTCTCGTTCTCGCAGATCCATCCCAGCAGAAAACTATGTGTTACGCCAAACACATATCTGCTAAGAAAAAATACACTGCATTCCCTCTGAAAATAGCAGCCTTGTAGTATCTTTGTTCTTTGAACCTCTACCCAACTGTAGACTCTCATAATCACACATAGACAAACCTTGCATCAGCTGATTTACTTAAATCCTTTTGCAACATCATTCACACTGACTCAAGAATACCATCTGAACAGCCATGAAACACTCATATCATTCAAGGTTCTTAGACGTCTTCTAGTTCCAAGAATTCCATGAGATACCGAGCTGAAATACCCACATAGATTTAACACCACCTGCAACTGATATACCATGTAGATTCAATCTAAGAACACCATGGTGTTCTTAGATTCAATCTAAGAACACCATGAAAACCCTCACTGAATCTTCAGATAATTCCATACAAAACCAGTGCAAATCCCATGTGTTCCACTATGCTTTCAGTTCCAGTAATTTGCAGAACATGAAAAAAACCCACGACTTCAATGCATATAGTCACACACACTTTGTGACTGTCATACACTCCTGGTGACTGCAGATCCAAGACAACTCTGAAAATCTGAAAATGTATGTTTCTTGTTCTAGCAGCCTGTCACCACCTCGACTTGTGAGTAACATGAAACCCTTCTCACATAATAGATGATTCGTGCACCCTTGGAGAACTTAGAAAAATCATGATTCCATAACCTCGAAATCATCTCAGCCGATTCAACATACTTGTGAATCCTTCCTCCGTAAACTTGTGCAATTGCTGCAAAGAACATTCAACAGGTTTCCTTCTTCTCTTGTAAACCGAAAATACCTTTAACTTGATCTGATATGGGTGTATTACTCTGATTATGGTAAAACCACGTGACCACCACCTTCCATTAAACCTTGCGAGTTTCGTCTGTCTCGCTTGGAAGCTTCTTCATATGTATCTCCACCTCGAGACGTAGACTCCGTGAATCAATGAGCCTGAGCTCTATACCACTTGTTGGAAAATCCATCAGATCTAATACCACTTGTTGGGTATTCCTACTATCTGATACTGCTTGTTAAGTCAACTAAAACTCTAACAAGACTTTGTTGTTCCCTTGATCTTTCCCATTAATTCAATCCTTGTTCATGACTCAAGAATTTTTCACCCAGTTCACGGCCGCAGCACGCTACATCTGGAGTGGATCCAAGATCCACAACATTCACTATGAAGTATCGGAAAATACCTCTGATGTGGTTTACAAGATAATAGACTCTCTCTTTGTTCCTGGTATGTAAACCCTAGAGAGTATAAAAGAGATTACAAGAGAAGTATATGGCTAAGAGTTAAGCCTAAGATTACAATCTATCTCTAGATTAATCTATCCCTCTCTCAGAGATGCCATGGAAGCTCCTGCCTCCTAGAGGCTCAGCTTGAGCTTAGAGATCTCTGTCGTGATCTCTCCTTCTTTTGTATGTCAGCACTTAACCTAATGGGATTCTTCGATTAGACTCATATGTTATACGCGCGTGACTTGTGCAACTCGGCCCAGCCGATGAACAAGTCCGATGGGCTTGACCAAATATTCAATACAATGAATATTTCAAGATTGTTTCTTACTTGTGTGAGGATTGCTAGTGTTGGATAGTATTGAGCTGAAGATATGATTTGAATGATGATCTTTTTCCTTTTTTTGTTATCAGTGAAAACAGGCCCAAGTGTAGCTGATGTTGCTGTTTCGAGAATTGCTCAGGGGACGAAGATACTTGCGGAAGGTGGGTACGAGAAGGTCTTCAAGCACACGTTGGAGTGTCTTCCTGATGAACAGCTTTGCAAGAACTATGCTTGCTACTTGTCTACTTTTACTGGTCATGTGATGGGTGTTTTGTATCTTTCCACGCACAAGCTTGCGTTTTTTAGTGACACTCCTCTTTCCTACAAGGAAGGTGATCAGACCAAGACCAAGTGGAGCTATTATAAGGTACTACGGCCCTTTTTCTTTGCTTTTTGCTTTGATATCTTTAATTTGATATGTTGAAAGTGACTCTAGTTATTTGATATGTTGGTGATAAAAGGATTTATGCATAATGTTGTTTTTATCAACCAAAAGAAATTTTGAGATCTGTGTGATTCCTTTAAGAACCTTAAATTCTATTATTTCGTTGTATAGTGTGTGAGTGATGACTTTGGTCTGATGATTCAATATGAACATGTGGTACTTCCGGTGAACCAGCTGAAGGCAGTGAACCCATCAACAAGCAGAGTGAACACATCTGAGAAATACATACAAGAGATTTCGGTGGATAACCACGAATTCAGGTTTATGGGGTTTGTGACTTAAGATAGCGCTGTGAAGAGCCTTTAAGAAGCTGTGCAGTCGCATGCTCTATGAGTCTCCACCGGTGTTACTAGTGTTGTGCATTATATGTATGTAACAGTGTGTGTTTTTGTACTTGATACCATTTCAGTTTTTGTTGTACATTTTACTCTTCTAGCGATTGATCTCATAAAACATTCCTTATGTTCATTTGCATTGTATGATTAAATTATTATTTTATTCACAAATAATCTCTATTGAATCTTTATCTAGTTTCGATTAGATCCAGAGATAATAATGGTTCTATTTAGAACGTTGATGCACTGCAATGGACAATGGTGTTGATCAATGGTCAATTTGTGTAACATTCTTCTCCAAAAAAACAAGAAAAACCTCGTTGCCATTTATCAATTTCATCAAAAAGATTAATGCATACAAGATAGCTCAATAATGAACAAAAATATATTCTCCTTGACCGGTAATAGGACACTTATCGTAAATATAATAAATTACGGGTGAAATGTATGAAGCATTTAAATTATGAGGACTTTTCTTTGTAATTTATTAATAGTGTCCAGGTAGAGACTAGGGCTTTTATAAAGGCCGTCGCTTCAGGAGCAGAGCAACATCATCAAGTAGCGTACGTTTTCTCAGAAACTAGCGTATTCGTATTTACGGTTTTATGTTTTTTTTTGGTTTTGCAATTTATGCGCTAGAGTTCCCGATGATCGAATACCATTAACATATAGTTTCAGCCTTGTCTGAATATATCAGTGTTGAAGCAAACTCAATTTGTCTGAGGGAACTAGATTCGTCTCTTTTCTTTCATTATTGTTACCGTTTTTAGTTTCTTATTCTTTTTTTCCTTTGTTGGTACCCAATGATGATTCGAGAAAATCTCTATAACAAGTTTCAGCCTTGTCTGAGATAATCAATGTTGATAAGTTCTTCGATTCTGAGGGGAAACTCATCTTTTATATTCTATTAAATGTTGATAATCAATGTTATTTCGTGAAAACATGTCTTTTTACGTCCAGCAAATTTGGGCTCAAACCAGCGTTTTCAGATGTATTTTATATTATGCGATGGCTGAATCAAGAAAAACGGTTTAATTGGAAAAAAAAAAGAAAAAACGGTTTATGGATTCAATGAATCGTTTCCTCTGTCGTGTAAAATCAGCTCCTTACCGGATCTAGGCACCTTCCAGTGAAACATTGTCTTTGTTAGTACCTTTTTGGACGATTTTTACACTATAAATCATGGACAGATAATAAAAAACTTTAAATAAATGTTGATGCCCTCCAAAATTTCAATATTGACCGCTTCCGACTTTGACTAATCGATTCGAGTTCCATATTTTGGTGCAATATTAATCTGAGAAATTATTCATTTCCCAAAAAAGAGGAGGAAATATTACCCAATCTTTATTTTTTTGAAACGGTAAAAGAAATTATTTGGGCTGTTGGCCAAGTTGGTTATGAGATCAAATATATTTTTAAGGTAACATATCTATTATTGGCCAATTTTGTTCAACCGTAAATTAATATATAGAAATTTTCCAAGTTTATTTGCTAGATGATTTTCATTTTCAAAGTGCGAATTTGTTTTCCCTTTTAAATTTATTTTAATTGATAAATATTTGTAAAATTTAATATTGTTTCATAAAGTAATATTTTTCTATATAGCTCTTTAACATTTTCATATTTTCGTAATTTCTTATGTTAATTAGTTTGATGACTTTTTGGAACATTTATATATTTTTAATTACAATTTTATTTTCTTAACTTTATATAGATATTTTGGTAATGTAAAGAATGTTAACTTATAGATCTTACAATTCTCAAAATATTGTGATAATTTTTTTTTATTTTAACAATTTTTTTTATAAAATTTTAAAGTTGTGTAAACAAAAATTTTAAGTTGTAGAAAAAGTTATTGCTATGTTAGTGTAGATATGACTTTTAGAACTGAAACTAAATGTTATGAATTTTAATTGGGATTTAAAAGAACTTAATGGACCTCGATAACACATTGTACGTGTGACCTCTTGAACTATGAATTCGATACCCTGTTCATGTTTGTATGAGTGATAAAGTTAAGAAAACTTTCAGTATAATCTATGGAATAAAATCGTTAAGTTAGGAGGTTCATATATTACTGCTGTTCTCAAATCATATAAAATTGGAAAGATATTATATTCATTTTTTTTTCCGTCAAGGATTTAATATTGATAAAAGAACGGACCAAGCCCAATACATTGCCGAAGCCCATACAGCAAACAACAATAATACATCCAAAAGCCAAGACCAACAAAGGGCTACATACACTAGACTAAACGGGTCTCAAGCCCAACCCAGCACACCCGACCGACAACCGCATGTCAACTTGTTGAAGAGACCGGACACGTGTAGAGATCCTATCGTTCCGAACAACATGCGTCACTTCCGTCTCGATTCGATCGACACCGCCTGGAATCGTCGTCGGAGCTTCCTCACCGCGTAACCCGTTACGACGGAGCTTCTGATACCTTCAAGCCTCCGCCGGAACCAACCCCAATCTTTAACTTCCTTAGCCTAATCGGAAAGCATCGTCGCTCAGACGTGATCTTAACCGACTGCAAGGCTTTAACACTCTCGTTCTCCCCCGTTGTCTTCATGCCGTAGAGATTAAACGGATTTCGAGATCTCCTTCGACTTTTCACCACATCACACCCTGGACAAACGGATCGAGAAACCTGCTTTCTTCCTTTTAACCTCGTCACCTCACCGGAGCGTTTCCTCGCCTAGCGAGATCTCATCCGCTGTGACCAAACTAAACCCTAAACGGCAAAAGCCACCGACTTATTCCCAAATCAAACCTAGAAACTTTAACCCACTGGAACCCGAGTATCAAAACAGCAGCACAGAGCTTAGGTAGCCTCCATACTCCGTGACCAAGAGCCGGCGTAGGCAGAACTGGCAGAGATCCCCTACCCGGTAGCTAGAACCGGCGTCTGTGGAGCTATATGAGCCTCACACATCCCAGAGAAGAAACAAAAGACCATGCAGACCATCCACTCTCCACCGGTGACCTCGAGGCGACAACGTCTTTGCTCCAAGAGGGAACCACCGCTAAGGGTGGGATCGGACTCAGAGCTCGAACAAAGCGGTTGCTTCAGGACGGCAAAGAGGGGACACCGAAGAACTTGAAAACACAAGAAAATCCGATTCTGGCGTCGGCACGGACGCTCACGCGCCGGCCGAACGCCGGAACCAAGACTAGATCTCTCTCGCTTCTCTCTACTATCTCTCTCTTGATTTACGTGGTTTTTAAAGATATTATATTCATTAATTGATAAGAATCTGTTGCGGCCAATTACAAATACTATTATTAGGTTCGTTTTAAATAATGCTGCAACGTAGTTGGGACATAAAAATTCTCGGTTCTGATTGGAAAAATATACTTATCGATTTTAATTTAAAAATATTAAAAAAAAATAATGGCAAAATCCTATGAGAGATTCTGATTTAATAGTATAGATTGGATTTTTCAAACACGTCATTTTCTTGTTGAGAATATTCCTCGTAAACAATGTTTTTTTTGTTAGATCTTGTTATAATATTTAAACTTGATTGATGTTTTAGAACGTTAGTACCTGTAAGCTTCACCAGTTAATATTTATGTAACAATTTTTTTTGCAGGTACTTTTTGTTTTGTTCATCTAACGTTTATGTAATTTCTGTAGAAGTTTGTTACTCTTGGACTAAATATTAAGTCGATAATACTGGTAAAACTTAAAGTTCACTCGACCTAACTTTAGATTAATTAAAAGGGGGAAACCTGAAAGTGACATAATTTTCGTGGGATCACAATTTTCATTGGCTAAAAGCGCAATCAACTGATAGTTTCATCCGTAGGAGATGCAAATCATGCAATGTATAAACTTGAAAGTGACCAAATATGTAAGTTATGTGGTTTGTAAATTTAATTAAGGGCGAATTGGCTATATGCACCCAAGACCAACCAAAATTGGAGACTTACATATGATTTGAAAAAAGGAGATTGCTTCATATATTATAGGCTTGTGAAGACGAAAATGACCCTCACATCTGATACAAGATACATCAAAATAGGAAAAGTGAACATGCAAAAAGATCTCTACACCAGCCACGTATCTAAATGTAGTACAAAAGTAGATGTAGACCTGTAAAATAGTCAGAGCTATGGTATAGGTCTCCAGGGAACTCCACAACCACACAAAATCTTCGTCCAGTTGCGTTACTCAACGAAAAAAATATTTTAAATATAAAGTCAAATAAATATGAATCAAGATATATTTTTACAAAAATGTGACTTTGTTTATATTAATTTTTTCTGAATAGAAAATTTCGTTGTAAGAATAAAAAATTTCATTTTTCTGGTGAAGAGGTAAGATGAGGTTTTGGTGATATGGTGATAACAAAGAGGAAGTAAGAGAATAATAAAGGATCACTTGTAACATGTGATAACAAAATTCGTAACATGTAAAACATAGTAAACATAGTATTTCATGTTAACAAAATTTGTAACATGTTAAAAATATTTGTAACATGTTAAAAGTATCTGTAACATGTTAAAAATATTTGTTACATATATTTTTAACATGTTACAAATTTCGTTAACATGAAATACTATATTCTACATGCTACAAATTATGTTATCAAGTTATATTTATCTATAGAACTTTAAACAAATCATTAACTTAATAATAAATTATATAATTTAGTATTATTTATCAGTTTAATATGTTATTTAATGGATAAAACATATAGTTAACCAGCTAATATTAAAGTTAACGAACAAAATTAAAACAAATTATCATGTTATAAATCAAGTTAACATGTTAACAATAATAGTATCATATACAAAATATATTAACTTTTAGAAATGTGTTTTAACATGCTAACATTGATGTTAATTTGAGAACACACCCAATGATAAAGATCAAAACAAAATTATTTGAAACCATATGTGAATATACAAATAAAATTATCTGAGAAAAAAATGGTTGCTATACAGAATAATCAAAAGAGCAGATCCGATACGAGAAGCAAAAAATAAACAACCAACTGAAGAAAATGATCGAGAGGAAATCAACGCATATGTAAGCTTTTAAGTGAGTCATCTTTTCTTAATATAATTTAATCAACTACCAAGTTCTTGTTCTGATTAAGATCTATGTAAGGTTTGACTCACAGTGATCACAAAAAAAAAAATAAGAGAACGATGGGAAAGAAGAAATTCACAAAAGTGGTGATTTTAAAAACACCGTAATGCTGATAACAAAACAGAAAAGATAATAAGATAATGGTACAGTAGAAAATAAGTAGGAGACAAGGCTGACAACAACTATGTGCAAGCTGCTAGGAACATACTTCGGACATATAGTTTAACAAGTATGTGATGTAGCAGTAGGGACAAAATCGGAATAAAAATTAGTTCCATCAAATCATGTGTAGAAACCTAATTAAGCACCTGATTATGGATACTGCAGCCAATTATCTCTTTAATTAACGCTAACCAAATAAGTCTATAGTTATATCACTACTGTTCTTAAAAGGTGAAATGAGGAAAGCATGCAAAACAAAAAGAGGGTGAAAAGGATAGGAAGGCGGGGATGACAATTCAAAACTAACTAAAGGAGAGAAGAAAGAAGAAGCGAGTCAAAGTAAGGCAACGTAATTAGGTACACTAATTGATCATGTGTCAAAGTTAGACCGAAAACTAGAGGTGCCTGCTTCTCTTACGAGTTTCGAGTTTTTTTTTTGTCATTAAGTTAAGGAAGGATGTTGATACGTTTCGTGCTATGATGAGTTATAGTTTTGTTTATCATGTTCATGTTGTGTAACAGTGAACATATATTTCAATTTCCCATTCATCGTCAAGTATTAATCTTTTATATATTGTAAATTATTAATTTTCCAAGACTGAAACCAGCTAGTCAATACCATCAATAATCAATTTTTAGGAAAAAATAATGATCCATCTCCAAACATATCATTAAAATGAAATTTTCATGTCAATGTTATCTCAAAGATTAGTTGAGCAACATTGTAACTCAGCCATGACAATCTCAAAACTCAGATGCAGCTATTGTAAAAACTGATTTGATTGAATACAATTTCACATAATTCAAAAATAAAAGATTAGTTGAACAACCAAACATAGAAAAAAAAATAGTATCTAATAATATAATGCATCGATGATCATTCCTCAACTAAGTAGCGAAGTAGGCCAGTAGGGATTGGGTCCAGAACCGCTAAGAAAATCAACTTAAATGACTATTATAGAATTTTCCGAAATAGGTGGCTATAAAATACATGAATAGACATCTAACATAAGTTGAGGTGCCTTCAAACCAAAAGAGAAATGTCTAAAAAGAACACTCGATACTTGCTTTTCCACTGGTCTAATTAAGTCATTTAATAATCAAAGTAATCGCTTCTTAATCACAGTTAACACTACAACTTGGACCAATCCTATGACATCTTGTATCTAACTATTTCTAAAAACATAGCGTTAGTGAATATATATCAAAACATAACGAAAAGTTGATCACAAAATATTAGTAGACCGAAAAAGCGTTCAAAACAAAAAGCAAACGAGCAAAACAAAGCATATTGTTATTATGCCAAATATATTATATTTATCAATTGAGATATGCAGAAGTTACCGAACTTTTTTTAACACAGGTATATATATTAATCAAATATCAAAAATACATATCCTTGCGTAAATGTAACAGTGTATATATATACAAAGAAACCTCATTTGTTCACACTGAAACTACAAAACTCCCTCTCTCTCTCTATCTCCTCCCATCAATTTCTTCATGACATTTCTTCTATAGAGGGGAAGAGTTTTCGTTAGTCATCAGAAAAACCCTAAACCTATAATACTTGCTTAATGGGTCATGATAACATCACGAGGCTCGCGAGTTTACTCGTAAAGCTACCTAGAGTTCCATCGAGTTGGCTCTGTCTCCATCCCCGACCAGACCGTTCCATAAGCGATGTCGGAGGACACCAACGACGGATCAAGCTCGTAAGATCCGACGGCTCCTCCGAGCTCTACGACCGTCCCGTAGTGGTCTCAGAGCTCACAAGAGACTTCCCAAGGCACAAAATCTGCAGATCAGACTCGCTCTACATCGGACAGAAAACACCAGTTCTGTCGGAAACAGACACGCTTAAGCTCGGACTCAACTACTTTCTCCTTCCGTCTGATTTCTTCACCAACGATCTCTCTTTCCTCGCCATCGCCGCCTTGAAACCTCCTCAAAACGGAGGCGTTTTGATAAGATCAAAATCCGCCGGGGCTCAGCAGCAGCAGCAGCCGTTTCTTATACAGAAGGAAGGAACGGGAGAGAAGCTAAAGATTCGTGTGTCCGAAGAGTTCATGTCGGAGTTAATGATGGAAGGAAGAAAAAACAAACAAGAAGAAGAAGAAGAAGAAGAAGAAGGAGAGAACGAAGAGAGAGTTTGCACGACGGTGAAACTGAAGAAAGATTATGTTCAGTTGGTTGGTCTACGAAAATGGAAGCCAAAGTTGGATACGATAAGAGAGACGAAGGCGACGGTGGAGAAGAAGAAGAAGGGGAAGAGAAAGAAGTTTCTTATGATGAAGAAGAGATCATCTTCATTCAAAGATTCTTCTCAGAGTGATTCATGTGGAAAGCGTAAGCTTCAACCCAAACCCAAGTCCAAAATTAAGAAAGCTATTCTGAGAAAATTAGCTTAATTTTTGTGATAAAGAAATTAGCAGATTGTGTGTTGATACATAGAAGAAATTGTTTGAAAATATGTAAATAATATGGGAAAAATTTAACAAAAAGGATACAAATTGTTTCCAAAACATTTGGATTAGTCTACTGATTTTGTGATAATTGAATCAAGGAACTAACTTCTAAACTAATTGTTTGTAACTATTCACACTACAAAAAAATCAAGTTAAATCAATTAAATTGCATCACAAAATTAAATGATTTTATTTTATATCACTTATTTATAAATGAGACAAATATACATGTTTTAGTATCAATTATAGTAAAGTGATGTTATTATTAATTTATCTGACATCAATTCAGTCAAATGATATGAGTTTTATTAATTTGTATCACTTTAAAGTTTAAACTAATTCAAATATTCTTCTAGTTATAGTTTTCTTTCTTGTTTGCATGAGAATTATGAGTTGCTTTCGTTCTACCAAAAAAGAAGTTGCTTTCGTACACAAACGTATCTTTCGAATAAAGTGGAACCATTCAAATACAGAAGTTTGAAAATCCCATGGATATATTTTCTGATTTTTTTTGTTAAACAAAACAAAGAGTTTTTCTATTTTGGCAACTTCGTTCACTGGATTTTTAGTTTTTGTTATTTGCCAAATATATTAACCAAAAAGGAATCAACATTTATTTAGTTTGTCTTTTATTATGTAAGAAACAATTATTTTTGTTAGACCAAAAAAACAATTATTTCTGTAAGAAGGGAGGGAAATAGACGAAAACTAAGAAAAGAAAAAAGCGAAATGGGTCAAAAGCGTGGTCATAGTTACTATTTGTGACAAAGCTTTGAATGAAAAATATATGGGGAAGAGGTGGAAAAAGATAGAGAAAGGAGAAGCACGTGTTTGTAGAAGTTTTGTGTCAGTCTCGTTACTCTTTAGATTTTGTGAACAAAAAGTGCAGGAAAAGAGACAAAAGAGGAGTCAAAGAAAGTCACCCAACGACATCTTCTCTCTTAGCTAATAATACTAACAGTATAATAGTGTATGCAATGTAGCTTTCGCAATTTAAATAGTATTTAATATTTAGGTTTACAGTAATAAAACATATCTCAAGAGTCGACAAAAAAAAACATATCTCAAGAATGGAACAAGATCTGCCAATAATCTTCTAGAACGTGAGGTTGATGGGCGGAGGATTGAGTCGCGTTGACTCCATTGATCCTGCCTATCTTCAGGGAGACTTTTATTTCGGAATTCTAAAATTTGTGATCTCCATTATTTTTCGTTTCTGTAAAAGCCATTAATACAACAGTCATTGCATCCGCAATTTTTCTTCGAAATGTAAAAAAATGTAAGTATAATGCTTTTATTCACTGCAAAGTACTATCATAGCACTCGGAAACTTTAGCCAGCTAAGGGCAAGATTATTGGTTGGGACCAAACTTGGTCTTTAATGTTATTTAATTAGTTAAATGATGTTAAGAGTTTTAGTTAAAAATAATGTTAAAAATATTGATTATTGGTAAGACCAATTTTGGTTTTTAGCTTATTTTATTAATATATTTAATTTATGAAATTATAGTTTTATTTAAATTTTATGACATTAGTAAAAAGAAATAACATTATATAAAATAAATATTTTATTGAAATTGAAAAACAAATGACATAAAAACATAAATAATATAAAACAAACATTTTATTGAAATTGTAGAATCGGCGTAGAAGCAAATTTATTGAAGATCTCCAAATTTATCTCATATATGTTCGACCAAATCTCGTTTCAATTGATGATGAATTTGTGGATCGTGAACTTTTTTGCGACGAGCAATTATGTTTCCGTGTTTTGTAGTCTTTTTAATCCGAAATATAAAATCGTCGTCTTGAAATTCTTCGACCGTATCATCATCTCTTCATCTTAGATAATCATATTATAGAGAATTAGACATGCTCTCATTATATCTCCAATTTTAGCTTTATCCCTCAAATTAGATGGTTTTTTAACAACGGCAAACCTTGCTTGGAGAACCCCAAACGCACGCTCAACATCTTTTCTGACGGCTTCTTGTTTAGTAGCAAATAAGGAATTTTTGTCATCATGTGGCAGTCGGATAGATTGAATAAAAGTAGCCCAATTTGGATAAATACCATCTGTTAGATAGTATGCCAAATGTTACTCCCTTTCGTTCACAAAGTAATTAACTTTCGGAGTTTTATCAAGGTCAAGTTTGCAAGTTCATGTTTCAAAGAGTTTAAAAAATAATTATACGAGATACTATCAACTAATTTCAAGCAAATAATCGTCTATTATCATCACTTTGAAAGAGTTTTATCAAGTTAATGTTTTTTAATTCATCATCTACTGCTAACAGTTTGCAAACTAAACTAACGATTCAATCAAAATCACCCACACGCAATCAAAATCACACACATGCAAAATCACACACATGCAATTATCGACAGGGAGGACAGAGGATTATGGGTTACCTTTTTCGACTCCAAACGCGGAGAGACTCAACGGCGGAGAGACAGATCGAGAGAGAGAGAAGAATCGTCGGAACTCGGAGGCAAAGAGACGGATCGGGAGAGAGAGGAATCGCCGGGACTCGGAGACGGAGCTACGGATTGGGAGAGAGAGGAATCGTCGGGACTCGGAGATGGAGAGATGGATCGGGAGTGAGAAGAAGCTATGGAGACTCGGAGGGGGATAGACGGATTGGGAGAGAGAGAAATCGCCGGGACTCGGAGACGGAGAGACGGATCGAGAGTGAGAAGAAGCTATGGGGACTCGGAGGGGGAGAGACGTCTCGTGAACAGATAAAGCTATCGGGCCTCGGAGGCGGAGAGACAGATCGGGACAGAGGAAGCTATCAGGGGAGACTCAAAACGGGTTAGAGAGACGCGGAGAGCGACATCGCCGGTGAAAGGCAGAGATCGGGACAAGCAGTTTCGAAATCGCCATCGAGAGAGATGGAGTGGGAGATGAGGAGAATGACTCTACGCATCACCAATCCTAATTCTTCTACTTGCCAAGCGAGTGACACGTGCCTCTAAGGACGCGGAACAAAACTTTTAAATTAACATACGTTTTCAGCTTATTAATTTCATTTTGATTTATTTTTTCACCTTTTTCAACTAAGGACGCGCAAAAATGAACCGATAATCTTGCCCTAAGTACTATTAGGGGCAGCCGTTCATTTTTAAAAACAATATATTTTACTTTTCTTTACATAATTAGTTTAAATTTTACTTAAAATTTTTCATCAAACTTAAAATTCTTCTAAATTTCCTTCATAATATTAATAATTTATTTATTCAAAATAAAATTTTCTAATTTGGTCCCTTTCCATTTTTTCATTTAACTAAATAACATTTCTTTATTTTTAAAACATAATAGAAAGGTTTCTCCGTTTTTTTAGATTTTTCTAATTTAGAAAAATATAAAATATTATAGAGTGGAACTCACCTTTATTTATAGAATTCCTCTATTTTATAAAAAAAATATAGAGATAAATTAGAAAAATCTAAGAAATTATTGATCTACATCAACTGCTAGAGATGACTATACAGCCAACTACACATACTATAATTGACTACAAAGTGTTGTCAAAATATCGGCATTATGAACATGAACATGAGTCTGGTTTGTGATAGTATTATTGCTGTGTTAATGCATATAATTCGAAGTTTCACTGTGACCTTTTTTAATTTCGTTTGATGGATTATTGTTTCAAACTTTGCGTTAGGTAAAAAAAACGTTATAGCATTGTAGTAGGCCTTGATATGGGTTACTAATAATTAGTGATTTTAGGCTTTCTTCTCTCAGTTGATTTCTCATTTAGAATGTGAAAAACTCTTATAAATACGAAGAGAGCACAACGAAAAGGGGGTTCTCCTTTAGCTTTGCCATAATGCCTCATGGTGCATAGAAACTCGCTAAAATGTAGTAGAGGAACCGAGCTATATATTGTCAGCGTTGGTAATCCAGGAAATGTCACAGAGTTGATTTCTTAGCTAGTGATCATGATCAAAGAAGAAGACAAGTTATCCAAGTTTAACTAAGAAACCGATCCATGAGCTCGTTGAATGTAATAGCTTGATGCCACCTGAACTTCCGAGGCATGAAGTGTGATTTTAAGAAATATAGATTGGTATTTAGAGATTATAAGAGATTAAGAGAGATTAAGAGAGATTAGAAAGATTTAGGATGAGGGATTATAGGAGACTAGAATGCTTTTTTTTATTGATGAAAGTGATTACAATATATATATATAGGTAGAGACATTAGGGTTTTCAAAGTCAAAGAGTAGACTAAGCCAGCTCATGACAGGCTGTCAACCTTGCTCTCCTTCTTCTTCAAGTCTGGTGCTCTTTCTTCCTCAAGTCTGGTGCTGTACTCAAGTCTGGCGCCTAACGCCTCAAGTCTGGCGCCTAACATCTCAAGTCGGGTGCCTAACATCTCAAGTCTGGTGCCTAACTTCTCAAGTCATCACATCATCTCAACACTCCCCCTCAAGTTTGACCATGTGAAACAAGTCAAGCTTGGAAAGTCATGAGATCTTCCTCGTTAAAAACCTCACCAAAGAAAACCCATTAGGACAAAACTTTGATGAGGGAAAAAGAGTAAAGACCTCATGACTAAGGGGATCAGCTCCAGCTAGGAGTGAGATTAATGAGTCCAAGTCGAATGTGTATGGACTCCATTGTCTTCTGCCTAGCAGCCTTGGTGAATACATCAGCCAACTGGTCCTCACTCCTCGTGTAACATGGCAAGATCACTCCCAAGACTATCATTTGTCTCACCTTATGACAGTCCACCTCAATGTTCTTTGTCCTCTCATGAAACACAGAGTTTGTAGCAATGTGTATAGCCGCCTGGTTATCACAATGCATTGTCATGGGTGTAGCTTGCTCAACCTCCAAATGCTTTAAGATCCCTTTGATTCACACAAGCTCAATAGTAAGCTTGAGCGTAGCTCTATACTCTGCCTCCGCACTAGAACATGAGACTACTTTCTGCTTCTTGCTCTTCCATGTCACCAAGTTGCCTCCGATGAATGTACAATAGCCAGTTGTAGACCTTCTATCAGCTCTATCTCCAGCCCAATCCGCATCACAATAGCCTACCACTTCAGTGCTTGCATTGCTCCCCATCCATACACCAAGACCACTTGAACCATTCAAGTAATGAAGAACTCTCTCCACCATGCGCCAATGATGTTCCTTTGGAGCTTGCATGTGCTGGCTTACTTGATTCACAGCAAAGCATATGTCTGGCCTGGTGATAGTCAAGTAAATCAGCTTCCCCACCATCTTTCTATACAACTTTGGATCATGGAAAGCCTTGCTTTCTTCTATCTCCCCCTCACGTGGAACCTTGTATCCATCCTCCATGGGCATCTTGGCTGTCTTGCCTCCATCAACACATGCATCTTTCAAAAGATCAAGTGTATATTTCCTTTGAGAAATGAACAAACCTTCTTTGGATCTACACAACTCAATTCCAAGAAAGTATTTCATTTCTCCCAAGTCTTTAATCTCAAACACAGATTTTAAGAAATTCTTGGTTGCTTTGATACCATCTTTATCACTTCCAGTGATGATGATATCATCCACATACACAAGGATAACAATGATGCCTGAGCTTGTAGTGAGAGTGAAGAGAGTATGATCCAGCTCGCACTTTCTAAAACCTCTTCCATTCAATGTAGTGCTTAGCTTGTGGTACCAAGCTTTAGGAGATTGTTTTAGACCATAAATTGCTTTCTTGAGTCTCAAAACATTTCCTTTCTTCACCAAATGCTCAAGACCAGGAGGAGGAAGCATATAGACCTCATCTTCTAGCTCACTTTGAAGAAATGCATTCTTCACATCCATTTGCCATAGCTCCCATTCAAGATTCACAGCAAGTGACAACACAATTCTGATTGTATGGAATTTGGCAACTGGTGCAAAGGTATCTACATAATCTTCTCCCCAAGTTTGAGTGAATCCTCTAGCCACCAATCTGGTCTTGCGCCTATCTATCTCTCCATTTGGAAGGTATTTGATGGTAAAGATCCATCTGCTAGTGACTGCTTTCTTTCCTTTAGGCAGCTCACTTTCATACCAGGTATCATTCTTTATCATAGCATTGGCTTCAGCAGCCACAGAGTCTCTCCATTCTTGCACCAACATAGCTTCCTCATAACTTCTTGGTACATAGCTTTGATCTAGACTGATCATGAAGCACTGATGCTCTTCTGGAAACTCAGCAAAAGAACACACTACTTGGGTAGGATGCTCCACAGCTTGGGCATTGTAGTATACTTTTGTGTTTACCCAGTTGGAAGGATACCTTTGTCTTGTGCTCCTCCTTAAGACTGGCGCTTGAACCTCCTGAGCTGGTTCTGGTTGCACCTCCTCTTGTTCTTCTTCTTCTTCTTCTTGAGTCTGACCTTCTCCTTCAGGTTCATGACTCTCTTCTCCTACTCCATCTTGATCATGCACACCTGATCCTTGATCTCCTTGACCTCCAGCTTCAGGTTCAGGTTCATTACCCCCCTCATGATCAAGATGAGTTGGTTCTTCAGCTCCATGTGTAGGTGTAGGATTTGAGAACATGTTGAGACCAAGTCCCTCCATTACTCTCCTTAAGCTAGTAGCTCTATCAGATGGTCTAGCCAAATCTTCTAGCTCTGCCCAATTTTTCCCTTCATAGTACCCTTTTTCTTCTATAAACTTGACATCTCTTGATACAAGTACCCTTCTTGCATCTGGATCAAAGCACTTGTACCTCTTTTGTTCAATAGAATATCCAATGAACATAGCTTTAGTACTTCTTGCTTCAAGCTTGTTTCTCATCTCCCTTGGCACCATAACATAGCACACGCAACCAAACACTCTCAAGTGATCTAGGATAGGTTTAACCTTGTTGAGAACCTCAAATGGTGATTGATCTTTGAGAATCTTGGTTGGTGTCCTGTTGATTAGATAGCAAGCCGCCAATACAGCATCACCCCAATATCTCTTTGGTACACTTGTTTGGAACATGAGAGCTCTTGCTACCTCCATAAGATGTCTGTTCTTCCTCTCTGCCACTCCATTTTGTTGAGGTGTGTAAGGACAACTGGTCTGATGCACTATCCCATGTTTAGCCAAGTGATTCTTGAAGGTATGACTGGTATATTCTCCTCCATTATCAGACCGTAGTACCTTCACAGTAGCATTGTAATGGTTAGTCACATATGCTTGGAAGTTTACAAAAGCATCAAACACTTTATCCTTAGAAGGAAGCAAAGTGATCCATGTATACTTGGACTTTTCATCTATGAATGTCACATAGTATTTCATGTTTTCTCTAGAAACACATGGAGAAGTCCACACATCTGAGTGCACCAAATCAAAGCAATTTTCATAAACAGTCTCAGATGTTGGGAAGACAGTTCTACAATGCTTTCCTAATATGCAAGCTTCACATTCCAAGTGATTAAATGACATATTAGGCATGATCAATTCCATTGCACGAGCATGGGGATGTCCTAATCTAGCATGCCAAGTAATACTATCACATTTATCAGCAGTACTAGTCAAGCACATAGAATCAAAGGGTTTAAGATTCTTAGCCATTTGAAGATGGTATAGCTGATGATTGCTGTCTCCTCGACCAATTACTCTACCAGTCTTCAGATCTTGAAACTCAACTTCATTGGGTCTAAATACTACTTGACAATCAAGGTCAATAGTGGCTTTCTTCACAGATAACAAATTTGAAGTGAACCGAGGCATGTAGAAGGCAGTAGAGTCCTTCTCAAACAGCTTGAGCTTTCCCACTCCTTCTATTGGCATTTTATCGCCATTAGCTATTCTGACACTTCTGTTGCTGCCTTGATCTCACTTATCAGATTCCTATCACTGATCATATGATGGCTTGCACCAGAATCAATGATGATGGGTTTGGTTGTGGATGCTAAGGCATGAGCTCCTTGAATCTGGTTTGTAGCCCAAGCATACACATACTTAACAAACTCATCCCATTCCTTCTTTGTGATAGGATCATCTGGTATCATAGGGAGAAGTTCATCTGCTCTTTTGGTCTCTTGCTTCCTTACCACCATACTTTCCTCACCTGAGCTCCCGATGTAGGCAGAGTAAGAACACTCTCCCCTTACCATCTTTTGCGCAGCTTCCTTGATCATTTTCAAGCTCATCTTATCACTTAGATGACCTGACTCCTTGTCTCTTCTCCAAGTCTTTCTTATCATGAACCATCCCTTGGAGAGCTTTCTTAATCTTCTTCTTCTAAAACTAGTACCACCCCTCACTTGAGTTGATACCTTCCTTTTCTCATACACATCACAAGAGTATTGAACAAACTCACATATCTTAGCCACCAGAAAGTTAAAGACACCATCTTGTTCTCTCCTTTCTTGAATAGTTTCTGACCTTGCCATAAGCTCCAGCCACACTTCTCCCAGCCTTCCCACAAGCTGAAAAATCTCATCATTCCCTTGTTTATAGTTGTGGATCAACTCTTTGACCTCACACATCTTCACAAGTTTGGATTTTTCTTCATGAGCTGCTTCAATCCCACTCTTTATGGTGTTTTCTTGAGCAGCCTCATCTCCATCTTTCAGACTTCTTGTCTGGCCTTCTTTCATGACCATTTCCATTAAAGGTTCCTCCTTTACATGGCCACACCACAATCCATAACTCTCAAGAGTTGTTTTTGTCCATTTGGACCAACTCTCATCAATCTCTTCTTCATGTCTTGTTGTTGTACCAGATCTTAGCACCATCTGTGTATTAAATAGTAGGCACCAGATCTGACCTCCAAAATCTCCAAGAAAGCAACCACCTTTAGCTTAAATCTGCCTCCAATGGCACATATCTAGCTTCTCACAAAACTAGACCACCCATCTGAGTTTGTCAAACAACTAAAAGAACTCTCTTGAAGCTGGATCTCCAAAATAAACACTAACAGAAACAATCTTGAGTTTTTCAAAGATCTAGCTCTTGAAAAACCTCAAGAACACTCAAGAACACTCAGATTTTATGAAAAAAAAAATGAAATCACACTCTCCCCTTTTTAGAGAACATGGCTCTGATACCATGTGATTTTAAGAAATATAGATTGGTATTTAGAGATTATAAGAGATTAAGAGAGATTAAAAGAGATTAGAAAGATTTAGGATGAGAGATTATAGGAGACTAGAATGTTTTTTTTTTATTGATGAAAGTGATTACAATATATATATATAGGTAGAGACATTAGGGTTTTCAAAGTCCAAGAGTAGACTAAGCCAGCTCATGACATGCTGTCAACCTTGCTCTCATTCTTCTTCAAGTCTGGTGCTCTTTCTTCCTCAAGTCTGGTGTTGTACTCAAGTTTGGCACCTAACGCCTCAAGTTTGGCACCTAACATCTCAAGTCGGATGCCTAACATCTCAAGTCTGATGCATAATTTCTCAAATCATCACATCATCTCAACATGAAGCACTAGGCTTAAAACATGAACCGTTCTTGATCGATTCTCAAAGGGACAATAATAGGGAAACTCTCTTTATTGATCGATTTCTTTTTCTAGATATATACTTTGATTTTAAGAATAACTAAATATTATTTTTCCCAAAAAAAAACTAAATGTTATGGAACTCATAAACTAGAAAAATCCAGCCGACAAAAAAAAGCTAGAAAAATCCAAGTAAATAATAAATGAACTGATAGTCATCAGTCATCACACCATGAATCATAAACCAAAAGAGTATAACCACAGAAAGTACTTTCATCATTTAAATAAAAACCACACACATAGTTTACTTCAGAATTTGAAATCGGCACCTCGAAATCTCTCCTCGATGATCATGTCAATCTTCTTCTCCATTTCAGGAGTGAGATAGTTCTTTGAGTCACCAACTTCCCCTTTACGGAAAAAATTCTTGTGTTCCACGCCTCTAGCCGTTTTTCCAGTCTTGTTGATCTCCATATTCTTCAGATTATCCAACGAGCAAAGCTCTAAGATCTCTTCCACAGATCCACTCTCTTCTTCCTCCACTGAAAAAGAAACACCCAAGAACTCGGCAAGCTTCTTAACCTGAGCACGAGGCTCTACCTTCAACTCCTCGTACCTCAAGAATAGCACATTATCGGAGTCTTCCAAGCTTCCTCTCCAATAGCTCAACACATGTTCCCAAAACGGTCCGTAATAGCTAACTCCTCGACAGAACGACTGACTCCAACAAGCTTCTTTCATCATCTATCTTGATCTTATGATTAGCGCACTCGAAATACCAAAGCGACACCAACGCGTCCTTCAGGTTCCTCCAAACGTACACAACCTTACAAGGAGTGTTCTTGAGAGCCTCTTGAAGCGTGTGGAACGGTACGTGAGTGGAGAATAGCCTCGGGGTTGATGAGAAACTGGTCAGATCTGGTTTCGAGGTTTCGTTGTATAGCCTGAGCTCGAAGACTGGTACTAAACCGTGAGGGTTATCAGATACAAGAGGATGGTTAGAAGAGTCTTGTTTTGATCTCTCTATGAGAGCCACTGTGAGAGCTTTGAGCCAAGTAGTGCCGGACTTAGGGAACGAAGCGACGATGATATCGGTTTCTTGTGGTTTGAAACCTCTTTGGAAATTGAGGATTCCTTGGAGAGTTTTGCTGTCGTACCAACATGACTGGTACTTGAACAGCTTGGTTCCATTGAAGTCTATCTCTGAAGGAAGTGAAGAGATCAAACTTATGGTTTCTCGTTCGTCTCTTTGAAGGTTCTTTGAGATCTCATTCACATCCATTGTTTTTCTTTTTCTTTTTGTTTTGTTTTGGTCACATGTGCGTTCCATTATCACATCTAGGCCTGGGCATTTTAATCTGGACCCGAAGACCCGACTCGGAACCGGTCCAAAAATTTCCGACCCGGATCCGACCCAAAAGTTTACAAGTATCTTTTGGATCTAAATTTTTTATACCCGAATAGATCCGGATTCGAAGAGAACCGATCCGAACAGATCCAGACCCGAAAAGAACCGACTCGAATAGACCCGACCCGATAAGAACCGATGTGTACCCGACTAAAAAATATGTATATTCAAAACTATGATTTTGTTGTGTTCTGTTTTGTATATATAATTTTTTTTAATTGAAATATTTTTGGTTAACAATATTTATTATTATTTTATAACATTTTTAAGTAATATGAAGTTTAAAAATATAAAATTTAGAGTTTAAAAATATTTTATGTTAATTATTAATAGTTTAATTTGAGTTATTTTGTAAATATATAGATATATGACAAATATTGATTAATTTGAGTGAGTTTGAGTATATCATGTATTTTTCATAGTCTAAATATCTGAACCCGACAAAACTCGACCTGGAACCGAAAATTTATGGATATTTTACAGGTTTTAAAATTATAAATCTGAACCGATCCGGATCCGATAGGATCGGATCCGAGCCTGACGCGGGAACCCGGATTCCCAGGCACATCACAACCACCATAATTTATTGTTTTGATAACGCCGTTTAGAAGATAATAAAAATAATTAAAGAATATGATTATTTAAATGTGGTTGTGTAGATTTCTTTCTTATTTTTGGGTCTAATTAGATTTCTTTCTTTATGCCTTTATAGTCCTAGTCCCAAAAGATATTTGTTAAAATTATGTAGGATAAATAAAGACTTATTTATATCCTAGTCTCAAAAGATATTTGTTAAAATATGTTAGACAGAGGTGAGTATGAAACCAGCCAATGTGAAATATAAACGTTATATATAAACCAAAGATAAATATTATCAATCTTTATAAAGTTTGAACGTAAGATAATGGGAAATGCCTACAAATCCAGCAGTAATGGCTTATTACAAACTTAATTAAAATATGCGGTTAAACACTGGATGTAATCAGACTTATGTGAAATAGGTACTCCATGGGAGAAGGATCACCACGAGAAAACATCCGACCACAAATGCAACCGGCATAGATATAAGAGCAATTGTGATAAGTGCCATGGCTCGTGTGAGAGCTGTCTGTAACTGTTCAAATTCACTTAGATTGTATGCCCAGATGAGATGCATTACTGTTGCAACAGATGCAAGCATTGTAATGCTGTTGCAAAACTGGAAAACCATGAATATTGCTTTCTTGACCAAACCTGTGATCTCTAAATCTGGAGCAGAACCCATGTAAAACTTTGTGCATGTGAAAGACATAGCAAATGTCACAGCTACTGAAATTGCTACAAGCACCATAAAAATTACGATATCTTGAGTTGGTCTGTATGTTTCATGCCGGTCAGATCTTCTGTGAGGCTGTGAATTACTCAAGGCCATGTAATCCAACTATCCAAGTTGGTTTAATCTCTAGCTGTAATAAATTAAACGAGGCATGATGATATCAATTGACAAGAATGTAACATAGTTTACAAAAGCTGATTCACAAATAAGATAATAGAACGTTGACTAAGAAAAAATAAATCACAAACACTCTTTTTTTCAATGGAAATGTAACAGTTTACAAAAGCTGCTTCACAAACTTTACCTTAGGCACTTTTGAATCTAGTTGATGGAGGAGGAAGAAGAAAAATGTTCAAGTTTTGAACTTTGCCAAGAAAATTGGGATAGCAAGCACACTATTTGATTTGATCAAGCCATTGACAATTAAAGAATAATATAGTATGAGTGTTGCATACCGATCAACATCTATGTTTTAGCCTGCCAACAATTAATTAAATAATACAAGTACATCGTTAACTCCAACAAACATTGCTGATTCGTTAACTGAGTTTTATCCTCATCTTCCTTTAAAGTCTTTCTTTTCTCTTTTCTTTTCTTTTGGACAAGTCTTTATTTTCTCTATGTGTGTTTACTTCTTCGCTTTGAGTCTTTGTTTTCTCTACGTGTGTTTCTTCTCTCTTACCTCTTCCTAGTGTTGTCTTTTAATTAATACCCGAGCCATTTGCCTTATACCACCAAAAAATTAATACTATATAACCACATATTTGTAACTTGGGTTTTGTATTTTTAATACAATGTGGTTAGAATGTTGTCTGAAAAACAATTTTGTATGCATACTAAGGCAATTTCTCTTGCCAATTCAGCTTATGAACTAAATCAGTGATAAATTGAGAACAATATCAGGAAATATTAAGTGATCAATAAAATCTTGCATCTGATAAGTCACAATAACAAACAATATACGCTGAATTTTCAAAGAAACGAAAACGCTACAAGAGGGAGAGAGCCACACTTGATATCTTACGTTTCCACTCCATAATCGAGGCGAAAAAGATTATGAAAACAAAAGTGGCTTTTCAACGAAGAAAGTCGCAAACTTGGACAGCTCACTAATCACTATGATTGGTAGAAGAATGTGGAGGATGAAGAGTCAAACCCTTTTGTTCCACTCTCGCCAATGCAGTTTTGACCCATAAAGCCATCGAGCTCAAAGGAAAATGCATCCATGCTAACATGCACAACATTCCAATAGCTATCGGTCTCGGGAATCATAAGTTCAGCTCCACAACAAGTACTTGGAGGAAAAGGTGGAAGCTCATGATCACAATGCTCATCATCAGTGTTGATAGATTGATAACCACATTCAGACTCATGTAGCCACCCATTGTATGATAACTCACTTGAGTTCTGGTTTTGGTTGTTGGTCAATGAATAGAGATTGTTGTTGTTGATGTTGCTAGTAGCTTCTAGTTGGCTTGTAGGGTTGAATAACTCGGAAATGAAACGTTGGGATTCGTCAGGAGAAATGAAGGAAGTTACTGAGGAGCCACGAGGCATATCGGAGTAAACAAAGTTGGTCCGAGCAGTCAACCCTCTTATGGACCGTGCCGCTCTATCATAGGCCAATGCAGCCTCCTCGGCCGTATCAAAAGTTCCTAGCCAGTATCTCTCTTTTGTAGTAGGGTTTCTTATTTCAGCTGCGTATCTTCCCCACGGCCTCCGTCTTACTCCTACATACTTTATTTCTTCATTGTGTTGTGGTTGCGGCTGCTGTTGTTGCTGCTTTTGCCTATGGCTCTTTTTTGATCTAGAGGAAGAACTGACATACGAATTACCATTCAAATCCATGTTTAGTAAGTATTATTTTGCTTACACTCAAAAGATGAAAGGATATGGAGACTTAGGAGATAAGTTGAAGTGATGGCTTTGGTTACAATGAAATGTGTGTTTAAATAGATGAGGTCACTTTCACTATGTGGACCTCTCGTTCATTCTAAAGATTCCTTGGGGGAATTTTATAGATACAAAAGTTGGGTCACATGGAAATGTGCAACTTCAGATGATCATCACCATCTAATCATATGATTGAAAGTGAAATCATTTTGTGGCTTTTAGGATTGGCCCAAGTAAATCATGTAGGCAACCAATTTTTCTTTATTTAATCTTTGTTTTTAATCTTCTTTTTCCTTTCTTTTCTCCTTTTTTTTGGGTCAAATTCTTTTCTCCTATTTTGTTTTCATATCTTTAGGCATGCTATTATCTTTGGGAACGTGAGATTCTTTGTGCCTACTCATGATCACTTGTAGTTGTACCATGTTTTGGTTTTCAATTATGAATTTGTTTTTTTGAAAAATCAATTATGAACTTTGAAAAATAGAACACTTTCGGAATCAACTTACAGTCTGAAAATTCGGCAACTTATCATCCTAAATTGTTTTTTTGGCTCACGATCCTAAATCCGTTTATCTTTTTCCATATTGCTTAAATGTAGGCATTTGAGTTGTACATGCATGTCACTTGTATAAGACCATTTTCTTATCTTTCAGGTGTACACATTTACACATGTAAAATAAGATTTCCAACAAACTGAATTCAAATTGTTGATAAATTATATTGTTAAATATTTTTGCCATGTACATAAATTGCATATATATATTTGCTATTTAGAAAATTTTCCATCTATTTAATTTTACCATATACAAAATTGACTCTACAACTAATATGCGAACCTGTCCTTTCTTCTTCTTTTTAATACGGACTAATGTGTGAATTTACTTAATTTATTTGTTTTCTTAGCATTTGATCGAGTTGCCTTATGATCAAGGAGGTGCCTTATGAATCTATCATATATGTGCCACTTGATCTAATGATGGTCTAATCACTTGCTTTACAACACTCATGATTGTAAGCCCTAAAATCTCGTGGATCCAATGATTATTTCCATTTCTTTTCGTCACGATTTATCCGATATTTAGTTATTTACATGATTCGACGATGACTAAAAAGGAAGCAATTAATATCAATATTATTGATAGCTATACCAATGCTTTTATGATTATTAGCATGACCATGAACATGTTATTTATCCCTTCAAAGTAAACTACAAATACATCGTATGATAGTATTATCCCTTTCTAATTATGTCTTCGTTTATAGAATTATAGGTTCCATTCGAATTAGTATTCATTGATGAAATTTATATTTTTTGGAAGTAATAGTTGATTTGTTATGAGTTTTTTACACTAAAAGGCTCAGAATTCTACTATGTGTGTTATTGAGGACTCATATATAAATATCGTATAATATATTAATCGTATATCTCAATATGTGAATATTCCTTATATGGAGATGATACGATGGCTTTCCCTCTAATGTATATAAACATTTTGTGTGATGAATAAGACGACACAAGATTGTATTCTCTTTGACATGTTATCAGAGCCACAAGGGTTCATAGAGAATTAAGAAGAAAAAAAAAGAGAGAGGTAAAGGTTGCAGAAAGAAACGATGGGTACAAGAAAAGATGACGAAGAGCTTGCGGAAGGCAGCACCGGTACGTTAACAGTGTTGGAGAAGAGAACTCTATCACCGTTTTATCTTCATCCATCAGATGGACCAGGAAACGTGATCACGACGGTTCAACTGAAGGGAGAAAATTACGAGGATTGGGCAAAGCATGTGCGGAACGCCTTGCGTACCAAGAGAAAGTTGGGTTTCATTGACGGAACACTAGTGGGATGTAGTGAACTCGATGTTGGTAGCATGGATCATGAACACAATCGAACCAACACTCAAAAGTTCGATCTCAATGGTGGATGAAGCTTATTCTTTGTGGGAGGATATTAAACTACAGTTCTCTGTTGGAAACGGACCTCGTATCAGTGAGCTTCGAGGTGAAATAACGAACTGCAGGCAGAATGGAGACTCTGTTTTGGTGTATTATGGAAAGCTGAAGAAGATGTGGGATGAACTAGCGGTTTATAAACCAATCAGGACGTGTAGCTGTGGAGAACTTGCACAGCAATTGGAGGAAGATAGGAATGAAGAGAGGACAAATGCATTCTTGAATGGTTTAGATACAAGAAGATTTGGGACAATGCGTTCAACCATAACAAGCATTGAACCACTTCCTAAGCTCACACAAGTGTATCAGCGGATTGTTCGTGAAGAGCGACAACAAACCATAGCACAGAACAGGGAGACTCCAGCTGAAGTTGTGGGATTTTCATCAAATGCAGGGAACCGCTTTGCCTCAAAGGAGATGGTATGTGAGCATTGTGGAAAGACTGGACACACCAAGTCAGATTGTTATCAGTTGATTGGCTATCCTGAGCATTGGGGTGAGAGAGGCAGAGACTTTAGTGAAAGAGGAAGAGGAGGCAGAGGTCGTGGAAGGTTTGGACGTGGAGGTGGTGCAGCAGGCCGCAGTGGTGGTCGAGGAACCTTTGGACGTGCACACATGGCACAAATGCCTCATGCTACAGCAAATTCAGCTAAGAAAGAAAGTTCATACGACCGTCATTCTCTTCCGCAACTTAATGACGATCAATGGACTGCTCTCCTCAGTTTTCTTTCATCTCAGAAATCAGAAAATGCAGAGAGTAGTGAAAAGCTGGATGGTAAGAAAGAATATGCAGAGTTTATTATGGATACGTGTGCGTCGCAACATATGACGTGGAATCTGAGTTATTTGTCTAATGTTACTGATATTGCTCCTTGTAATATTGGTTTACCGGATGGCAAGAGTGCCTTAGCCATAAAACAAGGATATTTGTGTCTTGGAGGAGATTTATGGTTAAAAGGAGTCTTATATTCTAAGGAGTTGACTTGCTCTTTGATCTCAGGAGCAAAGCTGCTTAAAGCTATTAAGGGATCAATGATATTCACTGATGAATTGTGTATATTGCAGGACCGTACTACGAAGACGCTGATTGGAGCGGGTGAAGAGTACGGAGGGGTCTATGTCTTTAGAGGGGTCATTGGCACAAGGATTCACAAGGCAGTGAGCACCACGTCTCAGAATCTTTGGCATCGTCGCCTCGGACATCCTTCTAGTCGTGTTTTATCTTATTTATCAAGTACTGTTGAAATTGGAAAAATAGTTGAGTCAGATTTGAGTTGTGATATTTGTTTGAGGGCAAAACAAACCCGAGATTCTTTTCATGAAAGTTCTAATAAAGCTGATGGTGTTTTTGACTTAATTCATTGTGATATATGGGGTGCTTATCGGACATTATCATCAAATGGATCAACCTATTTCCTCACAATAGTCGATGACTATTCTCGGGCTGTATGGATTTATTTGCTCAAGGAGAAGAGTGAAGTTGCTGGAACACTCATAAATTTTTTCTCTATGGTAGAGCGCCAATTTGAGAAGAAAGTAAAAGTGCTTCGCAGTGACAACGGTGGAGAGTTTATGTGCTTGAAACCGTATTTTGCTAAGGAAGGAATATTACGCCAGACATCATGTGTATACACGCCTCAACAAAATGGACGTGTCGAAAGAAAACATCGATATATTCTAAATGTTGCAAGATCATTGATGTTTCAGGCGAGTATACCAATCAGATTTTGGGGAGAATGTGTTTTGGCAGCTTGTCATGTTATTAATAGGACTCCATCAACCTTACTTCAAGGGAAGACGCCGTATGAGATGTTGTATGGGAAGACACCAGATTTTAATCAGTTACGGGTATTTGGAAGCTCGTGTTTTGCCCATAAACAGTCTCGCGATAAAGATAAATTTGGAGAGAGGAGTCGTCGGTGCGTGTTCGTTGGGTATCCATTTGGACAGAAGGGATGGCGTGTGTATGATATCCAAAAGAAGGAATTCTTTGTTTCTCGAGATGTGGTGTTTAATGAATCTGAGTTCCCTTTTGCTACGCTGACTTCAGATGTATCAACTCCACTGAGAACACACTCATCTCCACAAGCAGTTGTGTACGATGAAGATTTTTTGGAAAGTCAGAGAATTTTATCTTCACCTACTGTGGAGGACAGGGGGAGTGATCATATTGTTGAAACATGTGTCAATGTAGAAGAAGAAGGAGAAGTGGTTGAAGCTACACCAGTTACTGTAGAAGATACGAATCTGGGAAGCGGTCATCGTATGAAAACTAAACCGGCTCATCTTAATGATTACATGGTGTATAATGCTCGATGCTCCATAGACCCTTCTCCACTCTCTCCTGCTCCGCCTACTACAGCGTCTTTGAACCAAGGTACGGTACTATATCTGATCTCTAACTACGTGTCGTGTGACAAATTCTCTGCTGCGCATAGTGCACTTCTTGCAGCTGTTACAGAAGGATATATACCTAAATCGTATGCTGAGGCATTGAAATATAAAAGATGGCGCAATGCAATTTCAGGTGAGGTTGATGCTCTTGAGACAAAGGACACATGGTTTGTTACAGACCTTCCACCAGGAAAGAAGGCAATTGGATGTCGCTGGGTTTTTACCATAAAATACAAAGCAAATGGTGAGATTGAAAGATATAAAGCAAGGTTGGTCGCATATGGAAATAGGCAAGAAGAGGGAGTTGATTATGATGCGACATTTGCACCAGTTATCAAAATGACTACGGTGAGGACGTTTTTGAAAATAGCAGCTGTCAGGAAATGAGAGGTTTATCAAATGGATGTTCACAATGCATTCCTCCATGGAGATATTGAGGAAGACGTATATATGAAATTACCTCCGGGATTTGCTTCGAAAGATAAGAACAAGGTCTGTAAACTGAAGAAGTCAATATATGGACTGCGCCAATCTCCTCGTTGCTGGTTTTCTAAGCTAACTGCAGCATTAAAAGGGTATGGCTTCGTTCAGAAAAAGTCTGATTACTCAACGTTTGTGTTAACGCGTGGAACTATGCGGCTTTATGTTCTTATCTATGTGGATGATTTGTTGATTGGTGGAAATAATTCATGAGAGATTAAGAAGTTTAAAGGATACTTAAGTCAGTGCTTTCACATGAAAGACTTAGGGCCACTGTAGTACTTTCTTGGAATCGAAGTTGCTCGATCTGATAAAAGAATCTACTTATCTCAGCGAAAATATGCTCTCGACATTGTTTGAGAGAGTGGTCTGTTAGCGAGTAAGCATGCTGCAACACCAATGGAACAAAATCACAAGTTAGGTACAAGTGAAGGAGCATTCTTTCGTGATCCAGAGGGATACAGAAGATTGGTTGGTCGCTTGGTTTATCTGACTTATACACGACCAGAGCTATCTTATGCGGTGCATATCTTAACTCAGTTTCTGCAACAACCATGTATTAAGCATTGGGATGCTGCGATTCGGGTTGTACATTATCTTAAAGGATGTCCAGGCCATGGTATATTATTGAGCTCAAACTCTGATTTATCTCTTAAAGCATTCTGCGACTCGGACTGGGCGGCATGTCCTATAACTCGCAGGTCGCTCACAGGTTATGTTGTTCTGTTAGGAGACTCGCCTATTGCATGGAAGACAAAGAAGCAGCCGACAGTATCGTGCTCGTCTGCTGAGGCAGAGTATCGAGCGATGGGTTTCACTACATGTGAATTACTATGGGATAGGCAACTACTTTCAGCTCTTGATATAGAGCATAAGGATCCGATGCGTCTACATTGCGATAATAAGGCAGCACTACACATAGCATCGAATCCGGTTTTCCATGAACGGACTAAGCATATGGAGGTGGATTGTCATTTTGTTCGAGACGTTATTCAAGACGGCAAACTAGCTACAGCTTATATCAGCACAACGGAGCAGCCTGCAGACATCTTGACCAAAGCATTGGGGTCACAACAATTCGCATACTTGCGTCACAAGTTGGACATTCATGATCTTCATACTCCAACTTGAGGGGGAGTATTGAGGACTCATATATAAATATCGTTTAATATATTAATCGTATATCTCAATATGTGAATATTCTTATATGGAGATGATACGAGGGCTTTCCCTCTAATGTATATATACCTTTTGTGTGATGAATAAGACGACACAAGATTGTATTCTCTCTTTGACATGTGTAATGGAAAAATATTATAAGTCTACTTAGTAGATTTGAAATTAGAATAGTTCTAAAAAAACATCAAATTTTCATTTCAAATTTTTACTCAAATAATTCTATAAAATAATAAATAAAATAAAAAGTATAAATAATAATAGCATGGGGTTAGAACAAAAAAGAAGAATTTCAAATTAGATATCATTTATCTTTAAAAAAAAGCTTTTCAGTCTAATTTAAATTTTCTTATTTGGAGAATCATGAAATTAATCAAAATTCAAAATTCGATATACTGCTATATTGTATTAATTAATCAAGGTTTTATTTTATTTATTTAATGATAGTTACTATTTATTTGAGCTATACCATGTTCTAGAATATCAAAAATATGAATTCTAAGTAGACAAAGAAATACGATCTAGTAGTTTAGTGAATTCATGCAATAAGCAATAATCTTATGTAAACAAACATAAATAGTGGAAATACATAGATGATAAACCTTTATGTGTGCTCCAAATTCACGTGGAAAATCGTTTACGTTCAAAACAATACACCTCGAAGCTATCAAATCTTGGTTCATTACCACAACATCTGCGTGGTTCATCAATTGGTATCAGAATCATACGAATTCTTGAGATTGATATATTCACATGATCATTTGAACCCATATGTTGTGTGTTTATATGCTGCTAGTCCAAATTCCGATTTGGTGGTTTATCCGGCTGAGCCCATAAAGGCCCACATATTCGGCCCATATCCCATTATTAGCGAAGCCGCCACCACATGCACGTCGTTTTGATGTCCCGAAAACGATTCGTTTTCTTTTTGTGTGTGCATTGGGAAAAAGCGAAACGTACGTTACCTTTTCTACCCTTCCAATCAAAACTGATGAGATCTTTTGGTTTCCCCATTTTCAGTAATTTATTTTCCCTAAAAGTTTTTGTTTATTTCTTTCTTCGTAAAAAACTATTGCAGAGTGCTGCTCCCAAACCGATTGAAACTCAAAGCTTGCTCCTTTTGAATCGATCTTCGTTTCTAGGTAAATGGAGCTTCCTGCTCCCTCTCTTTTTCTCTATTATCCGCCATTGATTGTGATTTAATTCTCCGATTTGCTCTTTTCTGGATTCAGAGTATATCTTTGTCAGATTTGTGGATTCTTGATTAAATGAATGATCTTTATTGAGTATTAGTTGATTACAAGAAAACCCTTTTCACTATTACAAGAGAATTTAGTTTTATCTGTTGGTGTGGTGTAGTGTGAGGATGCAGAATCAGAATGATGTGGTGAAGGATGAAGCGGAAGTAGCTGCTTCCATCTCGGCAATGAAAGGTGAAGAATGGGGATGTTGCTCAGTGCAAGAACCTTCTTTTCAAGAAGAAGAAGCTGCCAAAGTTCCTTATGTTGGTGACAAGGTCAGTACTTAAATGAATGAACTTATTTGTATCTGTATCATGTTTTGATGTTGCGTTTTGCTGCTTACTCCCTATGTTGAGAGATTTAGTGTCTTGCATTTGATTAGAAGTGAATGACTTTCTCTGTGAGTTGCTTTGAAGGATTATGATTTTTGGTTTTTGAATCATTTGCAGGAGCCTCTCTCTAGTTTATCTGCAGAGTACCAAGCAGGGAGCCCCATTTTGCTTGAGAAGATAAAGGTTTGCTTTTCTTTTGTTTTGATGCGGTTGTTGTTGCTTTCAGTCTTTTTTTTTTAAGTTGTCGTTTGTTTGCAATACTTGTAGATACTGGACAGTCAGTATGTTGCAATCAGGAGGACCAGAGGCGATGGAAACTGCTTCTTCCGAAGTTTTATGTTCTCTTACCTTGTATGTTCTCACAATGTCTAATACTATTGTCTACCTGTTACCTTGTAAGTTTAGCTAAAGTTTTTTTTTTTTTTGGTTTGGGGTTTATCTATAGGAGCATATTTTGGAATCGCAAGATGGTGCTGAAGTGGACCGTATCAAGGTCAATGTTGAAAAATGTAGAAAGACTCTGCAGAACTTAGGTTATACGGATTTCACATTTGAGGACTTCTTTGCTGTAAGTTTAACACCTTGCATGTCTGCTTTTGTTTCTTCTATCTGATAAGTGATAAGAGCATCTAAAAATACTCAAAATTTCAATTCTCTCTCTTAATGATACAGTTGTTCCTCGAGCAACTAGATGACATTCTCCAAGGAGGTGAAGAGTCTATCAGGTAGATTACTGTTGCTCTAAACTGCTATTTACTTAATAGTTTAGTTTGATTACAGTTCTTGTGTTGGAAAGTTTTGACTTCCATGAAATTGCATGAGTCTCTTTCTCATATTGGCTCACTACTTGTGCCAATATCTTTCTCTTCCAGCTATGATGAGCTGGTTAACAGAAGTAGAGATCAGTCTGTCTCCGACTACAGTAAGCTGCTCCTGAATTTCTCTGACAAATTCGTATAAAACGGGATGTGGTATTGACAAATTCTGGTGTGTCTCAGTTGTGATGTTCTTCAGGTTTGTTACTGCTGGTGAAATACGAACTCGTGCAGAGTTCTTCGAGCCCTTTATAACAGGATTATCAAACACCACAGTGGACCAGGTTTGTTCATTAACTTATCATGCTTTGCATTCAAGCCACTTGGTGATTTACTGAATATATTCATACTTCTGTGGTATTTTTGCAACACTTAAACTAAAGATTCTATAGGAAGCTTTGAATTTCGCCTAATAGATTTATCAGAGCGTATGCAAAGTTCTTAGACTGTTTCTATCACAGTTTTGCAAGACATCGGTTGAACCAATGGGGGAAGAGAGTGACCATATTCACATCACTGCCTTGTCGGACGCGCTTGGTGTTGCAATCCGGGTTGTGTATCTTGACCGTAGCTCATGTGGTGATACTGGAGGTGTCACTGTGAACCATCACGACTTTGTTCCCGTTGGCACTAATGATCAAGAGAAAGAAGAAGCTTCTGCTGCTCCCTTTATAACCTTGCTGTATCGTCCAGGCCATTACGATATCCTCTACCCCAAGGTAATAAACACTTAATCCCCATGTAACCTCTCTTCCTCCGGATATTTACCTGTTAATGATTGTGTGGTTACTTCTTACAGGTATTGGACAATGTGGAAAAATGATCATTTGACATATCATAATGTTTACAAAACTGTGGTAGTATGGATTCATGTGGATGAGACCATGGTATACCATCTATTTGCTCCTTCATTATGATACATCATCCCTTTGCTCCTTCATTATGATCAACAACCCTTTTGCAACATCAGAAAATGGATTTTTTTTTGTTTGTTTTAGTATAATACTCATGATAACCTCTCCTTTTGTGAAGTGTACTAAAATGAACCAGAAGGGTTTGCCATATAAACAATGACAGAGGTCTAAGTTTGTTTTAGTTGCTTGATTAATCTCTCTAAATTGAATTAAAATACATTCATGATAAAGAAAGACAAACGATTACTATCATTGGTCTTGATGATACATAAAAGTTAAAACCACCAAAAATGTCGCAGAATAATCCAAGAAGATAAGTAATTATGCTTCTGTTATTGCCTTGACTGTTTCCACTTTCCAGCCAAGGGGTAATACTTCCTTTCTGTCCACAAACCTCCAAAGACTAAATCGGAGAGATTAGTATATATATGTCCTTTAGTGTTTGTCACTTTCTTCTTTGGAAGCTTTCTCCAAATCAAAACTTAATTAGCTCCATCGTTCCTCTAACTGGACGATTCAAACGAACACAAAATGGAGTAGTCAGTATGTTACAGAAGGGCCAATGAAACACGTTTTACAACAAAAGAATATTCACTTGGATGATTTAGACGGCCGATTACACGGTCATAGGCATACAATTATGAGATTTAGATGTACCGGACGTTTTAACCAATATGCAAACTAAATTTAAACGGACCTACGTAT
Source organism: Hirschfeldia incana (assembly GCA_026261945.1). Lineage (NCBI taxonomy): Eukaryota > Viridiplantae > Streptophyta > Magnoliopsida > Brassicales > Brassicaceae > Hirschfeldia > Hirschfeldia incana. Next base: position 1,587,593 of record JABCMI010000069.1, read on the forward strand.
ATTTCATTTGTGATGTATTTCTTGTTCAATTTCTTTTGTTTTTTTAGAAGTTAAGTTTAATCTAACAATGGCAAAAAAAGTGAAATGTTAAGAGAAATAACTAGAGAAAATAAAAAAAAAAAACAACAAAAGGTGATTTGTTTGAAGATGCTGGTTTTGATTTGGAGATATGGCATGATGTTGTAGAAGACTACCCCCTCTATTTTATATTGAGTTATTTTTAGGAGATACCCTTTGTATGACTTAATGATATTATAGCAAAAAAAAATCCTGAAAGTGAAAAGGACAAAAGCTAAGTAAAGCCAAGAAACAAGGAAAGACTGAAGACAAAAGGTGAAGAAATTTGGATGAGAGGAAAAGGAGTGGTAGGTATAGCATGTTCTCCACCTGTAGCAAATAATTTAGTTTTGCCTCTATCGCCTAAACCTTATACAAACGATACACACACACTTGTTACCGTTTAAAAGTGTTCCTTTAAAAGTCACAGCCTTTCCTTTTGACCTAACCCTCTACCATTCGCTTCCTCCATCTAACTTTCCACTATCATAATATACATGTATACTATATGTGCACATTCACCAATATTGAACAATATATTTAGAATAGAAACCAGTCATTTCTACAATATGTTTAAAAATATGCGAGAGTTATACATGGTGTATGAGATGGTTACTTGAGGGTTAGAAAAAAAGTTTCAAAATCTACTGTGTACTAATTTCTAGTATAGACAGACCTGGTGCATACGAAAACAGGCTTAAACTGGTTAGAGTGTTTTCTTTATTGATCATATAGAAATGGTTCATGACTTAAGCTATTATTTTGTTTGGGGCATAGAAATTTACCTAATATTAGGGCATAACCTACATGTTTAGCATACAAATTACGATGAAGAGTCAAAAGTTTTGAATGAACTTAAGTAAACTAAAGTGAATCCAAGCCAAAAGACATTAAGACAACAAATCAAGAGAATAAGACACAGAGAAAGGCTTGGATTCTAGACTTCTAGTTAGTGTTTCTGTCTGTAACTATTATGAAAACAGTAAATAAAAGAGGATAATGAGCAAAGAAAGGATATAAGGGACAAGACGTGAGAGGGTGGGATGGGCCATTCCCACTCCTTTAGCCAACCCATAAAGGCAAAAGTTGTATTTCAGTTTCAGACCAAATGGAGTCTGGCTCTTCCCCTTTTCTATTTTTTTTTTCTATATTTTTAGTTCCCAACTAAATGATTATTTATATATAAATATTCCCAGTTGCTCAAAAAAATATATAAATATTCCCACAATCCAATTTTTTATTTGTATGTGATCATTGCGATCAAGTTCTGTTTTTCGGTCTTAAGAAATTTATATGCCTTCGTTTATTAGATTGTTTTGAATGGATGACTCACCTTTCTCAAGTATTTGTATATATGTATAAAAATATACCAGAATACATTCTCTAGAAAATAATAGTAAAAGATTTATACAAAATTTAGAATATATATTTTTGGACTAAGTCACTCAAAATGTTTTAACTTTTAACACAAGAAATTATTCTTAAAAATGCTTTATATGTTTTCCATCCATCATAAATGGTTTACATTAAATACAAAAGAAGCATGCAATAATTGAAACTCAAATTCCACCATAGTTATTTATACAGTTTACGCCATGAAACACTAGGTTTTAAATCCCCACGCCACCAGATGCGCGGGTGATCTGGTAGTTTATATAACATCAGATATGAACAAACAATCTTTAATCGAGTACATATGAAAAGAGACAAATTTACAACAAATTAATAGTTAGTAAAAAGGATGTTATTGCAGTAACAACTACAAACCAAAGACGCAAACGAAGAATGAACGTGCTTAGGAAGTTATCTGTTATGGATTCTATAATTATTAAGATTATACTTATGAATTTTGAAAATGATACGGTGACTAGATAAGAGAAATAGTAGGATTAATTTTCGGCGACATTCTCGAGTGGGGAACATTGTTACCTTGACCCCATTATCATCATCATTGTCACCAATGTCATATCTCTATCTCCTCTCCGTGATGGCTACGTTCGTATGTGTCACTGAGCAATCATATCTCGTTTGACAAACACCCTAGAAAGCATTGAACACTCATCAAAAAGATATTGACATGGTACTCAATTCAAATGTATGAATGGTACGTATGATCCCTGTTAAATCATATGTTTGATACCTTTTTCCATTTGGTGCGTTTTTTGTCAAAACAAAATATTCGTTATTAACTTGGAAAAAACAATTGAAAGACGTAGCCTTCGTCGCCATTGGTTATCCAGTTAATAGACACGTGGCTCGATGAGTTACATCGTCGTGAAGTTCTGTTTGAATGCCTACAAAAAGAATATATATTTGACGTCAAAAATTATTTTACCTTTTATTATATGTTTTTCTTATTTTTATCAGAAAGTTATTTAGCTTTTCTACAAATTATAATCAGGTATAAAATACATCAAAAGCTTCGAAAAAGAATAAGAAAAAGGTTAAAAAGACTTGGCTTACACTCAAAGCTCCCCTAAACCTAAAGCATACTTTTATACATCATTCCATACACATTCCCCCAAAAAACAAAAATAGAATTCATATAACTTACCACTTTTTAAGTGTTAAGGTAATATTTATAAACACGTCGGAAAAAGGATAAATCTCGATTAAAATGGTGCGTGGTGGAATGACCAGGAATTAATTTAATAAATGAAAATTTAAAAAGGAGAAATGATTTGGCCTTGGGAAAGATGGAGAAAGCTTGGCGTGAAGCATCAGACTGGGTGTAAACAATGCCCTTTTTGTTTGTTTCCTTTAATCCATTTTAATTATTGATTAGTGTTGATAATATACCACTATTATATTTTTAGGGGTTGCTCATAACAACACAAGGTTAATCTAGGACTAGCAGCAGCAATTTAAAAAATTGAAATTGTATTCAATACAAAGAAATACAATTAGTGACTAAAATAACAATTTATGAATAAAAACCAGTACCAAAATCTCTTTTACAAACTATCCAAAATTCCCCATTAAAAATATATCAACATTATTTTAAAACTTCTTGATTCAGATATTTTACAACAGGCATTCGAATTAGCAATACGAAAATCTTCTTGATTCAAATATTTTATTTTGACTAAATTTATATGATCTTAAAACTTTAAATCATAAATAGATATTTTATGTGTTTTGTTTTTTTGGTTAAAATGTCGAATTAATTATTGTGTTTTTATTGTGCTTTTCGAGTTAAACACTTTTAATGAATTTCATGAAGTCTCTGGAATGGCTTAGACCATCTACAACACACCTTTCTTTCTATCTATATATTTTCCCCTAAAATATAAAAACTCTATTATAGAAGGTAGATTTGCTCCAGTGTATGTTTGTATAATAGAGTTTTTCTATTTATAGGAAAAAATATAGAGATTTGTCATTTTCATCTCTAACTATAAAGGGAAAAAATGAAATTCCTTTATATTTTCTTCTAAAATAGAGGAGATCTATTATAGAGGTGTACATTGGAGCAAATCCACCTCTATAATAGAGATCTCTATTTTAGAGAAAATTATAAAGATGTACATTGGAGATGTTCTTAGTAAATCATATACTATATTCAGATTCACAGTTTTCTGTCAGAAAGCAAAAAATGTTTTATGTAAAAATTTGATGTGTTCACTATTGATACGTCCAATTCAATTTTTATTTGAAAAATTATATATTAACCTAACCAAATATTTGTTTTTTGTTTTTTTTTTTAATATGTATCTTGTCATTAAAACTCTTGCGATGAACAGCATCACATTTAAATTTCAGTGTAATAGGGGCCGAAATAATATCAAAGCAGAAAAAAATGCTGAAAAGGTGACCTATAAAGTAATAAAATTGCTGAAAGGCATAATTGCATTCAGTGGTCTCTGCGAGTGCCATTGTTAAAAGCTCCTTTACACGCATACCATACCACTCTTGTCGTTGTAATTCTCAAAATTTTGGCCTTTTTCTTGTTTATCGACCATGCCTAGCTAAAATGTAAATTATAACTGTACCACGCTCATGTTCTTCGCAATCTACTATTGTTTTTTTTTTTTTATTTAACCTTGGGGTTTCCCGGCGGTAAGCCGGACTAATCCCCAAGAGGCCTTCCATCCGGCACGCACTAGTTATAGGCGGGAAAGTGGCCAAGGCGACTCGAACCCAGGAGCGGGCACTCCAGCTGGAATTCCATTACCACTAGGCCAAAAGCTCTTGGTTATGCAATCTACTATTGTTTTATTGTATAAATTATCAGTTAAAATACATATAATTCTCTTTAGGTCGATCGTTTTTTCTGTTACAGCTAAATTATTGTGTTTATCTCTAAGTATTTTTTAGACCTTTTGTGATTTCTGGAAGGAAGGAATTTGTTAATTGCACTGTAAAAAGTAGTAAACATAAATGCCAACCGCACTGATACAATATCTAGATAATGTTTTTATTTTTGTGATTTTTTTTTTTTAACATTGTGAAAATAGTAAACAAACTAATCTTCTGCATGTTTTTAGTGTATACTATTTATATTTTTTTTCGAAAAAAACAGTGTATACTATATTAATAGCAAACATTGATACAACACACAATATCTCTATTTCAAACATTCGAATGTAACTTTCGGAATTTTAGAAATTTGGTAATTGTACTAAAGTCTTGGTTAAACTATCAGATTGCTTTTACAAAAAAAAAAAGAAAAAAAAACTATCATATTGATGAAAGTAGTTTGATCGTGTTTCTCATTTTTGATGGTGAATTGCACTGGATGCAGAGCCAGAGATTGTGTTGTAAAACTAGTGTGTTAAATTTACCATTTAAACAAAAAGTCGTTCTCACCCTAATACCATTTTCAACTAAGTCTATGTTGTTTTTGTATTTTGTTGCAACATCTAGCAGTATTTGAATACAACATCAGAATGATACCTTTAAATATGTTTGTTTTATAGTTTGTATTTATATACAGATAAAATAATTAGATGTTCAAGTTTGATTAAAAGAATAGTCTTTTGATGTCATTTTTTTTAAATTAGATGTTAAGTTGTTCGTTTTTTATTTTATAATTATATTTGAATATTATCGGTTAAAAACACTGGAATTACGTACTTTACATACTAATAATTAAATATTGTTAAAATGTGTCTAAATTATTTTATAATAAAATATTTATTGCATTTAAATAAATTTTAGTAAATAATATTTTGAGTGAAATCTTATTTTACCGTTTTGACAAAAAATCTGATTTTTTAGTTCTCACGAAAAATATAATTTTACGATTTTAGCAGACAAGCATGATTTTTCACTTTTACGAGAACAGAAAATTTGATTTGGTGGTTCTGATGAAGAATATAATTTTACGATCTTAGTGAAAAACCATGATCTTGTAGTTCGGCAGAAAAAAAATTGGTTTTCTGATTCTGATTTTGGCAGAAAAACTTTATTTTATGTTTTGTATAAAACTTGAACTTTGAGATTTGAAAGAAAAATCTGATTTTTCGGTTTTGATAATAAACTCTAATTTTAATGATTTAGAAAAAATGATTTGTGATTATAAAAGTAAATTTGATTTTGAAATTTAAGTGAAAATATGATTTTATGAGAAAACATGTTTTTTGCAGTTTTGAAGAAAAAAACTTGTTGTTAGTTTTTAGCGAGGTTTTGACAAAAAAAATTCTCAATTTGTGTTCAGAAAAAATATGATAAAATTTACTTGCAAATATCACATTTTGATAATAATAACTCGATAATTATTAAATGAGCACCATTTGAACATCATATCTACCATAGAAAACTAACATGGTATAAATGTCAAATCTTTTATCTATATCATAAGCCATCAGTATTACCGAAAAGTTAATTTATACTTTTACAACATATTTTAGTATTTAGAATACTAGTTATTTGTAATGATAAATATAAAATGAGTTTCTATTTATCTCAAAAACCATTTACGCAATCATTAGTTTAAGCAATTTCTCTTCTAGAAGGAGTTATAGTTTTGAGTATTTGCACTGTCTACATTCAACTTATAGCATAATTAAGCATATACTAAAAACTACTGTTAGCAACTGTTCATAAAATAATAAAGACGCCGTTACCCCTATCGACTCTGACGTAATCCACGCCGGAACCGAAATCTAATGAGCCGTAATTCGGCAAATGATCCTCGAACCCCCATAACTCGTCACTCCAGACGAATCCGACGATCTCGCATCAAAGTCGAAGAGGAAAAGAAGAAGGGGATTAGGCTGTTGGACTGCTTTCACTTCTGTCTCTATAATCTCAGCTCTGCAAAAGAGCCATTCTTTTTCTTCTACCATCTCTCTCTCTCTTCTTTTCTGAATCATCTATGGCCATTCTCTCTCTTCTCCTCACAACCCTTCTCCTCTTCTCCCTCCCTCTCCCTTCATCCCAAGACCTCAACGCCGACAGAGCCGCTCTCCTCACCCTCCGTTCCGCCGTCGACGGCCGCACATTCCGCTGGAACATCAGACAAACCTCCCCGTGCAACTGGGCCGGCGTCAAATGCGACAAAAGCAGAGTCACCGCCCTCCGTCTCCCTGGCATCTCTCTCATCGGCACCATCCCCAACGGTATCTTCCCTAACTTAACTCGTCTCCGAACACTAAGCCTCCGTCTCAACGCCCTCCCGATCTCAGCTCCTCCTCCAATCTCCGCCACCTCTACTTGCAAGGAAACAGATCCTCCGGCGAGATACCTGCTTCGCCATTACCGCAGCTTCCGGATCCTCAAACAAAGAAGACGGAAAAGAAGACAATAAGGGGTAAAATGTCTTTTGGCCTAATACAGGGCCCACAAAAATACCTCTAATGGTATATCGTTAATTTTAGTATAGTTTTAGGGTATTCACCCAATTGACTCTATAGTTTTACCTCAATTTTGGTACTATTATTTATGTTTATCTTTACCAAATGAACATTTTCACAAATATCTTAATTATGAGATTTTATTATGTAGGTAAATATTCTTCGACCCTTGCTATAGATATATATATATAAATATAATAAATTTAATTTGATAATAAAAAATGTATTGTTTTCAAATTATACATTTTTGTTCGAAACTTTCTTGTTTAATTTTTTTGAGAAATTAAAAAAAAAATTGAAACTATTTTTAAAATTTTATTTTAAATTTAAATATTTACTTATTAAAATTCTAAACCATACCCTCCAAAATCTCATCCTTCCATAGAAATCTTAAGCTTAGATTAGTCAACTTTAAAGTTATAAATATCTATTACCTTCTTAAAACTAAAAATAAAATTTTAAAATAAATATGAAAATTAATATTAAGATGTGGTAGTTTAATCAATTTCCCTTCTATAAACTCTGTTAAAATCTCTGCTTTTTTATTTTTCGTTGATAACTTTTTATATTTATTATTTAACACTAGAAAAGTTATTTATTATTTAATAACTGTAAATGTTAAACGAATTATTATATAAATAAAAATTTAGTTGATATTTTTTTTTGAACACAAAATTTAGTTGATACAAAATGGAGAAAGACACTGACTTTTGTAAGGGTTGGGGGAGTTGGTTGTGTGAACTTCAGCCACGGTAGCTCCATTTGCTTGCAGAAATGTTCAAAGCTAAAAGTTTGAACCGTTACTAGTCAGCTGATTAGTCTAATTAACCTCATATCGATTTAATTTCTAGTGTCCCGTAGTAAATTTTTTATTCCAAATACATACATATATATACCCCATCTATTCATCAATTTTCTTTGTTTACAAAAACAAAAATATTAAGATAAAACTCTTTGTTTAGCATTTAGTTATAGAAAGAAAATGATTAATAATAATTTTTTAATTAAAAATATTATTTAACTATATTTTATATTGGACGTTAAAAATAAATTAGAATGCGAAGTAAAAAATTTTAAAACTATAAAAAATGTGAATTCCTCAATTTTATACTTACTGGATTCAGACCATCAGTTTAGTTCCCATTAATATGCCAATAAAAGTGTAAAATACTTAAATAATAAATTTATAAATCAAATTAAGAAAAGATAATAATTCATAAAACAAGAAAGGTACATGTGAATCTTGATATAAAAAGCAAGTGGGTAAACAAAGACCCAAAGTCATCACTTGTCTCCACTTCCTTTTCTTCTCGGCATTACCAAACACACCAAAGAAGAAGAAGTGACATTATCATGTCTCCTCCTCCTTCTTCTCTCCAATGCCTTACAGTCTCCTTTGCCCTAATCCTCTTCCTGAGCTCCTTCTCCACTGTTCTCTCCCACTCCGATCTGGTCACCCGTTTACCCGGTCAACCCCCGGTCGGGTTCCAGCAGTACTCAGGTTATGTCACCGTCGATGAAAAGAAACAGAGGGCTCTGTTTTACTACTTCGCCGAAGCTGAAACCGAACCTACCTCCAAGCCTCTCGTCCTCTGGCTCAATGGAGGTTCGTTCTCATTTCAGTTTTACATTTATATTATTTCTTTAAAAAAATCAGAGGATGAATGTGGGTTTGAATGCAGGACCTGGATGTTCATCTTTGGGTGTTGGTGCATTCTCAGAGAACGGACCGTTTAGACCAAAAGGATCAGTTTTGGTCAAGAATCAGCATAGCTGGAACCAAGGTAATTAAAACTAAACTAAGCTTCTTGATTTCCACATTTCAAGTTCTTGATTCTTTTTGGTGGTGGTTGCAGAAGCTAATATGTTGTATCTGGAGACACCTATTGGAGTTGGATTCTCTTACTCAACTCAGAGCTCTTCGTACGAGACTGTGGATGATAAGATCACTGGTTAATCTCTCACTAAATCTTTTCTTTCTTTTCTTGATTTTTAGATTAAAGTTTTTTCTTTTCGAATTTCTGATTCTTGTTTTTTTTAAAAGTATGATTTTTATTACACTGTAAGCCAAATCCTTCAGAAAAAAACTGTGCTGAATCTATTGATTTAGACTTAAAGAAACACATACTTTTGTATATTTTTCCTTTTTCTAAATTCAGCAACAACAAAAGGACATCTTTTAGAAAGGGTTTCTTTTATTTTATTTTTTTACAATTTGATTTATATTTCTTTTAAATTAGAAATTTTGTGATGATGATGATGATGCCAGTGACCTGTGAATGCCATTTCTTTGTTTATTCTCCTTTTTACAGGAAAGCAGATATTTATTTATATTTTTCTGAAACTTAATATCTCTCAGCTTTTGTTTCTTGTTCTGTCTAAAGACTGACAAAAAGAACAAAAGAATTCAACCTTTTTTGCAGATCACATCTGAAGATTATTATTCTCTTCTTCTTGTCTCTTTATGTTTTGTTCACATCTCAAACATATATTTTTTTTCTTTTTCTTTAATCCACTTCAGCAAGAGACAACCTTGTGTTCTTGGAAAGATGGTTTCTCAAGTTCCCTCACTACCGCAATAGAACTCTCTTCATCACTGGTGAAAGCTATGCTGGTAATAACTCTATCCTTGTTCCTCTCTTCTCTCAATCATAGCTTTTGTGGCTAATTTTATGATGCAAATGTAGGCCATTATGTTCCCCAGTTAGCTGAGCTTATGGTTCAGTACAACAAGAAGCACCATTTGTTCAATCTCAGAGGAATTGCTGTAAGTCTTAATACATTATCTCTCCAATGATCGTTAATACTATATGGTCTAATATGATTCTGTCTTTAATCCTTTTTCTTTTGTAGATTGGCAATCCTGTTCTGGAGTTTTCAACTGACTTCAACTCACGGGCTGAGTACTTCTGGTCTCACGGCTTGATATCAGATTCCACATTCAAACTGTTCACTTCTTACTGTAACTACTCACGCTATGTGAGTGAGTACTACAGAGGGTCAATGTCTAGTATCTGCTCTAAAGTGATGAGCCAAGTTAACATTGAGACGAGTAGGTTTGTCGACAAATATGACGTTACACTCGACGTCTGCATTTCCTCTGTGCTATCTCAGTCCAAAGTCGTAAGCCCTAACGTGAGTGACAAGAAACATCTATATATATATATATATATATATTAGAGCTTTGTTATTTTCTCTGTGGCTGTGTTTTTGAACTTTTTGATTCTTTGGAATGGACAGCAAGTGGGAGAATCAGTGGATGTCTGTGTGGAAGATGAGACTGTTAACTATCTAAACCGAAGAGATGTGCAGGAAGCTCTTCATGCTCGGCTCGTTGGAGTACGTGAATGGACAGTGTGCAGCAAGTTAGTAGTTTTCACCTTCTTCTCTAACAGTTTGCTATTGATGTTAGTAGTTATTAATGGTTTTTCATGATGAAAACAGTGTGCTTGATTACCAAATGCTTGATGTGGAAAAACCAACGATTAATATCATAGGGAGCCTTGTTCAAGCTGGAGTTCCAGTTCTTGTCTACAGGTAAAGACATCATCAATGTCTCTCTCTGTTAACTCTTTCTTTACTTTTGATGAATTAACGGTGTATGTTTTATTCTTGTAAGAGCAGTGGAGATCAAGATTCTGTGATCCCTTTGACAGGAAGTAGAACCTTAGTGAGCAGATTGGCTAAACGTTTGGGACTGAGAACAAGTGTGCCTTATCGTGTCTGGTTTGCAGGACAACAGGTAAAACAAACATCACATCTCAAATAGAAAGATAAAAACAACAGTAACACATTGTGTTTGTTTTTTCAGGTGGGTGGGTGGACACAAGTCTATGGAAATGTATTGTCATTTGCAACGGTGCGAGGAGCTGCACATGAGGTCCCATTCTCACAGCCTGAGCGATCACTTGTGCTGTTCAAAGCGTTCTTGGATGGTCATCCTCTTCCTGAAGAGTTTTGATGTTTACCCTATGATGTGTTGAGCTTATGTAAGTATATGATAATAGGTTGTTGGCAAAAGGTTTATCACTAAGAATGGTTTATTTATTCGGCGAAAAAGCCAAAAAAAAGCGGAAAGATTTGCTTGTTTTTGTAAAGATGTGAACCTTGTAGTAAGGAAGTTGATGTTCTTGGAATTTGAGTGTTGTGTTGAACGGTAGACTACAATAGGACATGAAAAGAGTTTTCTCAGAATATAGACACAAGCTTAAGTTAGAACAATAGTTCAAGACAATAGGCAAAGAACTCACCGTCTGATCTAATTTGGATGATGTAGATATCTGTAGTAGCAGCACCGTCAACTTCACTAACCTTAACCTCCACAAAATCCTCAGGATGAGAGAAGCCTAAAGCTCTCTTCCTTTTTTGCTTTGGGACTGCACTGATTTTCTGTTCCCAACCATAAAATCACTTTTACTCAACCACATTCTTCCAGGAGTTTAGGAAGAATGTTTTCTTTTTTTCTAGTTAACGATTACAATGTCTCCACTTTATTTAGGCAGATTAAACTTTGTTTTCCTTATTTAGTAATTTAAAAGGAAGTTTTTAGTGAGAGCATAATGAGTAATTATCAAAAGCTAAATCACTTCTAAGAGTTAAGATCAAAGTGTGAGGCACACTAACTTTTGAAAATCATGCAACTTGGTTTAGGAGTCCTACTTCATGCAACACCATCTGCATGTTATTTATTAATGCATTATTATCCTCCAATCTCTCAAATTAAACGTTCCACTGATATAGTGGAAGAGAGACAAAAGTAGACCCACCTGCCTACCTTGCGTCCGTGATGAGAAGCCTCGTTGCTATTCACAAGCATCCTTGCGGCCCATCAAAAGGGATAATAAGAAATATGTACGGATCACTTCGTAACTAATGTCACTTGAGTCAAACTCTGCTTTACTAAAGAGAGAGAACGAATAAAAGAATATTGTGGGATGATAAGTTTGAGTAAGTCGGGGAGGAAAGAATGGCGAGAAGAAGCCTCATCGAAGATATCAGCAGCAGGGCTATCATCGTAGCTACCGACTAGCTAGAAAAGCCCGCTAAAGGTGTATGTGGAAATCTCAAGTGAACAATGATGGTATTAGAGGAATTTTATCAGTAGAGACTGATTTTAAAATGTTTGTGTGTTATGGTCTTATGGAGTATATAAAGGTTCCTCTTAATATTTGTTGTTAACCAGATTTACAAACCATTAACATCTGTCAATTTATATCGAACTGAAAAAAGAATTATAAAATATTATTGGAAACCCACAAAAAAGAGGGTTATTTGGAACTCGACAAATACACAATGATCGGAAAATGTAACACAGAAAACAAAACTATTAAATAAATTAATCATTAAGCAGTCCTACCATAATGCAAAATCATGACATGATCACTAGTTATTGATGAATCCCGAAGCAAAGTGAATGGTGATGGTAATGATGATTTTGGACTCCAAATGGTATCTCTTACATGCTGCATCGTCAACAACGGCGATAATTGCTGCCCTCTGCATCTTATTTCTATCTGTTTCAATAGTTTGCAACCATCAAACAAACCAGAAAGAGTCAAGATCACCTGGTAAATATCTACATACGTGCTCGTGTGTGTGATAGGGGATACTAAAAAGGCTAGAGTGCATGCATGTCACATGATCCGCAACTTGGCCGGTTATTTCCACCGTTTTCACCATGACATATATTCCACTTTAGAGAAAATTGAACAATTCTTTCTCAAAAAAAAAAGAAATAAAATTGAACAATAGGAATACCTACAAATACGGTCACACTAACCTTATATTACCTATTAAACAATTTTATTTAAATCAACAAATATTGTATTATTCTCTAAAATAGTACCGTTTCAAATTATTTCTAGACCATGTTAAAAAAATTAAAGGTATCTTTAACGTCACGAAAAGTGTTTGTCGACAAAAAAAATCTTTAACGTTGTAATAAAAACATTTTAAAATTAATAACTCTATCTATACATGTCACTACAAGAGAACATGACTTTAGCTACCAACATTTACGACCAGGATATATGAGTCGTAAATTTACAACCAGTTTACAACTACTTTACGACTAAAATTTATTTGGTCGTAAAGTAGATGTAATATTGCTACTAAAACTATTGGTAGTAAACTAGTCGTACTATTACATCTCCTTTACGACTAAATAATAGATTGGTCGTAAAAGAGATGTAATTTTGCAACTAAAACATTTAGTAGTACACTAGTCGTAGAGTTACATCTCCTTTACGACTACAGTGTTTAGTCGTAAAAGAGATGTAAATTTACGACTAGTTTACATCAATATTTTGTATCTCCATTACGACCATATGAGTAAAATAGTTGTTCTTTAGTAGTTAATTTGAAATTCAACGTACATTCGTTGTAACATTGCTACCTACCAAACTTGAAATTTCTCTATAAATACAACATTCACCTCAAATCTTAAGAAACATAAAAAAAAAAACGAAAGAAAAAAAAAACGAAAGAAAAAAAAATGTCTATTTATGAGATTCAGAGTTGGATGTATGCTCATAAAGATTCAAGAGGAAGAGTAACAGACGAATTTCTCAACGGAGCAGAGATATTCATGAACCAAGCCGGACAGACGCCTCTCACACAGGAAACGGGTAAAATGTTTTGTCCTTGTTGTAAGTGCAACAATACAAAGTTTGCAAATAGTGAAACTGTTTGGAAACATATAGTAAATAGAGGATTTACCCCGCATTACTATATCTGGTTTAACCACGGGGAGGGTGAGAATAGGAATGAAGGTAGTTGTAGTAATCAGGTTAAAAATGTTGGTAACCGAGTTGAGCCACATTTGCCTACTGAAAACGCCATTCAAGAAGATAATTTGGTAGATCATGATAGGATGCATGATATGGTTATCGATGGATTTCGTGAAACAACATCAGTAATTGATCAGGAGGTCGAAAACGTAGAGGGGCCTAACTTGGATGCAAAAAGATTTTATGAAATGTTAGCAGCAGCTAATCAGCCAATTTATCAAGGTTGTAGAGAAGGTCTTTCTAAATTATCATTGGCAGCTAGGATGATGAATATCAAAACTGATCATAACTTACCTGAAGTTTGTATGGATGCATGGGCTGAGTTGTTTAAAGAGTATTTGCCTGAAGATAACTTGAGTGCTGAATCTTATTATGAGATTCAGAAACTTGTTCATAGTCTTGGCTTACCTTCGGAGATGATTGATGTGTGTATAGACAATTGTATGATATACTGGGGAAACAATGCCGAATTGGTAGAGTGTAAATTTTGCAAGAAACCCCGATATAAACCGCAAGGACGTGGGCGGAATCGGGTGTCGTACCAGCGGATGTGGTACTTACCTATTAAGGATAGACTAAAGAGATTGTATCAATCTGAGAAGACGGCGGCATCGATGAGATGGCATGCAGAACATGTTCAGAAGGAAGGAGAGATCAATCATCCCTCTGATGCAAAGGCGTGGAAACACTTGAATTCGGTGTACCCTGATTTTGCTAGCAACCCCCGCAATGTTTATCTTGGGCTATCCACAGATGGCTTTAGTCCATTTGGGATGTCGGGAAGACAATACTCGCTTTGGCCAGTCTTTTTGACGCCATACAACTTTCCACCAGAGATGTGTATGGAAAAGGAATTGTTATTCATGAGTATATTGATACCTGGGCCAAAGCATCCAAAGAGGTCCCTCGATATTTTTCTACAACCGTTGATAGAAGAATTGAAGGAATTATGGTCAACAGGCGTGGAGACATATGATTGTTCAACAAAAACAAACTTTACAATGCGAGCAGTTTTATTGTGGACTATCAGTGACTTTCCAGCATACGGGATGTTGTCGGGTTGGACGACGCATGGAAGGTTGTCTTGTCCTTATTGTATGGGAAGCACAGACGCATTTCAGCTGAAGAATGGTAGGAAGACGTCCTGGTTTGATTGTCATCGAAGATTTCTTCCCATTAACCATCCGTACCGCAGGAACAAGACATTGTTTCGGGCAAAAAGAGTTGTTCGAGACACGGCTCCACCGTATTTATCTGGAGTAGAAATCGAGAAGGAAATTGATTACTATGGTGCAGTTGAGACAGTTGGGAAAGGGGGTAATTGGCATAGTACTCCTGGAAATATGCCTGATGGTTATGGGACGCACCATAATTGGCACAAAAAGAGTATATTTTGGCAACTTCCATATTGGAAAGATCTACTTTTGCGCCATAATCTTGATGTGATGCATATAGAGAAGAACTTCTTTGACAACATCATCAATACTTTGTTGAACGTCCAGGGGAAGACAAAAGATAACATGAAGTCAAGGTTGGATTTGCCTGCATTATGTTCTAGGATTGAGCTGCATATTAAAAGCGATGGGAAAATTCCGGTTCCCATATTCAGATTGTCAGCAGAAGCAAAAGCGGCATTGTTCAAGTGGGTGGCATCAGAAGTGAAGTTTTCAGATGGATATGTTTCAAATCTATCAAGATGTGTTGATCAGCAAGGACAAAAGTTTTCAGGGATGAAGAGTCATGACTGTCATGTTTTTATGCAACGACTTCTACCATTTGCATTTGCGGAGTTGCTTCCCAAAAATGTTCACGAAGCACTTGCAGGTAAAAAAATTAAAGTTATTATTGATTATTTTGGGAAATAACTGAAACTTGTAAATTTTTTGTAGGAATCAGAGCTTTTTTCAGAGATCTTAGCGCACGCACCTTAACTGAAGATATCATCGCACAACTTGATGCGAATATCCGGATTTTGATGTGCAATCTGGAGAAAATCTTTCCTCCATCATTTTTTGACGTCATGGAACATCTTGTTATCCACCTTCCGTATGAAGCACTACTTCGTGAACCAGTTCATAATGGATGGATGTATCCTTACGAGCGAGCTATGAAATATTTGAAAGGAAAAGCTAAAAATCTGGCAAGGGTGGAAGGTTCAATAGTTGCTGGGAGTTTGAATGAGGAAACATCTCACTTTACGTCCTATTACTTTGGATCACAAGTCCGGACACGGAAAAGGACTACGACCCGATATGATGACGGTGGTGTGATGCCGACATATGTTGTTGAAGGTGTTCCAGATATATCCTGTCAGATTGGACGTCTTGGTGGAAAACTTAAAGAAGTCTGGTGGTCGAGTTCAGAAGACGCTCACAGTGCCCACACATATATACTCTTAAACTGCGAGGAGCTTGAATTATTTGAAAGGTACGACGAAATATAATTACTTTACTTGTTAACACAGTACTTTAATGATTATTTCATTTTAAAACAGCGATTTTGTTGCCCAAGTCGAAGAAGCTATACCAGGAATATCAACTAATGATCTCAACAAAAGGAAAGACAAACATTTTGTCAAATGGTTAAAAACGCAGGTATTATATAGATGACAGAATATATATATATATATATATATATATATATATATATATATATAGTTTTTTTAATTCAAATATATATATTATATTATAAAATATATATATTTGTCTTTTCAGGTCGATTATGATGATCAATTTTATCCTCAGTGGTTTCACGAGTTGATACAAGGTCCCCTCGCCAAGATCACCACAGCATCTATGTATTTCACACGAGGCTACACTTTTCACACTTACGAATATGGAAGCCAGCGAGCAACAATGAATTATGGTGTATGTGTGAAAGGTGAGACTGAATTTTATGGTATCTTAAAAGAGATCATCGAAGTTGAGTTCCCTGGCGTTGCAAAACTGAAATGTGTTCTCTTCAAATGTGACTGGTTTGACCCCACCGTCAATAGAGGTGTTCGGTATGGCAAGTTTGGTGTTGTTGACATAAATTCTACAAGGAGGTACAACAAATTTGAACCCTTCATATTGGCTTCCCAAGCAGACCAAGTTTGTTTTATTCCATATCCGAGGATTAGACAATCTGGAATAGCTTGGTTAGCCGCTATAAAAGTTACACCTAGGGGCCGAGTATTAACTGATGAAGAACCACCTTTACAAGAAGATGCCGTAACTGGAGTTGAAGTACCCGACCAAGCTATTGATGAGCTTTTACTTATTGCTGATCCGCATAATCCGGTTTATGAAGAAATTCCAGACGATGCAACAGACGAAGGCAACGAAGATGAATTTCAAGAAAATGATGAAGTGGAAGAGGTTTCTGATGATGAGTGATTTGTGTTTTAGACTATTAATACTTAAACTCTTTAATTTGTAATGCACTACAAATAATATATGAAACTCGTTTTCGTTCAATTGTATTTTTGATGTTGGAAGTGTTTAAAATATTTCGGTTTTTGGGATTTGAGGTCGGGTTTAGGGTTTTGGGGTTTAGGGATTTCTACAAAGGGCTTGTAGAAGCTAATTAGTCGTAAATGTACGACCAATCTACAACCAATATCCAAAGAAGTCATCAATTGGTCGTAAATGTACGACTAGACTACAACCAAATGAAACTTTTAGTCCTTAATTAGTCGTTACATGTACGACTACAATACTACAATATTACTTGGTTTGATGTTTAGGGTTTAGGATTTAGGGTTTTGATTTATGGCATGTAGAAGTAATATAGTTGTACATGTACGACTATATTACTTCTAATGACAACACCAGCCCCAGATTAGTTGTAATTTTACGACTTCTTTACTACCAACTGCCATATTAGTCCCAAATTGGTCGTACTGTACGACTCATGTACTACCAATGGCTCTATTAGTCACTGGTTTACTACTAATTGCTCTTTTAGTCCCTATTTGGTCGTACAATCTTCCTATAAATACCACCAAAGTTCTTCACAAATTTTATATAGAAGTTGATTAGAAAAAGTATTTAGTGGATTGTGAGAAAACTTGTAAAAAAAAGTGGAAGAAATATTTTGACATATGTTATTCAAATTTATATGTAATATATTATATTATTTATAGATTTTGTGAAATTGAAAGTATATAATGAATTTTATAATTTAAAAGATAATTTAAATGGGTTATCCAAATCCGAACCGAACCCGCAAGGATTTGAACCGAATCCGAACCAAAATTTACAAATACCTGATTGAGGCTTAGATCTCTAACCCCGAAAACCCGAAACTCGGATGGGTACCCGAAAACCCCACCCCTAATTATTTTCTAGCCCTATATTCACTACAAGAAAACATATTTTTTACGAGGGCGGTATTCCACGTTAATTCGTCGTAATAGGGGCTTTACGACGAATGAACGTTGGAATGTGTTTCGTTGTTAAACGTTCGTCATAACGGAGGATTCGTCGTAAATTCCACGTAACATTTACGAGGAAGATAATTCCTCGTAATGCAGAAGGAAATGTTTCATCGTAAAGTCCTCGTAGATTTCGATGTAAACACCTCGTAATATTTCGTTGTAAAAGGCACGTAAGATTTCCATGTAAACTCGATGTAAAGTTAACGAGGGCTTTACAACAACTCCATGTAAAGTCCACGTAAAGTTTACGATGATTTTACGTGGAAACTTACAACGAATTTACATCTGCAAAGCTAAAATATTAATTAATTATAATTATATTAATTTTATAAAACAATTATTTTAAAATTTATAATATTTGAAATAAAAATTAAATATGAAACCAAATTAAATTTTTTTAAAACTATAAATTCATAAAATAGTATTTAAATTTTTAATACAAAACAAAAGAAATTAAAAAAATAAAGTACTAAAGGCCAACATCATCATCGAAGTAGTTGGCTGAGGGGTTCGGGTCTGTAGAAGTTCCTACTACGGGATCCAGCTGTTGCATCCCGAGAGCTGCTCGTCTGTCCGCCAAAGCTCTCTGCAAAGTCGGATTTCCCACCGCCATCACATCCAGCAAACCCTCGAGAGAGAGTCCAAACGCTTCTGCTGGGTATCCATGCGAGCCTGCATCCGGTCGTTGTCCTGGTTCCGTCTCGAATAGTATGACGAAGTCGCCTTTACAACTTCGTTAACGGAACCTATTCCGATCGTCCGTCATTTCTTTCTAGGAGCCACCTATATATATATATATATATATATATAGAACGATGTGAGATGTTTGGAATTAGTAATTCACTGAAAATATTGATGTGATCATGTTTTAACCACTAAATTCAAAACGCAAGTGCATGGTGGTCCGCTGAAGTCCTTAGGGATCTAATCTAGAGAGACCAAGGTTATACAACGATTCTTGGAGAATAAATTAAAGCTAGAATAATATTTTAATATTTAATATTTGATTTGTTTTTAATATCTAATTATTAATTAATTATTTTTTTCAGATTGACGATATGACTTCGCCTACCGGTAGAAAGAGACTTAGAGGCCGCGGTCGGAGATCAGATACTTACGCATCTACTTTTCTGGGTCAGTCGGATCCATCAGCTTCTACCTCTGGCACATCTTCCGCACAAGAAAATGTTCCGGATAGCCAGATCCCGAGCGTTCCATTAGTGCCTCCACAGCCATACCCCGCAGCTCCTGAAGCTGCTGAAGCTCCATACTATCCGCAGTATGATGATTCATACTTTCACTATGAAGAGCAGCTGCCTCAGTATGATCATCCTCCGGCTCCTCAACAGCCTCCGGCTCCTCAACAGCCTCCGCCTCCACAGCAGACTCCGGCTCCACAGCAGTCTCAGGCTCCGGTTCCACCAGCAGGTCTGCATCCAGATTTGATGGTGCCACCGAATTGAAAATATGCAAAATATACCGTTGAAGACATTCTCCAGATGCCCGGACGAGAAGGCTTACAAATTCTCGATCCATATCTACGACCCGGGACAACTTGGTAATATTTTTAAATTAATTAATTAATATTTAAATTAATTAATTTATATTTTAATTAATTAATATTTTTTAATTAATATTTTAATTAAATAATTAATATTTTAATTAATTAATTAATATTTTAATTAACTAACTCATTGGTCTAATTTAATTTGTATATGATTTTCAATTTTGTAGGTTTGCTCCGGACAATAAAGTGGGACAGAGCGTTGGAGAAATCATCAGGACTAACTTTCGACATGCTCATCCGAACTGGTCCCTTACACCGGACCACGTTCGCATTACTTGGTTCAAGTGCTTCGCGGTAATTAATCGACACCTATTTTAGTTGTTTTTTTAATTTTTTAAAAATATTTATTTGTTTAATTAATTAATTTTCTCCCATGTTTTTTTCAGCAAAAATGGAATTGGTCTATCGGTTTTAATGAGACGGTGAAGAAAGAGTTCGACCACAAAGCAATGCTTCGTCTCAAGAACATTGTTGGCGACTGGAAGGATAAGTGGAGGTTTATGGGGGATGACGCCAAGGAAACCTACCTCAGCAATGACGTTTGGAATGGCTTGAAGGCCCATTGGCTGAACCCCAAGGTTGCCAAAAGGTCGATGACTTGCTCTAAGTCTCGGTTGACCCGTGATGCTGAGGGTAACCCCCCAATACCGCATACTTCCGGACAGACTCCATATGCCAAAAGAGCTCTCGAAATTGTAAGTTTTTGATGTTTTTAATTTTTTTTTAACATATTTATTTTTTAAATATATATATCTACTCATTTGACTTTTTTTTTATATAGGCTGCCAAAGAAGGAGCACCACCATCTCTGGCCCGAATTTACAAGGCGACCCACCAGCATTCCGATGGCACTTACTGCCATCCTCGAGCAGAGGAAATCGTCAACACTGTAGAAAGTCGGATTCAGGAGCGCCAGACTCAACTAACACAAGAGAATCCTGATGGTGCTCCGGTCCAACTTTCCACCATCGAACAAGACCGGATTTTTGAGGAGGTAAAATTTTTGATCTTTTTAACTATACGCTTATATTTAAAAATTTAATTTTTATTTTTTCATATACTAATTTTTTTTTTATAATTGAAGGTTGTTCCAAAGAAAAGAGGACGTATGGTCGGGGTCGGGAGTGTGAACGATGTTCCGAGGGCGAGAGCGGAATACGCTCTTAGGATCGAAGAAGACTCCTCGATCCGAAGAGATTTGTCATCTGCGAACCAGACCATATCCGTCCACAAGGACATGTTTAAGTCTATGGCGAATATGATCGATATGATTATCGAGACAACACCAAATGTCAACCCTTCGGTTCAGACTCAGTGGCAGTCTCTTCGTCCGACCTTCCTCCCCACCCCTACTCCAGAAGAGCAAGCAGAATTAGCTCGACAAGCAGAGCAGAGGAGTTCTGATCTCTTAAATGAGATCAATCTAAACACTTAGTTTATTTCGGTTTTTATTATTTTGTATTTTGAATATTTAAAACTTATGGATGTAATATATTATCTTTTTTTATGAATGCTTTCAATTTTCAAAAAAAAAAAATCGATTTTTATACAATTTAAATTATTTTTCTATTTTAATATTATGAAAAATAATAAATTAAAATTAAAGATTGGTTGTAAATGGGTTGCAAATTTACGACTAATTTACATCTACGGTAGAGGTAAGGTAGTCGTACATTTACGACTACATTACCTCTACCGTAGATGTCAATTAGTCGTACATTTACGACTTATGTACAACTACATTTACTTCTGCTTTACGACCAATGCTTTACATCTCATTTACGACCAATATATTTAATACTAATTTACGACTAATATATGTGGTCGTACTATTACAACTACTTTACGACTAATATCTGTGGTCGTACTATTACGACCAGTGTACGACTAATAATGGATTACGACTAGTCAATAACGACCAAACGCTGTTGGTTGTTAGTTGGTCGTAAAAAGGGTATTACGACCAACTAACAACCAATTTGGAGTCGTTAACAACGTGTTTTCTTGTAGTGTGTTAATGTTTTTGGTGAAAAAAATATGTTAATGTTTCTTTTGAAAGTTAACCCCACAATTCAGCAGTATATCTTAAAAAAATAAAGTTATAAATCATAATTTATGAATATATTTTTGAAAAATTCTTAATATTTTTACCTAGACTACTACTAGAAGTAATGATATTAACTACTATGTTGTACAAAAGAATTCTGACTCTCAAGCAAAATACGGTTTCAAATCCCATGCATGATGATATAAAAATAATTTTGGTTACGCGAGGAGAGATGATATTTTTGAAACCGGTGTTTACATAGACTACTACATCTGGGAGTGATATTAACCATTATTTTGTACACAACCGTGTTGAGTCATGAGTGTTCATGGCATTCTCAATTTCTCATTAGGGAAATTCAACACCTTTTATTCCAATCACTTGACTAGAAAAGTCAAATTAAAATGATTGCATTTGATCTGGATTGACTTTTAAATGGAGTATGAACTAATTAACTGACTAGGAAAAGTATAAAACTATCCAAAGATTTACAACTAGGGAAACTTTGATATGCTTGTGAGTGGGGGCAAAATTTATTTTGGCTCATTGGAAAAGACAAAGTTAGCCCATGCATGCATCAATGCTTTCTAATCACGTTTTTCATCAAATACTTATTTGAATAATAATATTATATAAAGCAAAAACAAAGGAATATTATATGTCATCCATTGGTGCTATGTACATAAAGTATCAAATATCAGAATATCTTATTCACAATGCATTGATTAGTCGAACCAAATATCAATATATTCTTGTGACTACATGCATGCTCTCAAGAAAAAAGCTAAAACATGGAAAATTCAGCATTGAACGGAAAACAATGTTAACTGTATTTTGTGTGAAATCCAACTTCTTATAACTGATTTTTCTGAAATAAACTCATTAACTTCAGGCTATTTGAGCACTTTGCTCATATAATTTCTTCCTACCGTCTACATAAATTAAATTACTGGTGCTAGACAATTCTGAAGTGTTTTGTTTTCAAATCTAAAACAATACTACTAATTATCTAAACTATGACGAAGTGTGCGTCTTTGTCGAAGCTGATCTCTAATCTCAGCAATCAGACGACATCAAATCATCAATGAACTAAAATCAGACTATTTATTATCTTAAGTCTGATAGACTGTGCGTCTAAGTAGACACTGATCTATAATCTCAACAATCAAGACGTCATCCAATCATCAACGAGTTAACACAACTAAAATTTTATAAAGATTTAGCCGTACTTATGACCACGTAGAAGGATGCTTAGACGTTAATTTACACAATTAGTGTGTTAGAAAGTGAAAAAAAAAATGAAGAAGAAAGTGACAACTTTTTGTGTTTCACCACCTAATATCTAAACGGCAGCTTTGTGAACCTGGTAGATTTAAATTATTTAATGCACTATGTGTATACACATACAAGCACACTAATGCATGCTGCATGCAGTTGGTTCTTGTAGGTCACACGGGATCATTGCGCATGGATATGTATTTGTGAGTCTATCTAGACTACATAGGAAAACATGCAATATACTTAGATTAATGCTACACATACACTTACGCATGTAAGCTTTTCGAGGTTGCATTAAGATATACTTTATTTTCTGATTTCTCCTTTTCTCAAAGCAAGCATGCCTGATGACCCAGAATTGTTTTATTCCACAAATAGCATTATTATAAATTATTGCCAATAACTATATTATAGCCTGAAACTCATGAAAAGGCCAGTTATATATCCCTCCCGTTTTCCAGTTTCCTATGAGAATATACAATATAACACCAATAATTATAGCAATTATTTATAAGGTAGAGGGTACTTCGAGAAGTGATCAGTACACTTAAGCACTATTTTGTCAAATGAGATGGAGGAATTTTTTGGGTAATCAAATTTCTTACTAATAAGGAGTTATACTTAAGAAACAAATCTTTTGATGAATCATTAAGCCAAAATCGTGTATAATTCGTTTTGAAATTGATTGATTGAGCACAGGAGGAATAAAATTGAAAAATCCAAACCCTATATTATCATTGTTAATTAGATTTATACCAAATTAAGGATGTTGTGTAGCCCTCGATATTCAAAAAATGGTTTCGTCACCTAGACTATATTACTAAAGTTTGAATATATCTAGCTAATACATTTCAACTATAGTTATATAAATTACGACACCATGACATCGGACGTGTGACCTAACAAGTTGGGGGTTGAGTTGTAATGTCGTTTTCATTTCATATCCACAAAACTTAGAAGATTAAAACCATATATAAAAGAGCTATAAAACTTTAGGTATTTACCTCAGAGTCGCTATCCAACTGAAGCTTCTTCATAAGGTACTTCATTAGCAATCTAACTGTGATTCTCCCATCCCTTATCCATGCAAATTGAAGTTGTTTTTCGAAAAATTGGAATATAACAGAAGCAATCTAAGTAACTTCCGTAAACAAAGAAGTTTAAATAATGCTTGAGCCAATATTTAGACTTACTTGATTCTCAAGTAGCTTTTGTTTACTTGAGGCAAGAACGGTTCCTTTTCCCTGCGTTCACAAATCCAATCTAATCAAATATATACACATATGTTAAAAAGAGCAATCGAGTATATCACCTAATAAAACTGAACCAAACTGAGAAAGGATTAAGGAAAGAAAAAGAAATAGAGCTGTTGTTTACTGAGATTGTGAAGCTAGAAGAAGAAACCAAAGGCCAGAATGAGGTCTTTTTGGAGGATCAATGACCCTAAACTCCGAGCTTGGTCCAGCTCCTCCCTCATCCTCACACCAACCCCGTGTAACGCTATTGTTGTTAGTAACGTCACGCTCACTCATCGTTCCTATTGATGACGGTCTAAATGGTGCCGTATATTGAGGTATCAATGGTTTTAAAAACGGAAACGAACAGCCGCGGTTTAGTAACGTTTGAGGCCGAAAAAAATGGTGATTGTATGGCAGTTGTTGGGGCTGTTTCTGCGGCTGCGGGTGATCTACACTATTACTAACCGTACCTTCCGCGGTTGAGGATAAGGTGAACAAACTGAGTTCTAACGAATTATCTCTCCCACCACTTACGTTTTTGCTACAACAACGTTGGAGTTTACACGATGTCGTGTTGTTGTTTTCCTCAGGGCCTATACCTAAGCGGAGCCAAGATTTGTCTCTGGCACCATCTTCTATGTTAGTAGAAGCAACGACGTCGTTCTTGGAGGCGGATCCGTCAGCTTTTTTGGCCGGAGGAGAAGATATCTTATAATAATCATTTGAAGCTGCTATTGGATCGGAGACGGACCACGCTTCTCCACTAGAATCTTGATCGTTTGTTGTTTCTTCTCTTATCATCACCGTCTCCCTCGTGCCGCTTCCGCCGTAGCTGAAAACGCCGAAAAGTGGTGAGGATTCAAGAGGTATCATATTGGTCATATGATCTCAGCATGAGTCCATATATGAAGGGATTATTGGAAAAAATAAGAAGAGAGCTTCAAGAAGGCATGGGTTTTGTGGAGAGGAAATGATTCTCATCAAGAACATAAAGGGTTTTGTTTATTTGGTTTTCTTTTTTTTATTACAAATATTTTATATATGTACTTTTTAATTATATGATATGTTTGTGTAGGGTTGTGAGTGAGAGAGGACGAGGAAGAGAATGATTCCTCTGCAAATCATACTTTCCATTAATTCTTTTTGTTTGGAAGCTTGTGGGAATGTAAGAAAGAGAGGAGTGTGATGGTCTCTCTGTCTGTCAGATTTTAGTTCAATAAAAATATCTTAAACTATCAATTTTTTTTCATGTACGTAGAGATCATATATACGTTATGTAAATGCTTAGTATATAATTTAGGACTACACTTTCTCTTTTTCTTACTCAAACTGATTTAACAATATATTGATTATTCCTGTAAAAGTTTATTTGGGTTTTATTGCCTTTACAAGACTTATAAAGGTATATAAATGCCTATGCGAGGAAAAAGATGAAATGCGGTGTGATCGATCCAGCTAATAGCTTTTTCAGGCCATGTTCCGAGGACAACAAAAATTACAGCCAAAGTTACAATCTTTTTGTCAAGGAATATAAATTATTAATATCTTTGAAAAGTTTCTTTTTAGCCCTAATGGATTGCTCCTTTATTATGGAGGTTTTTTTTGTTAAAACTCCTTTATAATGGAGTTTTTTTAAAAATATTTTATAGCTGTAATTATATTGTAATTATCTCTTCCAAAAATGGCCAGATATCTTTTCAATTTAATTTTCTCTTACAATCCCTATACATCTATAAATTAATATCTCTATAAATTAATACAATTTCACAGTTCCAAATTAAATTTTTGGTTCAATTAGTATCTTGATAAATTAATAATCTCTATAAATTAATAAAAAATTAGAGTCTCAACATTATTAATTTATAGAGATTTTACTGTATATTAATCCTCGAACATTACATCATGTTTTGTAACCACATGTCATCAATAGGATAATTCTTAGAAATCTTTAGAAAAATAAGTTGGTCCATATAAATATATATTATATTTATATTAAACAAATTATCACATTGATTAGTAGTCTTAAATTTTTTCCTTAAATAAAAGCTACGTAAGTTTTTTTCCGTAAATAAAAGTTACGAAATTACCTAATATGATTAACGTATATATGGCAATTAATGATTATAAATCATACATATTTGAAAAAATGTATTCTCTACATTTTATTTTAATTAATATTATTAAAAAATAAAAATCACATTAAGCATATTTTTTAAAATTAGATTTTTCATATATGTTATATTTTGAATTTTTTAAAACGTCTATAAATTACGAAAATGGTAAGATGTTATTAAGATGTTATTTTTTAGAATGGAACCCGATCCGAAACGAAATATTTCGGATATCGAATATATCCTAACCAGATTTATATACTTAAATATATTAATTATTTTAGAATTTAATATCTAAAAGTATATATAAAATATATGAAATGTTATTAAGTTGTCCAAAATACTTGGAAATATAAACAAATAGTTAAAAATACATGTTTAAAATAGTTAAATGATACTCAAAATACTAATACTTCAAATATCTATTAATTTTTATCTGAATATTGAAAGCTAAACCAAATTTTATGTTAAGTTTAAGTATTTTAGCTTGCATTATACACATTTATATGATATATATCTTTTTATTTTATTTTTTAAATTAATGAGTTATCGAAGTCCAAACCCAAATCGAACCCGCAGATCCGACCGAGATCGATCTCACAAAAAATCAAAACATAACTGAATCGAACCAAACCAAACCGAACCAAATGATATCTGAATGTCCACCCCAAATCAAATGTAAAAAAAGTTCTTGATAACAAAATACATTCTAATTGCAATATTTAAATACAACATATTTAAAAGAACTCACTATGCTCGTAGCGCGGGCTATCATCCAGTTACTTGTATTAACAAAATTGTTTTGCGGATGTGGTCTTACCGAGTGATTCTTCATTGTATATGATTTTGGGTCGAAGTTTTATACTCCCTCCATTCCTAAAAGATAATCTCTCTGGTTTTTTATACATATTAAGAAAACATTTTAAATCACTATAATTAATTTATTGTTTTATGTGATTTTCAATTTTTAACAATTTTTGGTTAATAGTAATCTAATAAAATCAATTAATTTTTTTAAAGTTTGCAATTTTTTTATATAAAACATAAAACAATAATTTTTTAGAAACATTTTTTTTTCAGAATAACTATCTTTTAGGAACGGATGGAGTATGTTTAAGTAAATCTTCAAGCTATATGATCCATGTCAATATAAATATACCATCCACAATTATTACCTTTTTTTATATCTAGTAGAGGCCTTCCACGTCACTCTTCTATAATTGGCGATATACATAAATTTTGTCAAAATTACTCAAAAGTGATAAAGTAACGGGTATTGCTGGTTCGCTTCGAATCATGCACAAAGGTTTTATGAATGCATAATGAAAACCATGTTCGTATTTGCATATGCATATAACATATGTCAAAATCCATTTGATCTGTAGTGATCGTCAACTAACGTAGCTAATTTTCAGCTACAGCCATCGATTTTCTCAAAAATTAAAACGATATATCATTACGGCCCCTTTTTGTTTTCTATACAGATCACTCATGTCCTAAACTATTTATCAAAGTCTTGCGGAATATAGCATCATAAGTTAATCATGTGTATCAACCCTAACTAAAATTTTATGAATATCGAGGCTAGTGTCTGTTCGACTTGTTCGTGTTAAGTAAACTAATATTCATATCTGAATTTTTGAATGTGAAAGTATTTTTGTCATAGAAGGTAAGTTAAGATACTAGTAATATTGTATGCTGCATATCCCTTATATATTATTTGCGAAGTGATTTCGCCACGTGTTTTCTCCAGAATCAGTTTCATAAATAAATGATGACATGGCACATAAAAAATATAACATGACACAATTCATACAAATTTATGGTAATTGTGACTAAGATCTTGCCATGTCACACTAATTGATTTACATATTTAATTTTGAATACAAATAGGAATATAAAATTTAAGTAAATTTACATATTTACATATTTAGGAAT
Source organism: Hirschfeldia incana (assembly GCA_026261945.1). NCBI lineage: Eukaryota > Viridiplantae > Streptophyta > Magnoliopsida > Brassicales > Brassicaceae > Hirschfeldia > Hirschfeldia incana. Next base: position 1,615,834 of record JABCMI010000069.1, read on the forward strand.
ATATTTAGGAATATGGTAATAACTCATACATCATCTATAAAATAAATATATTCATATATAACATTTTAAAATTTCGAAATAGTTTTTTTTCTTTTTTTTAACAATTATACAATTTGTATTACTAAACATTTTCAAAATTGCTACAATTTTTTAAAAAAAATAAATTTCTATCGTAAGATCATTAGTTTGTTATATATAACATTTTAAATTTCGAAATATTTTTTTATTTTCTATAACTATACAATTTGTATTACCAAACCTTTCCAAAATTGCTATCGTAAGATCATTAGTTTGTTATATATATATATATATATATATATATATATCAATTTAATAAGTATTGTTTAGTTTAAATTTTTGATAATTTTTTAATTTTATATCATTTTATTAGTTTTATACAAATTAATTTAATATATTTAAATAATAAAAATAAATTGAAAAATCTATCTAATATTATAATTTAAATATACACATATTCCTTATATATTATTTGCGAATATATATTTAAATATAATTTAAATAATATTTAAATTATTTAAATTATATTATTTGTCAATTTTTCTAACAAAAAAAACAAATAAATATTTTATTTTTGATATTTGCATTGACGTGATCTCTGAGGAGTGATGATATGGTTGAACAGTTCAAAGCCACGCACTAGGTAATTTGATTATAATAATGAGTAAAAAACAATGTGTCAACCTGCAGGGATGTCTTGAGAGCTACTCCACTTGGATTTGGAGATGACGCAGTCGTAGCCGGCCACATCTCGAAGGTGCCGAGATATTTCACCACGTAAGCAGCTCCGGCAACCGCCAGCAACTGGTCGTCGGCAGACACAATGAAGACCCTTTGATTTAACTTCTCTCAGTGCTTCCTTTGTCGCTTGTCTAATCTTTGTCTCAATTGAACTTGTCCTATACAGTGTCCCCTACACAATCCCAAACAACTTTAGAACCCAAATTAACTTGGCTAAGTAAAAATAACGAAAAACTATATTATGATTTGAATGTTTTTTAAAAAAAAGGTACCTGAAGAAGATGTTCTTGTTCCTGCCAGAAAGCTTTGTTTTCCTCAGAATTGCAATTGCTATTCTCGTCAACGTCGTCTATATCTCCACCACCATTGAGGTTACCGGAGTCCGGGAAGTCTTCCGGTGACTGGTTTCCTTCTTCAAGGAAACCAAATAGAACGTCGTACGGAGCTAGCCATTCCATCGAGAAATCTCATGATGTCATCGGAATTTTGCCGATCCATGGGATTTAATATTTAAAAGAAAGGAAGAAAAATAAATAATTTTTTTCAAAAAAAAAAAAAAAATAAATGTTTTACTCTTTCTGTTCTTAAATATATGATGTTTTAGAAAAATTGGATGTTCCAATATATAAGATGTTTTTATTATTCTAGTCAACTTTTTACTTTATTAAAAACTGTGGTTACTAGGATGTTATATGATTATTTTACTATGAGCATATCTTCCCGAACCAAATTATTTGCCTCTAAAATGTTTGGATATTGGCAAACTAAATGAAATTCGTGTCTTCCACATCAACACTTCGAAAAACATTCTCATTCCCGAAAATATTCTTCCAATTCCTCTCTGCACCTATTGCCCACTCTCTATAAGCAGTACTTGCATCTAATCCAAGTTTGTAAAGTCCGTCATAGATGAAACCCCAAAAACTCACTTTTGGCTTTCAAGAATTGGAACATGCGCAAGTTTAAAAGTTATATAGACAACGTGAATAACAAAAGATGGAAAAATAACTTTCTCAGACTCTCCAAATTAAATTTAGTTTATCTCAAAGATAATACAATAATTTTGTTTATTTAAAATAATTTAAATAAACAAAATTATTTTATCTTAATTTAGTATTTAACTGAATCATATATATATTAAATATTAGTAAAAACACTAAAATATATAATAATTAATAAAAATATATATTTTTAAATATAAATTAAATTAAAAAAAAAAATTTCTGCACATGGTGCAGGGAAACACCTAGTTATTATTATGTTTATACATTGAACATACGTACGTTTCTAACATTCTAAACAAGTATCGAAATGGATGATCAATTACATTAAATGCGTTTGTTTTACTACTTATCTAGCTAACTCGTAGACTTGTGGTGATTGATGGTTTTATTATTACAAATGTGTAACATAGATGAGCGTGCATCTTGTTTATTATTGTAAGAAAAATGTAAGAAATATGAAGTTATATATACTTTATTGCATATTACAGAGAAAAGGCCATGACTAAGTTGAGCATATAAAAACTATAAATTTGTAAGATTAGAAATGAGGCCAGTGGAATGGGCATAGTGGAGAGGAATATGATGACTACACCTGTCAAAATGTCAATAATAAGATGGATTACATGAATATTACATATACTAAAATATGTATACATGCATGATGGGATTATGGGAAGTTGGATCAAACTAAAAGGAAGCCATAAAAAAGGAGCGTGAAAAAAGAGCTAATAATAAAGAAATGATGTAAGGAGTAGAAATTGTTAAGGCATGTTTTTTTTGAAACATGTTAAGGCATGTATTCTTTTGATTTATAAATACGTTGGAAAATGATAATTTTCGATGGTTGTAGGAGGATGTGAATATTCAAAGAAAAACCCTAAAATGTTTTAATAATTTTTTTTTTTAGAAAGTTAGGAAAAACAATGAAAAAGAGAGTTGGGCATGCATGATGGTGTTTGGTATCCACAGAGCCCGAGGACCAAAACCACAGACGACGTGGGGACTCTTCTGCTCTTTCTCTGAACTCCATGTGACCCCCACAATTCTCCTTAGCTAGAGATGGACAAAATATCCGTAAATTTTTTTTATTCGTTATTCGTTTTCGATCCGATTCGAAAATCCAGATATCCATAACTATACAAATCGAAGCAAATATTAAAATTTAATATCCGTCAAAAACGAAACAAATCCCAATATTAAAATTTTAGAGAACGGATATCCAATCCGATCCAGCAATATATAAATATATGTATATCTTAATTATATTTAAAGTTATATATGTATAAAATTATATAATTATTATTTTGACATATGATTTGACAAATTTTATTCACATTATTATTTATATAAAAATAGTACATAATAGGAAGAAAAAATTTTCTGAAAATTATATTTTTTTTCTTAAGTTTTGTGTTATTATAATTGTTAACTAAGTTTAATTTTTTTACAAAATATGTAGATTTACTGATTTTTTTTAATTTTTATATTATATATCATGTAAAAGTATATTATACAAAACAATTATGCATAGAAATCCCTATTATGTATATAAAAATAGTACATAATAGAAAGAAAAATATTTTATGAAAATTATATTTTTTTCTTAAGTTTTGTGTTATTATAATTGTTAACTAAGTTTAATTTTTTTACAAAATATGTAGATTTACTAATTCTTTTAATTTTTATATTATATATCATGTAAAAATATATTATACAAAACAATTATGCATAGAAATTTTAAGATTATTTGTATTAATCAAAACATATGAGATATCCGTAAGTATTCGTAAATATCCGCAAATATCTATTTATTTTCCAGATATTTGTTTTTCCGAATATCCATATTTCTCCGAAGTAAAACAAATACAAAAATTAGATATTTGTAACATACGAAGCAAATCACAAATATCTTCGAAAACTCGGATATCCGATCTGTGCCCAAGCCTACTCCTAGCTATATACACCTTAACACATGCATGTATACTTTTTACACCGATTGTTTTTCTTGTTCAATTTTTGGCTATTCTTTTTTTTTTTGTAAACTGCATTCAAGCTATATTCTTTTTTTTTTCAAGCTATATTCTTTCATATAAATTTTCAACTCTACTTCATAGTTTAACTACGTTGCTGCTGCTTGCACTTTTTTACCTTCGAGGAACTATTTTATAAAGCTTTTGGATAATATCAACCAAAATAATACCACACAATATAGTGAGTGTAATAAGTTCCACTAGTAACACATGCTAGTGTAAATCTAGCAAAACAAAAGTTACACTAGTGGTCGACGAAATAGATAGACTATAACAGTCGAGAGAGGTGTGATGTTTAAACTTTAAAGCGACTATGTTGAGTTTTGACACCGATAGGCGGTGAGGAAGAAATTAGTTTTCGATGAGAGATTTTGCAACTACATGCAGTCATGCATAACCAAAATTCTTGTGATTGAAACAAATTACATGATATCATGTAAATTAACTCCCCTAAATGAATGATTTACTTTCACTCTTCTATAAGTCATTTTAAAAAATAAATAAGAAACAAAATCCGCTATATTAATAAATTTATTTACGTTTTTCCATCGATTTATGTAAATACCAAATGTTGGCCCCCGGCCCGTATTTAATTTGGTATACTTTATGACTTAAAATAAATTCAAAATTTCCGATAATTCTAAGGGGGGTTTATTGAATTGATGATTTAGGAGAATTCTAGTTTTTATCCAAATCTCTTCTTATTGGTTCTAGTATTTATAAATCCCTTTTAAAATCCCTTGTTATTGGATTAGTCATTTATAAAAACTCTTTGAAATCCCCCCTTATTGGAAAATAAGGATTTCATTAGTAAAATATATCACTGATTATTTTGAATTATATGAAAAAGGATTTGCAGTACAAATTTAGTAGATACAAATACCACCTTAGTAGATGGTATTTGAAAAAATTGAAAAGATATTTTCCTTTTCCCGTTTGAATATTTATCCCAGATATTGATCGTGGAAGGTTAGCAATTGCTAATAAAAAAATTGGAATTCAAATGGGGTATTGTTCCATTCCATCATTTGTTATGATGCCTCTGTGACGTCCAGAGACAATCTCCTTCTTCGTTGTGAGGTCTCTGAAAAATCTGGGATTTGGTTCTTCAAAATCTAAGCTACAAAAAGCTGGGATTCCTATCTTGGAATGCTTTCTCTGACTAGCTCTCGTTGAGGGACTCATGCTCCCGAACCCTTAAGCGCATTGCTTCACGCTACAATTTAGAATATCTGGACCGAAAGAAACAAATGCTTACAAGTTACAACAACGGTGGTATTCAAGATCTAATAGCACTGTACGTGACATCATCTTGAGCAAAAGAAATAGGAAACCATTCACGTATCTCATCAAATTTGGCTACGACATGAATGACTTCCCTAACTGTTTCTCATTCAAGTATGGGTTTTCCTTGTTATTTATCTTTTTTGCCAAGGAATCCTAACTAGGTAAAACATTTGGAATTTTACAAACCTTTCACATCTTACAAGAATTCACATATTTGGCAAAAAAAAAAAAAAAAAACAGTTTCGAATACTAGAATACGGTAGCAGAGAAAAATGGTGGATCAGGAAGAAGATCGTGAAGTGAATGGTGGTGCACTTATGTTGGTTAATTATCTCATAAAAGTGACGTGTTAACTTTTTTTTAGAAAACCCTCAAATTTCCTAAAATCACTTCTAATCTCTTCCTAAAACTTCAATTCAAATCCCAGTTCCCTTTTAAATCAGGGGATTCTTAAATCCCTCCAAAACTCTCAAAGCATCAATACAATAAGCCCCCCTAAGTTTCTAATAGAAAACAATAACTCTTATTATAATCTAAGAAACTATGTATATAATAAAAACCGTGACTTATCTCTAATAAGGATAACGATTTAAACAAAATATCCTGTAAAATTAGAAATAGCAAAATTAGAAATAGCAAACTATAACTCTTATCTCTAATAAGCCATTCTGTTGAAAGCATGAGCTATAAAATTACAAAAGCCTAGCTCAGGTCTAATGGTAGTCTCGGATTTACCATTATGGATGTGAAGTGACGGCAATGTCTAACTACGTATGGTACGGATGATAAATGCGCTTGGCCAATGATCTGGTGACATACTAACTAATTTTTACGTTTGGTGAGTATCCTCTTATTAGTTGCAAATGTTTGACAAAGTGTGACATAGCAACAACTAATTTTTACGTTGTTAAATCTCGGCAGTATAATGTACTATGAACGTCTGGATTCTTCTATTTTTCTATCAAAATTAAGTAATTTCGTAATGAGTTTAATTTCACTCCAACTTTACTTTATAAAGTAAGTTTCATTCTAATTCAACTTAATTTAAAGTAAAATATAGGAAATAAATGTATTTACTATTTTTAAATGATTTTATTTTTGTTTTAAAATCTTTTTATTAACTTGGAGGTATTTCAAACTTATGCAATGGTTCAAACTAATGTTCAAATGTGCTCAGTTTATCGAAAGGCACTCAGTTTCTTATATAACATATACTAACAAAATTCAATATGTAGTGATTGGAATTGTTTATAGAGACAATTAGGCCAATATACCTAAATCACTGAAAAATTAGTAAACTACCCTAAACCATGAAAAACCCATTTTCACTGTAGATATATGTGTCCATCTTCCTTATTATACCCCTGCCCTAGATTTTCATTGTGTTTCTCTTTCTTTCCCAAATTCACATCTCTCTCATTTATTTCTTTCTCTCCCAAGTTTCTCAATTTCTATTTAAACTAAAGCTTCTTTTCAAGTTAATCGATCTTCTTCTTAAATCTTCAAATAATCACCTTTTTTTGTTTTCTCTACACCACATCTTCATCACCCTAATAATCATTGTAACGTCAATGTTGGATGCACCAGCAAGTGAATCATAGTCTCCAAAAAATCCAGACCTTCCAAAGGAATTGCTGGTTCTAGGATTTTACAGATCAAACTGCAACTAGTTAAAAAGAGAGAGAAAATACAGTAAATAAAAAGAGAAGAAACATAAATTATTAACATGTTAGCAAAATACATTAACGTTAAATTGTAACGTTGTATATTATGGAGATTGTTAGTTGATAAGTTGTTTAATAGAAAATATATGAACAAAAACAGTGTCATGAAATCAATATATTATTACCATATATACCACAAAGTTAGATATAAAATTTTGATTATATATGCTTCAATAATTGTTAACCGCAAGGATTATATTAGTTGGATAGATAATGGATAAGCTAACACGATAACATATTTTGTAACTTCTAATGAAAATACATATTAGTTACCGATAGTTATCTTAACCATTTTACCAACCAATACAAAGAACGGTAACATATTTTGTAACGGTTAAATCAAACATGTATCAGCTAATGATAATACATTATATAAAATATTAATATAAAGTTTGAACGTGAACTGTTATATAACTTGTTAACCTACTAACCTATTTCATAGCATCTAACAAACTATTTATCAGCCAACACAAACGATTTTTGTAACATTTTACAAATCATTTATAAAACTGTCAACATGTTTGATAACAACTAAGTAAAAAGTGGTCAACTAATGATAATATATATTTGTATAAAATATATACATTTACCAGTTTAATAACAACTAACCAAACATGTATATGCTCACAATACTTGATTTGTAACATCTAATCAAAAAGTTGCCAATTAACTTGACAAATATCGACTGCAAGCACTCATAACTGAAATCTAAAATTCATGTTTCATCAATGCCTGGAAAACACCACTATTCTTTATTATACAACCAATCAATATAACCATGTGCTTTTACCACCGCATTAATTGAGAAGATCTCTTCGATTCATGGTCGAGATTGAGTAAAAGGACAGAGAGGCTGGATAGACAAACTCATGTGAGGATAATACTCATTAGATTTATATTTTGTGTTGATCGAAATAGACGTACGTACCACTTTGTTGAAAATAGAAAAACAAGGAGAAAACATTTGTAGACTAACAGAAAATAAAATTGTGTTTTAGGATCTTGAGAAAATACAAGAAAGAGAAAGAAGTAAAAAGATTGTTTGGGCAGAAGAAAACAAGAAAACACAAGAGAGAGAAGGAATATGATAATCTGGGCAGGGGTAATTCAGTATTATAAGAATGACAACAGTGTCAAAATTTGTCTTAGGATACTTTGCAAATATTGATTTTTTTGGTGCATATAGAACCTAATTTCTCTTGTTTATATATATAGTTCTCTCCATTGCTTTGCTTTGGTTGATAGTACAAGATTTACGAACCAATGAAGAACATCAAAGGGATATTGTGATCATGAAATATTTAAAAAGATCTAGAAAAATATCTGAGAATAGTTAGATCTTTTTGATACAGTTGATCTTGCAATAAGTTTCATTTTATTCATCGTGAGCTTTTTCAAAACTTTACAATTGATTTTTTGACACTTGGTAATATGATTGTCAAAATTCTCTAGAACCGATCTATTTTGTTCAGTCATACCTGGACGAGTCTAATAATTTCAAATTGTTCTTACGACTGCCTTGCGATTCTATTACCACACGCCTGACAATCTACGCTCCATTTGTCATTTGTCTCCTCACACGTTTTTGGTTGTATATCACACACACACAAACTCTTAGGCCAACATTAATGTTTTTGTAGACAACACCAATTGTAATTTTCTGGCTCAAACCTCTCATTGGGCTATGTTCCCAGTTGTGTGAAAATATGCTGTGTTTCATCTTTTGATAAATTTTCATCCTCCTAAGCATGTGAAGCCTCTAAGTGACTCGGTGTATTCTACTAATGAGCTAATGTCAACTCCCGAACATCTTGTAGGATTCACTAAAAGTACATCTCCTTTGTTTCTATAGTAACGAAAAACGTGAAAGTTTTCACAAAATTACCAGCTCTCGTCCTCATTTGACGGAGGAAGCAGCTAAGAAATAAAAGTCAAACCATTTAATAAAATGAACCAAAATAGTTAAATACATAGAGACACAAAGATGTACAAGAGTTGACATTAGCTCATAAGCGGAGTTCTTATTAGCATGCATTTAATGTAATACTATTAAGCATCATTAATTATGATGATAATTTAAGTAATTATATTCATTGACTTAAGACTCTTTTAAAGAAAATTAAAGAACAAACATCTCTACAAAAATAAATCTATGAGATGAAAAGGAGAGTAAAAAAATGATAGGAAAACTAAATGCTTATGTGAAGAGACTGAAAAAGAAAGGGAAAACAACAAAGAAGAGGTTTAAGGAGAAGCAGAGTAAGGTCGATCAAAGTGGAGAAGCCGAGCCGAACATTTGGGGCAATCCTTTAAGAGTTTAGGTACCATGAAATACATATAACAAGCTTTGCAATTAACCAGCTATCACAAGAACTTGTTCTTCTTCCTCTTCTTTGTGTTTCTCCCTTGATGATTCTGATGAAGACTCTTCGCTCTCATAATACAACGACCTGTCTTCTTCAGAAAGCACTGCAGTTACATCCGACTCTCCACTGAAATCATCTGCATTGTTGTTGCTCACCGAGTTCCTTGGATCTTCGATCACTCTCATTCCGCTATTCCGATTTATGTAGTAAATCTCTCCTGACTTAAACATTAAATCCCACCTCCATACATCAATATTCCAAAGTAATAAAATAACTACGTTGACGTTAAGAGAAGTGGCAAAATGATTCTGCTTTCCTTCCTTGCACTGTAATGCATTGCCGAAATATTCATCACAGGTCATGAGACAAAAACAACTTGGACTAGATTTTTTCACATGCAAATCTCTCTGGTAATATATACAAGAAACTATGTGTACCACTAAATAAAACCAAAACAAAATTTATTCCACAAAGAAACAACCTGGGAATTTCAGTTAGGGTTATGAAAATCAAAACCTTGGGAGCATTTAAAAGACAATAGAGACAAGGGTTGATGTAGTAATAAATGCAACACAAGTAACATAATATCAAACAAAATAATTCAATTACGAGGAAACAAATGTATTTACTTTTACCTTGAGATCAAGACACTGTTCTAAATGGGATGGAACAGAGATGTGAGAATTGAGCTCCAATGTTCTATCTAAGATCGGCACATGATCTTTTTCGCTCTCGTCCGTCATACCAACCTCATCTTCGTAACTCCTTCTCTGGTTACTCAATGAACAATCCTCCACCCATCTCTCAAGATGTTTCGTTACCATCGCGATATCCATTTTTTACCCACTCTTTTGTTTTATTCGATCGAATTCACAGGAATGTTTCAAAAGCAGAGAGAAGGAAGAAGAAGAAGAGAATAAAGCAAATAGAGAGTTTTGACAAAGATTTAAGGTAGAAAACAAATACGAAGAAACACTCTTTGATTCAGGCAACAAAAAAAAAGTCGTAAGGGATAGTTTCGGAAGTGGGATTGGTTCACGCGCCGTATGTTTAAGAGCGCGTTTGGATGGTGTTGGGTAAAGAGAATGCTGGAGGGCCGTAGCTGTCAGGCGCACAACGACCACCGAGTCTCGCATTTTGTCGCACGTCATAAAAGAAGGAACATATGACCAATTCTACACGAGCGGGTCATGCGCGTGACAATAGATTATCATCATGGTTTCGGTTAGTGCAAAGTGTAAACTGTTATCATTTTCTCTTTATCATTAACTGTTATCAACTTATCATTATCAGGGGATGTTTAAATATTCTTGTACTTTAATAAGAGAAGATTAACACCAAATACTCCTCTTGAAAAAAATCATTCTTCTACTCCTCTTTTTATTTCCCACTACTCCTCTCTCATTAAATTTACTATACTAGCCTCTTCCACCTCATCATTTCATTTATTTTTTCAATTAAATACACCCAACCAAACACAACAACCCACAAAAACCTTAACCAATCAGATTTCTTCATGGTCTACTTGTCTTTATGTTTTTCCTCCTCTTTCTCTCCTTCCTCGTGAGTTTTTCTTCTCCAACCTCCATGAGCGATTTTTGAAGCTTGAAAATCAGGTAATTCTTGTCTGTTTTTCATAAAATTTTGTGTGAATTATTTTTTAAATGTTAGTATATACCATGGGTAACTTAAAAGAGTAAGAATTGATGAAAATTTGAGAGTGAAAAAATGATTTTGAGAACTGTGTATATAGATTTTGGGTACAATTTATGTCCGTTTTTGATGATTTTTTTGCTGGAATACTTATAAAAGTAAGTGTATATACCGGCTAGTGTAAAAAAAGAAAGATTGAATGCAAATTTGAAGAAATTTAAAAGATTTTGTAAACTGTGGATATGAAGTTAATGGTATATTTTATGTACGTTTTGAGCCTGTTTTGATAATTTATTGGGAGAAATTCATTAACATGAATTACATATCATGGGTAGTGCAAAATCCGAACAAAATCAGACTAAAAAGTTGATTAATTAGTGCAAGGATAATTTCTGGGTATTACTGAGATAACTCGTTTTACTATGTTTACAAATATTACTGGTATTACTGGTTTTACTATGTATAAAGTATTGAAATAAAAGTATTAGTAAAAGAGTGTACAGGGTGAGAATTAAATTTAAAATTTCTTAATAATGGTAATTGTAATAATAAATCATTTTTATTTCAGGAAAAATGCAAAATCCTCTTTGTACAATCATTTATTTTGATTATGGAGGATATTATATCAAAGATGGGGCTGAAACAAAATGGATTTCGGGAGAAGGTGAAGGGGAAGATGAAATTCACACTATTGTGTTGAAGAAACCACTGGAGGAGATCACACGCTCTGTTTTGGTTGAGCGTATTTGCAGAAAGATAAAGGTAGATGACTATAAGATCGAAGCAAAGATTAGTTACTTTCCAATGGTACTGTATTCGAACAAGCCATCATATATCTGTGAGGATGAAGACGTTTTTGGTTATCTAATACAAGTAAATCAAGAGAACTGTAGAAGTGTTCTACATGTGGAATTCAACAAAACGGATGATGACACTGATTTCTATGGCGGTCTATCGGATAGAGAGGTTACTGAAAGATGAGAAACTGATAGAGAGGCTACTGATACAGAAGTTATTGATACAGAGGCTACTGGTTTAACAAGCACAGGAAGGAGGCAGCTGAACAACCTCCCGCTTTAAAGCTTGTGCCTATTGTGGAGGAAGAAATGTCTAAAAGATGTATTGATGCAGGGGTTCTTACGGTTGACGAGTTAAACATCTTCCATCTCGAGTACAGTGTGCATGGTAGTGATGGGAAGCGTTATACTGTGGACATGGCTATGAAAACGTGCACTTGTCAGCAATTTGATAAAGACAAATATCCATGTGTTCATGCAGTAGCTGCTGCCACGTTTATGACTAAAAAAGCGGGAAGAGAACTCCATCTATCTGAGTATTGTTCTCAGTACTATTTGGTGGAGTTATGGGCTTTGGCTTATCACAGGACAATATACCCCGTTCCTCATATGTCTGATTGGGTTATACCAGAAGAAGTTAAAGCAAAGAAAGTACTTCCTCCAGAATTTGAAGTCAAGAAAGGAAAACCGCAAGAAACAAGGTATCCATCAGCAGGAGAAGCTCGTGGAAGAGGAAAAAGAGACAGATGAAGTGGAAGAGGCACAGGCACATGCACAAGCAGAGCCAGGGGAGGAGGTATGAGAGCGTATTTTGAATGTGGAAGTGGTTCATGTTCAGGTGTTTGATAGTAGACTCTACGGGGTTTACTATGTGTTATTTGTATTAATAGGAATTACTGGTTTTACTATGTGTTATTTGTATTACTAAGAATTACTGGTTTTACTATGTGTATTTTGAACAACAAATATATTGGTAGGAATATTTAAGTTTAGTATATAGAATCGATAGATATATATCAATTCGTAGACTACTTACTTAATAGATATATATCAATATAATTTTGGTATGTTATTTCAACATTTTAAGAAAAACCTTTTTCTGTTTTCCAAAAAATTCTCTTAACTTTCATTGTTAGTGTGTGAATGGTTAGGCCATAGTAAGGAAAATCCAAAACATTACGTACTTTTGGACAATATGTTATACAAATGTATTTGTTAATGATACTAATAGTGAAAAAGCATTGGTATTACTACAAAAAAGCATTTTTGCTTATTGTTTTACTAGATAAACTTGAAAATTCCCAAAAAATTACTATGTGTAAGATAGTATTACTAAGTCCTTGAAGATTACAAAGAATTACTAAGTGTAATCAAATGTGGGTATTTTTAAGCTGCACGTTTTACATGTGGGTATTTTTAAGCTGCACGTTTTAAATGTGGTTTGCACGTTTTACATGTTGGTATTTTTAAGCTGCACGTTTTAAATGTGGTTTGCATGTTTCAGAAGTATTTTTCCAAGTTTTTGAAGTATATGTTCAATTAATTTAAGTATTTTTCAAGTTTTTGAAGTATTTTTCCAAGTTTGTGCAGAATTTTGCAAATTTTTTAACAGAGTTTCCCCTGTAATTTCAAGTTACCACACCTGTTTGGACTCCCACCTGTTTTCCAAAAACACACCATAACCATAAACACATAATATAACATCCAAAACCTAAACATAACATTACTACAAGTTTAAGAGAAGTATTTAGGAAGAAAAATAACATCCTACAAGTTTAAATACACACATATAACAGAAGCATCACTCATCACTCAATTTAGGCTTCTTTTTTGGCACTTCTAGCTCATCACTCTTTCCCTCAGTGAATGGTGACTGCACCCACCGTGATGGTTTTGATTTTCTCTTCTCCGGCAGCGGTGTAACATCTTCTAAGAACTGGGTGCTCTCAGACTTCTTCGGTCTGCCTCTGCCTCTCTTCTTCGTTGTACCTTCTTCTTGCTTCTGCCTCTTAGCTTTCTCTTTTTTTGCCTTTTGCTGAGCTTTCAGTTTTGCTGCTTCTTGCCGAGCTTTCTGTAATTCTGCTCTTTGCTGAGCTTTCTCTCTTTGAGCTTTCATTTTTGCAAATCTCTGAGCTCTTGGAATGCCACCTTTCACTGCCGATCTCTTAGGCTTAGCGTGTGGCTTCTCTGGTTTTTCCACTGGTTTCTCAGCTTCCTCAGCTTTTTTTTCTGCTTCTTTCACATACACAACTATAGTTCAGTTTTCCACTGCCAGTTTCTCAGCATCCTCCTTGGGTTCTTCCACCACCATTCTCTCAGCATCCTCCTTGGATTCTTCCACCACCATTCTCTCAGCATACTCCTCGGTGGGACTATTCTCTACAGCTTCTTCATCTTTTTTCTCTTCTTCTTCTTCCACCATTGCTGCTGTTATCCAGTTTGTTCTACACCCTGATAGAATTCTCCTGCCCAATATCTCTTTCCCTGGTGGAGTCTGGCAAACGCTCTTCCTGGCCTGTGATTTAGTCCTACCACGTGGTTTTGTAGGAGTAACCTCGAGTGGTGTAGGAGCTTTCTCAGGTGGTGTAAAAGTTTTTTCGGTTGGTGTAAGAGCTTCTCCTTCTTCTTCTACAGCTTTTTCTTCTGATTTTTCCTCATCTTTCTCAGCTTCTACTTCTTTCTCATCATCCTCCTCAGTTTCTTCCTCATTTTTTTCCTCATCTTTTTCTTCTGTTTTATCCTCAGCTTCTACTTCTTTCTCAGCATCCTCCTCAGCTTCTTCCTCATTTTTTTCCTCTTCTTTTTCCTCTGTTTTATCCTCAGCTTCTGCTTCTTTCTCAGCGTTTTCCTCAGCTTCTTTCTCAGCCTTTTTCTCAGCCTCAATTTCTGCCAATTCTCTTATATCTTGCTCTTCAACACTTCTCCAAAATGCTTCCGCCGATACTCTTGATATCTCCTTAATCCTCTCCAACTCAGAATCTTCCTGCTCTTTCTACTCTCCCTCACTGTCTTTTTCTTCCTGCTCTTTCTGCTCTTCCTCTTCCTCACCTTTATCACTGTGTTGCTCTTCCATTGCAACCTTCTTCTTCTTGCTCCTCTTTCTCTTGTTCTTCTTCTTCGTGTTTTTCTTCTTCTTTTCCTCTCCCTTCTCACTGTTTTCCTTGTCCTCCTTGTCCTCTTGACCCTGCTCATTCTGATCTCTACCATAATTAAAATCAAAATCATTCCACTGTCTAAACTCCACATCCTCATGACCTCTTTTTTCTTCTATAGAAGCCAACCTCTTTTCTATCTTCTTATAGTTGGCTTTCAGAATTCGTTGGGACTTCTCAAGTTCACCCAACGTCCAATACATAGCCTCCAGCTTTGTATCTACTGTCAAATTAATTCCAGAAAATCCTTCTTCCATGACTTTCACCATCCTCTCTTCTAAACCTTTCAAGATCGACTCCATGCCAACATTAGAAGAAGAACCTGCTTCAATCATCACTTTTTCTTTGTCCTTCTTCTTTGTAAACACTCGTGCAGCAATATCTGACTCATACAACTCTTTCCACCAAATCTTCTTCTGCTTCACATTAAGCCAGTGATTCCACCTATCACTTGTGCTGCCTTCACGGTGATACTCTGGCTCCGGATCAATGATACGAGCTAGCAAAGTTTGCTCATCCACAGTTGGAACCAACACACTGTGAATAGTCTGAAAACAAAAAAAAAACATTCAGAAATTTCAGTTTCAATATTCTGCTATTTTCTACTATATATGATATAAGGGTATACCTTTGTGTTTCCAAACGCATCATATATATCTTCCAAAGGATAACCCTTCATGCTATTGTGAATAAACCGGCTCTTGCACATCCTAGGACAATCTCCACTGGCGCCAGGTGAAGAGATTCTGAATTTTTTCCCTAGCTTAGGAATACACTCAAAAGCCAAAACCTACATAAATAAAGTGTTACTGTGTCATATTGCGGTTATGAATAACAAAAAAAAAATTAAATAAATTGTATGCTTTACCTTTAACGGAATTATGAATCCATTAAAGCTGGTTGCAGTGGTCACTTCACCATCCAGACGCGTCATCACATGCTTCAACTCCTTTATTGCGTCCTCAAATGTTAGACGACCCCATGGAAACTCTATGCAGTCATCCAAATTTTGCACTATCCTAAAGATGAACGGGTCTAATGGTCCCGAATCCTTCCCTCCTCTGATAACCCGACCAAGGAAGAACAAGACAGCCATCTTCAATCTATCAGTACATGGTTGCTTCATAGACCGCAGCTTCTGCTCCACATCAAATATGGTGATCCTCTTCTTACCAAAGTAATACTCCACAAACTTAGTACCCCCGAGCTCCAAATACCTCCTCGGATACTCATGGCAGTCCAAGCCAGAGATGAGGGCATGCTCCCTCGTAGAATATCGGATGGGCACACCATTCACCCCAAACCATGCAACATCTTCTCCTTCAATTTTAATGGTGCGCAGGAGTAACATCCACATTCCTTGGAGCTTCTGGAAGTCTTCATCAGGCATGTGGAAGAAATGACAAAACTGTGGATGGCTTGTGAACCAGGAGACTTCTTCTTTTAACTCCTTAATCAGGTCGACTGTGTCCTTCAATTTACACTTCGACTGAATCTTGCAATTCTTCGGGTACTATGTGCTCTTGAAGTACAATTCAAGAGGCTGCGATGGTTGGCTTTCCTGCAGTCAAAATATATAATGTATTAGTCATTTTTTCTCTAATAAGACTACTAAAATAATTGCACAAATTACCTTAGAGGACACAGCAGCAGACATGTCTTCGCTTTCAGTATCAAGTGAGAACGAAGCTACATTCGTATCTCTCATTGGTGCACTCTCTTGCTGGACTCGAGTACTCTCTTCTTCGACTGCATCATCTCTAACGGGTTCATTCCCATAAGACACCGCTTTTCTAGCTCTAGTTCTACTAGAGACTCCACCTCTAGTAGCTGGACGACTCCTTTTCTGGCATCTCTGATACACAACATTGACATTTAATTATTAACAACATTTGGCGTTAAACTCCTAATTAAACCTAACTAAGCAATCACAATTTATTACTAAAACCAAAAGAATACTGTACCTTAGAGGGGTGTTCAGGCAGATCATCACTAGTGTTTTCTTCTGATAGCACTTCAACAGCAGGACCATCGGATTTTTGAGCTCTTGAGCTTCTCCCACTTTTCGTTTTTCCTCCTCTACCTGCCATTAGCTATTTCCTGTTAACATCCACGAAAAACAACAACAACAACACACATTTAGTCACAACCCAGAGTTATTACTTTGCATAATCTCCAACAATATTCATTTAATCAAAAATCCAGTAAGAAAAAATTCTCAAAAATAGCTATTTTTATCAAAACCCAGTCACAACAACAAAACATATTCACTCAATAAATCACAAAATCTCTTTCAGTTTACATTTATCTGAGAGTCAATAAATCACAAACTCTACACAAAAATTGTAACTTTTTCTATGTTTCAGTTCAATTATCCAAATCAATTGTAGTATTTCACCATTTTTTCCAAATTTCAAACCACACAATCTCGCTTACTGAGACACTACTTTCATTTCTTCTACAACTTAGAAATTATCCCCAAATTTATTTTTCAATTCTACTAACAAAGTTGGAGATTAATCAAAGGAAAATTAATCACTTACCAGAAAAAAGAAAATGGAGACTCGATTTGGTGGAGAAGGAAGAAGAAACGAAGCAGTTTTAGAGACAAAGACAAAGAGGGATGATGGGAACCGAGATGATGAGACAGAGAACTAAGGGGACTCGACGAAGGCTAGGGTTTCAGAAGGAGAACATAAGGGGAGGGGATCGGTTGTACCCAATCCTATGGAGGAGTGGATGACGAACACAAGAGACGGAGGCGGAGGAGGCTATGGTTTCAAAATCGCTAGAGAGAGGAGGGGATGGGAGTTTCGTCCGATGAGTTTGTCGAGGGGGAGAAGAGGAGTCGGAGAGTCCAAGAAGAGGAGAAGGGAGAGAAGAAAAATAAAACAGCAGTGTTTTTGTAGTGAAACCGGGTATAACCCAATAAAATTTGGGTGGATCGAATACTAATGATTGGATCATGTAATTATTTGAATTTGTTAAGGTTATAGATGTATTTCAAACATTTTTGTATTTAAAAATAAATATAAAAGAAAATATATTATATTGGTGAGAGAGCTGAGGATTATTTTTGAGGAAGAGGAGTATCTGAGGTTAAACTCCTTAATAAGAGCTTGATCATTCTAAAAGTCTACTAACCAATGATACTAACTTGCTCCAAAGTTTAATCTGATCATGCATTTTGCATCAATTACCTTGATCACCTCGTTAAATAAACAACTTAAAACACCAACAAGAGGACAAGCGCACCACAAAATCTATCAGTAGTTAAAGCAATTTCAAGGTGATGATGATGACTAAAGGATAAGAAGAAACGGGACCAGTGACATTATAGCAATTGACAACATACTAAGGAATGATTTATTCGTCTGTGTAGTTGACAGCGAGATCCCAGTAGTGAGGGACACCAGCATCCGCGAAAAGTTTCTTGGCAGCTGATTCCGTTAAGCACTCTTGTACATGAAACTTGTGAAAACTCGGTTTTGCAACGCTTCCTTGCCAAACCAACCAGCACTTGTTGTTCTCTCCACCATTCTCGTCTTCGTCTTCATCTTCTTCCTCCTCTCCTTCCTTCTCATCTTTCTTCACCGCTTCTTCCCAGTTTATCCGCTTCAACATAACCTTCCCGTATCTCTTTATCACTTTACTATTACCCTCCACCACAATCACACTCATCTCATCCGTCATCACGCTACACCCTGTCAATCTGTTCTGTCTTGCATTCATCAACACCTTGAATCGAGTTTTGGGATGCGAAAGCTTGTTGACCTTGTACACAGACACTATCGTCTCCAGCGTTGTTGTTGGATCGTCGAAGAGCTTCCTTTCTTTCTTCTCACGTTTCTCTGCGGGAGTTAGCTTCCTTGCCGTGTTCCTGTCCACGTGAGCCTGCTCACGTTCGGCAGCTGCTGTGCGGATCTCCCTTTCAAGCTTGGTTGGGTCTTGTGTTGCTTCAGAACTAAGAACCTTCATCAGGTTGCTCATTTTCACCTTTGCTTTTGGTGGTTCAAGCAACCCTTGTCTGATCATCTCCTGTTTTTCCTTTTCTTTTGCTAGACGCCTCTGGGTTCGCAGCTTCTTCTGTTCCCTCTTTGTCAGTTTTAGAGGCTGGGGTGGTGGAGGTGCTGCCTCCGCGGGTGGCTCTATAGGACGAGGATGCTCAATGTAATGCGTGAGTTTTGCTATCTTCAGGTCGCTATCGGTAATAGTACCATCAGCTATGTCGCCATATACGCCACTAGTGAGGACACTTGCATCCCTGAAAGAGAAAATAGAATTATGAGCTATGACAAGCCATCATGAACATATACAGAAAAAGAGACCAAAAATCACAAGCACAAAACTGCTCAGATTAACTATTTGATCTGCATAAAAGAAAGGCAACTAAGTGGTTCACATATCATAGGTCGATTCATTGTTACCACTTATTACCACATTCTACTAGTAATCACATGGTGCCGTCACAAAAGCATACAAAATTTCAGAAGCAAGATGCGGCAAACTAAGTTGTTTTACTCACGGTTTTGCCATGTAACGTCATCAGTGAATGTTCGAAACAAAAGAACTCAGCATTAACCAAAAAAAAATCAGAGTAAGAAAAATTACGTACCACCACTCAACATCTGGGATTACTTCCTTGGGCTTCTCTTTTCTAGGGGCACGTTCGGATACTTCTATAAAATTTGGATTGGTATCATCCTTGGCCTTAGCCAGATGGGCTTGCTTCACCTTCAGTTCTCTTGCTTTTGCTTCACCAAATTGATTCTAAATCAAAGATAAAAATAGACACAAGTGAGACCTCTGTAAAAGGCCAGCAATCATGACATGGTTTAAAAAGAAATCATCAAAGTAAATACAATGCATACCTTTAACTTAAGGCTCTCAGCATCCCTAGTCCATTTGCCTTCCTCAACAAACTCAAAACTCATACGTTTAGGTCTCAAAATTTTGTTTTTATCAATACCCATCCTTGAATCAAAATGGGGGTTTTCTTCAGGATTTACTTCCAGTTGGGGTTTAAGAATCTGAAACGCATCTTTCTTCTGTTTGTTGATGTTAACCTGCAAACATCCAAGTAATATATTAGGAGGTCGATCACAAAAAAGAAAAACATAGAAAGCTTAGACATTCAAACTAACTTCACTGACCTTTAATGTACTAAGATTGCTTGGTTTAGTCACACTAATCACATTCCCATGTTCATCAATCTCCCTTCCAAGTGCATCTACACGCAAAACAGGAGGCTTGGCCGGTTTCTGTGCAACAGCCATTGTCTCCGTGGGTGCCTGTCCTGAGAAATAATTGAGAGCTGAAGAAAACTTTGGATCATGACGGAATGCCATCTTCGCTGCCAATTCCTGAGCTTTCCTAACAGCTTCAATGTTGGAAGTACTCTCAGTCACAGGGAAGACAGTATGTGGCAGTTCTGCAGCAGAAGGTGTTCCTACAGAGACAGCAGGAGTGGTAGCACCCTGGTTCATCTGCGCAGAGAAGAGAGAAATCAGTTTTATCAAACATCTGTACAAAGAAGTTCAAAAGATAAAGAATGAAAATATCTAACAAATCTTACAGAAGAAAGCTTCTTAAATCTGTCCGCAATTCCCTTTCCACGCTCTAAGGTTCTCTTAGCTCTCGCTAACACATCAAGAGACGAGCTTGCACTAGCTGTAGAGGATGATGCACTTCCATCTGTACTAGATTTTGCATGAACCTCATGAGACCTGACAATACTAACTCCCTTATTTTCATCCTTTGTAGATATCGAAGATACCTTAGTGAGCACGGTTTGACTAGTGGCCAAAGAAGTTTTCAACGCAGTAGAACTACATGAAGCGACGCCCTCCTGCAGAGAAACAAACAAGAAGATACGAGCATTACAAACACAAATCGATTATCTTTGAAGAATCTAAACGAAAGCAACTAAGAAACTCACAATCTCGACGCCACTAGCTCCATTCATGGCATTCTTGTTCTCATGTTCAATAGCTACATCCTCAACCCTATTCCTATCAGTAAACCTAGATTTTTTCCTATTCCCTTCCCTATTCACATTCTCTTCCTCTCTATCTTTCCTCTTGCTCCTCGCTTCCTTATCCCTAGACCTCTCATGATGATGCCTATCCCTATCTCTACTTCCTTCCCTGTCCCGAGCTCTATCATTCGCCCTATCTCTCTCATCCTCCCTATCGTCGCGTCTCGATGATGACGACCGGTGGTGATCTGAATCGCGACGCTTCGAGTCGCCATCGCGATCGCGGAATTGGTTCCGGTGTTTGCCTTCGCGTTCCGGCGAACGATCCAGACTCGAATCTCGATCACGATCACAATCGTCTCTGTTGCTCCTGGAATATCTCTCCTTAGCCATGGCGATTTAGGGTTTTTTCTTCGTAAGAAGTTGTTTCTTATAAAGAAAAAAAAAAGTTGTTTCTTATAAGCAAGAGACCTGCGACCTCCGTTATATAGCAGCGACAATACACCGGCGGAATCTATCACCGACCAATCGTTGCTTCTATAATGGGCCTAAGCCCATTATATTAATTTCCTTTTGGTCTTCTTAATTTCCTTTTTCAAAATTATTTGTTTATGGGCCTATATGTGGATTCTTTTTTTTTTTTTTAACCACTATTTTAGTTATTAATAAAAGTACATACAATAAACAGAAATACACTGAAAAACGTAATTAGTTTGAAAGAACCAGAACATACAGAATCTAAAAAAACTGATGATTCATCTCTAGAATAGGCATTGTCATCTGATCTTCAAACAGATTAACCTTGTAAGTTTGCTTCTGCATATTCACCATTGATCCCATGCGATTTCGATGTCCGGCTATCATCCACAAGAAAAAACTCCGAACTTTGTATCGAAGCATAATCACTGCAAATACCAAATCTTTTTGTTGTATAACATTGGCCAACCCCAAATTTAGATCTAAAAATATCTTTTCATAAAGAACCCAATGTATTGGTTCTATTGAAAAGAATAAAAATTGAAGTTGCCAATTTTCAACGACTAGACGAACGTCGCCATACAACAAAAAGAGTACAACTCCAGTTTCGAACCGTTGTCTTGTCATCTTCAAATCATCATAGAGTTTCTCGGACGGATTATCTTCCATCAATAGAAGGAAAATGAAAGCACGATGAAGATAGCGTCTCACGAGTTTTGGAATAGATTTTTCCAAAATCTGATTCAAAAACCATAGAGACTGTCCATCGATCATGGTTATATAGACCACGTCGGAGATAGAAGATACGTAGTGAATGCATCCAGTGCAACATCTCACCCGGATCAAAGATTTAACCTTTCCGATATGAGATCGAAATAGATCTAGAATGATCCATTTACTAAACGGATCAAAAGACATATCCAGAATCATCAATGGTGTAAGAATCAACCAAAGATACAATGATGTATTCTTCATTGAGCAATTCCGGTGAAGAAACAAAACGTAATAAGAAAAAATGGTTCGTACAGTGTTACTGGTACGGACTCCCTCATTCTTTATCTTCTTCTTCATCGCTTACGACTAGGCATTAAGACATAAATGGTAGAAAGCAATGAGAAAGCATGAATTGGGGAAGAATAAAGTCATCCCCTTTCTAATCGCATCGCAGAGAGAAACAAAACAGTTTTTTTTTCAGTTTGGCCTATATGTGGATTCTATGTCATTCGTTTTCTCATTTTCTGTTTTTTTTTCTCTCTCCATGGATTATATTTGGAATATTTCTTTTTTTTTTACCAACTAGTAGTTTTTAATAATAAGGAAAGCCGAAGCCCATGGAATCTTACAGACTGTCATCAGCCAACGCCCAATACAAACTAGGCCCAAGCCAAATAAAAAGACAAACACTAGGGTGAAAAACAAAACCCTAAAACCGACACACAGCCACCCAAAATAGCATGCATACTCCTGCTACAGACGTGACAGACACGTGTCAAAGAACCAAACTCCTTTCCCCATCCCGAGAGACAACGCCAGAAACCACACGGCACTTGAGGACTCACCGGAAAGAGCACTGACCACACGGTATCACCGCCAAAGATCCTTCCACGGAGAGCATCCATCGGCTCCAGCCGAGATATCACCTGGATCTCCTACAACACCCACACGGGACTAAATCCCGAACCATCTCCATCTTCCTCCTCGTAGTTCCGTCTCGAGATCTCATCCTGACTAACCAAGCTGAAGACAAACGATAAACCCATCACACGACCAGTTGAAAACAGAACCAAACCTCTTCACACAACGAGGCTTTTCGCAGTACGCCGGCAACTGAGAGCTTTGATAGCCTCACCCTTCCGGAAACTTGAGCCGACAACGAAGAGCTTTGATAGCCTCTTCCTCCGGTAACTTTAGCCGGCAACGAAGAGCTTTGATAGCCTCTTCCTTCCGGTAGTTTTAGCCGGCGACGATAAAACTTTAGAAGCCTTTACGTCCCGGAAACTTAAATCAAACTGATAAAACAACAAAAAAAAACCTAGATCCCTATCCTTACTGCAGAAATGAAGAAAAAAGAGAAAGAAGACTCGAAATCCGGACCGACGGTGGCTGTGGAAGCCCACACCGTCGGCCGGAGCAAAGAACTCGCGGCAGCTCTTCTATATTGGGCATAATCTTTAATAATAGTATTGATACTTTTTCTTTATCAACGTGACTTTGTTTTTCACATTAAATGGATTGGATGTCTTGAAAAGATCTCACGAGTTATGCGACATGTGCTTTTATATAGCACACATAACTCTTGCCAACAACCGGCCCCTACAAAGAAATATCACATTATCTCCTTCTTGGCAATATGATTCGATTATACATCATGAATTAGTGATATTCGTTACGTTGAAGATTGAAATGTTTGGAAAGAGAAAAAAAGAAAGAGAAATGATTCAATACGTTAATCTATATTGGTAGTGGTTGCTACTTAAGGAAAAATCTAATTCTGTAAAATCACGTGCTTTTATCCAACTTCCCCCTTATAGAGAAAAAAAATCAAAACAAAAAGTGAAAAAGTAGATTAGATATTTTTTCTTATAGATAGGATTCTTCTAATGTCACCTCACCTACAACGTAAGCCACGCCGTCATAATGGCGATTCGCTCAGCACACCGTTAGATCTGGAGCATCTCTTGATCTTCCTCCCATACATCGCGACACAGAGGAACATGCCCCAAACATTTAATTAGTACAATAATTCGTTGAGACAGATGCAGCTTCTTGTTCTGTCTTAATTGACTCCAAAAGATTTGCAAAAAAAGAAAAAAATAATAATTTGACAAAACATCCCTCGGAAAATGGAAAACGTGTTAAACCGAATTTGATCTTTCGCTACCAAAAGTAGTTTTCTCGAACGAATCATGAGCAGTAGTACCGAGAGAGTTCCGTGCGACTTCTGCAACGATCGAACAGCTGTTCTCTTCTGCAGAGCCGACGCGGCGAAGCTCTGCTTACCCTGCGACCACCACGTGCACACGGCGAATCTCCTATCTAAGAAGCACGTGCGATCCCAGATCTGCGATAACTGCGGAAACGAGCCTGTATCCGTGCGGTGCTTCACCGACAGCCTCGTCTTGTGTCAGGAGTGCGATTGGGATGTTCACGGGAGCTGTTCCTCGGTCTCCGACGCTCACGTACGGTCCGCTGTCGAAGGGTTTACAGGATGTCCTTCGGCGTTGGAGCTTGCTGACTTGTGGGGGATTGATCTTGAAGGGAGGAAGGAAGAGAAGCAAGTGTTGCCGCCCATGATGATGACGATGGAGAGTTTTGGGATGGAGTTGGATTCGTGGATCTCTGGATCTAACGTTTTTCAGGAGCTGGTGGTTCCTGTCCCCAAGGAGACGGTGTTTAAGAAAGGTGGTGGATCTAGCTGTGGGAGGTATAAGCAGGTTTTGTGTAAACAGCTCGAGGAGCTGCTCAAGGGCGATGATGGTGACCGTGAAGGAGAAGGGACTATGGTTCCGGAGATGCAGGAGAGATTGCGATGGAGAAGAGATGAAGAGGAGATCAGTGGCGGGGCAGCAGAAGTGAACCAGCAGCCTCCAACGACGTCGTTTACATCTTTGCTGTGGAATGCTGCTAATCCTAGTGATGGCCAGAGGCAGAGTACTCAGGTTTTTGTGAAATCTTTTTTATTCTCTTGGCATCACTAGAACAGCTTAGGTGTCGCTTCGTGTGGGTTTCTCCTTAAGATTCTTGACCTGTGTCATTGTAAACTTTGTAGATTTGGGATTTTAACTTGGGACAGTCAAGAGAACCCGAGGATAATAGCCGTGTGGAAGCTGCGTATGATATAAAATACGCTGCTTCATTCAAAATCAACAGCTCTGTTGAAGCCAAGAAGAATGAGATTTTCCAGGTAATATATTTAGCTTCACCTTTCTTATGCGACCTCGTTATAAGATTAGTAAATATAGACAGATTCAGAACTTGAGAATTAGTTAGAAATACAATAAAAGCTGGCTTGTGTCATCTATGTGTTAGCCTAACTCAAATGTGACAATACTTACAGACATTATTGTGAACGTTTGATGCTGATTAGGATTCTTTCGCAGGATGACTACAATCAATCTACTACTTCAGGACAGGTACCAGCAACATCTGAGAACAGCAATCTTCATGTTACCTTCGGCTCCGAGAAAGGTTCCAACTCCTCCAGTGAGTTACATTTCACTGAAAACATCGCTGGAGGTAGCTGTAAGACCACGAGATTAGTAGCAACCAAGGCTGATCTGGAGCGGCTGGCTCAGAACAGAGACAATGCAATGCAGCGTTACAAAGAAAAGAGGAAAAATCGACGGTAAATGCTTGATTGCTTTGATAAAATTTTCTATTACCCACCCGAGAATCTGATACAGTGTTACGTTTCTCCTTTTGTCTTTGAATCTTGGGTTCCCACAGATATGATAAGACCATAAGGTATGAATCGAGGAAAGCAAGAGCTGATACAAGGCTGCGTGTCAAAGGCAGATTTGTGAAAGCTGCTGAAGCTCCTTATCCTTAAAAGTCTCTCTTCTCACTTAGGTTTCTCCTATTAGCTTAGGAACTTCTTTTTCTACTTTCACATCCTCGTAAATGTATATAATAAAGATCGGTCTCGTTTCTTTTTTTTTTTTGCGTTCGTTTAATATGTCTCCTTTATGATTGTACCTTGGAAACTTGTCTAGTTGAAAAAGGAGTGTTTCTTAAACTTCTAGAAGATATGTAATCTGGGTACTTTTTCCCTGGTCAATTCATATAGTGATTTGCATTCTCACAAGCTCACTCTAGTAACACTCTCTCTCGCAAGGAGTATCCCCTTTAATCGTTGAATCAGTATTCTAATGCAAAAATCTTAGTAAGAAATAGCATAAGAGAAAATCTAAGTAATGCATAGACATGAACCCAGTGAATCAAAAAGGAACAAAGCAGCAACAATGAAGAACATCAAGGTACATAAAACATAAGAAAAATCACTGGAAGGTGGTGGCTCTATAAAGAAAACAGACTGTCGATGTGATTTGGGTAAACTTCCATGCTGAGGTTGGCGTCGCTATCAAGTCCACAACGGCGTCTAAACTCATCCAAATTTCTATCAAAAAGCACTTTTCTAGTACTGTTTCTCCTCGGATCGAAATATATAACATAATAGACTTCATAGTGACCACACGGAGCGAAAACAAACTCACCAGCATCCGTAGCACCCATGAAACGTATCATCAAGTCCCTCCCCATCACGCTCTTATATGGTAAATGAAGAACAAAGCGTTCACGTTTCCACACGTGTCCATGTGCATCTTTCAAAATGTATAGTTCAACATGATCATACGGACGATCATAAGTAACTAAACCTAGCCTTCCTTCATATGGTATCATATGAGACGAGGAGCTAGAGGGACCCTCTGGATAGTTTATAATATTGAAGTATTCAGATTTGACATCAAAGCTCATTATCACAGAATGACCCTCACGACGAAAGCGAGCTGTATAATACAGAATCCCATTGAAGCATCTCCCAGATAATCCCCTTGGGGAATGCATAGGGCAAGTTATCATTCTCCATGATTCTTGACCTCCCAATGTAAGAACCTGAGCATATTCGGTAAATGCCCAAGGCGTCATGTACAGTAATACTTTGTGTTTACCTTCCAAAGGATCGTAGCCTAAATAAGACCACCAACCCCTCCATCCGGAGCAGTAGTTATCAGGATATGGCACGGTTAAAAACTGTCCCAAGGTTGGGTTCCAAATCTTGAATACGGATGCTAAAACCAATCCATGGATGCTGTCGGATCGGGAATATTCCAAACTAAAGTTTGCTGTTTGATAACTATAGAATGGAGGAGAACAAGTGGACCCGTCAGGAATGTGGTGTTGTGGAAACGAGAAAACATATCTTGCGGAACCTGATGAGATGGTGACCAGAAGACTCTGACTCGGTGATCGTGTAGCGGAACGAGCCGTGTACGAGTTGATAAAACTGGGAAGTCTGGTAATAGAAGACCACAGCTTCGAGACGCATCGATGTCTCATGATAGATTTCCAAGGAAGCCTTGAGAGTATCTCCAAGGTTAGGTCAATAGGAATATGATTTGGCTGTGATCTATCATCATCTCTGGATCTCTCTCGTCTACTTCTCTTCTTGTTCTTCCATGCCTGTTTGCTCAACAATAATTTCTTCTTCAAAACCTTCATATTCTTTCTTCCAGTTATATTCCTTTTTACTAGTAATTAGGGTTCCTTATATAATACAACACCGTAGGCCGCACATTATACAATAAACCGAGCCTGGCGTAGTTTTTGATTTTCCTTTTTTATTCAGACGATAATCGACCAAAAAGCTGTTGGTGTGTCGGTTACAAAAAAAGGAAAACAACTTAAATTTCAAAATGTTTTTGTAGAGTTTACAAAAAAATACGTATGGAAAACGGAGTGTTTAAAAAAAAAAAAACAGGAAATGTGGAAAACGTACGGCATAAACTTTTGATGCCATGCTAGAACATCAAGAAATTATAGCGATTTGATTTTCCCAAAAGCTAATTAAGTCTTATAACACACTCTGACTTGTGGCATTTTTGTGTGTTGTTTGTTAACAAGGCATTGGTGTTCGAGTATTGAATCCTCATATACGCTGATGAGTCTGTCTTATATGTTGATTCAAAATTTGACGTGATAAGGGTCTGATTACTTTTGATGACATGCTAGAACATCAAGAAACGTATAGTCAACACGTACCATAGACATCTCACTATACTCTTGTTCTAATGCATGTTTTTGCTTAAATGTGATTATTTATCATCTAATCGGATCTTAATTGAGTTTTCAGGAATTAAATAATATTGCAACAAACATGACAGTTGAAAAACAGGCAATGAACACCCACGTCTTCAGTTTGACACGTGGAACAACGTCAACATGAAATCCGCTCTTCATAAAGCCAAACTCATGCAGCTTCTGCGTATCACGTCTTCAGGTTTTGTAAAATCTTGTCTCTCTTTTGATTATCTTGGCATCATTAGAACAGTTTAGGTGTTAGATTCTTAACCTGATCATTGTGAACTTGTAGATTTGGGATTTTAACTTGGGACAGTCGAGAGAACCCGTGGACAATAGCCGTGTGGAAGCTGCGTGTGATATAAAAGATGCTACTTCGTTCAAAATCAATAGTTTTTTTGAAGTCAAGAAGAATGATACTTGTTCCACTAAAGCCAAAGGTGCTAAAGAGATCTGCCAGGTCAATACTCAGCTTTTCACCCTTCTCATTCGCCTCTTTAAGCGATTAGTAACATTTGGTGAAGCCTTTATGCTAAGATTTGTTCTCAGAAACTGTCTTCTTCGAAGGAAAAGAGACAGATTCAGAACTTGAAAATTAGTTAGAAATACAATACAAGTTGGCTTGTGTTAGCCTACTCAAATGTGACCGTACACCTACATACATACACAGATGTTGTGAATTTGTGATGCTGATTAGGATTCTTTTGCAGGATGACTACAATCAATCTACTACCTCAGGGCAGGTACAAGAAGCATCTGAGAACAGCTATCTTCCAATTACCTTTTGCTCAGAGAAAGGTTCCAACTCCTCCAGTGAGTTACATTTCACTGAAAAATTGCTGTAACTAGCTGAAAGACCAAAGCTGATCTGGAGCAGCTGGCTCGGAACAGAGACAATGCAAGGCAGCGTTAAAAAGAAAAGAGGAAAACTCGAAGGTAAATGCTGCCTGCCTTTTTCTTCTTTCCCATTTTGAACTTTTTTTTCTTCTGAAAATCTTATACGGTGTTGCGTTTCTCCCTTTGTCCTGAAGCTTGGGTTCCAACAGGTATGATAAGACCATAAGGTATGAATCGAGGAAAGCAAGAGCTGATACAAGACTGCGTGTGAAAGGCAGATTTGTGAAAGCTTACTGAAGCTCCTTATGCTTAAAAAGGAGGGGTCTCTCTCTTCTTCACTAAGGTTTCCTATTAGCTTAGGAACTTCTTTTTAAACTTCCACTTCCTTGTAAATGTATATAAAAAGATCGGTCTCGTTTCTTTTTTTTTGCGTTTTTCTGTATGCCCCCTTTATGTATCTTGGAAACTCCTCTAGTTGAATCATGAATGATGATTGTTCATTAAACTTGTAGAAGCAATAATCTGTGTATTGTTTCCTGATCAAGTTATAGCGATTTGATTTTTCTCAAAAGCTAATTAAGTCTTATAACACACTCTGACTTGTTGCATTTCGTGTGTTGCCAACAACAATGGCATTAGTATTTGAGAACTGAATCCTCAAACATACGATTAGATGATAAGGATGTCTTATGTTTGACAACAAATTCAGATCTCAGTTTCTGGAGAAGATAATTAAGAATCATCAAAATTTATAGGTGATCGTGATTCCCATTATTATAGAATCACTTAAGCAATTAAGGACTACCCCCTTAAGAAATAGCATAATAGAAAATCTAAGTAACACTGAAGAACATCAAAGGTACATAAAACATAAAGAGAATCACTGGAGAGCGTTGAGCACCCGAAGGTGGTGGCTCTATAAAGAAAACAGACTCTCGATATGATTTGGGTAAACTTCCATGGTGCAGTTGGTGTTGCTGCCAAGTCCACAACGGCGTAAACTCATCCAGATCTCTTTCAAAAAGTACTTTTCTAGTACTGTTTCTCCTCGGATCGAAATATATAACATAAAAGGCTTCACAATGACCATACGGAGCAAAAATAAACTCACCAGCATCAGGAATGCCCCTGAAACATATAAAACTCTGTGGGTTCTCAAATGGTAAATGAAGAACAAAGCGTTCACGTGTCCATTGGTGTCCATGTGCATCTTTCAAAATATAGAGTTCAACATGATCATACGGATCAAATGGATGATCATCATAAGTAACTAAAGCTAGCCTTCCTTCATAGGGTATCATATGAAACAAGGAACTAGAGTTACCCTCTGGATACATTATTATATTGAAGTGTTCAGATCTGACATCAAAGCTCATTATCATAGAATAGTTATAACCACGAAAGCAAGCTCTATAATACAGAATCCCATTGAAGCATCGCTCATATCCACTTGGGCGATGCATAGGGCAACGCCCTTTGGTTATAATTCTCCATGATTCTTGACCTCCTCATGTAAGAACCCGAGGCTGGTCGGTATATTTTACTGTCGACATGTACAATAATACTTTGTGTTTACCTTCCAAAGGATCGTAGCCCAAATAAAAACCGATCCAACTATAGCGGCATTTATCAGGATGTGGTAAGGCTATAAACTGTCTCAAGGTCGGGTTCCAAATCTTGAATACGGATACTAAAATCAATCCATGGATGCTGTCGGATCTGGAATATCTCCAATCTAAGTTTGGTATTTGATAACTGTAGAGTGGAGAACAAGTCGACCCGTCAGGAATGTGGTGTTGTGGAAACGAGAGAACATGTTTTCCTGAACCTGATGAGATGATGACCAGAAGACTTGGTGGCCGTGCAGAGGACGCGAATGAGTTGATAAAACTCGAAAGTGTGATGAAAGAAGACCACAGCTTCGAGACACATTGATATCTCACGACTGATTTGACAGGAAGCCTTGAGAGTATCTCCAAGGTTAGATCAAGAGGAATATGGTGTGGTTGTGATCTATCAATATCATCTCTGGATCTCTCTCGTCTTCTTCTCTTCTTATTCTTCCATGCCTGATTCCTCAACAATGCTTTCTTCTTAAAAACTCTCATATTCTTTCTTCCAGTTATATTCCCCCTTTTTACTAGCTTTTTGTTTATATTTAGGGTTCCATATATAATACAACACCGTAGACCGCACGACATTACATAATAAACCGAGCCTGGCGTAGTTGATCATTTACCCAGTTGTGAGAAATTTTTGCTTTTCCTTTTTTTATCCTGACTTTTTTTATCCTGACGATAAGTTAATAATCGACAAAAAAAGTTCTTGGTGTGTCAGTTAAGGAAAAGGAAGACAACATAAACTTCTAAATGTTTTTGTAGAGTTTAGGAAAAATAAAGAAATATGGAAATAAGGAAAACGGAGTGTTTCAAAAAGAAAAATGTGAAAAACAGCATGAACTTTTATTTGATTTTTCCCAAATGCAAATTAAGTCGTACAACACACTCTGACTTGTGGCATTTTGTGTGTTGTTAACAAGTTCGAGTATTGAATCCTCAAAAGTCAAAACATAGGCTGAAAAAAAATGACACAGATGAGTCTGTGTCTTATATGTTGATTCAAAATTTGACGTGACAAGGGTCTGATCACTTCTGATGACATGCTAGAACATCAAGAAACTAATTATAAAGTCTTTAAAGGCTAATTAATTCCAATCAGGCGTTAAGAAGTCATTATCGGCCAGGACTTTTTGGGTTTTTAATTTTTTTTTTCTATATTTTTTTTAAAGTGAATTAATTGTGGACCATCACGTGTCCTAGAATTCGCAAACAAACAAACAACGTTCTTTATTTGACTTATATCTTATTCTCCTTGGTCTCCCTTGGTTTTGATGATTTGTGGTTCTTCTTAAAAATCATGTGTTATTGATGCCCTAAGTCTTCTGAAGTCTTAACAGCCCTCCTTAAAAATCTCACAGCCAATATACCTGTTTTTCTTCTTACCGTGATTCAATTTTTCTAAAGCCACAAATAATTTTTCCCTACTTATATTTATTTCTAAAGCCATTTCTATTTTAAAAAAATCAAAAGCTGTGACAGTCAAACTTAAATTAAAAGTCTCAACAGCAAAAGTCATCAAAGTCTTAGAGTCCACTTCTCACTATACTCTTGTTCCAATGAATGTTTTTGCTTAAATGTGATTATATATCATCTAATCGGATCTTAATTGAGTTTTCAAGAACTGAATAATATTTCAAATAAACATGAGACGTTGAGACTTGAGACTTGAGAGACAGTCAGACAGGCAATGAACACTCACGTCTTCAGTTTGACACGTCAACATGAGATCCGCTCTTCATAAAGTCAAACTCATGCAGCTTCTGCGTTATCACAGTTTAATCACTTTTACCCATTTAAATCATCATGTCAGGGGTATCTCTGGCCGTGGCTATTTAGCAATTAGCAAATTTTAGGATACTTTGGAGTGAATCTACTTTGTCTCTTGATCCCAAGAAGACTTAGACAATCCAGTTCAAGTTCCTAGACCAAAACCTTCTGACAAAAATCTGACTGATCATATCTTATTTCTTCTGAATGCATATATAATGTAACGATATGGTAAGACCATAAGGTTGCGTTTCTCCCATTGTCTTTGATCTTGGGTGCCAAAAGATATGATAAGACCATAAGGTATGAATCAAGGAAAGCAAGAGCTGATACAAGGTTGCGTGTTAAAGGCAGATTTGCGAAAGCTACTGAAGCTCCTTATCCTTAAAAGGACGTCTCTCTTCTTCACTTAGGTTTCTCCTATTAGCTTAGGAACTCTTTTCAACTTTCACTTCCTCGTCAATGTATATATATAATAAGATCAAGTCTCATTTCTTTTTTAGCGTTTGTCTGTATGTACCCTTATGTACCTTCGGAAACTTCTCTAGCTAGTTGAATCATTAATGATGATCTGTTGTATTTTTTCCTGTCAAATTATAGCGATTTTATTTTTCTCACAAGCTAATTAAGTCTTATAATGGCATATTGTGTATTGCCAACAACAATGGCATTTCGTGTATTGCCAACAACTTCTCTGACTTGTGGTGTTTCGTGTATTGCCACTGAAGCATTATCACTGAAGCAATTAAGGAGTATCCCCTTCAATCGTTGAATCAGTATTCTAATGCAAAACCTTAGTAAGAAGTAGCATAAGAGAAAATCTAATTAATATTGCATAGACATGAACTCAGTGAATCAAAAGGAACAAAGCAACACTGAAGAACATCAAAGGTACATGAAACATGAAGAGAATCACTGGAGAGGGTGGTGCTTTCTATAAAGAAAAGAGACTCTCGATGTGATTTGGGAACACTCTATGCATGGTGAACTTGTTGTTGCTATCAAGTCCACAACGGCGTCTAAACTCATCCAATTCTTTTTCAAAAACTACTTTTCTAGTATTGCTTCTCCTCGGATCGAAATATATAATATAAAAGGCTTCATAGTGACCATATATCGGAGCGAAAACAAACTCACCAGCATCCGTAGCACCCACGAAACGTATCATCAAGTCCCTCCCCACGATCTTATATGGTAAATGAAGAACAAAGCGTTCACGTTTCCACACGTGTCCATGTGCATCTCTCAAAATGTATAGTTCAACATGATCATACAGATGATCATAAGTAACTAAACCTAGCCTTCCTTCATAGGGAATCATATGAAACGGGGGACAACAGCGATCGTCCGGAAACTCTATAGGATTGAAGTACTCAGATTTAACATCAAAGCTCATTATGATATCATGACCACCACCGAGAAGATGAGCTCTATAATACAGAATCCCATTGAAGCATCGCCCAAATTCTCCATGATTCTTGACCTCCCAATGTAAGGATAAGAGGCTGATCAATATATTTTCCTGTCGACGTGTATAAAACTTTGTGTTTACCTTCCAAAGGATCGTAGCCTAAATAAGACCCCCAGCTGCCTCTCGAGCCCCATATAAAAGGACGATATGGCAAGGCAAAAAACCGTCCCAAGGTTGGGTTCTGAATCCTGAATTGCGCTGTTAAAATCAATCCATGGACGCTCTCGGAATGGGGATATGTAGTCCAATCTGAGTTTGATATTTGATAACTGTAGACAGGAGAATAAGACCCGTCAGGGTTTTGGTTTTGTTGCAACGAGACAACTAATTGCTTGTTGTCAAATTCGAAGGTTAGCAGAAGACGTGGCGGCCGTTTGGAAGACCGAGACGTGAATGAGTTGATAAAACTTGGAAGTTTGGTAAAGGAAGACCACTGCTTCGAGACACATCGATATCTCATGATTGATTTTGCAGGAAGTCTTGAGAGTATCTCCAAGGCTATATCAAGAGCAGGGGCGGACCCACGCCCATAAGGGGTGGGGCACGTGCCACATGCTCAACAATAAAATATATTTATGCAAAATAATACATAATAATTGCCTTAGCTCTGATGGCTAATTCATCCTACAGTGCCACACCCCTTACCCAGTTCGAATCTCACCTAATGCATTATTTTTATTTCTATTTTTGAAACACTTTTAATCACTCTCACAAAAAAAATCTTTTTTTACTTTTGGTTTTGTGATACCTAATATTTCTTTCTTCTTATAGTTGTTTTTCTTTACATTAGTATTAGTTTCTTTAAAATATATAATTTATTTAAAGTTTACTCAAACAATTATTTTTTTGCCAGCACTCAAACAATTATTTTTATTACGTTTGCTTTTGATGATTAGACAAAATAAAAAAAAATGTATTCACTTTGTCACAAAATATTCTTCCCTTCATTTTTATGTCACCTAAACTATTTTTACCTTTGTGTTTATTCTTTTAACTTTTAAAACATTTTAATTACTTTTTCACAAAATATTTTTTCCTATTAACATTGTTTCGTGTTACCTAGACTATTTTGTATATATATTTTTTTCTCTTCTTTTATTTAGTCTTATTTTCCTAAAAAATATTAAATTTATTAAAAAAATTACTAAAATAATTATTTTAATTAAAATTGTTTTAGCAATTAGACTAAATATAATTAATTATTTTATACCGAACTATTGTGTGTCGTATACTATTTATTAAAATTTATTAAACTGAATATTACCTTATAAAAGTTGATTATTATTTTATTTTATTATTTTGAAAATATTAATGCAAATTTTAAATATTAATTTAATTTTTGAAAGAATATATTTTAATTTAATTAATTAAATATATTTAATATTTATATTGTGCCACACGTTATACCTTTTTCTAGATCCGCCCCTGATCAAGAGGAATATGGTTTGGTTGTGATCTATCATCATCTCTGGATCTCTCTCTTCTTCTTCTCCTCTTCTTGTTCTTCCATGGCTGATTCCTCAACATTACTTTCTTCTTAAAAACCCTCATATTCTTTCTCCCAGTTATGTTCCCTTTTTTACTAGTAGTGTTTATATGTAGGGTTCCATTATATATGAGAAATTTTTGATTTTCCTTTTCTATTCTTCAGACGAAAAGTTTAATAATCGACAAAAGAAAAGCTGTTGGTGTGTTGGTTTAATAAAAGGAAAAAAATAGTTCCACATGTTTTTCTAGAGTTTAGAAAAAAAAAAGAAATATGGAAAACGGCATAAACTTTTGATGCCATGCTAGAACATCAAGAACACTCACGTCCTCAGTTTGACACGTGGAACTACGTCAACATGAGATCCGCTCTTCATAAAGTCAAACTCATGCAGCTTCTGCGTTATCAGTGACAGAGTTTAAGCACTTACCCATTTAATTAAATCCATCATGTCAGGCTTATCTCTGGCCGTGGGTATTTTAGCAATTAGCAAATTTTAGGATACTTTGGAGTGAACCAACTTTGTTTCTTGGTCCCTAGGTTCCAAACGAGATCTCTGCGAAAAGCCAAGAAGACTTAGACACCAGTTCAAGTTCCTAGACTAAACCATTCTGACAGAAAAAATATGACTGATCATCTTATTTCTTCTGAATGTGTAATGTAACGAATTGAGTTGTTTTTATTATGAATTGTGATGAAATTTAAGTAGGGCAGACCAAACAATTAAGGTTGTAAATGTTCAGAGTTTTGCTCTTTGCAACTGAAAATGTGATATCAATTTACTCCAACCTTGGGAAAGAAACTTAATACTGGCTGTCCATGAAACTAACAAGAAGCTCATTAACCATCCCTCGGTCCGGCATCTTCCCAGCTGCTCCATATATTGGAGCCAAGCCACCTGTGATCGGTCCTGGGTTAGCTTTCACCTGACCAAAACATTAGTAAAGAGAGATCAATCAGTTGACGAAGAGAAACGAGCAATCAAGTCAAAAGAGACTTCTCATCATTGGACTTACAGTTTCTACAGCTTCACGCAGATCCTGGAGGAAGTCGTCGACCACAGGGACGTGTTGGAGAGTTACACATATATGAATGCTGATCCAAAACACATACACCAACAGTTTCAGGACAGTGAAAGGGAGGAATGTTTTGGTCTTAAACTATAGCTGAAACACCAACATTTTGGCCTTGAAGATTTATACCTGTTGGGTCTCTGTAGTGCATTCAAATGCCAACCTTTTGAAGACATGATGTCGTTGACTTCAAAGATATCTAATGATTTAGAACCAAACGCCACGATGGTCATATCTGGCTTTCCAACGACAAACAGTTCACTGATTCCTCTCACACTGCAGATAATGATAAACTTGATAGTCAAAGCTAGTTTGAAGAAGAGATACAAAAGGTCAAAAGCAGTAATACAAACCCTTCCTCTAGTCTCTTTGATGCTTCCATTATCTTGCGTGTGTTTTCTAGATAGCCTAGTGAAACAAACAGAATCAACTATGTAAAGCTTTGACACACTCTCTAATGACTAGAAGCTTGAGAGACTTTTTAAGAGAGTGGTGAAACCTTCTTCGCCGAGAGACATCATGGCTGCCCAAGCACCAGCAACCAAAGAACCAGGCCTACTCCCAGCTATAGTCGGAGACACGTATAGACCTCCTGACCATTCAGTTACTGCCAGCAAAAACGTAGTTGCAAACAGTTAAGAGCAATACTGAAGATAGGACTTGCTTGAATTCAACAGTTTTCTTACTTACCAGCAACAAATTGGTGCTGTTTGGTAGATGCAGGAGCAGATTTTTTTGCAGGCAGAGAAAAAAAAGATGTCAGGTAAAAATCATATATGATTAGAGAGGGTGAATGATGCCAGAATCAGAACAGAGGAGCTGAATAAGACTAATTCATATGTGTTTGGTAAAAGAGACTGAAGAAATTTACCTTTCTGATCTCATGATTTCTGTAGAGAACTGTACTAGTTCCTTTAGGAGCCAAACCATATTTATGCACGTCCACCGAGATTGAAGTGACTCCTTGTACAGAAAAATCAAAAGCTGGGATCTGGTACCTAAAGGACAGAACAAAAATTAACTAAACATATCTCCAAGTTATGAACATTGCTTCCTAAAACTCTCAGCATCTCTTTATGTAGGAAAAAGGCCAGGCAATTGATAAGTTGTTAGATGAAAACTGTTGCACATACCCAAGTTTACGTGCGAAAGGTAACACAAAACCACCAAGGCAAAGGTCAACATGAAAGCATATTCCATAGCTAAGAGCCAATTGACCAAGTTCCTGTATATTGAAACCAAAACAAAAATTGATTGCATATAGAAGAAGAACATAAGTGTCCTTAAAATTGCAGGTACACCAGTTTTACCTCAATAGGATCAATGATGCCATGAGGGAATCCTGGTGCTGATCCAACAATCTGAAAACAAATATTGTTTAAGAAGATCATGAAATAGAGGCAACAACACACACACGCCTTAAACTTCAAGAACATTTACCAAGATGGTGTTTCTGTTAATATGCCTCCTCATCGCCTTCACATCAGCTCGGAAGTCTTTGCCTACTGGAACTCGCCACAACTTGATGTTAAAATACTGAGCCGCCTTATCATACGCCGAATGACCCGATTCAGGTATAATCCTACACTTACATATATGAACCATCAGCTAAGTTCATACTATGTATACTTGGTCAATGTAACAAAACTGCGAGAGAAAACATTACATTTCTGGCCGTTTGATTCCCTTCTTGTGCTTCATATAATCTCGAGACGACTTCACAGCCAACACAATACTCTCTGTACCTCCAGACGTCATGTTTCCACATATCTGTTCTCCTGACACCGTTTCTTTGCTTCCGAGCAACGCAGCGGTCATCGCGACTACTTCTGATTCAAACCGCACCACGCTCTGGAACACGTCTATATGCAACGGATTGGTGTGCGCAAACCTGGAAAAAGCCATCATCATCCATACATGCCATTACATGAAGATAGGAGCTAAAGAAAAAACTTGCTGCTATAAACTTACATTGAACATGCTTGATTTATCAATGTAAAATGTCCTTCACACTCGCTTCCACCTATGTATCTGTTAGAGAAAAGGTAGTACAAGTTAAAACGAATCTCCACCATAAAGCCACAAGGAAAAGCATCAAGTAGCCAGAGACATTACACAGTGCCAGAGCATTTTCCTTGCCAAGTAGGATCATTCCTCTTCTCAGTCTCCATTTTCTCTAGAACTTGGGAACCAAGACCTTTTACTGGCAGTTCTTTACACCAATTGTTTTTCTTAGAGCTGCCTCCAGATTGTAACTGATCAACAACCTGCGAGTTACAAAAAAACAAAAAAACATCAACTAGATAGCGTCAATGCTGGTTTTCCATTATATGAACAGTCTGCAGATTCAGACACAACCCACCTTTTGTTTCTCTGCATCTATGTAACGTTGGACTCCAGGAATCTTTCTGTTTCATTTTTCCACAAGAATCATTAGTCTCTCACCAATCAGAAAAATGAAAGAAGATAAGATAAAGAGGGTTTGAGGATTCTCACTTGAAGAATCCCATGATAAACTCCACGAGACATGCTTTCAGGCCTTTCTCGTGGACAACGCCCAACACAGATCCAATAACCCGAGCTAGAAAAAGAGTGATAAGCGGAGTCAATACAAGAGCCAGTGGCTCAAACTCCGACAAGCGCGAGTTTAGCGAGCCTCGAGCTTGGATCAACATAGATTTCATCGAAGAATAAGATAAAGAATCCATTTTTATTTTTGTTTCTGGATATTCGATGATGGTGAGAAATGTGAAATCTTTTTTAGGACGCAGCTAAAAAGGAATCTCGAAACTGATTGGGTAACTGATGAAAGAGAGATTTTGTTCAAGTCATCGCGTGCAAGCTTTCATTTAATACTATGAGATCGTGACAAAGACTTTTCCTCTCTTTTTTTGGCGCTTTGTGTTTGGTTTGCGTGTCCCATCACAAAGAGTTAACTTCACATTAGGACACACACCTCATCCAGCAGGTCGCTTTTTTAGTCAAATGTTGCAACTCAAATATTAAGATAAGAAGATATGGTTGTAAAGAACAGCACAGGATGGTGACTGAAACTCTTGCTAGCCGCCTTGTAATAAATAGCACAGAGCGGGAGTAGTTGACTTGTAGACTATTAGATAAACCAAGCTTTGGACCTTTCTTTTGTTTCCCTTAAAATTGTAAACCGGAAGATGTGGACAAAAAGCAATTTCTACCAGAGGACAGAGTGCTCTCTTTACAGCCAAATCACCCGAGGATAAACAAAAGCATGTTCCCACTACTGGAAACCGTTTCAAATATGTCATAACAAGTACAATTTGTAAACGAACAAACCATTCAAACCAAATATAAGAGAGAGACTATATTATTATATTCTATTGGAGGATAATGATATACTAGTTAGAGATAATCTTGAGTTGATTAATAGATAATGATGTAATATAGGAAGATATATCCTATAGTCGGTTGACAATGTGATGTATATATACGTGAGTAAATCAATGAACAAAGGCAAGCTTTTTCAGTCATATTTTGTTCGATATTTACATGGTATCAGAGCAACGATCAGCATAATATTGTTTAGTAAACTCACGTGTTGAGGATGGTTGATGGAGATGATTCAAAGCAAGTGGCGACAAAGCAGAGTGACTCGAGGTTAACATCCTCGTACTCTTTGTTTTCGTCAGACAATCCGGGTGCTTTGATCACGTCTGTTCAGTTGAAGGGTGACAACTACAACGAATGGGCTATGGAGATGATGAATGCTCTTCGAGCAAAGAAGAAAAACGGGTTCGTTGATGGAACTCTACCCAAACCGATGGAAGGAAGTCCCGATCTGGAGGCTTGGTTAAGTGTAAACTCCATGATAGTGGGATGGATCAGATCTTCAATAGAACCAAGGGTTCGATCCACTGTGACTTTTATCACTGAAGCTCATAAGCTTTGGGAAAACTTGAAGAAACGATTTGAAGTAGGGAACAAGATGCGTATTCATCAGCTGATGGAGCAGCTAGCATCGTGTCGACAGAATGGAGAAGCAGTTATAGACTATTATGGAAGACTGGCGATGATGTGGGAGGAGTTGCAGACTTACAAGCCACCGCCAGCCTGTTCCTGTTCTGCTGCTATCGTATACGAGAAGGAACGTGAAGGCGAGAGAGTGCACCAGTTTATTATGGGTTTGGATGAGTCCAAATTTGGTAATGTTGTGACAGCTATCATCGAAGCTGACGAGTTACCAGACTTAGGAAAAGCTTATGCTAAAGTAATAAGGGAAGAAGCAAGGTTGAACTCAGCTAAAGCACGTGAAACAGCTCCGCAAGATGCAATTGGTTTTGTGTCTCGAAAGGAAGGACAGAGTGACGTACGTGATACAAAAGACTCAACAGGGTATGGTGCTAAAACAAAGAGTAATAATGGTGGATACAGAGGAAGAGATCGAGTGTGTTCAAACTGTGGCAAAACTGGTCATGACAAGAACACATGTTGGCAAATTATTGGGTTCCCTGAGTGGATGAATGAGAGACGAGGACGAGGGACAGGCAGAGGACGTGGAGGCTCCAGTACAGGGTATGGAAGAGGCGGTCGTGGTTCTTCAAATACTGCACAAGCGACGAGTTCCTACGGTGCTGGTGGTTCTGATCTCACTCCGGAGCAATGGAAGGCTATCACTCAGATCATCAACGATGGGAAATCGAGTGGTCAATCAGAGAAATTGTCTGGTAAGAGCCTTGGTGACGTAATAATAGACTCAGGGGCTTCACACCACATGACTGGTGATCTAAGTCAGTTGATTGATGTTAAGGAAACACTACCTTGTGTAGTAGGTTTTGCGGATGGTGGTACTTCAACATCTAAACAGATGGGAACGATGATACTATCTGACAAAATATCTCTCAAAGATGTGTTGTTCGTGCCTAAGTTAGATTGCACGTTGATATCAGTGTCAAAGCTATTGAGGCACAACAATTGTTTTGCTCTATTTACTGATACGATTGTTGTATTGCAGGACCGTTCTTCGAAGACTCTGATTGGAGCAGGTGAGGAACGTGATGGGGTGTATTTCTTTAAGGATGTGAGAGTTGGAAGAGCTAACAGAGCTGATGGAAGTAAGGATCAACTCTTGTGGCACAGAAGGCTTGGACATCCATCTTTTACGATTTTCTTTACCTATGGTTTCTAGTGTTTTGAATAAAGCTTGCTCTAGTCCTTGTGATGTGTGTTATAGAGCCAAGCAGACAAAAGATGTTTTCAGTGATAGTATCAATAAGATAAATCGGTGTTTTGAATTGATTCATTTGGATATTTGGTGTCCATATAGAGTACCTGCATCATGTGGATCAGTCTACTTTCTCACAGTGGTTGATGATTTTTCCAGAGCAGTTTGGACTTACTTGATGCTTGCAAAGTCTGAAGTTAAGACGATTGTTC
Source organism: Hirschfeldia incana (assembly GCA_026261945.1). NCBI lineage: Eukaryota > Viridiplantae > Streptophyta > Magnoliopsida > Brassicales > Brassicaceae > Hirschfeldia > Hirschfeldia incana. The sequence continues at coordinate 1,657,520 of JABCMI010000069.1, forward strand.
GTCGGTTTTGTGCTTACGCAGAGAAGCAATTTAATCTATCAGTACAAAAGGTTAGAAGTGATAATGGAACAGAGTTCATGTGTCTTGGGGAGTTCTTTCAGGACAAAGGAATAGTGCATCAAACAAGTTGTGTAGACACACCACAACAGAATGGTCGAGTGGAGAGGAAGCACAGACATATATTGAATGTGGCGAGAGCATTACTGTTTCAAGCAAAGATGCCAGTAAAATTTTGGGGTGAAGCAATATCTACGGCAACTCATATCATCAATATGACACCCACCAAGTTATTAGCAGGATGTTCGCCGTATGAGAAGCTCTTTGGCACAAAGCCACCGTATGAAACCCTGCGAGTGTTCGGATCGCTGTGTTACACACACAGAAGAGACAGAAACAAAGACAAATTTGGGGAAAGAAGTAGGAGATGTGTCTTTGTTGGCTTTCCTTTCGGGAAGAAAGCCTGGAGAGTATATGATCTGGACAATAATGAGTTTATTGTATCAAGAGATGTGAGTTTTTCAGAAAATGTGTTTCCATACGAAGCAAGCTCCGTCGAAGTGATGGAGAACACTCGGTTCACAGGAGGACCAGACGATGATTGGATAATAAATGGTCCTGAGGAGGACAGGGGGAGTTCACCTCCCATATCTGATGAGTCACAGGAACGAGAAGTATCAAAATCTACTGCTGAGGCTGTAAGTTCCAGTTCAGTATCAGAAAACGTGGATAAAACCACTACTGAGGAAGCTGCGGTTGATACGAATACAGAAGAAGCTGTTGCAGAACCAGAGTTGGGTAGAGGTTGCAGAGAGAAAGTGCCTTCAGTGAAATTAAGAGATTATGTGAGCTACAATGCACGAAGTATATCAGAGACATCACCCCATCACAATCACGATCGCACACCTGCTCCTGCACCCAAGTCAGAGTCTTCGTCGACAGTCTCAGGTAGTACACCTTACCCTCTTGAGAACTATATTTCTGATAAACATTTTTCAGAGTCTCATAGGGCGTTCTTAGCTGCCATCACGAAAGAAAGAGAACCAAGGAGCTATAAGGAGGCAGTTCAACATAAGATTTGGCATGATTCTATGCAGAAAGAGATAGTAGCCTTTGAAGAAAATGGAACATTCAGTGTAGTAGATCTACCACCAGGGAAGAAAGCCATTGGAAACATGTGGCTCTACAAGTATAAGTACAACGCAGACGGCACAATGGAGAGGACAAAGTCACGTCTAGTTGCATTGGGTAATAGACAAGTGAGAAATAGAGATTTTAAAGAGACGTTTGCTCCTGTGGCAAAGATGACAACAGTAAGAAGTTTGTTGCGTGTAGTTGCTGGAAAAGGATGGATTGTGCATCAAATGGATGTGCATAATGCCTTATTACATGGGGACCTTAAGGAGGAGGTGTATATGAAGCTTCCACAAGGGTTTAAATGTTCAGATCCGAACAAAGTGTGTAGACTGCATAAAGCAGTATATGGGTTGCGTCAAGCTCCGCGGTGCTGGTTTTCTAAACTCACTGACGCGCTCAAGAAGTATGGGTTTAAGCACTCGTACGCTGACTACTCGTTGTTTGTTTACTCGGTGAAAGGAATAGAACTTCGAGTTTTGATTTATGTGGATGATTTATTAGTATGTGGAAATGATACCAAGGTGGTGGAGAAATTTAAAGGGTACTTGAGCAAGTGCTTTCACATGAAAGATTTGGGCAAATTAAAGTATTTTTTGGGCATTGAAGTAGGTCGTGGAACAGAGGGCTTCATGTTAACTCAGAGAAAATATGCGTTAGACTTGATTGAAGATGCTGGATTGCTTGGATCGAAACCGGTTGCAACGCTTATGGAGCAGCAACACAAGCTGGGAGCTGACACCAGTCCGTATATACGAGATGCAGAGCAGTATAGGAGATTGGTGGGACGACTTATCTACTTGTCTATTACACGACCTGATATTTCTTACCCTGTTCATATGCTCTCTCAGTTCATGAAGGCTCCGTGAGAAATGCAGTGGCAGGCGGCGTTGAGAGTTGTCAAGTACCTTAAGGGAACAGCTGGACAAGGGATCATGTTAAAGTTCGAGTTCTGATCTGAGTCTTTCAGTGTATTGTGATGCAGACTGGTCGGCGTGTCCGATAACAAGAAGATCGTTAAGTGCTTATGTCACACTAGTTGGGGGATCGCCTGTGTCATGGAAAACGAAGAAGCAAGGAGTAGTATCTCATTCGTCTGCTGAGGCAGAGTATCGTTCGATGGCTCAGGCAACAAGAGAAGTAAAATGGCTTCGCAGGTTGTTAAGTGATTTGGGAGCAAGGCAGTCGAGACCGACGACAATGTACTGTGATAGCAAGTCAGCTATCTATATCGCAGCAAATCCGGTGTTTCACGAGAGGACGAAGCACATTGAATCAAATTGTCATCAGGTTCGTGATGCTATACAGGATGGGACTCTAGCAACGGTTCATGTGACGACTACGGAGCAAGTAGCAAACGTACTGACCAAGGCACTTGAAAGAGCTCAGTTCGAGTATTTACTTTTCAAGTTGGGAGTACGAAATTATCATCTTCCCAACTTGAGGGGGAGTATTGGAGGATAATGATATACTAGTTAGAGATAATCTTGAGTTGATTAATAGATAATGATGTAATATAGGAAGATATATCCTATAGTCGGTTGACAATGTGATGTATATATACGTGAGTAAATCAATGAACAAAGGCAAGCTTTTTCAGTCATATTTTGTTCGATATTTACATATTCCCTCTTCTCAAGACAAATCATCGATGAATAAAGGAAAAAAAAACAAGAGTGATACAAATTACAAGAGAACGATTGCTCAAATAGTATAGGAATGCTGCAACAGTGATGTGTATAATGCTAAGACCACCTCCAACGGGGTATTATGACGAGTCCTTAGCGCTAAATCATATGGTGAAATGAACTGAATAATATTAAAAGAGCTAATGTAGGTAAGGATTGGTCCGTCAATAAGGATTCTATGGACCAAATCCTTATAGACGTGGCATGTTGCCATTAGCTCTCTCTGTCTCTCTATTGTCTCTTCGCTTTGTTAATTTTCTGGGGAAAGTGTAGATTGATCACTTTGCTGATGAGAGGAACGAGGCCGAGTTCAATGAAGATCGTAATAGAGGCCGGGCGAGGTAGACCTTGGCGAAGGTCCCGTGGCCGTGGTTTTGTCCTTGGGGAGAGAGCTTTCTTTGGTTAATTCCGCCATGGGGATGACGAAAGTTGGAACCTTTAGATGGGGATGGATAAAGTTGAAACCTTTATGATGTGTTCTGAGTGAAAGATCTCGTCTTTACGAAGATTCGAAATTGAAATTGAGTCGGTGGAGAAACCGAGAACTTGGGCGAGTTATGGCCTCGCTTGGATTTCGAATTCCTCACCTGTTGATTCACTCTGGTTTGTGAGTTTTCGAGATGTTGAAGGAGGAGGAGAGGAAGATGTTCTTTCTCTCTCTCTGTTTTTAGGGGTTCACTAGAAATAGCATTGGCTCTGTTTGCATCGTTACCGTATATATTAGGGAATATGCTTAACTTGCCATCAGCTTCTGCTGCTGCTGAGAGGAGGCATTCTCCGACTTGGAGTTTCTGTTGGGATAATCATAATAGAGGACGTGTTGCTGGTGATGATACCTCTCTCAGTTGGTTTGAATCGAAGTTTAAGTTTCATTTTTAAAAGGGTGGTGGGAGATCAATGATCTCAGATCATCAGCAAGAGAGACCATAGGAAGAGTTGCTCCTGGAGCTTTAGCTAAGAAAATCTTGAAGCAATTTGCAGGAACTGAGGTTTGTTTACTTTCCCGGTTTTGCAAACAGCATTGCCTTTAGAGAATCAATTATATTAACCCAATTCAAGTTTTGATTCATGACTAAAGGTTACGATTGTGTCTGTCTTTGACTTGTTTCTGCAGATTCTTACCTAACTCTATCATTTTTCCTAAGCTGCTATTTTAAGGTGCTTCTAGTAACTTTCTTAACCTCTTTTTTGTTTGTCTAGCAGATAGAAAATAACATTGTCACGTGCCCCAATTTAGAGTATGCAGAGAAGATGATAGCTGCCATTGATGCTGTCAGGACTAAAGGGAACTCTGTTGGTGGTGTTGTGACCTGCATCGTTCGGAATGCTCCACGTGTAGGAGCACTCACTTTTCCATTGAAATGTGCGTTTGATTTCATGAACTTGAGCGAACTGATCATTATAAACTATTTATGTGCAGGGGCTTGGTACGCCGGTGTTCGATAAACTTGAAGCAGAACTGGCAAAAGCTTGTACGTCGTTACCTTGCTCTCTCATGATTGATTCTCACCGTTCTTGAGTCTCTCTGTTTCAATCAATAAAAGTCTTATACAATATCCTTCTTGGCCAATGGAACGTGTTTAGTAAAATGTTATGAAGATTGAATCATTCACTACTCTTTTTTTATAGGTCAGAATCAAACTACCTATTCCTAAGGATAGAAAATTTGTTCCATACACATTTGATCACACATTTGATCATATTACATGTTTTTTTTTATTCCTAAGGATTTCAAATTAGAGAACACCATTGGACATTCTATTTTGATTAGAATCCTTAACTATTCTAAAAAAAAAAAGAAAAATTAGTTTAATAATCCTAAGGACTCCAATGGTGGTAACACCATTGGAGATGCTCTAACAATCTGATGATTCCTTTTTCAAGCGTAGTTCAACCTGAATATATCGTTGAACACGTAGAAGCTTCCTTGTGGCGTCGGCATCAAGTGAAACATCTGCATCACACACACAAAACAAACACAGATTGATTTAAGCGATACCAAACAAATAAGAAAAAAAAAAGACAAAAGATAGTAAACAAGAACATGCCAAAGCATACATCCTTTCTATATAAAAGAAAAATTATATAATTTTTTTTTAAAAAAATAACATTAAAAATAGGGTTGTGAATAATATTCTTTCAAATTTGAAGAAACATTATTAGTAGATTTATTTTCTCTTCAAAATGATGTACAATTAGAAAAAAAAATAAACTCTCAGTTTTTGATGTTTTTCGTCTAAATGAGGGACCATGAAGGGTGTAACTGGTTATTCCTAATATATTAGGAATAAAAGGAATGATTAATTTTGGAATAGAAAAATTTGGAATAATAGATGAAATGGAATACAAACTGAATTTGTTAATGGAATAATGAATTCCAAACATTCCATACATTCACGAGAGTTTTTAATCATGAACAAAATGAATAAATTTTACAAAGGTTTTATTTTTTTGTTCCATTCAAAAAATGGAATGCGTGGAATTGATTTTAAAAAGTTTTCACTACAACTGGTAAAATTATTTTGAAATCACATGGAATGATGCATTCCATTCCATAAAACTAGATTCCAGTTACAGCCGAAGATGTTCTATCTAACTTATAAGAAGACACACTTGGTCCCGCCCAAAACACTCGCTTTTTAATGCGAGGGGTACAAAAAAGGTTCAAATGCAAGCATCAATGTTTCCATTCTTTAGAAGATAGTGATATAAAAATCAAAGTCGTGTGTATTATTACGGTGGTTTAATACTGTGTATATGTTGGTACACATTAAATTCTACCACACTGAACTCGTACCCGTTACACTACTTTTACTCTAGTACTTTCTGTCACCCAATCAAATCAAAGAATGTGATTCAATGAAAATCTGATTAAATTAAATTTATATGAATTTGTTATCCAAGCACCCAAACACTCCCAAACTCGAATCGTCGTCAAAATTCACCACTTTCTTCTCTCTTTTTGACACCTTCAACTTTAGTCCTCTCTCACTTATCAAGACATCGTCTCTCCTTCGTTTGTGCAGCAGCCTCCGATTGGCCAGTTTCCGTACTGGGTCTGTTTATCCATGGCCGCTTCTAACCGGAGCAACAATTGTTCCCCTTGCACTGGTAAAGAAAACCCTCACTCGATAAAAAGGCTTAAACTTTATATGTTATTCTCGTGGTGACTGAAATGGGTTTTCTCTATTTCTTCACTTTAACCAAGAGGTTCTGCCAATTTGAAAAAAAAAAAACACTGTGGTTGTAATTAGTAAAGCCTTGTCCTTTATTTCCTTTCGGCATGTGCTCTGCTTGCTTGCTTTTATGTTACACCACTCTTTACCTGTATTATCTTTTTTCACCTAGTGGGTGTGTTTGTGTTTGTGTTGTGTCTTATCTATTCTTTTAGGTTCAGTTAAGAAGGCCTTCAATATGGTGGAGAGGCTATCAACTGACAAGAGTACTGTTCTCCAACATCAGGTAAATTTTGGTTTATTAATGGCATTGCTCAAGTATTGATACTTGTGTCTTGATTTTGCAGGAGGCAAATACAAGCTTTCTTCGCTCATTACGTGGTACTACTACTACTGGTAATGCTGCTTTTTATCCAAGCTCTAACACAGATTCATTTCACATCGGAGGTTAAGTCTCTCTAATGCTTTTATCTGTTCTCTAACATTTAACGGTAGTACTGGTCTTCTACTTGTTTGTGAAACTAGAGTATTATTGTTTTCTCATCTTCTTAGTAGACCTTTATTGTTTCACCAGAAACTGAAGCATACCTACTTATGCGAGCTACTCCATATTGTTGGTATCTCTGTTTAGTTTTATACAATGAAACACTGCCACATGCTATGAAAAAGAAAAAAAAACTTCACCACTCGTTTATTTCTGCTTCTCCATGTTTATCTTGTGACCAAAACTGTGGACTTTTAGTGCTTCTTAGCTGTTATTGTTGTGCTTAAATTTTTGAGATTGTCTTTTTTATTAACTTCTTTGCGTTTCTCTCAGGCTATGAAAACGCAGCTGATTCTCCAAGGTCGTACCATTCAAATACAGATTTTCCAAGCTTTGAAGAAGTCTATCATGTGCGTACATCATCTAACGTATCCTTCATATTCTCCTATCTTTTGATTTCTAATGTTTTGGACGTGTTTCATGTTTTCTTTCTCTTTCAATTGTTGCAGGGAATGAGATATGACGACATGTTTTACCATGGTAACGGTGTACCATCAGATTTTCAGAGACCACCTAACTCTACCAGAAATCACTCGTTGCAACAGTACTATGGTGGTGACCTCTATGCTGATGATTCAAGGCATTTCGTTCCTTTTCACTCATCAAATCAACAGTATCCACTACCAGAACCAGAGTTTCACATGTTTCAGGCGAACTCTACACATCTTGATAGGCATGGGAACGAAATAAACAGTTTAGAGATTGATTATATGATGCGCTCAAGGGGAAACTTTGGCTTAAGAAGTAATATATTTGGCGGCGAACCTAGGGGTCTTAAACTCAACCCCTTCACTGGACCAGTGGCATCTACCAGAAGAAGTATGAATCATCCTAGCTATGTGGACCAATCTGCAAATGATTGTGATATGGTTAGTTTCTGTAATCACTATCTCTACAACAACTCATATATTGTCTTTCCCACAGCTCTAGTAGTTCAGTTTCTTGATACCTATACTACACCTTTAGGCTCTTATCTATGTCCGACCTCTTATTAATGGACAAAAGCTTGTTGATACTTAACGCAGGGTTCACCACGTCGATTTGATTTTGAATCTGCTGCAAGCTTAAGTTACAGAGAGCAAGTTTACAACCAATGCAAAAGAGGCTCTTTCTCTGCTTCTTCTTCTTCTCCTAGGCCAACTTGGGAGCTTGACTATAACCTGTCACCACTTGATGAATCAAGCTGCAGCGACTTCTACCATCGCCCCTCCATGTCTGATTTGCTCACCGAGAGAAAAAGAGGGCCTAGGAGTTCAAGGCTAAGCGGTAAAAGTAAAATGACCACTAATGATGATCGTTTTTGTCAGCAAGATCTGCTCCTCTCCCGGTCCAGGGACGCAAAGTTCTTCGTTATTAAGTCATACAGCGAGGATAATGTCTACAAGAGCATGAAGTATTGTGTTTGGGCAAGCACTAAAAACGGAAACAAGAAGCTGGATGCTGCCTATCGTGAAGCAAAGACTAGAGAAGTGGCATGCTCAGTCTTTCTTTTGTTCTCGGTAAATTGCTTTATCTCAGGCTTTTAGCTGTGTTATCTCTGATTCAGTTCATTGAGTTTTGATCTTGAACTCATGAAACAGAAGGACTAAAAAGATAATTTGATTTTTCCAGGTGAATGCAAGTGCACAGTTTTGTGGAGTGGCTGAGATGGTTGGACCGGTTGATTTTGAGACAAGTGTGGAGTACTGGCAACAGGATAGGTGGTCAGGACACTTCCCGGTCAAATGGCTGATTGTTAAAGATGTTCCCAACAGTCTCTTTCGCCACATTATAATTGAAGACAATGACAATAAGCCTGTCACTAACAGTAGAGACACCCAAGAGGTAAAAACTACTAGACTATACTCCTCTTGTACATTCTTTTCTTGAGGCTGATTGCGTTTTTATCTGCAGGTGGGACTGGAACAAGGCATAGAGATGATAAACATATTCAATAGCTGTGAGATGCGTTCTTCGGTCCTCGACGACTTTAGCTTCTATGAAGAGAGACAGAGAGCTATTCAAGATAGAAAAGCTAGACAACGTGCTCTTCTTGTAAATCTCACAGCCTCCTCCTCTGTTCCAACACATATCGCAAGTTCTCTCCACGACGACTATGTAAGGGAAATGTCCAAGAGCTTTGCAGAAGCTTTGGTCTTGCAACACAAACTCAATTAAGTTAACTTAAAAAGACCTCTCTTATCTCTTGGGATTTGTATTCGAAGAGGAACTAAATTGTGGTTTTATACTCTTGATTTTGTAAAATTGACCACATACTTGAGGAGCTTAGGTTGTAATAAAAACTCAGGGTTCTAAAATTCAAGGATAAACTATAGTTATATGCTGAAAGTGATCAGATTAAAATTGTGGTTTTATACTCTTGATTTTGTAAAATTTACCACGTACTTGAGGAGCTTAGGTTGTAATATAAACTCAGGGTTCTAAAATTCAAGGATAAAATATAGTTATATGCTGAAAGTGATCAGATTAAGTGGGGAAGTTTACTCATCACAGCAAATGGTCCGAACCAAGAAACACACATAGACAAGATAGTCTTGAAATTTTGAGACAAAAGCTCAAAACAATAAGGAAATAAAGAAAGATTACATCCCCTAATGTCACGTGCCGACCGTCCTATGCCAGCCCCATCCTAGGCAAGGTCGAGAGGAAGGAGATGGTCGTGAAAGCGACGGCTAGAGCCATGACGGCGTGACCATCTTTTATGGAAACTGATCCTCCTTTCTCGCTAGACGTTGCTGGAGCTGCCGGAGACTTTCCTCCAGGTGCCACCGGTGTTGATGTTGAGGTGGCATTGCTTGTGAAAACGGCTGCCTCTGGTGAGCTTGGCGGAATCCCGAGAAGTTTTGCTCATTCAATGCACGTTTTAAGTTAATAATGTCAAAAACAAAATATTATTTTACTACCAGAACTATATATTCTTGAAAATTCAACTTAATCACTAGTATATCGTCAATTCCCAGTATAACATGACACTGCCTAGTTAAATTTGTATGCTGATCACTAGTATAACATTACTACTAGTTAAATTTGTATGTTGATCACTAGTATAACATTACTACTAGTTAAATTTGTATGTTAAGAGTAAACAAAGAAGAGACCAATCACGTTAATAACATTTTCAATAACAATAAATTCTGTATAGAATTTAAATCATCAGACCAATACCATTATATTTTAGTTAAAATATCAGAATTTATAAAGCGAGAACAATAAATCAAAGAAAAAACTAATAATAACAATCACCAGAAATCTAACACCTAATAACCGGTCCCCCTAATATCCTCATTTGTATTGCAATAACTGTTAAATATAAAAGGAAATGACTCCATTTTGTGGGGAAAAACAAATGGCTGTATAAAAATGTAGGTTGTATTTTTCAATAAATGTGCTATAAACTAAATGCGAACTCTGTAAATGCACCTGAGGCACATGTCGCATTTAAGTAGTTTTATATTTATAACAAATTGGTTAGTTGTTGGTTTCATTCACAATTTTTTTTGAACTTTAAGAAATTGGTAGCGAACTCGTGCCCACTTTACAAAGACACGTCACTAAACTCCATGTCTGGACCAAAACTTGTGTTCATATATATAATATATATATATATAGCTTATTTGTAACATACATGAAACCATGACTTGTAGGCTTGTAACAACAATGCTAAACAAAATCGTCACTGTGACATAACTATTAAGTTGGAGATAAGAAAGTTTGTAACCATGTTTCAAACTTACAAAACTCACGAAAGCAAGTTTTTTCTTCACGCAAGAATGACTGTCCTCCGTTTAAACATAACGATGACACAACAACTACACTTATAAATCACTAATCTAATTGTCTTGGTCAAAACAAAATGTTCCGACCAATATTGCATCAGTAATTAAGTATTCGTTTTACTGTTTTATTTCTTTTTTTGTAACTATTCGTTTTACTGTTTTATTTCTTTCTGTCCGCATTTACTTTTCATTTCAAAATCATAAACCCCTAAAATGTACCATAGTTTCTCTCGATATATAACTAATTTGCTTGTGGTTGATTCGCATATAGACACATGCATGAAAATATCATAAGCAAATGGAGATTAAAATGTTGATACAAAGAACTTTGAGCCAACTTTAGCGAGAAACGTACTTGGACAGTTGGAGATGCTAGCGTTGCGGAGCTGACAAGAAGTTGGAAGTTGAATGAGTTTGGCTTCTTGAACACCAAGATCCTTCAAGGATTGCCCTCCTGACTTGGCTTGTTGTATCAAGAAACACAAACACTTTGGATCTTTCTCTTTTATAGCTTCGATAGCGTCACAACACTTCTCAGACGGATTTGGTGCCTTCCCTGTCGCGAAATCCAAACACAAACTCACCGTTTGAATATCTTTGCTACATTCGTCTAACAAAGGACCTCCTCCCGCCGGAGCGGCCGGTGTAGCAGCGGAGATTGAGGCAACGACCGTCATGGTTACTAGGCAGAGGTGAAAATAGAGACCCTTCATTTTCAGTCTCTCTTTTTTTTCTGCTCTTTTTCTGTTGGGGATTTTGTTTGTATTTAAAAGCTAAATGACTTTGTGGTGTGTTGTGTAATAAATGCTACTGTGGTATGTGTAGTTGGGAGTTTAAATCCACACCTATAATACATTAACGACGCTGATATAATTCTTGATTCATTGACCTTTTTTTTGTTTGCGAGTGACGCAAAGAGTGAAATAACACATCGGTGTATCAATATGGAAAATGCTTTTTTTTTGTAAATAAACAAATGTGAATATGTTTTAATTTTAATATAACCCATTTAGCCGAATCTATTTGAGAAAATGATTATGCACCAAAACCATAAAGGGATGTGATTTCGCGTTTATTTCGAGTACTAAAGTCATGTGTAAAATAGGATGTCATCAAATAAGTAACAAATTATTTGTAAATATGTTTATTAATTTCACGTTACTTTAAATTGCGGTTCAGAGATAACGGTCGCAACTCTCACAAAATACATATTTAGTTATTGTCGATTCAATCACTAAGTATTGCAATCGTCTTCCTCTTCCTTCCAGTAGGTTTCAGAGCTGTTTCGTTGTATGTAGGTTGATTCTGACGTTCAATCTTGCTCACGAAAGTCAATCCAAGTCGGTTCTATATATATCCACATAGAGGACGCGAAAACCTAGCCTGCATTCATTATCTATTCACTTGTAGCATATATCTTGGCTAATGTACCCAACAAACAATCAAATTAAGATAACCATAGACAGCTTTATTTCTAATACTAAAAGGGAAAAATCAACAAGAACTACCAGCAATTAATCTAGGATAGTCAAAATTTCTAGGTTGCCTCGCTAGAAATGATCTTTGAGATCACATGTTCAAATTGCATTCAAATAAATCTATTTCAACTTAGTTCAAAAATATGTATGGATTTACATACTCCAAAACCTTCTAATTCATTTTTAAGAATAGTTAATTTACCCCACGAGAGAAAGAACAAAAAAAAGAAGAAGCCAAAGCTAATATAGAAACCCACATAGTGAGTATACTAGAGATATAAGTTGCTTTCATATATTTTTCAAGTGATTAGAATTCTGATTTTCTCCTTCAACACTTTGTAGTTTGTAGAGGGAATTCGTGAATACCAAATCTGAAGACATGTAAAAGCTTCTACGTTGTTTAGGTCTAACACTATGAAAAATAACATGATACATTTTGCATCAAAATGACTTAAAAACATGAAAGCTTCTAGCTACCGTATTGACCGATAGATTTCTAAATAACGACTAAATCTGTATTCTAAACTATTATTATGATTACAAATGATAACGTAAAAACAAAGGCAAAAAAGTAAGCAATGTGATCTCTAAAACTAAAACTAGATCAACCTGTCCTTGTACTTATTGTGGTTAAGATCACTTAAAAAATATAATTTTTTGACGAGATCTGAGAATTTTAAGTTGTTACTCGTGGACAATTATACTTTATAGTGACTTATTTGACACGTCTCATAAATAAATCTCGTAGAGGAGACCCTCAACTAACTAACTAACAAATATAATTTAAAAAAATCACACGTAGGGACGACTTGCCAAAAATTAAAAAGATTTCAGCTTCTACTATTCCATTAATTTACTACTATTAGTTAGTAATATAAAGAGAGATTAAAAATATACATGTATATATTAAGAGAGATTTGGTGGAAAGTGTAATTTAAGTGTTTCGATTCCTGCTTTTATTTTTGTGAAACATTTCAAAGGCACAACCATTGACTAACGATGATTTGGTTATCGAATTCAATAATTTTTAAAAGTTTGTAGAATATTAAACACTTGTGTTATTTAATCCTTCAACGGTTACCTACATATGTTTCCTATGTTTCTTCTCAAACAGACCCGAACCTATCATCAAATCTTCTTTACAAGAAGCAAACACGAGAGTCGTATGTATAGTTAATCTGATCCAAGTCACTTTATTTGTATCTCTTGGTCTCCAGCTTTTCTTTCCTTCAATCACAAGAAATAAGAATGTTCTGACTTAAAAAACGCCGTCCAGGATTTCAAGAAAATGCCAAGTGTTACCATGCAACATGTAAGGGTGGGTGCAAGGCGAATACTTGCATTTTTACGTATATTTAATTAATACTCGTCTTGTTTTGAACGAGTAATGAATTTGTTGACTTGGTATTTGCCTCGTCGGAAACGAGTACTTGTTATATCAAGTACTTGTCCTAAAACATATTACTTGCAAGTTATTTATCTTGTTCGATTACTTACTACTTACAAATACTTGTGAATTATTTGGATATGTTTTCAAGTTTCTAAGAATTACTTAATATATAATATTCTATCAGAGAAGATTATGAAATTTCATTTTGTTTACTTTTACACATCAAAAGTTTTTCAAATAAAATATTTGCACCTAATATAGAAAAAAGGAATATAATACATATATTTCGATATGAAAGTACTGTTTACTCTTACAGCATAGAAGTATCAGTTTAGGACTTTGGTTTTTATGGTTCAGTTATCATTTGTTCAAACGTAAAACAAGTAACGAGTAATATCAAGGCGAGTCTTAAACATTTTTGTGATATTTGTTACTTGCCTTGTACATGCAAGTAGCAAAACTTAACGACTTGATACTTGACTTGGCAACAACGAATACTTGGAAAATGAGGTAAATGCGAGTCAAGTAACAAATATAAGGTAAGTAACGAGTATTCATGCCTAACCCTACCAACATGAATAGATTCGCTGTGTACTGTGTAGTATTAGGGTGCAATTGTTTGCTATCAAGATTGTTTGACTTGAGTTTGAGTCGTCTTGGCAACTTTCCTGCCTATAACTATGCGTGTCCGGATGGAAATGCTCGTAGAAATTAGTTTGGATTTACCACCTGAAATTACGGTTATATAAAAAAAGATTGTTTGACTTTAACTAAGCTATTAATTTTGAAAAAAATTAGTGTCTTTTAAGTAATTTTTCTCTCTCTGTTACTAGGAGAAATGCATGTCACTTTTTGGATATCGAAAAATCGGAAAAAGAAATGGCTACTCATATAGAACTCAGTATTATGTAGTGGTGTTAGCATTTTAAATGTGTTCATTGTTAAGAATCTTGAGACTAGTTTGATAAACTTTTGACCAGAATAAAAAGTTTAGTCAGCTATGATTTGATCCTCAATCATATAAATGGGTGAAATGAATAGTCGTATATTTTTATACAGTATATGAACTTTGACTTTTAATTTTTCAGTTTTTTTGTTTATCAATTTATGTACTTTTTATTAGGTGATGATTCAACTCCCTTCAGAAAAAATAAAGAAACGGCAATTTTAGCCTTTTTGAGCTATCAATATTATTTTGAAATATATGCTAAAACTGAAATAATAATTTATAATCATAAAAATGTTGGTATATTTTTAAATAATAATTAAGAAAGCGAACATGGTCGACAACAAATAATTTGTAAATAATTATAAAAATTGGAAATTAATAAAGGTGATTCAAGAACATTGAGAGAGGTATTATTGAAGTTTAAGATATTTAAATGTAGATCTAAATAGCCGACATATGCATGTATGGTCGGCGCGTGTCGGCCGTCGAAGTCGGCAAACCCTCCTCAACCCTCCCTCCAATACCGTTCAAACATTTGTTTTATTCTTTGCTTTAAGTAACAGTAACAGTAGCTTTTATTACTAGTTAATAACTATAACAACAACTAGATCTTAACCCGCCCAACTGGGCGGGTCTTTTTTATGATATATATAAAATTATGAAAAAGAAAAGATTAGTGAGTACAACTTATACTACTTTAGTTTATTGTCGTAAATAATGATCTGCGTATCCACGTGGATATTGAACGGGTATTTTTCTTATGATATATAAATATTTCAGAACTTTAAATTAATTGAACAAAATTGTATTGCTTTTGTTTATTTTATAAACTTTGTATTTCGTAATTGTATTGTGTAATCACGAACTTCCTTGAAATATTAAGAGAAAACGAAAAAATATATTGAATGTGTCTGATAACTTATTTATACAGAACTCATAATGGTTTTAAATCTTACCATTCGTATTAAATGTGTATTTATTTAATTTCAAATATTTGAGAAATACAAAATTATAAGGAAATGAAAAAAAATTGTAAATCACATTTGGTTACCACGGTCTCTCCTCAAAAAATCAACTTGTATTGATGCGCAGTTGGTCGATATTGTCCAGAAGCAGCCGAAACTTTAAAAGTGTCGATAGTCTTCCACTCTCCAACTGGTAAATCACGTTGCATACGATAAATTTGATTCATTTGGCACGCATCTGCAATCTTACACCCTATAAAACAGAAAAGGAAACAGATTTATAAAACAATAGAACAGAAAAAAAACTTATAAAAGCTGAAATAAACGAAAAGTACAGATTAACTCGAATTTTTCTATATTTTTCTGTTTATAGTTAATATATTATTATATAATAATGTTACTTCATTATTTAATCCCCGACTGATCCTATATTAGTTGTCGACGTTAAACTATTTCTTATAAATTGATTTTTTAGTTACTATGATATTTATTAATAGTTAGTTTTTGAACGAATGATGGAATAATATATTTCCACATAAGGAATGTTAATATAGATGAAGCCAATTATTAGTTACTATATTTATTGAGATTGATTAATTGCTATAATCACTGAGTATTGTTACCATTTAAATTGTTTTTGAATTATATCATGATAAAATCTCGGTAGATACATCTAATTGATACGATCAAAATCGGTAGAAACTAAACCAAATCGTTTAAGATACGAATATTCGATTGATATGTTTTTATGGAAAATGATTTTAATAATATTTAATGTTAAAATATTGGTAAATTTAAAAATACTTTATGTGAAAATATTTAGGAATAAATAACTGACCAGTAAAGATATGGCAATTAAGTATTTTTTAAACTCGTGGGGATCAAGTGATAATATTTTTAAATCAGAAGATCTACACGAAACATTTGATAAATATTTGATAAATAATTATGATGATAATTATATTATATGTGAGAATAATTATATTATTTGACAAAATTCGATAAATATTTGATAAATAATTATGATGATAATTATTATGTATATATTTGATAAATAATTATATGGCAATTAAGTAGTTATTATGACGATAATAACATCTAATTAAATATGTGAGAATAATAAATAATTAGTTACAACATATATGTGAGAATAATAAATATTTATGATGATAATACAATCATACATAAGCCCACTTGTTTTGTCTATAAATTTTCAAGCCCATTCGTGGTAATAATCAAGTAGGAACAGGCCCATTCATAAACATGTGTTATTATTTTATCCAAGTTTCCAAACATGTTTTATTTTTTTTACTACTATCTCTATAACCAAACAAAAGCTTAAAGTACTTCTACTTTAATAAGATAGATAGTACATGATGTGGGAACCTTACGAGTAATGAATTATTCTCTCCATTTATTATGTAGTATATTTTTTTTTAAAAAGTCACTTATGTAATAAAATAGTTTTATTCGCTTAATAGTTATATATTTCTATTGTAATAGCTGATAAATTACAACACCTAGAAAATTTAAAAATGTATAATATTACCGTTATTTTATTACTCTCTATGTTTTCAAATAAGTGTTATTCTAATTGTTTTTTTCTTGTTTAACAAAGAATGTCATTTTACAATTACAATGCAAATTATACTTATTTTCAGCTGAAAAGTAATTGCAAACTACATTGATTTTATAAATAATTTTGTTTATCTAAAATACTATTGGTCAAAGAAGTGTAATTAATAACAATTTGTATATATTTCAACAACTTTCTTAATCTGTATGAAAAATATTGGAGTGACACTTATTCGAAAACAGAGGGAGTAATAAAGATTTGAAAAGTAATTGCAAACTACATTGATTTTATAAATAATATTGTTTATCTAAAATACTATTGGTCAAAAAAGTGTAATTAATAACAATTTGTATATATTTCAACAACTTTCTTAATCTGTATGAAAAATATCGGAGTGACACTTATTCGAAAACATAAGGAGTAGTAAAGATTTAAAATCTAAAATGACATTACTATGAAATAGCACAGATGATTTTACGGCAATCAATTTAAGTTTAAAATTTTAACTCTTTCAATCGGTGTATTCAATTTTTGTAGACTTTAAGGTATTTAAAATACAAACTATTTTATATTTTTTCACATCTATTTAGAAAAAAATATTCAAAAACTCAAACCAAATAATCGGTTACTGAAAGTAAAAAATAGTAGTATATAACTATAATCAAACTTAGAAATTTGTTAACTTCATTAGCTAACAATCTTGCCAAAATACTTTAAAGTGCTTACCATCTAAGTATAATTTAAATTCACCCAATTTGCATAGTTCTTGTCATGTTTAACTAATACTAATAACTTGTACACTGTTAAGAAAATAATTAGTTTGCTAATGATTCAACTCTCTATCATGCTTGTTTGTGTAGTTCATGAGAAAGGAAAATGAAAAGGAGAGCTTTGAAATAAAGACGTGTTTAATAAATGTCGGTGAAAAATGGACCTCTCATTAGCTTCACCAGTCATACTTCGACCGATCCAATACGTCAATAGCTGTTTATTATACATCACATATTAATTATTATCACTCGACGACAAAGACAAAAAACACTATCATCTACAAAATTAGAAATTTGAAAACTCTAACCAAATCTTTTTGTTTAGCAGTGATCAAATCATTCGATATTTTGAAAACTCACATTGCATTTTGCATAAAAAGACACCGTAATGATTTTCTTGTAGTCACATCCTAGAGATTTGACGACCATAATGATGTAAAAGAAACTATGATTATGAGTATCTTAATTGGCTTTTTGTGTTCTAATAATAAAAATGTCCTCTATAATAACCGTTGCTAATACAAAATCTAAAATCATTTGAAAAATAAAATAGAAGAGTATTTAAAGTAAACAAGAACAGAATCTTTTTAGCTAAAATAATATACTTATAGAAGTTAACAGAAAACAAATCTCTTTGTGTGTACTTTGCAACCTCGCAAGGTTTGGCTTTATTTTGACTTCAGAATAACTTCTCCTCTCACTAATATATTTATTTTTTTTTTCATTTTTTTTTCTCTTCAAAGATTTTCCAATCGGTGGAAGCAGCCATAGCCAAAAGCTCTTCGTCTCTGAATTGTTGGGATCGAGAGAGACTTGTCTTGAAAGCTTCAAATCAGACCATCGTAGAAACTACCTAGAAACATCACTTCAAGGAGATTACTAATGTCTGATGCTCTTCTTTTGATCCCCTCTGTTTAGTTTATGATCAGACTCATCGTTGTTCTGCCTACTTTTCATCAGATGCAGATTAGTTATTCGTTTTCGGTATGTATACTCTGTTTTCACCAGATTCTTTTATGTTCATCTGATTATTCCTTTTTCCTGGGAAATGAACCGGATTAGTTTTTGATTCTTGTTATTACGTTCTGATTTATTGATGTTTCTTACATCTGTTACTTGACATCCAAGAATCTTCTTTGTCTATTAACCAGATTTGTTTTGTGTCTTCCTTGTCTCTTTTTTTAATCTTCTTTGCTCTGTTTTTTTGAATGAAATCTTTGCTCTGTTTCTTACTTACTTCTAAATTGTTTTTTTTCTTCTGAATGACTTTTTTGTTTTCTGTAGAATGGCTTAACTTATCACTGATTCATGTTCTTTTTTTGTTCTTCTTGTAGTGTTGAGTTTCTAAGCCGACAGAACTATTGTCATAAATATATACAGAAAAACAATGGATGCTAACGAAGTTGAAGAAAGTTTCTTTGCCCCTGGTGATGCCAAGGTATCTGAATTGATTCAGATCTTGTCTTTGCATTGATAAACTAAACACTATGAATCTTTACTTCTAGTTCTTGATTTGTTTGATTGTAAGTGTAAAAAGGAGTGGCTAACAGAATCTTTTGTTTCAGCTACATGGAGAAATGTGCAACGCCCTTTCAGTGATCTACTGCAAGATCATGTCTATTTTCCCCTCCCTCGAAGATGCTCGGCCGAGAAGCAAATCTGGAATACAAGCTCTGTGTTCACTTCACGTTGTTTTAGAAAAAGTGAAGAACATCCTACGCCATTGCACTGAATCTAGTAAACTATATTTGGTAAGTTTTTCTTTATGTCTTAAATAAAAAACATTTTCAAGCTATTCTTCTCGCTAACCAACCAAGCTCCCTTTGACATATATGTAGGCTATAACAGGAGATTCAGTAGTTTTGAAATTCGAAAAGGCCAAAACTTCTCTTATAGATAGCCTTAAGCGTGTTGAAGACATAGTCCAACAGTCCATTGGCTCTCAGGTTAGTTTACTTGTTTTGTCTTTTCTCTTATGAGTGTTCAGTGCTTTTTATTGACATCTTACTTTTGCAGATTTTGGAGATTATAACGGAGCTAGAGAACACTCAGTTCTCACTTGATCCATCACAGAAGGAAGTTGGCGATCAAATCATTGGACTGCTGCAACAAGGAGGCAACTTCGAGAGCTCATCTGAGAACAACAACGAGCTCGAGGTTTTCCATCAAGCTGCTACTAGACTAGGCATCACATCTTCAAGAGCAGCACTAAGTGAGCGAAGATGCCTCAAGAAACTCATCGAGAGAGCAAGAATGGAAGATGACAAGAGGAAAGAATCAATCGTGGCTTACCTCTTACATCTCATGAGGAAATACTCAAAGCTATTCAGAAGCGAGATGTGGGATGACAATGATTCGCAAGGTAGCAACTCACTGCCTTGTTCACCGACTGTTCAAGGCTCTCTTGATGATCCTCCAGGCCGTGCTTTCGACAGACAGTTCTCTAAACTGAGCTCCTTCAACTTCAGATCTTGCAATAACAACAGGAGATCTTCTGTGCAGATGTCTGTTCCTCCGGATGAGTTAAGGTGTCCTATATCGTTGCAGCTTATGTATGATCCTGTTATCATCGCCTCTGGACAGACGTATGAGAGACTATGTATTGAGAAATGGTTTAGCGATGGACACAACACATGTCCCAAGACACAGCAGCAGTTATCTCATCTATGCTTGACTCCTAACTACTGTGTCAAGGCTCTGATCTCGAGCTGGTGTGAGCAGAACGGCGTTCAGGTCCCTGATGGACCTCCTGAGTCTCTAGACCTTAACTACTGGAGGCTGGCGCTGTCTGTGTCCGAGTCAGGGAAAAGTGTTGTTGGTTCTAGTAAGGTGGTTCCTCTGGAAGAAAGTGGGACTATTAAAGAGGAATCATGTGAATTAGAATATCAGGAAGAAGCTGAGGTTACACTTGTTGAGAGATGTACTGATCTGTTAACCACTTTGAGTGGAGTGGATACTTTGAGGAAGAAGTGTAGAGTTGTTGAGCAGATGAGAGTGTTGCTTAAGGATGATGAGGAGGCTAGGATTCTCATGGGGGAGAATGGGTGTGTTGAAGCTTTGCTTCAGTTTCTTGGAGCAGCTCTCAGTGAAAAGAATGATTCAGCACAGAAAGTTGGAGCCATGGCTCTCTTTAACTTGGCTGTGGACAACAACAGGTATGACTTAAACTCAATGTTCAAGAAACCACTAGGGGTTAGCTAGTAAAAAAATGATGGATTATTCGAGGTCTAGGCAAAACATAAGTGTTAACTAATTATTATTTTTTTTAAATATAATTTACACATATAATATATTTAGTTTTTGTGTTAATTTTAAATTTATTTTAATAGATTATCTTGATATACAAAACAAAAGAAATTACATAAAATTATGGATTTATACTAAAATTATTATTTAATATGACATATTTAGTCTGATTAAAATTGACTTAAATGGTTTTAACTAATTTAAAATATTTTAAACCGATTTGAATTGTATAAATAGGATTTTAAGAAAATAGTTTTGGTTATAAACTTTCTAGAGCGATTTTTAGGACCATGCTTAAACTTATGATTGATGTTCAGACAACAGTGAGTTAATCTAGAGGATCTCATGTCTGGTTTGTGGGACTTTTTAAGGAACAAGGAGTTGATGTTAGTATCAGGAATCATTCCTCTGCTGGAGGAGATGCTATGTAACCCACACTCCCACGGTTCAGTGACAGCACTTTATCTAAACCTCTCCTGTCTCGAAGATGCAAAACCCATCATAGGTTCCAGTCTAGCAGTTCCTTTCTTGGTGAACCTTCTCTGGACAGAGACTGAAACACAATGCAAAGTCGATGCCCTTCACGCTCTTTATCACCTCTCCACCTACCCTCCCAACATTCCCTGCCTTCTATCAGCTGACATAGTCAACGCTCTTCAATCACTCACCGTCAGCGATGACCAACGGTGGACTGAGAAGTCCTTAGCTGTACTGTTGAATCTTGTTTCGAACGAGGCGGGTAAAGAAGAGATGGTTTCGGTACCTGGACTAGTGGGCAACCTAGCCACTATTCTTGACACGGGTGAAGCAAATGAGCAAGAACAAGCGGTTTCTTTGCTTTTGGTATTATGCAAATACAGTGAGATGTGCAGCCAGATGGTTTTGCAAGAAGGAGTGATACCTTCTCTGGTGTCTATTTCTGTAAACGGGACACAAAGAGGAAGAGAGAGGGCGCAGAAGCTTCTGACACTGTTCAGGGAGCTAAGGCAGAGAGATCAAACCCATCTCGCAACAACAGAACAGCATGTAGAGGTTGTTTGTCCAGAAGAGGGAGGGTTCTCTGTGGCTGCAGCCGCAGCCGCTGTAACAGAGTCAAAACCGCAGTGTAAGTCAGCGTCGAGGAAGAAAATGGGAAGAGCATTCAGTTTTCTCTGGAAAAGCAAGAGCTTCTCTGTTTATCAGTGTTAGTTGGTATAAAGTTTTACTTATTTTATCTATTTTTGAAAGCCTTGGGAGGACAAAAAAATGCTTTGTATAGTTTTTTGGCAACTCTTTTGCTGTGGAATTATTTTTGGTTAAACTAAAAAGTAACTCGAAGATTTGTTAGTGTTTCTTATTCACAACTTTGAGACATTAAAAAGATTGTTGTCAGTGGAAGTAAGTCACGTTCTGTATTAATCCCGTTAGGGAAGTGAATTACTGTTGAGTTTGCCATATTATCTTCGCTTGAGAGACAGGCTCCATACACGTGTCTCAGCTATAACGTCTCCCAAGCACAAGACTCACTCGTTACCGAGGCCGCAGCTCTGCGAAATGGTGGCCCGGCGACTTTCCAGGTCCTAGCTATGAGAAACAGGAGTTAGCTATCTAGCTTCAAAAATAATTATTATGAAAATAAGTAAGGGACAATATCCAACAAGAGACAACCCAACAAATATTAAATACATTAATGAAGACATGATTTGAATAGATGCCGAATTAACAAATACTCAGAAAAATCTTTTACTTTAGTAATAATCATCGTCTTAACTACAAAAGCGATTCAATGGTGCTACTCACCAAAACAACTGAAGAAACAACAACTAAAAAGGAAATAAGCTCATTTATTTTCAGAATATGGGAAAACACGTTCAGCAAATGCTCAAAGTATCATCAACTAATGTGTGAATTACTCAGAAAAACACAGTTTGAAGTCAAACTTGGAGAACTACATACATGCCCAATTTGCGGAACTAGAGACGAAAGATCAGAAGACAAAGTGATTGAAGAGACTGAAGAAGCAATAATGGAAAAATCAAATAAAAAAAAATGTAGACTCCAGCAAGTATCACGTAAAGATGTAATCCAATATAACTATTTATTTGAATAAAGTGGAAGGAATAAGATCCCCTACTATCTTTGTAAAAGAGTGGACGATAAATGAATCACGCGTTTGTGAAATAGTTCTGTCTTTATCTTTATTTTGTTTGTAATATAAATATGTGTGTAAACCTCAATTTGCGGAACTAAAGATGAAAGATCAGAAGACGAGACAAAAAATGCTCAAAGTATCATCAACTAATGTGTGAATTACTCAGAAAAACACAGTTTGAAGTCAAACTTGGAGAACTACATACATGCCCAATTTGCGGAACTAGAGACGAAAGATCAGAAGACAAAGTGATTGAAGAGACTGAAGAAGCAATAATGGAAAAATCAAATAAAAAAAAATGTAGACTCCAGCAAGTATCACGTAAAGATGTAATCCAATATAACTATTTATTTGAATAAAGTGGAAGGAATAAGATCCCCTACTATCTTTGTAAAAGAGTGGACGATAAATGAATCACGCGTTTGTGAAATAGTTCTGTCTTTATCTTTATTTTGTTTGTAATATAAATATGTGTGTAAACCTCAATTTGCGGAACTAAAGATGAAAGATCAGAAGACGAAGTGATTGAAGAGACTAAAAAAAAATAATAGAAAAATCAAATAAAAAAATGTAGACTCCAGCAAAGATCACGTAAAAATGTAATCCAATATAACTATTTATTTGAATAAAGTGGAAAGAATATGATCTCCCACTATCTTTGTAAAAGAGTGGACGATAAATGAGTCACCCGTCTGCGAAATAGTTATATCTTTATTTTTATTTTATATGAAATATAAATATGTGTGTAAACCTCAATTTGCGGAGCTAGAGACGAAGGATCAGAAGACGAAGTGATTGAAGAGACTGAAGAACCAATAATGGAAAAATCAAATCAAAAAAATGTAGACTCCAACAAGGATCACGTAAAGATGTAATCCAATATAACTATTTATTTGAATAAGGTGGAAGGAATAAGATCTCCCACTATCTTTGTAAAAGAGTAGACGATAAATGAGCCACGCGTCTGTGAAATAGTTCTGTCTTTATCTTTATTTTGTTTGTAATATAAATATGTGTATAAACCTCAATTTGCGGAACCAGAGACGAAAGATCAGAAGACGAAATGATTGAAGAGACTGAAGAACCAATAATAGAAAAATTAAATCAAAAAAATGTAGACTTCAACAAGAATCACGTAAAGATGTAATTCAATATAACTATTTATTTGAATAAAGTGGAAGGAATAAGATTCCACACTATCTTTGTAAAAGAGTGGACGATAAATGAATCACGCATCTGTGAAATAGTTATGCCTTTATCTTTATTTTGTTTGTAATATAAATATGTATGTAAACCTCATTACAAGGCTCGAGCTTTTACAAGCCCATAACCCAATGCATCCGCTGTAACAGAGTCAAAACTGCAGTGTAAGTCAGCGTCGAGCTGCTCTATTGAACTGTTCTATTTATCAGTGTTAGTTGGTGTAAAGTTTTACTTATTTTATCCATTTTTAATAGCCTTGGAGGAAAACAAAATGCTTTGTATAGTCTTTTGGTAACTCTTTTGCCGGATTTGCTGTGGAATTTTTCTTTTGGTTAAACTAAAAAGTAACATGAAGATTTGTTAGTGCTTCTTAACAGGCCCGGCTCTGGGTTAAAGCAGGTAAAACCCAAGCTTTACGCGCCAAATATTATTAGTAATTTAGGGGCACCAATTAAACAAGAAGATTTCTTTAGTACGGTGGTTTCGTAGAATGTTTTTTTCCTACAGGTCACGAGTTCAATCAAGCTTTCTTTTGTATCCCATTATCAAATCTTCCTTTAATAATGATTGCAAGTAAATGAGCTGTGACCTGGGTTTTAAATTGCAAAAGGCGACTCAAGGCGACCAAGTAGTCGCCAAACGCTAAGCGCCATGGCGACCAAAGGCGAACGCCATGCGTATGACTCGCACAAAAGTAATTCAAAACACCTATACAATAATCTCCTTTCAAGCTACTGAAATATATGCATGTTTAAAACCAAAAAAAATAAGTCCACTATAGTTGAATCCCAAATAGTAATACAAGAATGAAAAACACCAAGTCTGAATAGCAAAACTCCTACGTCTTAATAGCGCAACACCTACGCCTTAATAGCAAAAGAACAACTCAATATACCAAATCAAAACACCAAGTCCTAAAACACAAACTCAGATTCAGATTTATGATCATAATACTCTTAACACATACTCAAACCAAAGTCATCAAACTCATCCTCTCTCAGCCATAGTAAAACTTAAACGCGGAAGAGAAAAGAATGATCACAAAATATTTAGGAAGAGTTAACGTGAGAGAGGAGAAAATATGATCACGGGATATATGATTTACTAAACCAATGTCGGTTTGATATACTAGGTTTACACAAACTAAACTAGATTGTGTAATATCAACATATCGTCGCTACAAACACCTTCAAAAAAGCTTTTTAAGCATATGAAAGCGGTGAATAGCGACCGCCATGTGTATGTCGCTTGGCCATGGGGTATTGAAGCGATGAGACTATCGCTTGACCTCGCCATGCGCCATGGCGACCAAAGCGGTCGCTTTTTAAAACCAAGGCTGTGACAAGCTACGACAGCTTTTAAAAGAATCTTTGTTTATCTACTTCTACTAATTCAAAATTGATCAATATGATGTATCAGTTTTTATGTAATTTTATTTTCTTTATCTTGTCATAAATTTTATAATATGTTAAAATTTTAAAATATAAACAAACATAAAATTACAATAGACTACTTTTACTCTTTGAAATTCTCAGCAAAAATATTCAGTAACATTTTATAAATTGGATTCAGTATAAATGATTTGATTAAATTATATAATTATTTTTTTTTCAATTTCGACAAACATTTATATAGAACTTTACAATTTGATACAAGTTGCAAAGAAAACTGTGAAAACAGTTGAAATGTTATTTTTCAGAAAAAAATGAATGGTTCGTAATGATATATCAGTAAAATAGTTTTGCTTTAAATTCTAGTTTTTTCCTAAACTAAAAGAAATTATTTACGTTAGAATATTTCTCATGATTTATTAAGCATATTGTCGATAAGACACTTGAGTGTTCAAAAATATGAATAACTCTGAATGAAAATTTGCAAAAAAAAAAACTTATTGATATTTTGGTACTTTAGTTAAAATTTTAATGATGTAAAATGCAAAAAAAAAATATAACTAAAGGGCAAAATTTTTTGGAAGCGTTTTAGGCGCCAACCGACTCTGGACCGGCACTGCTTCTTAATCACCACTTTAAAGACTGCAAAAAAAAAGATTGTTGTCAGTGGAAGTAAGCCCCGTTCTGTATTAATCCCGTTAGGGAAGTGAATTACTGTTAAATTGGCCATAATATCTTCGCTTGAGAGACAGGCTCCATACACTTGTCTCAGCCATAAGATCTCCCAAGCAGAAGACTCACTCGTTACCGAGGCCGCATCTCTGCGGAATGGTGGCCCGGCGACTTTCCAGGGCCCGAGCTTTGACAAGCCCATAGCCCAATCACTTCTTCCACTGACTGTTGCAAGGTCGTTGATTGTTTCTCTTATATATACACTTGTGATACCAGAAATTTAGTCGATGTGGGACGTTTCTTATTTCTTTTTCTTGTAAGTATTCTCTTTCCAATTTAGCAGCAAAGGAAAAATCACAAAAAGTGATGCTTAATTTCTCTTCTTATATTCAAAAAATATTATGTCTAAAGTCTAATCTCATCATGAAGGATCTTTTTGGTAAGTTATAAATTGTTTGAATTTACAGGGGAGAGGAGACTTAAAAATTCACAAAACAAAAAGAACAGAAGCCGCTAAACGAGAAAGAGGGTCTTGACCCTTGACTTTTTGACTAACTAACAAAAAAAAAAGGAGCTCTGAGTCTGTTTATCTCAGTAAATAAGATTTTAAACGCAAAAGGGTTCAGTGTGTTGATTCGAGATTTCTCGAGGCGCCGGAGTGCGATTTAGGGTTCCGTCGGAGACTGAATTAGATTTTAGGTTGAAGCTAAAGCACAAGTAGTAGCAGCAGCAGCTACAGCTTCGTCTTTATCGATAATGGTGAATCTCCCGATCCTTCAATTCGAAGAGAAGATCGTCGAAACAGTCGAGAACAACCCCGTCGTAGTCATCATCGGAGAAACCGGTTCCGGAAAGAGCACTCAGCTCTCCCAGATCCTCCATCGTCACGGCTACACTAACTCCGGCGTCATCGCCGTCACTCAGCCCCGCCGCGTCGCCGCCGTTTCCGTCGCCAGGTGAGTTTCCCCCTCCCTTCATTAATCAATTCGATTCTTTGCTTGGTTTGCTTTAACATTTGTAATTTTGTCTCTAGGCGAGTGGCGCAGGAGCTTGATGTAACCCTAGGAGAAGACGTTGGTTACGCGATACGTTTCGAAGATAGAACATCGAGCAAAACGCGCATCAAGTAAATAGAGAATGTTGCTCGCTTGTTTTAGTTAGTTATGTTCTTTGATTTCACTTTGATTTGTTCGCCTCTCATTGTGGGATTGATTGTTGCTGGTTAGGTACCTCACAGATGGAGTTTTACTTCGTGAGAGTCTCTCTAATCCAATGCTTGATGATTACTCTGTGATCATATTGGATGAAGCTCACGAGAGGAGTTTAAACACGTAATGATTTTTTTAATTCTTTTATTAATATATGTTTTTAGACTTTATCTCGGTTATATTAACTTGGTTCCATTTTTTTTGTTCAGGGATATTCTGTTGGGGTTGATGAAACGTTTGGTTAGGATCCGTTCGTCTAACTTCAAAGTTCTTATAACCTCTGCAACGCTTGACGGCGAGAAGGTTTCTCGTTTCTTTTCCGGGTGTCCTGTGTTGAATGTACCTGGGAAGTTATACCCTGTGGAGATATTATATAGCAAAGAGCGTCCTGGGAGTTATATTGAGTCGTCTCTGAAAGTAGCTATTGGTATGTTCTCTCAACGTTGTCAGTTTTAGTAAGATTTGGTTTTTAATTCTTGCAATCTTGTTGTTTACTTGCAGATATACATGTTCGTGAGCCAGAAGGTGATATCTTAATCTTCATGACTGGACAGGTCTGTTTCATTTTTCTGTACTCTTGTTCATTGGAGCTTGGCAGAACCATCTAGGTTGTTGGTTTCTTACTCTTGTCGTATGGTGCTTTACATAGGATGATATAGAAAAGTTAGTGTCAAAGCTGGAGGAAAAAGTGAGAAGCTTAGCTGAGGGATCATGTATGGATGCTATTATTTATCCTCTTCATGGATCTCTGCCACCTGAGATGCAGGTAACGGTTTCTTGATTTTGTTTCTGGAATCAATAACTCTTGTTGGTCTGAAAGGTTGTGTAGTTTTGTATTGACTTTTACCATTTCTGTAGGTTCGTGTGTTTAGTCCACCTCCTCCAAACTGCCGGAGGTTTATTGTTGCGACAAATATTGCTGAAACTTCTCTCACCGTGGACGGGGTTGTGTAAGAATTCTGAAACCTGAATTTTAAAATTATATTTGTCACGTCTGGTACCTACCGATTTTCGTTTACGGCATAACATAATGATACTTTCATCACGAAGTTATTAAGTCTAGTCCAGGAAACATCAATAAATATTTGCTGTTGACTTGTATAGTCTGCTTGAAGACTGCAAATTGTGTCATCAGGCAGTAATCGAACCAATCAGATATTTGTTGCTGGCTTAATTTCGTCTTTTGACTCCTCGCTTCTTTTAGTTCACTTTAGATTTCAGTACATGTTGCTCATGATCACGTTAGTTAAAAATTGTAGTTAGTATGAGAATATCTTTAACACTGCGTTCTTGAGTCTGCTTGTTAGTCTGATTCTTCTGTTACTGTTACCAAATGTTGTGTTAAGATGCATCATGAGTTTTTGTGTACATTTTAAGCAAATTTTCAGATTACGTTTGAATGTGGAGATCGATGGCATTTTCAGATCAACTTATTTTTTCTATGGCAGGTATGTTATTGACTCGGGGTATGTGAAGCAAAGACAATATAACCCATCAAGCGGAATGTATTCTCTTGATGTTACTCAAATTAGCAAGTAAGCAGATGAGTTTTGTTTCAGAAATCGGGGTTTTAGATAATATGGAAACTTGTATTAATCTATTGGCGCATAGAATGAACCTCGTAGTTGATGTCGCGTGATATTTTTGAAACTGTCCTAGGAAATATCTACTAACATTGGTTAGATAGGACCCCAGGGTTATAACTTATGCCTACTCAGGATTCGCAGTTGTCTCTTGCTCTGGTTTTCATCAAGTTCCTATATGCTTATTGCACTTTGATTGTTTTTTAATCTATTTCACTGTGGTGTTCCGCAGAGTGCAAGCTAACCAACGTGCTGGACGTGCTGGTAGAACTAGACCTGGGAAATGTTACCGACTTTACCCCTTGGCAGTTTACAGGGATGATCTCCTTGAAGCAACGATTCCTGAAATACAACGAACTTCCCTTGCTGGAAGTGTTCTTTACTTGAAATCGTTGGATCTTCCAGATATTGACATTCTAGAGTTTGATTTTCTCGACGCCCCATCATGTAAGTACCAATTTCTATCAGGGTCAGATGCTCCAAAAGTTCAATTTTGTGTTCTTCAAGTTCTAGATATCTTATGAAATTTCCTTTCCCTACAATATGCAGCTGAGTCATTAGAAGATGCATTGAAGCAGTTGTATCTCATTGATGCAATTGATGAGAATGGAGCAATAACAAGTATTGGAAGGACGATGTCTGGTATGTTTAGCGCATTTTTCCATTGTTTATTAGTTTCTTGATTTGAGGTTTTTAATCTCAAATTGAGCATATTTGTGGTTCAACAGAGCTTCCACTAGAACCATCATTGTCAAGGATATTGATAGAAGCAAATGAAAGTGGTTGCTTATCTCAAGCTCTAACAGTCGTTGCTATGTTGTCAGCAGAGACTACTCTACTTCCTGTTAGGGGGTTAGTTTTTTGTTCTATACAATTACCTGAGTCAGATTATGAAATGTTTCAAATCACAACAGATGCATCAACTCACCTCGTTATTGTTCGTACTTGTATGACAGTAAACCCAGTGAAAGGAAGAGGAAGCGTGATGATGAAGAATCTAATCTTCCTGATGGATCCGGATTTGGTGACCACATTCAACTACTACAGATTTTTGAATGTTGGGACAGTAATAATTATGACATTCGATGGTGCAAAGACAATGGCCTGCAGGTAGATTACTTTATTTTCTTTCTTATCTATTTTCAAGTATCCATGTTTAAAGCATGTGCTTCAAAGATACCTCTATGCCTTTAATTTATTTATTTTTGTGAAAATAATATGCAGGTGCGAGGGATGGTGTTTGTCAGAGATGTTAGACGACAACTATGTCAGATTATGCAGAAAATATCCAAAGGTTAGTACCGATTGATGACAACAAGTTCTTATGGAAGATTTCTTCGTTTACTCCCTCGCAAGGTTTAAAACAAGTTTTTCCTTTTGGCCTTCACCACTCCATGGTTATAACTCCTGCAGAACCAGAAGAATTTATGTCAACTTTTAGTTCTTGTTTTTGGGACATAGACAGCCTTAACGAATTGGTCTTCTTGACAAACTAGATCGATTGGAAGTTGGGGCAAGAGGGAGGAAGGGTTCAAGCCGAGAAGAGTACAGGAAGTTGAGGAAAGCTCTATGTGTGGGTAACGCAAACCAAGTTGCTGAGAGAATGCTTCGTCATAATGGATTCCGAACTCTTACCTTCAAGCCCCAGCTAGTCCAGGTATTACCTTCTCAAACATAGCCTCCTTTTTTCTGTTTTGTACTTGTTAAGTGTCAATGCTAGATTTTATACTAATCATCATCAACTGAAATCTATAGGAGAGAAGATTGTAAACTCTTTCTTTTTTTGGGTTTGATTCCAGGTGCATCCAGCATCTGTGCTGAGTACCGACAAGGATGGTATGCTACCAAACTATGTAGTGTACCACGAACTGATATCCACTACACGACCGTTCATGCGCAATGTTTGTTCGATCGAAATGTCATGGGTGGATCCCATCAAAAGAAAGATTGAGAAATTAGATGTTAAAAAACTGAGGTAAAAAGGAACAAACATTCCTACTTATTCATTCATGTCTTGTTCTAGATTTCTTTTTCACTATTAATTTGGATTTTGAGTAATTGACTGGTATCTTCTGCTGTTATATGTTGTAGTGGGGGACGTGATAACTCATTCAAGGAACCTGAAGAGAAGAAGAGCACTGAGTTGTCTACGAACAGCAACAATGCAGAAACACCTACAGTTGCTGAAAACGTCGAGAGTAGAGTCCAAGCAGCTAGAGAACGGTTTCTTGCTCGTAAAGGACAGAAGTAAATAGTTGCTGTTAACAGAAACATCAATAAATCTTAACTTACCTTAATATTTTATTTTAAGAAAAGAATAGAGTTTACTTTTTTTTTTTTTTTTGAAAGAATTTTAAATTTTATTCATATCAAAAAAAACTTCTGTACAGAGAACCTGCAAATTTGCCTATGATTCTAATTACAAAACTATAAATCACTTATACGTCACAACTGATTGGGCTGCTTATTATTATAACGACAGTTCAACATACAGAATGATAATTTCACATGCAGATACAATTATATAAACTTAATTGAATAGAAGTCGTTGTCAAAAAAAAAAAAAAAATTGAATAGAAGTCAAAACAACCAGATTGAATAAAAAAACACAGTAAACGGGTTTTATTAGTCATAATAATCAAATCATACCAAAGTAAAGAAAAACTTACAATTGATGCCACCATTAGACATTAGTAATAGGCAACCGAAATCGTGTGCTTTACCTCTCACAAATTAACTGCAACAAACGTAAATACCCAAACAACAACAACACAACCAACTACAAACTTTATGAACAAACATCATTTAAAAACTTTACTAGTAAAAAGAAAAAAAAATCACATTATAGAGCAGTTGCATTTATTCTCCAGCTTAGGAGGAGGTTTCAAATTATCTGCTTTATTATTAGGAGGAGCTCCAACGTTACTTATCATCATCCCTGCTTCCCCTGCATTCTCATCGTTCTCTATAAGTACCTCAGTCTTTTCCTCTGTTTCCATTAGCTTCCGGCTCGCTTTGGCCACTTTGGAACTCTGTTTCTTAGTCTTTGTTCCACCACCGCCTGTGTGACTACTACTCCTGCTCGCGTTCGACTTTCCAAGTACTGTCACTGTTGGACGCAATATTTCTTCTTCAGTTGCCGTCGTCACATCCCTTGCTTTGTCCATCGCTACTGATGCAGCTTGGTAAACCAGATCGTGAACAATGGAGCTGCAGAACAGTATTGCATCAGTGGCTTCTTCAAGCGTGAGGCTCTTGGGCTCTTTTCGACCTGGACACTCCACAAGTACGGTTGATTCATCTGCAGAGAGCAAGCAACCATGTCTAAACTCCACACGGTTTCAAGGAAAATACATGTTAGTAAAAGCACAGTGAGAGAAATGCCAATTACCTGATATTTCGTTTACAGGAGCCAAGGAGTTGTGGTGATAAGCATGTGCCATACTCTTCTCTGAGCAGTTATCATCCACTTCATTTACGTTGCACGGTGGCTCTTGAATATCATCATGAACTCCTAAACCAGGTGTTTCGGGTTCACAACTCTCAGGCTCTATCTCTGAGGCTGTCGTGGTGAACGAACCCTGGTGGGGAGTTTCATTCACATCCTTTTCTTGTAGCTTAGAGTGATCATAGAGAGAGCAGTCATCAGTGGCAGCAGTTGATGCTCCTACTTCTGATATGCTGCTTACATGTGCTGGTGATTCACTTATCACCTCAACTTTGCCCATATCTGTATTGTGTACATCATCTCCATTTTCACAAAATACATTCTCAATTATCACTGGATCATGATGCTCTGCTAGGACACCAACTACATTGGTGGAAAGACCAAACGATCCATCAATTTCACCGAAGTCAGCATTCATCACATTGATTTCATTACATTTCGAATCTTGGAGGTCAGGTTTAGATTCTTGATGAGTTTCCTCGTTGGTACTGTCTGCTGGTATAACATTTAGAGCCTGGCAGGAGTGGCTTGACACGCCAGATGTAGATGACATGCTGCTCATGTACTTGGAGTTTGTGGTATCATACCTATGAGTCTCCATGTCAAGTGTACTGCCGCTCTGATGTCGTACATGACTTCCTTTCCTTATAGAGGAACCATAGTCCCAAGATGAAGATGCAGAAGTAGTTTCTGTGGAGCTTCTAAGACTCAAACTCTTATCCCTCAAATAAGAAAAGCCATCATATGATCTGGTAAACCCACTGGAGTGACTGGCTTGAGTGATTGGCGACTTCATACTAACCGATCTCTTTATAGGCATAGGAACTCCCCTACTACCTTCTGAAGAACCAATCTTCACATCATGATGACTTTGAATATCTCTTGTCTCTGTACTCAATAGACCACAGCCAGTGGAAGACTCTATTTCATCATCTTGCTCTCCTAACGCCTTGAAAATAGAGCTCTCGTCCAAATGGTTTTGTTCTTGCTGGTGGGAATCATCACGCTCCTCAACGTTTTCTCGTGTCTCCACGATTTTTGCCTCAACCATAGAAACAGGAAACGATTCTGACACATCTAATGCAGGTGATTTCTCAACAAAAGACTTATTTTCATCAAACTTCTCCTGAGATTGTGAATTTTCATCAAGAGCTCTTGTTGTTCCAGGGGAATCTGTTCCCAGGAAACTGTGTTCTTCTTCCCTGCAATCTGGACAAATATTTATCTCGCTTCTAGTAGTTTCAGTGGCGTGATAGTGGGAGCCACATCTACCACAAACCTCCATAGTTTCAACATCAGCCCCTTCCAGAAAGTCATTGCCTATATGGTGGTTAACCTCCTCATTCACACTAGACTCGCATTCAACAGCAAATCCTTGATCCATATCACCCAGCTGATCACTGAAAGAACTCTCATGACTCTCATGTCTACTACCTTCATTCAATACATCCATAATTTCACCATGTTTATCAAGATAAGCCAATTTTTCAACTTCAGACTGTAAAACAGGGACTGGATCGCTCCCTTTAGTATCTGGCATGAACCCTATAACTTGGCTAGAACTTGAACTGCTCCCCACTGTTGCTGATGAATGCCGTAACATTAGGTGATGGTAAGACGACGAACTGCTTTTCCCAGAATAGATGCCAGTGCTAGGAAGGCTAGAAGCAAGAGGCCTAAACATGCTGTGATGGCTTTTAGGATGGTCCATCTGACGAAGAGCAGACTCAAACGGCCTTCTCGGTGCTGATGAACCAGGCGACTGTAGTAGTTTCGAAGACCTCGAAGTCCTACTATTTGGAGAGAGGCTAGCTCTCTTTGAAACCGCGCGTTCTGAGCTACCTATGGGAATAGACTGTATAGGTTGAACATCCTCATGGCTGTGAGATGAACTGACACTTCTGGAAGCACTAGGAGAAACAGACTGTCTGCTGCGCGTTGAGGATGCATCCCTGCCATTTCTGGAAGCTGGTGAGGAGCCTCTTACATAGGATGCTGGTCGATCACCCAGAGAAGTACGGAGATTAGGTGGCGCGTCCAAGGAGAAACCAGGAATGTTTGACTGCCAAACTTTTATTTTGGTTGAAGGAGAGTTGCCTCGGCTAGATCTAACCGGAGAAGTGCCCCTGCCAGCTGGCGGTGCAGCCGCGGTGGTGGTTGTTGACCCGGTGCTCATCCTCCGTGAAGTTGGGGTGGAAGATCTTGATAATACATGTCCTGAGGGTTTCCCTGGAGAAGGAGATATCCTTCTAACTGGGGTGACTGATCGTTGTTGACCAGACGCTGGACTAGGATGGCGCCCTGAAGATGACGTCCTTCCTCTTATCTGCTGCATACTGTTGTCAGCTCGAGGTGATGTGCTTAAGCGGTTTGGGCTTGGACTACCTTTACTACTACGGCGTCTCTTCTCCATCTACACATACATATATAAGCATATTCAGTACAGCAAGACTTGATTCAAGACCATCAGGAATAATATTAAAGATAGTATCAGATGAATACCGTTGAAGATCTAGATAAAGAGGTCTTCTGACTCTGCGGTCTCCCTCTTGTCCCAACACTAGTAGCTGCTTGGGGTTCATCATCCAATGAAGGAAAAAGTGGTGTGTCTGGAGGCGTCAACAACCTTTCAATTGATTATGCAGTAAAAGCTTTTGTTAAGACAAAGAGTTGGAACAATAGGAAAAAAAGTAAGAAAAGATTAGATATGAAAAGCTACCAATCATAGTCGTTCTTATCTTCTTCTGCACTCAGCAATCTGCTACTCTCTCCTTGAATAGGAATGGTGAACTCCGAAAAGTGCTTTAGTTTTGTAGCTGAAGAAGATAAACGTCCAAAATTAGAAGGAAACAATTTAAGAAGCTTAGGGTGAGACAGAAAAAAAAAAGAACTTACAAAAAGCATCTTCAAGATCATCAGATGGCTGAAGCAAGAAATCGTCTCTTTCTTTCTCTTGCAACTCACTAAACAAGGCAAGATCTTCATCGTCTTTATCTCTGAACAGTGTCCCATACTCAATGCTGTGTCCTCGTCTATGTTTCTTCCCAGGAAGTTCCTTGCCAGGAGAGCATCTCAATGCCGGGGAAGGAGGCATCTCTACTGCCTTAACCACCTCAGAAAAACACTGAACTAGTAGAGCTCAATTCAGTTATGGGCTTATAGGAGCAACCAGCTGTCTTTTGTGATCACATGTGAATCCAAGCATATATCTCTTAACGGTCTTAAACTGAACCACCTGAAAAGAAATCAATATTTGAGTCATTGGTTGCTGTAAATAAGAGAAGAAAAGTCAAATCTTAATCACAAAAACTCAGCAGCATGACCTAAAGACTCAAACTTTTTTTTTAACAATTGTTAACTAAACTACCAAGTAAACAGAGTAAGATTTGTTAACCTAATCGTTTGATAAACTTGCTATAACTGCAAATTGAAGCTCACAAACATTTGCAAAAAGCTTGAAACTTACCAGAGATTAAGAAGGACCCTCTTCGAGTAAAGTAAAGATCTCGCCTTTAAGGATCAAACCCAGGTCCGAAACTAGAGAAAAAAGGATGAAGCTAGTTTCCGTACAGATCAAAGAGAGCAGAGAGACACAAGTAAGATCGATTCAATTCCTCTCTCTCTGAAGAAAATGCTAACTTTCTAATAGCATTTTAGTTTGCTTCCTGTGGAAGAAGAAGAAGAAGAAGCAAATCTTCGATTCCTTGCTCTCTCTCTTGCTTCTGCAAAACTGTCAGATTTGCTGCTTTGCAAAGCTTTCTTCTTTCTTCTCTCTCTCTGAATCTTTCGGAGTTGTCTTTTCTCGAGCTTTTTGTGTGTTGTTAATGAATGTGATTGTAATTAATTTTTCAGGGGAACGGTGACCGAAGGGAAGCTCCTCTGATTAAAGGCAGAGAGACTTGGGGATGCAGACGAAAGAGCTCATTCTTCTGATAACTCTCCCCCTTTTTTTCTTTTTTTCTTTTTCTTTTTTTTTCAGACATTTACTGTAAAACCCCCCAAACTTGGTAATTTTCCTAAATCGTACAAAATGTCCAAAAAGAACCCCCCACTTATTTTAATTTATCAAATTATTCATATTTACTTTCATGATTTATTCTCTGATCAACTATAATAATTCAACATTCAACATTCAATTTTTATTAGCTATAAAGCTTTAGAATACATGGTTTATGCATTATTTAACTTACCTATTTTGCTATATTTATTACAAAAACCCTTTAATATAATATAACGAGATCACCGTTGATGTAATCATATGCAGTTGGTGCCTAATGAAGTCATTAGGTACTCTTACTTCTATGCTCCCAATTCGGAGCAAGTTTTTTTTTTTTAAATGGGTTTGTTTCATATCAAACAAGTGGGGTTGTTGCACATTTTTTTAAGTCTGGGGGTTTTTCTATAAACATTGCAAGAATGGAGTATCGTTTTCAGTGATTTTTTATTTTCGCTCCAGCTATTTATTTATCTTCCACTTAAATTTTAAAAGAACTGACTCCAATTAATAAGGTCAAAATTTACTAATACGTACTTATGGATTTTTCTCGTTTATTATTGGTCTACTTATGGCGGCATTTATAACTGATTTCGTAATTCAAATTATTGTTATGTTTTTTTTCAATGGGTTTCATTTAAGATACTAATATACAGTACTTTGTGTTTATCAGTGTGAAATGCCAGATTTGGAAAATTTCTAGGAATATTAACATTTTTTCTCTCAGTTTTAATGATGTCTCTCTTTAATGATTATCTATAATGATTTGAATTACGTGTATGAAATATACTAGTAATATAAAGTGATGCTTTTCATATTAGTGGTACAAAATATTTATTTTTTGTGGTAATCTTTTACATATTTTTATAGAAAGTTATATCACTGTACAGTATTTTATATTTTTGTTACATTGCATTACTATTATTGTCATTATTTTTATCTTAGATTGAACATTTTATATAATTATAGATCTAAAATTAATATTACACATGATAATACATTTTTATTAATTATTTGATAGTAATTCGTATGATTTAATTAGTTTTATCACATGTGTGAATTTGAGTTGTAGGGAAACCTATTTTGTCATAACTCCAGATGTATGGAAAATGCCAAGTTTTGTGATGTACTAATTAATTTTTCAGTGCATATACAAGTCACGAAGATAATATAATTATATACTCCCTCTGTTCCTAAATATAGGATTTTAGACAAAAAACACACATATTAAGAAAACTACTTTTTGTCTAGAAAATATCATTAAAATTAAAAAATTAATAATGTTTAACCAATTACAAAATAGATGATTAAATATGATTGGTTACACAGTTTTTAATAAAGTAAAAAGTTACCTAGAAAAATGAAAACATCTTATATATTGGAACATCCAATTTTTCTAAAACATCCTATATTTATGAACAGAGGGAGTAAGTAGCAAATAATGACGGTAAACTCGGATGACAATGTTTCGAAAAGTTATCTAATGAATCTCGTGAATGTAAATCGAGGATATACAACCGTCAACCTACATACACAAAAGTTCAGTTTAGCTTTTTAGTTTGTTGGTTATGGTCTTTGCTTACCCTGGACTTAATTATCAGAACAAGTGTTGAAGACAGTAAGACAAAATGTTTTGATGGGTTAAATTAAGATGCTTTTAATGTTTCTCAAATTGATATCAAATATATTATGTAGCTTACCGGCTATATATGCCGAACCGGGTCGGATTTTTTTTTTTAAAAAGTCGACACGATGGAAATAGGTATTTGACCGTATTACAAGCCAATTGATGATTAAGCTTAGGTGTAAAACATATTTAATACACATTAAACAAGTAATTAAAATAAGGTGCCAAATGATTGTCTCTGGGAATCCGAATGGTGTTAGTTGACAAATGTATGTTTCAATCATGTGTCTACCTTCTTTGTTGAGATGTCAACTTTATTTTGATTTTTCTTTTCCTCAAACACGAACCGACATTACATTTGTCTTTTGAGTAATTACTAATGACATGTCAAAACTTTAGCGTATCACATAACAACAATGCCGTTCGAGCCTTCATTAGTCATTACATTTATGAAACGCAAGGAACATGCATCGAGTCTGGATTCCGAGTTAATTTTATATTATAGTTTTCTCACATTAAACTTTGCGATGATGTCAAAAAAAAACTAATTTGCGATAATTAAATGGATTAACTCACATAGTCACATCCTTTATATATTACTTATATTTATGAACTAATATTATTACACATTCTCTAAATTTAAGGTTCATGATCCATTAATTTCTACATAATCTCAATATTTTTAATTGTAAAATTATTTTTTTTTTTTTTTTTTTTTTTTTTTTTTTTTTTTTTTGTTTATCAGGCTGGGGTTCGGGCCTTCGGCCGTAATC
This sequence comes from Hirschfeldia incana, assembly GCA_026261945.1. Classification (NCBI taxonomy): domain Eukaryota; kingdom Viridiplantae; phylum Streptophyta; class Magnoliopsida; order Brassicales; family Brassicaceae; genus Hirschfeldia; species Hirschfeldia incana. The sequence continues at coordinate 1,696,239 of JABCMI010000069.1, forward strand.
CCCCGCCTGAGCCGGTGCCGGCTTTGCCACAATGGGCGCACCTCCCCTCCACGCGAGTCGAACTCGGGTTCTCCTGGTTAGTCTGGAAAGCCTGAACTCGTCCCAGGAATACCACTGGACTACGAGGTCCGGGTTAATTGTAAAATTATTATCATCAGACTATGATAAAATTATTATCATCAAACTATGATGAAAATGAGAAGCTGTCTTACTAACATCACTAAAATATGAGACAATGAACATCATTTCAGTTGTTGCAAGAGCTGATAACTACTGTACTGTCTGTACATATATTTGGTCATGCTAAATAGATCAAGTGTCTCCACGTTCAGAGTCTTATTACTATTATTATGTCTCAGACTCTCATGGCTGGATTCAAGGATAAGGTTGCGGGATACTGAATCTGGATACAACACATTTTTTGAACTTTGAAACTGAATGCATTCAGGCCAGGAAAGAGATGATGATCCATCCAGCTATATTATCATTTTTCACTCCATTTCTTGCATTATACAATGAATGGCGCTGCAACTGTGTATAAGGCTTTTGGCATGTGGTCGGTCAGTACAACAATGATGTTCCGCGGACCCTACGAAATCTTAATAAGCTAGTTGGGCTAATAAGGTGGTCAGACTCAAAACAGTTGGGCCTATTCAAGCCCATTATGCTAATATCAAAGAATTTTAATCTGCAAAATTGCACACGTTCGAATGATTTGGCCACTCATGGTGTAAAATGAGAAAAAATGTCAAGTCAGTAGTAGATAGAAAAGTTGACTTTGTTGACCAATCCAAGTCATCACCGAGTAAACAAAGTTTCCATTAAAATTTCAAAAAAAGACCTACTACCATCTCCTCCATGAGAGGAAACTTCGACGAAACTTCACACATTCACACTATATGCCAGACGACGCGTTAAACAAACATCGGTATTTCTCTTCACTGATAAGTTAAATAACTAAAAGTTAAAAGAGCTCTCCAATTGAATGAACAAAGAATCTTCACTGCTTCTTCCTTTTTTTTCCTTTAATAATCTTTTCCAGTAGAGATATATAATAGAGTTTCTCAATGACTTGTTTATATCCCTATTATATAATATATCTTCTCTGCGGCTTCGATCTACGAGATCCCCTTGATTCTCTCTAATCTGTCGGACTCCTCTTTGAAGTAAGTAACGCTGAAGGTGAGTGTGGAGATTTAGAGCTCTTGAAGCAAAAAATGGAGAACTATTTGAACGAAAACTTCGGCGATGTGAAGCCTAAGAACTCCTCCGACGAGGCGTTGCAGCGTTGGAGGAAGCTCTGCTGGATCGTGAAGAATCCTAAACGGCGGTTCAGATTCACCGCTAATCTGACCAAACGTTCCGAGGCGGAGGCGATTCGTCGTTCTAATCAGGTGCGTTCGTGTTACTACTATCTTTGCTTATGTTGGAGATCTAGTGATGATGATCGCAACTGCCGATTTTTTTAGTTAGTTGACTCACTGAGTCACTGTTCGTTCTTGGATGAGATCTAAGTGACGTGTACCAACGACTTCATGATACTACGACTATGTTAGATTTGGACGTACGCCCGAGTTTTTAGTTAGTTGACTCACTGAGTCACTATGTTGTGATGAGATCTCACCGAGTCACTGTTCGTTTCTATGTTAGTTGTGAAACTACGACTTCGTGATACTTCGACCTCACTGAGATGGCCAATACCTTAAATCTTGGGTGTGGAGTTATGATCACTATGTAATGTATGACCGAGATTACATTAGCTTTTGTTTCTAAAATTAAACACTAGGAGCTCAGGCTACTCGTGGTGTTTGCTAGTAAGATTGTATCAATTAGAGAGATACAGGTTTATACTGTTCGTTTGTGCTTTCTTCTAATGCCTACCTTATGAATGTGCAGGAAAAGTTTCGAGTGGCGGTGTTAGTTTCACAAGCTGCACTTCAGTTCATTAATGGTGAGAATAGAGATAGAGTAATAAGTCCTTAGTGTTTGTTCAGTTATGTATTTTATATTTTCGTTAACGACAATGTATTGCGTGCTTGCAGGTTTAAAGTTGTCTAGTGAGTATGCAGTACCTGAAGAAGTAAGAAAAGCTGGATTTGAGATCTGTCCTGATGAGTTGGGATCGATTGTAGAGGGGCACGACGTGAAAAAGTTGAAAATCCATGGTGGAACCGAGGGTATCACAGAGAAACTCTGTACGTCGGTTACTAGTGGCATTGGTACATCTGAAGATCAGTTGAGTGTGAGAAAAGAAATCTATGGAATCAACCAGTTCACGGAAAGCCCCGTTCGTGGCTTTTGGTTATTTGTTTGGGAAGCTCTTCAGGACACCACCCTCATGATTCTCGCTGCTTGTGCTTTTGTATCGCTTATAGTTGGGATACTCATGGAAGGGTGGCCGATTGGTGCTCATGATGGTCTTGGTATAGTGGCCAGTATTCTGCTTGTTGTGTTTGTCACCGCCACGAGTGATTATAGGCAGTCCTTGCAGTTCAAGGACCTGGATGCAGAGAAGAAAAAGATTGTGGTTCAGGTTACTAGAGACAAAATGAGGCAGAAGATTTCGATTTATGATCTACTTCCTGGCGATATTGTTCACCTTGGGATTGGAGACCAGGTTCCAGCTGATGGGCTTTTTCTCTCAGGGTTTTCTGTTCTGATAGATGAGTCGAGCTTGACTGGAGAAAGTGAACCGATTTGTGTGAATGTGGAGCACCCTTTTCTTCTTTCTGGTACCAAGGTTCAGGATGGATCTTGCAAAATGTTGGTGACTACGGTTGGAATGAGGACTCAATGGGGAAAACTGATGGCTACACTTAGTGAAGGCGGCGATGATGAGACACCTCTGCAAGTAAAGCTAAATGGTGTGGCAACCATCATTGGCAAAATAGGTCTGTTTTTCGCTGTCATTACGTTTGCTGTTTTGGTGCAAGGATTGGCTACTCGGAAGCTCCAAGATGGATCTCACTGGGCCTGGACTGGTGAAGAGTTGATGTCGGTACTGGAATATTTTGCTGTTGCTGTAACAATTGTTGTGGTCGCGGTCCCAGAGGGTCTGCCTTTGGCGGTTACGTTAAGTCTTGCTTTTGCCATGAAAAAGATGATGAATGACAAAGCGCTTGTGCGCAATCTAGCTGCTTGTGAGACGATGGGATCTGCAACAACTATCTGTAGTGACAAGACTGGAACTCTGACAACAAACCACATGACAGTTGTGAAAGCCTGCATCTGTGGACAAGCCAAAGAGGTTAATGGTTCCGATGCTGCTAGGAGTTTCGCCTCTAGTATCCCTGATTCTGCTGTGAAAATTCTACTGCAGTCTATATTTACCAACACTGGTGGTGAGATTGTTGTGGGCAAAGGAAACAAAACCGAGATACTGGGATCACCCACAGAAACTGCTTTGTTAGAGTTCGGGTTGTCACTCGGAGGAGACTTCCAAGAAACAAGACAAGCCTCAAATGTTGTGAAAGTTGAGCCCTTTAACTCTACAAAGAAAAGAATGGGAGTTGTCATTGAGTTGTCCGAAGGGAATTTCCGGGTGCATTGTAAAGGTGCTTCTGAGATAGTTTTAGCTGCCTGTGATAAGTATATCAACAAAGATGGTGAAGTTGTTCCCCTTGATGAGGCATCTACTACTCACCTAAAGAACATAATCGAAGAGTTTGCTAGTGAAGCACTTCGAACTCTTTGCTTAGCTTATCTGGAAGTCGGTGATGAGTTCTCATTGGAAGATCCTCTTCCAAGTGGAGGATACACTTGCATAGGTATTGTGGGTATCAAAGACCCTGTTCGTCCTGGTGTCAAGGAGTCTGTTGCGATTTGTAGAGCTGCTGGAATCACTGTCAGAATGGTGACTGGAGATAACATTACTACTGCAAAGGCTATAGCCAGGGAGTGCGGGATATTGACTGATGATGGCATAGCTATCGAAGGCCCTGAGTTCCGGGAGAAAAGCGAAGAGGAATTGCTCAAATTAATCCCAAATTTGCAGGTGATTTGTCTGCCAAACAAAAGCTACTACTATTAAATTATACAGTCTGTGTTTGGTAGTTCAGAACCAACTGATCCGGGTTGTAACAAAACCCTTAGGACATACTCTCCTACAAGGGACTCAAGCTTTAATTTCATTCTTGTAGGTGATGGCTCGATCGTCGCCCATGGATAAGCATACTTTGGTGAGAAACCTCCGTACAATGTTTCAGGAAGTGGTTGCAGTGACAGGTGATGGAACAAATGATGCTCCTGCCCTTCATGAAGCTGATATTGGACTTGCAATGGGCATCTCTGGAACCGAGGTGTGTCCTCAGTCTTCCTTGTTCTCTATACAGATTCACAGTGCACATAAAAATCCGAGTCTTGATTCTCATGGAAGAACATTGTTTACATAGTGCCGGTCCATTTGTCTTATTATATTTTCCATTTTGTCAGGTGGCAAAAGAGAGTGCAGATGTGATTATCCTTGATGATAACTTCTCGACCATTGTCACAGTCGCCAAGTGGGGCCGTTCTGTGTACATAAACATTCAGAAATTTGTTCAGTTCCAGCTGACAGTAAACGTTGTTGCTCTTATCGTCAACTTCTTATCAGCCTGCCTTACTGGTTAGTTCCCAAACCACATTGTTCAAATCATCTCCTCAGGCAGTGTAACTAACATCTCTATTGCATTGCTTGCTACTGTATGTCTCAGGAAACGCGCCTCTAACAGCTGTCCAGCTACTATGGGTTAACATGATAATGGACACACTAGGAGCGCTGGCACTAGCCACCGAACCACCACAGGACGATCTGATGAAGAGAACACCAGTGGGAAGGAAAGGGAACTTCATAAGCAATGTGATGTGGAGGAACATCCTTGGTCAGTCACTGTACCAGCTTGTCATCATATGGTGTCTTCAGACAAAGGGAAAGACAATGTTCGGTATCGAATCCGACTTAACACTCAATACCCTTATCTTCAACACCTTTGTCTTCTGCCAGGTAAACTTCCCACAAATCTCTGAATCATAAAAAGAAACAGCCAACATCGACCGTTCGTTCTCACAAGTATAATATTTGCTTTCCGCAGGTGTTCAATGAGATAAGCTCGAGGGAAATGGAAAAGATTGATGTGTTCACGGGGATACTAAAGAACTACGTGTTCGTAGGGGTTCTAACGTGTACGGTGGTGTTCCAAGTAATCATAATCGAGCTACTTGGTACCTTTGCTGATACAACACCATTAAACGGGGGTCAGTGGTTCGTGAGCATCGTGCTAGGGTTCCTTGGCATGCCTGTTGCTGCTGCCTTGAAGATGATTCCCGTTGGCGCACACTAAGTCTTAAGAGTCTTGCATTATATATGTGATTCCTTATTAGCTGTTGAAGGTACCAATTTTTTTTTTTCTATTGGCCATGGAAGTTTGATATCCCAAACGGCTTTTGCTTTTTTTTTTTTTGGTGTGTTTTCATTGTGGGCAAACGGTGTTAGTTGATCTGGAGGAGCATTTGCTTCGTAAATATTAATGATAATGGAACTTTGTTGCTCTTATCTTATGATTCTTCTGTTGGATGCTTCCTGGGTAGAAATTGTAGTCACTTGAGGAAAAAAAAATTGTAGTCACTTCAATGTTTTAACTCAATTCGCTATGTTTTATGATCGTCAAGATTAAAAATGGTATTAGTTTTAAAAATTCATGAATGTAGATTCTAAGATTGTGTCGTTTAACAATTCTTCACTCATGAAGCTCTATACAAGTTGATTGATTTTAAACAAATTTGTACAACAAACTATAAACTCTTAAAGAACTTTTAGTCAAGATTTATAATATTAAGAGATCTTAATACACTAAATTTAAAAACCATCATTTAGAATTAGTAGCTGAATAACATTAGATTATAGCTAGATTTATAAATTATATTAAAATCTATCATCGAATAACATCTTTTTAATTTCCAATAACCCTGGAATTTTAAATAGAGCTTCAAATTGAATAACAACCAAGAATTTGTTATTTACAAATAAGAGATCCAACAACACTGGATTTTGAAAACATGATTTAAAATCAATTACTAATTGAATAAAACCTCCTTGTTAGAGATATCATCCTCTGCTTCTTCATGGATTGCGTCCTTGCTTTGCTGACAGCTGAGTTTGGTGACTGAAACAACCTCTGCCACAAATAACGAAAGACGAGAACATTAAACACCACTCAATCAAGCCAGAAATAATCAAAAGGAACATGAAGTTGTTACAAAGCAAACCTTTTCTTCATTACTCATAGTAGAATGTCCTCCAATCTTCTTTGGAGTGAAACTAAACACATCGTGAAGTAACTCATTCTCCTGCATATGCTTGATAAAGCCACCCCCAAGGAAATGCTTCATAAAATTCAACTGTTGAAAAACACAAAGATGTGTTAATAACCAGTCACAAGACACAAATAATATAACAAGTCCTATAAAGATTGTGAGAAACCTGTATCATCTGACACCACGTTGATGTCTCTATAGAGGCCCCTCCAACCTTTGTAGAGGTTTCAGGTGCTGCTCCATCCTAATCAAAATTTAAACAAAATCATATATTAAAAAAAAAACCATTATCATATATATATATCATATAAAAGGTAAAGATATACCTCAAGAAACTCAACAAGGTCCTTGAACAAACTTCGTTGCGTGTTGAGATCTTTCTTAACACAACCTTTACCACCTGCCTCCACAGCGAGGTCTCTTACTTGATTAGTGACTTTAGATATTAATCTGTCCATGTTTACCAATGCCTCATGAGACACACTTTCTTCTATCACTAATCCATTATCAGACCCTTTGGCTTTGGCATCAAACTTCTCTATAATTCCCAACTCAAATAAAAGGGCAAGCGCTTCACCAGAAGCTATACGTACAGAACGATCATCCTTTTCAAACAGTGTGGAGAGATAAGCTACGGTCCTGCAATGATATCAACATTCTAATTAGATTATAGATCCATTAATAAGTGACACTAGGCTAAAATAAACTTACTCTTGCAAAATTTTGGGACCTAGGGTCCATCTATCAACTGTTGTGAGTAGAAACGCCCATGAAGATACAACGGTTGTTATCACAGCAGGTGAAGGTTTGGTTGCAACGACCTACACAAAACAACAACTTACATGTGAGCCAACTACATATACCTTTAGATTAGGAATGAAAATACCATATTATGAGAAAAAGAGTAACATGCATACATTAGAAACCAGTTTAGGGTGAATCATTTGCCATATTGTTTGCATAGATCTCTCTGTTTGTTCTGCATTGGTTCCACCAACAAAGGTTATCACTGCTAAACACTCAAGAATCTGCAATGAAGTGGCATGATATCAGCAAAGCATATAGAAACTTTTAACAGAATAAATAGCTAATAGATTATGAAATAATTATCCATACCGAAGTTATTTTCGAGGCTTCACTACAAGATTTAAGGGCTTGAGAAAGAGGGGTGACAGATTCTTCTAGAATCTCTTGTGCTTGATCCCCAAGTCCAACAGTCAAAGCTAGCAATCCTGAAAACGCCATATTAACTGTTAGTATATAGCTCAATAAAAAAAGATGATGCATAAGTTTGCTTGTTCCTCGGTAACTAACCAATAACATGTGATGCTAGTGAGGACTCCTTACTGGATCCTTTCTTGATGCAGTGTAAACACCGTTGCAACAAGGTGGCAAAGCTACAGCGTTGAAGAAGAAACATTAGATAAAAAATCAGGTGTCTTTCAATACAGAATCACAATTAGTTATATGTGTATAACTAAGATTTTTGAAGAAGGAATAATAGAGTATGAGATGGTTACTTTTTTTCCACAAACTCATGCTGCAAGCCGCTCTTGAATGCTTCAACAATGGAGGCCAAAGCTTGCTCTCTCGTTGAACTCCTTCACATCCACAAAAGAATCAAAATATTTATCAGTATCACATCAAAATCAAGCAAAAACACCACAAGACTCAACCCACAAAAAAAAGTGATAGAGAGAAGGAACCCTAGCTACCTTTTCTCGTAGAGAGCATCAAGATATCGATCCAACATTAAATCTTTGTGAACGTGAACTTCATCCATGCGAGGTATCTCAGACCGCATGGTGTAGAAGGAGCTTAAACTACACGTATCATCATCACTATCAAACAAATCCATCGGGGAGTTCTTTAGCTGATCAGTTTCTGCAATATTAAGTAAATCTTAGTTTCTTGTATCAAAAACATATAACTTGCCAACCACGGAAAGAAACCAAACTAGTAATAGAACTAAAAAATTTCTAAAGCACTAAGGAACACAAATCCAGAGATTGAGAAAGTAGTATTAAATTGATAAACTGAACCTAAAAGAAAGAGATTCAGGTGAGACATTACTAATCTCAAATCAATAAAGAATCAAGAACATGAAGCTTACTCTTAGACATGGTTAATCAAATCCGAATCAACTACTAACGGAGTGGAAGAAGTTATAGAGCTTCAGAGTTTTTCCTTTCAAGTTTATATTGATTCTCAAAAAGCAAGTGTCTCTCCTCACAAGTTTTAGTTTCTTATATATATATGTATATAACAAAACAAAACAAATCTAGGAGAAAAGGGAAAACAACTTAAACAGGGAAAAGGAAAAACACTTCAACAGAAAAAAGGAAATAACAAAATAACATGCGGATGTTGTTTTTGACCTCAGGAAGCTGAATGTTAACTTAAGCCAAACAAGAATTCAAATTTAAACGAAAACCAACAAGAATAAAAATACAAACGAGAGCAGCGCCTTCTTCTTCTTCTTCTTCTTCTTCTTTATTTTCATGTGCCACAGAGTTTCTCTACTGCTCTTCAGCAGTATCATTACCAGAGCCTTCTTCTTGACTTTCATGTGGCAGCCAGTACTTGGCAAGAGGTGCCACGAGCAGCGCCTGCAGTGCCCTGGACTCTTCTACCTGGAAGATACGGTTTCCCCTCTCATATGAAATCCTCTGCTTCTCCAGTGTATTCTCCATCTCAGCGAGCTTCAGTTGCAAAGCACGCAACTGATCCAACAACGTTGTCGGGAGAGAGTATCCTACCACCACCTTTGGTACCTCTGAAAAAATCTGACCGCAGTCGGAGATCGTCACGGGTTGGGAAGGGTACCTCACTCCATTTCCTGCCATGTGCTCAACACGATTGATCACTTCAAACCCACTCACAACTTGTCCGAACACCACCTGCTCGCCATCGAGGTCAGGGGACTCCGTCAAGAGGAGCCAAAACTGAGATCCGTACGTGTTGTCATCATCAGAGACCATCGAGAGGATACATTTACGGTCGTGCTTCCTTTCCACGTTCTTGTCTTTGAAAGGATGGCCGTAGATCGACTCGCCTCCTATTCCGTTCCCATGAGTGGTGTCTCCTCCATACCAAACCTTAGTTGGCACTACACGGTGGATGATAGATCCCTTATAGTGGAGTGGTATACCTGACACCCCTATGCCTTTCTCGCCTGTACATAGAGCCCGAAAGTTATCCGCCGTGGCCGGGTTCGTGTCGGCGAAGAGCTCTATCACGATCCTACCAACAGTTTCGAAGTTGACTGCGATTTCGAGGAAGACTCTAGGGTTATTCGCCATCGCCAAACTGATCACAGACTTTAGGGTTTGCAGGATGTTGTTATAAACTATAGTTTAATACATGAATATGAGAAAGTGATATGAGGAGAAGAGACTCAAGTGTGTTGACCACTAGTACCTCTTTTTTATCGAAGATTCTATACAAGTATTTCAAAAAGAAAATTATTAAATAAATCTTGTTTTGTATCTTAAAAGTGGAGAATTTCAACCCAAAATCTTTTCAAATATTCTTGAAGTAATGACATTTATAATTTAGCACAAAAAATATATTCTTTACAATCTTCATTCTTCTGGTTAATTTTTTTTAAGGGAAACTTTCCTTTTTGGATGAACTTTGTCTTTGTTAGAGAATTTAGAAGCAAGTGGACTACATAAACTGATAAACGCTTTTTAAAAGACTTATCCGATGAGATCCAATTAGAGGGAGATGATCGAGGCTGGTGAAGTTATTTATTCCTTTTTGTCGTTCATGTATTACAGATCAATGTGATTGTTTATTTTTTTGAAACTTTGATTAGATCAATATGATTGGTAGACGTCAAAAATACAAAAATAACAATATTACTTTGGTTTATTACAATTATTCAAAGTGTATGCAACCGCCGCATGTTACAATCATTCAAAGTGTATGCAACTTCATGTTCATGACCTAGAACATAACTGTATATGGTAGTGAGAAAATTCCGACTTGAGACAAAAACTGAGCCCTAGGAAACGAGACAAGAGCTCTTGGTGGTATCTGCAACTTCATGTTCATGTCTTCAACAGTATTCTTGATAGCCGACTTCTTTTGCTGATTAACGGTACCAAATAGCCACTCATCGTCGTACGACGACGTATCAGCGTACCGAGTCGTAACAGCTTCCCGTCTCCTCTTGTGACTGTTGTGATCAGACAAATAGTCATCTTGTTGTTCTTCTTCTGTCAAACAACTCTTGTCGACTTCTTCTTCAGATTCCATATCTGACACGTGTTTTCTTGCGCAATACTTCTCGCTGTCAACGGACAATTTCTCTTCTCGTTGTACCTTTCTTGAAGCCACCAACTGTCTTTCCATCTTCGAGTTCTTACCTAATTGAATCGAAAGTTTCAGATCACGCCCTAAGACAACTTCTATACGTTGTTCCCAAGCCAAATCGAAGCGAGAGACTGAAGAGAAACCCTAAAAAAAAGGAAAATATCAACGATCGTACTGTGAGGCAAAGATGAAGAGAGTGAGTGGCTCTATTTAAAGGCAACTGAGATATCTGCCGACATACGTTTGTAGAAAAATCAAACAAATGAGTATTGGGCTATTAATGGGCCTACTTATAAAAATATGGTTTTATTGTAAAACCCATTCTTTTTAGTGATGATCCCCACAAAAGTATATCCCATCCCGTAATCTCCAAAAACATCAACTCCAGCTTCTTTTTTTTCTCAAGCTCTAGAAACCAGAAACACTAGCAATGTGTTTCTTCATTGCTCTATCTTTATGATTATGATTCCTTCCTCCACCTCCTCCTCTTCTTCCCCTCCCTCGACCCCTTCCTCCTCCATTATCTGCCTCCGTAGTAGCCCCTGAGTTGTTATTACTCTCATGACTCTTACCTTGCGGCTGCTCTCTTGTCATTCCTCTTCCTCTACCCCTTCCTCTCCCGAATCTCACATTCTCTCTTCCGTCGCTTGTGTTTGCGTTAACATTAGACTGACCCTTCTCATCTCTCTGTGCCTGATACTCTGTCAGCTTTCTAACCGCTCCGAGAGGAAGGTTTCCTCCACGTCCCAAGCCAAATATCATATCTTCCTGAGCTTCATTCACCAGTGAAGCTTCGTTTGCGTTTGCCACCGCAACAGAACCAGCCACTTTGTAGCTGTAGTTCTTACCATCCTTCACATAGAACTGAGGATTCTTCCTGCTTCCCCACTTCGAAGCAGCAGAAGGTTCAGTTTCTGCTGGGCCACCCCTGTTACCACCAAATGACTCGCTTTCTCCAGTAGCTGATTCCCCAACGCTGAAACCAAGATCATCAAAAGAATCATCGTACTCATCGTCGTACTCGTACTGTGCAAGCAAAGCTGCGTTCCTCTCCCTGTCCGATTCTTTTCTCGCATCGAGAATTTTGTAGCTTGGAATATCATCATCCTTTGGCTTTCTGACAAATCTGCCAACCGCTGCGGACGAGGCTGATGAAGCTGGAAGTGATGGACGTGTGTCCGTGTACATACTAGAGCTGCTAGTGTCAGATTCGATGAGTTTTCCTTTCCCTTTGTCTTTGCTTCCAAGAGTAGGAGCCGCTTTAGGTTGCGGCATCGTCTCCGATGAAGTATCCAATCGCTGCAAATCCTCATGGAGCGTTCCTTCAAGTATCCTCTGTATAACTTCTTCTGGATTCTGGTTATACGCTTCAAGACACGCAGCTAAGAAACCATTACCATACTCAGGGAATATGTCTTTTATTTGACTGATCTTGGATTGCATAACTACAGCATTTTCATCCATAAGCTCGGTGGTGTTTCTACCATCAGTTAGAAGAAGTGGCGACTCCTTCATAGAGACTGTTCCTCCAGAATGCAACATGATCATTGACAAATACTGAAGCTGCTCATCTTCCATAGATATCCATCCTGCGTAGAAACCAATACAAAACTGCTTTAGACCATACTGGTACTTCACTCATGGCATTAAGAAAGAAGACCTCGTATGATTACTACATTGAATTGTGCAAGAGGATACCTGCATTCTGTAAACTCCTGAGCCTATCAATTATTCTGTAACTCCTCTCGATCTTTTGGAGTAATCTGTTCTTGCTTTCAAGTGACTGCTCGGAAAGTCCACTGATCTCCCTGAATGTTTGGATCAGTATATCTGCCCTTACCATAGGGTCCTCTACTGTTGACGGGAACATCTTTGTGACAGCTGGAATTGAGGTTTCGTGATCGGACAAATCTTTGCTGAGATAACAGGTATCTAAGATTTTCCAACATAAACTTCCTATCCTTGTTGACAACATGATTAAACTCGTTGATATATCTGACAGAGAATCATGGTCTCCATCCCTGAACAAGACCTGGAAGCCACGGTGAAGAGATGGAAGCAATGAATCATGCAACCGAACAAGGCTGCTGAGAAGTTCATCTCTCCCATAACTGCACAGATAGATTTGGGTTATGATCAGAACATATCCAAAATAAGCCAAATATAGATCACTAATAGCAAAATAAGGTTCCACTATTAATACTGTTGTTCATCAACCAATCATGTATCATAGATGCAAGACTTGGGGATCCTACTCTGAGTACATTTATAAATGTTTCTCCGGCCTACGTAGTCTCACAAGAGAAACTGAAAGATTTAGATAGAAGAAATTGCAAACCTCGTCTCAACAGGGCATGCCAAGATTAAAGCTGCTGGTGAATAAGCAGAAGTTAAAGCATCCAAAGACACAACTCCATCATTTATGAAGTCCATAACCTTATCAGATAGAAAAACCATTACCACAGATGTATCACATGCCCACACACTATTAACATACAAAATTTGTGTCTATATCCTAAATGTCAAGTCGATAGTTTCAGATTTTAAACTCTGAAACAATGCATACATTGCCAAGCAAAGAAACAATGTATCAATTATTTCTTAAACTCTGCTACTGATCGTTCTAGATAAAATAATGTATCATCAGGAATTTGAATGCTACTAGTCTGAAGTAATTAAATGCTAAATGGCACCATGTAAAAGCAGAAACATGAATAGCAAAAATAAGAGTGGGACATTCACCTCCAAAAGGTCAGAATGGAGTTGTTTGCTTCCATGGTCGTCACTATTTGCACTTGAAAACAAGGTCTGCGGATAAAATTTACAAGAATGAAATCCAATGGACAGTACAAACAAATTAAAAAGGAAAAACAAAACAAGAATCTTCAGACCAAAAATGTTAAACTTGATGTGATCTTACACTTAGTATAAATGTGTATATAGTATATACACCTTCAATTTTTCTAATCTATCTGAAATCAAATACAAATATCATACCTCCAACGATGAGGTGCATCGGCCATGCATTGTGTGCAGGATGCCCAAGAAATGAGACAACATTGTTTTCAAATGATCAGGAATCCCGACTTGTGATTTCACAGCATTCTCAATCTGAGAAACAAAGAATTAGATTAGCAGAAGAATAGACGATTATCTCATCTCTAAGAATTAGGAATCTCATGATGTTAATGTCACACAAAAAAAAGAGCCTGGCCCAGAGTTAAGATATTATCTCAGCTTTCGGATCAAGTTAAATTTTGCTGGAATGACTTACTAAAGATTTTGTGAGCTCTGCATTTTCATGTCCATAAATAGCACATATATCCAATAACTTTGGCAAGTCAAGTAACTTCTTTTCCTGCAAGAGAACTACACACAAAACTAGTGAACAGTTGTAAGCTAGAAAACAATCTCAAGTAAATCCCACAAGACAAGACACGTCATATACAAAAAAAAACATAAAAAGAAACAGATTTTCTAGAAGAAATGGAACTCAAATCGTACTAGAAAGTCTTGATCAATGAGACAACTTATCTCACTACCTACTCTAGTAAGTTAGTGAATTACATGCCGAGTTGGTCTAAGAAACAATCTTTAACAAACTGTGCTAATTAACATACAACCGAATATGTATGCTTATCGGAAATCTTGAGTGGAAAGTGAGAAGGAAACCAAGCGTGAGGCATGACAATGTTTAATTTTATGAATTTTTTTCCCAAGAACTAAATGAATAGCATAAAGTGAACAAAATTAGCATAGACAAGGGAGCAAAAGGCCAACCTTCATGATCTTTCTGACTAAGGCTATCAGCAGCTCGAGCACCAGGATCCCTATGGGAAGATCTGCCACAACCAACAAACAACCCCATCAACTCACAAGACCCAAAAGAATCCAAAAATTCGTAAAGCAAGTAGCTTTGAGGTAACATAAAAGAAAAAAATGCAAATGACTCACATTCTAAACAAGACCATGAAAACACGGCGGCAGAGCTCAATCTCTCCGACAATCACACCAGCCACAACTCCCTTGACACCATGAAAAGGGAAATCATACCACCTGCTCCTAAACTGCAAGAAGCTATCAAGAAAACCGTGCAACGACGCATCACTAGCCACTGTTAAAGAAAAAAAACAATCAATAAAAGTTATAATCAGATCCAAATCAAATTACAAGAGACGTAAACTTGTTAATAGACTAATCTAATGAAACCTTCTCTCCAAAACAGTCTAGGATTAAGCTTAAGTAGCCTCGCGAGCTCTCTATTGAGCAGATCCACCACTCCCTGAGACTCCACCGGATCCAATCCTCCTTCCTCGGGGCCCAGACCAGCGGCTACGGCTTCGTCCTGAGGTAAGTAATTCACGAAACTGCCACCGCCTTGAGCTACGAATTGTCCCTGATCTCCGATCCTAACCCTACCGCTTCCACCAACCGGAGCGGGGGCTCTGTAGGAGGAGGAATCCGATTGCCTGAGCGAAGAGGAGAGAGAGACGGGGAAAGCGGATGTAGGAGGAGTGGCTTTGGGAACGAGCTTTTGCTGCTGGCCCTTGGGGATGTATCTTGCGTTCTCGTCTCTCTGGTTTGATCGTCGGTTAGACATGTTATCGGCGATGATGGAAGAGAAGAGTCAGACGAGGAGGCGGGAGCTAGGGACAGAGGCGTAGCCGCTGATATACGATCTCTCGATTCGATCGATTGGGATTCCCCTCGACAGCGTTTGCGTTTGCTTAAAACTGCGTTTAAGACCCTCTTATTGGCCTAGAGGGTCCTCGAAATGATTTGGTTTGACTAAGCCGGAATCGATTTTTGAAATTATCAAAACCGAACCGAAATTGGAAGAGTCTATAAACCGTTTAAATGTGCTCCTGAACAGAATATGTTTCTTGTCTTTGCCCGCCAACTTTGATTCCTTGGGTACTTGCATCTTTTATTTGCTTCCTCACAAACAAGTGCATCTACAATAGACTTGCTAACCATGTTTTGTAGCCTTTCTGAATTCCCAAATTCTCAAAAAAAAGGGACATAGGGGAAATAATATGCATTGGGAAACACTTTAAAAGGTTTGTTGACATTATCATGTTGCATCAAATCAGTATAAGTTCGGGATGGAGTTGGTGCTAGTAGTGACCATATTTCACGTGAGACATGAGACTATAATAGCTAGGATGTTGTTAATTTCTAGCTCCCCTCCACATCTAAAATAGATGGCCATTGTTTTGTTCTTCAGTTTGATATCTCTTTGGTATTTAATGGATATTAATCAACTAAAGTCGGCCGAAAGATTCAACTATATATTTTATAATAGTTAGTTCAATTATGTTGTTCAAAACAAACAATTTAGTTCAATTATATATTTTGTTTTTAAAACTGTGCGAGGAAAGACTGTTGTTTATTAGTCTCAGTTGACTTTTTCATACTTAAATAATGGTATAATTACATTAAAAAGTAGAACCATAATGAAGAAAAAGAAAGAAATAACAAAAATTATCAGAATGAACAACAACAGAAAGTGGTACATTTCGAAAGTAGACCTCTCTCTGATAGGGCCCAGTTAAATGATTCATATGTTCTAAATCGGGTTCTTTACAATCAGATTGTAATTGTATATATGACCTTCACATAAGCCGAGACAAAAGGTTGTGATGGAACCCCATGTCGAGTCCATTGTAAGCCAATGGTGCGTACATCCATAGATCATCCGAGCTCAACAACTACATTTATAACACATGCGTTTGGTTAGTTACAATTATAGATGTGTTATAAAGTAACAAAGACTAACAAAAACAAAACCCTAAAATTATTGTACATACCTTGATTTGAAGCTGCAAGAACTTCACGTAATGGACCGCTTCTTCAAGCATCGTGCTTATATCGACTTTTGTACCGTTCGGTACAAGGTTTTGCAGTGTCTTGAGCCTCTCGTTAATCTTCTCTCTTCGTTTCTAGAAAAAGTTGATAAACATAATCAAAAATCCATTAAAACCGTATAATGGGATACGTTTAATTATTCTCTAATGGTTGTGAAATAGAAATCGTTGAATTTTTCACATGTTTTCTTACCCGAGCATAAAGGCTTTGAGGATCAGTAGCTGTCCCTTTCGTGGCTCTTGTTTTGCCTTTTACACTTGTGACCGAAGCCTTTTCATCGTCTGAACTGTTAGTTTGGCTCTGACCATCTATCCAGTTAGTTATGCTTTCATCGACTGAATTGCTTTCCTGGCTTATCCTCTGCTTTTTCTTGGCTTTGATAAGGTCCTATATCACGTTAATGAAATTGTAATTAGTTTTAGTGCGTTCTGAATAAAAATTAAACATTTTATAGTTTATTGATCGTGCACTTACTTGTCTCGTGACGTCACGGTTAGAGTTAGAATTGTGTACACTCTCTACGTTAAGTAGTTTCCTCTTAAGCGTTGCTGTTTCTTGGATGTGATTTTGATCCCAAGAATCAAGCATGGCTGGTAGATTCCCTCCCGGCATCACACCAAATGGGAACATATCAGGAATCAAGAAAGCATGTTGGTCAGGAGACAGGACACTGTTCTGATGATGGTGATGAAGATGACCATTGTAAAGGCTAGAGAGGCCAAGCGTCTCATCTTGTGGTCTCTCCTCCTTAGATGATGAACACTGATCAAAGTTGAACATCCCCAGGAGAGACTCCAATTCACCATCAACAAAAACCTCCATCTCTCTAACCTTCAACACTTGTCTTTCTCCTTCTTATTCTTCTTGTTCGTTTGTTGTTATGATAGTTCTTGACCTTTTGCAACTATATATAGGTTGGAGGTGCACTTGATGACTAATTGAGGAAGATTTGGTGATGATAAGGGAAATCAAGAGATTCTTAAACTAATTACAATCATTTGTCTTGAACTAGTCGTAATGAAATAAATAATATGAAGCCATGCATGATGATGAACACGATCAGTCAACTTGTGGGGTCGACAATGAGATATTAAACCAGCTTTGTTCCTTCACGACACATTATTATATTATTTTGATATAACCATCCATTCAAATATACATGTATAAGATCGTTAGAGATTAGTATATTAATGAGAGAGAGTTAACATTGGCCACATAAGAGAAGCGGTGAGTTGTCAAAAAAAAAAGAGAAGCGGTGAATAATAAAAAGATATAGCCACGCCAATGCACGACTAATGGAATCATTATCGCAACTTGAACAACACTAAAAGAACAAGGGAATAAAGGAAACTTTTTAATCCATGCCGTATTAAAACTTAAATTACTAATTGCCCGCTAGGTTTCTCTTAGCTAATTTGTTTTTCAGGAGAAAATGCAGCATGATATATATATGGTTGAAGCTTTGAGCTTTTTTTTTCTTCTTCTTCTTCTTCTTCTTTTTTGTTCTGGCATATATGTCAAGATACAATCATTCATAAGAATGATCCAAACTCAACTAAAATTTTAAAACTCATACATTAGTGTATTGTCTTTCCATAATTTATATTGTAGATAGCAATACTTTAGAAGAACGTTTCATTCTAGCTAGTCAGCTTTGTTATTTAAGATGCAATCAATTGCACACATTTGTTTTGCTAAGATCAACTGCATACATTAAAAACCACCAACATACGGGTGAAGTACAAAATTTCTAAGAAAAATCATATAAATCAAATTTACTTTCATATATACTTGACATAAGCTTTTGAATTGCTAGAGTATTCTATATACATAAATATATTTCGTATGTTATTGTAAGTGTCATTTATCAGTAATCAAGTTCAGAATACAAAACTAAACTCAAAGTATAATTGTAGTCGCTATGATTGATGATATGGTTAAAAATGATTGAATTTACATATCTAGCTCACTGTTGACGCAAAAATGTTAACATACATGTTTATATGTTTTTGGTTTTGTGCTGGATTAAACGATTAGAAAACTAAATTAAACAAAAGAAGATGTGAAAATAAGCCATAAAGTACATGAACTTTGTATTAATTTATACATTAGGTACCGACCACTAGAAGAACTTAACATTTTTAGATGCAAAATAAGAAGAAAATTCAACACTTCATTTGATATGTTTATATATCCCTTGTTATCAATGATATATGTAATATACACTAATTAACCTTGTTATGGGCATGCCAAAAGAATAAGCTAATTTGTACGTATTATAGTTGACTCTTAATAATTTAAAAAGGTTATCTGAACTTTTTGTCTTTTAAATATGGCTGGGAGGCAAATTGTCTTAGAGTTGTAAAAAGTCAAGTTAGTTATGTACATCGGATAAATGATAAATAAACATATTTAACAATACTAGGACGGCACGAAATGGAGTTGGAGGATCCGACAAGATGAGATTCAAACTCGTTCTTTTGTCTTGAGATCATACCCACATAAAATCTTAATAGCTTTAAAATAAATTTATTGAAATCACAGCTTGAAGATATGTAATTAAGTTGTCCCTGAGTTTCAATAGCACAGAATGGGTAAAGTACAGTGCACCTTACGGATTTGCCTACCTGTTTATTGCCTTCTTAAACTGATTATGGCTCCTCTAACTTTCCAAGTCAATGCATATACACACGGGCAGGCCCGATCCCGTACATTTTGGCGCAACCCATCCACAAAAAGTTATATCTTTATCCATCTCTCTAATACATATGACAGCTGAAACCACTAAATTATAATAAACTTTTCAAAATTTACTACGGCTTCGTCTTGTGGCAAGTAATTAACGAAAGTCCCACTACCTTAAGCCTGAGGTTTGCTGGATACCACCTGTCATTGATCCCCAATCCTAACCTTACTTCCACCCGGATTGGATCGAGGGTTTGGGAACAAACTTTTTCTGCCCCTTGGGAATGTGTTTGGCGTTCTCGTCTTGCCGGTTTGATCGCCCGTGAGATATATACTATCGGGAAATCGGCGATGGAAGATAAGAGAAGTTTTGGGCAGATAAAAAAGCTGTAAACGCGGGAGCGTGAGACAAAGGCGTAGCGGCAGATATACGTTGTCATTCAGTCGATTGGGATTCTATAAATAGTGCTTTGCGTTTGATCATTATGATCCAAACTTTTGTGTTCAAACTATTGCTTTGCGACTGAAGATGTCCCCAACCAAACACAAAACGCATACTCGGAATAGGTTTAAACGTTTGGGTATTATATTTGTTTGGGTTTTCTGGTTTAACGTTTAATTTTCATGGGGTTTTATATATGTTTAGATACAATTTCTAATATTTTCATACTGAATTCAAATTTAATTTGGATTCAGTTTTAATACTTTTGGTTCATGTATTTGTATCAAAATAATTATAAAGTTGAATATTTGATATTTTTATAAGGTTTTGATTACTTATTTTAAATACTAGTTCTAATCTTTTGATCGATTTTTCAGGGATTTTGAGTTTTCAAATAATATGTATTGCTCGAAATACAGTACTACGACGTGACCCATTCTGATAATTTTATCTCATGAAACATGTGCAATTCAATTTTTCTCTATTTTCAATTACAATTACCGCATGAAACATGTGCCATATGTAATTTTATTAAAAGGTGTCTACTAAGAAAATTTGACCACGATATATCTAAACTAGAGAAAGATGCAAGTGATGTGCACAAAAAAAAGAGAAAGATGCAAGTGAACAAAACTGCAGCAACTAGTAATTCAAACAAATCTACAATAGGTTCCCTCGAATGGAAGAAAAAAATTGAATGAGATTTGGAACTGGATGGGGATTATAGTTGCGGTGGCGGAGGCTGCGATTTAGTGATTTCCTCATACATCCCACGTTTCTTGAAAGGCTGCTCAGCGCAAGTCATGGCAGCGATGGAGAGAGTTGAAAATTGAAATAGATAGGGTCACGGTTGTGCTGTGTTCAACTCCTTCTTTTGACAAAACCGAAATCTTTTCTTAAAAACATCAAACTAAACCGAACCGAAATTAGAACGTCTATGGACTGTTTTTTTTTTCTCAACTACTACTTTCATTATCCAACTGAGTTCATGGTTACAATAGGCATATCAGCCTCACTAACAGACTTTAACCAAAATGGCAGGATAGTGTAGAACTTAGGAACATGATTCACTAAAGAAAAGCTTCATTTGCTACTCTATATGCTGCCTTATTTCCCTCTCTAGGGTAAAAAACCACTCTAAAATCAGGATTTGCAGAGAGGAGATTCTGAATTTCTTGCAAGAAAGGTTTTAGCTTTGGCCAGATATTCTCTTTACCCACAGCCATTCTTGCAAGTACTTGACAGTCAGTTTCGAAAATCACCTGCTTGTATCCAAAGCCTCCTAAAGTTTGCATTGCCCATTTCATGCTCTCTGCCTCAGTTTCTATTGGTGATCCCGGTTTCTGAATCTGTTTAACTCCTGCCCAAATCATTTTTCCTTCATCATTTCTAGCAATCCAACCTACACCGCTTCCTTGATGATCCTTCCTTCATGCTCCATATGTATTACATTTCATCCATTGGGGAGGAGGAGGTCTCCATTTCTTTTGGGAGTGATTTGGTGGGGTTGGTCGTGATCGCTCATCTTTCTCCTCCTTCCTATTTTGCCATTCCTTCATGTCCTCTGTGGCTTTTTCAATGGTGTATGCTGCAGGATAGTCTACTCCTTTGAACAGGAAATCATTTCTGTTTTTCCATATTCTCCATAGCAGCCAAGGCACCAGATCGTCATGAATCTTGAGGTCTGGCCTGTGGTGTTTGATGTTCAGGACTCGGTATATATTGGCGTAGAAGGACTCTGACATCACACCATTAGGGGGGGGAGCCTGTATTGGTGACAAAGCCCATATCAAACGTGCGTATGGACAAGTGAACATAATATGATTGACTGATTCACTATCCATATTGCATCTCCCACAGCTACTATCCTTGATTATATGTCTATGGCGCATGTTTGCAGCAGCTGGAAGGGTGTTGCTGAGGCATTTCCATAGGAAGTGTTTGATCTTTGGGGTTGTCTGCAACTTCCAAATTTGCTGATAAAGCGCATCGAGGCTCGGGTGGTTCACCATTGTAGACTGGTGATCTGTATTGATGATGTTTCTGTGTATCCAATAGCCGGACTTGACTGTGTAGAAGCATGTATGTGTGTAGTCCCATGCGTATGAATCAGCACCCGCAGTTCCTTGGGGATGAATAGTTAGGATTTTCCTTGAGATGTCTGGTGGGAAAATATTTTCCACTACTTCTCTGTTCCACTCCTTTCCCGGTATAGTCATTAGCTCACAGACTTTCATGTCAGGTCGCAGTGTGTGTCTGAGTCTGGGTGGAATTAGTCTAGTTGAAATGGCTTTTGAGGCTGGGGTGCTTCCAATCTATTGGTCTTCCCACACCTTTGTGGAGTTCCCATTACCGATAACTACTCTGGCTCCTTGTTTAATTAACTGTTGAGCCGCAAGCAGACTTCTCCATGCGTATGAAGGTCTAGAACCAAGAGTAGCATCAAGTGGGCTGCATGATCTGAAGTAACGACTTTTGTAGAGTCTACCTAGGAGGGAGTCTGGGCATGTGATGATCCTCCACAGCTGCTTGCCTAGGAGAGCCACGTTAAAACTTTCAAGGTCTCTGAAGCCTAGTCCCCCTTCGCACTTCGGCTTTGTGAGTTCACTCCAACTCCTCCAATGCATTCCTCTTGAGTCTTTATTGTTTTTCAACCAGAAGTTTGAGAGTAGTGATACCACTTGCTTGCAAATGGTTTTGGTAGGAGGAAACAATTCATCGTATAGGTGGGGAGTGCAAGAGCTACAGCCTTTAGTAAAACTTCTTTTCCTCCTGCTGATAGGAACTTGTTTTGCCACCCATCAATTTTTTGCTCTATTCTCTCCTTTAGAAAACTCATGACTGAGACTTTTGAGCCCCCAAAGGATTCTGGTAGTCCCAAATACATTCCTTCACCACATGTTTGGTTGATACCGAGCTTGTCTTTAATGTCTGTTCTCCTCTCTTCTGGAATATTTTTCTCAAAGTAGATGCTTGATATTTGGTAGTTAATCCTCTGACCAGAGGCTAGACTGTACTCTTGCAAGATTGAGAGGATGCTGTTGAGCTCTGCGTCAGTACCCTTGCAGTAGAACATGTTGTCGTCTGCATTGAGAAGATGAGAGATTGGGGGAGCTCCTCTAGCTATCTCCAGTCCCGTGATCTCTCCCCTTTGCTCTGCTCGCATTAATTTCTGTACGAGCATTTCCGTGCAAATCACAAACAGGTATGGTGAGAGTGGGTCTCCCTGTCTAATTTCTCTTGTCGGATGAACCTCTCCAAAAGGATTCCCATTGATCAGTACCTGAAAGCTCACAGATGTAACACACTCCATAATAAGATTGCACCAGGCTTCGGAGAAGCCAAGAGTCCTCATTGCTCTCTCTAGAAAAGACCACTCGACCCTGTCAAAGACCTTTGAAAGGTCAGTCTTTATTGCTATGTGTTCTTTGGAGCATCTGTTGTTCGAGTTTAGAGCGTGGAGAAGTTCGTGTGCGATCAGGATGTTGTCTGAGATTAGTCTGTCTTCTACAAATGCTGCTTGAGTTTCAGTGATGATGTTGGGCAAGATTTTCTTCAAGCGATTGCTTAATAATTTTGAAACGATCTTGTAAGCAACATTACATAAACTGATCGGTCTGAATTCATCAAGTTTCTTTGCTCCCATCTTCTTTGGGATAAGACAGATGTTGGTCTTGTTGATCCCCTCTTCCAGTTTTCCAGTGTTGAAAAAACTTGTGATCATTGCTGCAATCTCAGAGCTCATCGTTTTCCAAAAATGTTGGAAGAAGTGACCGTTCATCCCGTCTGGTCCATGACATTTATTTGGGCTGATGTCGAAAACCGCTGCTGTGATCTCTTCGATAGATGGCATCATCATGAGTTTGGCATTCTGCTCTTCTGTCACTATTGAAGGGATCTCATTCCAGTTGGATAGCGAAATACCAACATCCTCCGAGGCGTATAGATTCCTGAAGTGGGTTTCTGCTAGTCTGCCAAGATCTTCTTCTGCGAACCATTCTTTGCCCTCATTATCAATCAAGCTTAGGATTCGGTTTTGAGCTCTTCTATTCTTTGTGACCGCATGGAAGAATTTTGTGTTTTGATCTCCTGATCTTAGCCAAACCAGTCGACTTTTTTGCTGTCAGAAAATTTCTTCATTTTGATACTCTTCATTCAGCTCTGCTCTAAGACTTTGAAGCTCCATTCTGTCTATAAATTGCTTTCTTGATGATGTGTCGATCTTGTGGTAGAGTTCTTGGATTCTGAGAGCAGAGTTTGGCTTCGCAAATCTTTTCCAAGTCGATATTGACTTCCTGCAGGTTGCTATTTTGCTCATTAGACTGCTCTGGCCTTGCGAGGAACCCTGCCAGGATCTCTTGACTATATCTGAGAAGCCCTCTCTGTCCAGCCACCTCTTGTCATACTTGAAGCCAGCACTTCTTTTCCAGATTTGATCCATGAGGGTGGTTAGTACATGACTGTGATCTGAGCAGATTCTTTTGAGGTAAGTTGCTCCAGCTTGTGGAAATAGATCTATCCATTCTTGATTGCCCACCGTTCGATCAAGTCTGCACTGTACTGTTTCCTCATTACGAGTTCCTGCCCATGAGAATTGGTATCCAATGTGCTTGATGGTGCTCATGCCACAAGCTGATAGCATTTGAATAAAATCTTTCCCATCTGATGGTTCCCTCTCTGCTCCTCCAAGTTTTTCTGATGGGTATATTATCTCGTTGAAGTCTCCAGTCATTATCCAAGGGCCTTTCCTGGAGACTCCAATTCTGGAGAGCCTCTCCCATACTTCATTTCTTTTGCTTTTCACTGGCTCTCCGTAGATACATGACAAGTAAAAGTGTTTGTCCTGCCACTTAACTTTCATATCAATGATTCTCTTGTTGGCTTGCAGAATCTCAATAGTAGTGCCTTCCTTCCACATGACTGCAAGGCCTCCGCTCTTTCCAATGGGTTCTACTGTTTTAAGATATTGGAAACCGAATTTCTCCACAAGCCCTTCGACGTATCTTCTCTATTTTTTTTGGTCT
Source organism: Hirschfeldia incana (assembly GCA_026261945.1). NCBI lineage: Eukaryota > Viridiplantae > Streptophyta > Magnoliopsida > Brassicales > Brassicaceae > Hirschfeldia > Hirschfeldia incana. The sequence goes on from JABCMI010000069.1 coordinate 1,720,869, forward strand.
CGCTGAGGAATAGTATCTCAGGAGAGTACTGACCAAGTACTTTCTGTAGATGTCGAATTGTCGGGGTTTTCCCCACCCCTGACAGTTCCAGCTTAGTAGCTTCATATTGGAGATGAAGGGTTGGTATTAGCCATCAACCCTTCTTCAACAATCTTACCACTGGTCAATACTATTCTCTGAACAGAATGACTCTGGGTATTTGCTGCAACTGGTGCAGAATGCTTCTTATCTCCTGAGTAGTTTCCCTCAGGTATCACCACTTGAGAGCCCAGATGCTTAAAGACCGAAGGTGGAGATATTGTTTCTTCGTGGTCACTCAATCGCGCCTTCTTGTGCTCTCTCCCACCGCTGTTGCTAGATCTTCTTCTTTTTGCATTGGATGTTTCCTCCGCATTAGCCTTGGAATCGGTTGGGTTTATTGGGGAGCCAAGTCTTCCAAAGACTGAGGGGGGCTGCGGCTGCCTTTGCCAGATCTTCCATCTTGGGTTTTTTCAGAGTTGTTGTTGTTTTTTGATGGAGTGATCTCCTTGCCACTGAGCCTTTCAAAAACAGAGACTGTTTCCTGACTAGCACCCGAGGAGAGAGCTTTCCTTTTGTTCCCTGAGCTTTGTTTTTCGCCGCTGGTGCTCACTCTTTGACTGGAGTGGAGAGAGGATTCATCTGTGCTTTTTGAGCTACCTCCAATGATTACTGGCTTTTGTTTGCATACTTGAGTTGGTCCCTTTGCAACTCGTTTCCCTTTTTTATCTTCACGCTTGCGTTGATCAGGATCTCTAGGTCGTCTTGAGGTTGTGTTCTGCGAGAGGGCTCCTGTTACTGCCCTTTGTCTATTTCCTGAGCTTGGTCCTGTTTGAGGTCCTTGGTGGTGTTCGAGGGCTGTGCTTTAAGTCTGCTTAGCTCAGGTCCTCTGATGGCAGGAAGTGGTTGCAGAGGGACAGCGTCAGGGCAGCGAGATTGATCGTGGGTGAGACGCTTGCAAGTGAAACAGATCTTAATGAGTTTCTCGTATTCAAGTTATGTAGGAGCGACTTCCCCTGATTTGAAGCGGGCTGTCATTCTGAATTGTAGAGGTTCATCCGCGTTGATCCATACTAGGGCACGGATGTAGTCGACTAAGGCTGAGTTCTTCGCGTGCAGCTCTACTTTTTCGACTTCTCCTAGAGGTCCTAGAAGAACTTTGACAGCTTTCTCCTTCAAAAGGTGTTCGTGAACATAATGGATCTGCTTTTCTTCAAAATATTAAACCAACTTTTGATTTTTGACTGAGGTTATAATAAAACGACTAAAATATTTTTTTAAATAAAGAAAACTAAAAGCTACAACGATAAAAAGCCGCTAAACCAAAACAACTGAATACAGCAAACGCCAAGTCAATCTTCCCATCTCCTACAACTCTGGTTCTCTACACAATAGAGTCCTCGTTGATGTCGCTCTTCGGCTTTGTTTTCTTCTTCTCCCTAATCACTCTAAAGTCTCTGGATATGTTCAGATTGGATTTTTTTTGTAATAGGGCCCTTGGCCCACTAGCAACAGCTGTATCATTTGTTTTCTCCTGTATTTAAATAGAAAAACTTTTATTAAAAAAAAAAAAAGAAAACTGAATACAGCAGAATACCAAAAAAAAAAAAGAAAGCGAGAATACCTTTTGGCTGCGGAGAAATGAGACCCACCTTAAAACCCCAAGATACACGGCTCCTACAACTTCTTCAAAACATGATCAATCGTTCCTCTCCACATTTAAAACAGCTGGGGATTGTTTTGTCCATCAATTTTTTATATATATTTTAACTGATATATCAACAATATAAGCCAGTCGAATGATTCAACTATATTGTTTTAATAGTTAGTTCAATTTTATATCTTGTTTTCAAAATATGGGAGGAAAGACTGTTATTTTATTTGTCCCAGTTGACTTTTACATATTTTAATTAAGTACTAGAAGTTCTTAGAATCATAAGAAAAGGAAAAAAAAAGACAAAGGGAAGTTAAAAACATAACAAAAAGAAAGTGGTTCCGGAAGTACACCTATCTCTCTCGTACGACCCAATTAAAGGGGTTCATATGTTCCAAGTCGGTTTTTTTGCTATTAGATTGTATAACTTTCTATTGTATAGTTTGTAACTGTATAAGTCTTTCACATAAGACGAGACAAAAGGTTGTGATCGAATCCCATGTCGAGTCCATTGTAAGCCAATGGGGCGTACATCCATAGCTCATCCGAGTTTAACAACTACATTTAATAACATATGCGTTTTGGTTAGTTAGAACATAGATGCTATATGTTTAAGAAAGATGGTCTTGCCGTGATTTGTGAATATGCACTTAACAAAAAAAAAACTGAAACCAGCTTCCAAAAAAACCCTAATTTTCTTACTTACCTTGACTTGAAGCTGCAAGAACTTCACGTAATGGACCGCTTCTTCAAGCATGGTGCTTATATCGACTTTTGTCCCGTTCGGTACAAGGCTCTGCAGTGTCTTGAGCCTTTCGTTAATCTTCTCTCTTCGTTTCTGAAATTTGTTTTTTTTTTTTACCATTATTGTAAATCCTTTAACCGTATAATGGGGTGAATAACATGATCGACCCACATTTTATGGATTCTAGGGCAAAACAAAATTGTAAGCTCTTAAATTTTATGTTTATCGAAAGTTCTAAATAGTTTTTAAAAAAAAAATTAATCAGTAATACTTTTATATATTTTGTGATGAAAACAAAACTGTAGACATATATGGACTCTTTTTAATCTATTTTTTTCTAAAAAAATGATGTAAAAATATGTATTTTTTAATAAAAATGGACGACGTTTAACTATTAAAATATAGAAGGATGAGTTCGGGAATGGAGGCCGCATGCACCCGCTTGTCTCCCTAATTAGCCGGCACTGGAGAGGAGAGGAGGGGGGGGGGGGGGGGGGGAGGGGGGGGGGGGGGGGGGGGGGGAGGGTGAAATAGAAATAGAAATCGTTGCAATTTTCGCATGTTTTCTTACCCGAGCATAAAGGCTTTGAGGATCAGTTGCTGTCCCTTTCATGGCTCTTGTTTTGCCTTCAACACTTGCGACCGAAGCTTTTTCATCATTTGAACTGTTACTTTGGCTATGAGCATCTCTCCCGTTAGTGTTGCTTTCCTCGACTGTATTGCTTTCCTGGCTTACCCTCTGCTTTTTCTTGTTTTTGAGAAGCTCCTATATTGCGTTAATATTAAATGTATTTAGTTAATTGCATAGTAGCATAAACAAAAGTAAAACTAAAAAACATTTGATCGTGAACTTACATGTCTTGTGACGCCAGTATTGTGTACATACTCTACGTTAAGTAGTTTCCTTTTAACCGCTGCCGTTTCTTGGAGGTAATGCTGGTCCCCAGAACCAAACATGGTCGGAAGATTACCTCCCGGCATTGCGCCAAATGGGAACATGTCAGGAATTAAGAGAGCATGATCATGATCAGAAGACAAGACATTGTTCGGATGATGAAGATGATCATTGTAAAGACTAGAGAAGCGGAGCATCTCATCTCGCGGTCCCTCCTCCTTAGATGATGAACATTGGCCAAGGTTGAACATCCCCAGGAGAGACTCCAATTCACCATCAACAAAAATGTCCATCTATGTAACCCTTCTTCAACTCTTCTCGTTCCTCTTCTATTCTTTTTGTTCGTTTGTTGTTTCAATAGTTCTTGATCTTGACCAACTATATATATAGGTTGGAGATGTACTTGTTGATGAAGAGAATATAACAATTGAGGAAGATTTAGTCCATATAATGATGAGAAATCAAGAGATTCGAAAGCTGTTACAATCATTTGTGAACAAGTCGTAGTTAAATGAATGAAATAAAGCCATGTATGACGATGACACGACCAGTTGCATACATGAAAATTAATTAGCATCATACGGGTGAAACATAATTATAAGCAAATTGACATAAATTCAATTTACGTTCATATATATACTCGACATAAACTTTTGAAGTCTTTACACCAGTTTTTTTTGAAGTCCTATTGTTTTTATTAATATATATGTTGCAAAATTTCTTGAATATAATCCAAAGGATATGATTAGTAATACATACGATTCATCAATTATTTAACTTGCGTTAGATATCTAGCTCACTGTCCACGCAACCATTTCTGTTCGTATGTTTTCGATCTTTTGCTGGACAGACAAAAGAGGAAGCGAATATAAGCCATATGGCACAGGAACTGTGTATTTAGTTTTATACGGTAGGTACCAACGTACCGTCCACTATAAGAACTTAACATTTTTAGATGCAAATAAGACGAAAATTCAACACTTGATATTATATATTTTTATAAGTGCAAAGGTTACCAATGATATACAAATATAGCATTCATTAGTTAACCTTTTTATGGGCATGCCAAAAGAATATGCTAATTTATAGTTGACTAATAATTTTCAGAAAATTATCTGAGCTTCTTATCTTTTTGGTAGGGGTGGGAGAGGCAAATTGTCCTTCAAGTTATAAAAAGTCAAGTTCGGTATGTACATCGGATTAAAAAAAAAACATATTTAACAATACTAGGACGGCACGATATAGAGTTGGAGATTCCGACAAGATGGGATTTAAAACTTGTTCGTTTGTCTTAACTCTTAAGCTCATCACCACAAAATCTTCATACATTTTTTTTGGTAAAAACTATTGAAATCACAGTTTGAAGGTGTATTTTTCAGAGTGGTCTTGCTGCCACGATCCACTGAGATTCATTCTCCGTTGCTAAGATCCGACCAAAAAAAAAACCCGGACAATTTCTAATTTATTTTAGCAGAAAAAAGAAGATATGTTTTTCAGCAGTTAAATATATGTTGTGGTCTCTAAGTTTTAAAATGAGAGGATAGGTTAGTGTACAATGCATCTTAAGGATCTGTCTATCTGTTTATTTCCTTCTTAATTAAACTGATTCATGCTCTATTTTTTTTTTTAATTCCGTGCATATACAGACGAGCTCCATGCATGTACTCTTTTAGGTACAGTCATCCTATTTTAAATTACCAAGTGAAATCTCGGCTTATTGTTTTTATACAATGAATGTTATATAAAAATAAAAGTAAATTGCTGTGGCATGATAGTGCTGGTTTTCTTATTATAATTATGTAGCTTACTTTTAATATGATTATAATACTATATAATAAGAGTTTATAATATTTATATTAAAGCAGAGAACATGTCTTATTTGTTGTATAATTATTTATCATTCATATTATTAATATTTATATTGCATGTTAAAATAATATAAAATAATGATTCTACAAATAATCATTTAAATATTAAATTTTAATTAATTAAAACATATTTTTACATAAATAAAAATTCAGCTCTAGAATATTTTTGATTTGTAAATGTTCTTAAAATCACATTAAACGTAGTTCCAACATTATAAAAATTCCACAAGGTCAGAATATTTTCATATTCATGCTTCACCAGATTGGATTTTTTTTTTCACCAGATTGGATTTAAATAACTCAGACGTTAGCAATTGTGATCCTATATTATAAAAGGATCCGACGTATGAATATTATAATATAATATGAAAACTGAAAAGTACTTTTTTTGTGCAACATGAAAACTGAAAAGTACATAGAGTATATTTGGTACATTAATGAACTTTGAGCACGACGAATAGTACTATACATAATTTTTGTATTTGTGATTTGAAAACAGTAATCTCGCAACCTGAATGAAGCCGTAATTATAATCTTATTATATAAAGCTTAGTTTTCAAAGTTACTAATTAACTCGATCGCGACACATAGCAAGTTATCATTTAAGATTGTGACATGTGTAAAATTTTTTTTCCCAAAAAACATATTTAAAATATTTTCTCTTTAAAAATATAGCAACTCTCATAATGCTAATTTTTCTTTATTAAAATCCTAATTAAAGGTTAAAACAAAATACTTATTATAAATATTTGTAAGTTATTATTAAAATAAAACGATTTTTTAAAATAAAAAATTTCAAAAAGAAAAAAAATGATTATAATAAAACGATTTTTAATAATTTTTTTAAAGTACAAAGATTTGATAAAAAGTCATAGTAATTTTAATTTTAACAAAACCTATTCCAAACTAAATTGTAATTATCCCTTTAAAATATAAACCTAAAAAAAATGGAAAAGACTATTTTATGCTAATTTTTCTTTATAAAATCTTTTTAAAATTAAGCAATTTTTTTTAAAATAAAAATGTCAAAGCGAGAAAAAAAGAATCTTATTATAATAAAACGATTTTTAATAATTTATATTAGAATAAAACGATTTTTCAAAAATGCCATAGTAATTTTAATTTTAACAAAAAACTATTCCAAAACCGAATTGTAATTATCCTTTTTAAAATATAAACCTAAAAATGGAAAATACTATTTTATATATTTGTTTAATTTGTTTAAGTTTAAGGAAAATCAATTTTCAATCTGAAAAACGTAAAAACTATTTTTTTTGCTAATTTCCCATTATTCAAATCATAATTAAAAAGCTCATAAACCAAAAACAAAATTGACATAATAAAACAGTTTTTTAAAATGGAAATAGTTATTTTAATTTTAACTTTAAAATTATTTAATAGTAGCTAGAAATAATTATTTGATAGCAAATTGTTTTTTTTTTAATTCTAAAGATAAGATAAATTGTTAAAGTTTATATAACAATAATTTTCTTTTCTACATCCTAAAAAAAAAGGTAAAAGAGTATTAAATAGTATTTTTTTTTTCAAAATTGTAAATAAAAAGAAGATTATTTAAATAGAATGTGTTTATTTTAAAACAAATCCTAGCACAATAGATTTTTTAAAACTTATTTAATAAAACATTAAATTATTACATAAAAAATCGTCTGATAATATCATTGATTCGATTGGCGCTATTTGACTTTCAATTTTTTCTTAGGAAAGCGTATAGTCTTTTTTCTAATCTAAGTACAAATTTGATAGTGATTCATCTATAAACCGTGATTATAAAATAAATGTATTAACTTAAATTTATGTGTAACAACTGTCTTTTAACTATAAAATAAATCTCACATAACATATGAAAAAATCAACAATAAAACTATAATAAAATAGTTTATTATTTTATGTTTTTTATTAAATTAAAACATTAAACAAAACCCGTTGGAACGCAACGGGTTCATATCTAGTATTCTTATAAAGGATTTACCGATTTAGTATTATACATGAATTAAATAGAGTGATGAGGAATACATTGTTAAAAAATATTACAACACATTTTTTTAATCTATAATAATAAAATACAATCGTTCTTTTTTCACATACAGTCACGTCATTTTGCTATTTTTAAACGCCATCTCATCATTTATTTTATGTTTATATTTTAATATTTTGACAAAATATTGTATTGGGTTGTTAGATAATATTGAGCTATGCTAAATTATTGATATTCTCCATAAATTGTCAAATTGATTTATTTTTACTAGTATAAGAGACCTAACAAGTAAGAACCCATTAATCCACGCCAACAAAGAAAAAATAAAGTTAATCCACAAAACTAATTTTCATTTTTCTAGTCACAAAATTCAAACTTAGAAAAAAAAATATATATAACAACTACAATTAAAACTAAAGATTTTTGTAAAAAAAGATAAGATCGCCCAATGTACTTTCTCTTCCAAAAGAGTGAAAGACGATCCAGATAAGTTTAGGTATCTCCTCTGATCTTGCTTTACCTAAAGAATTAGTGAGGAACTTAACAGTAGAAATTGAAGAGAACTGAAAAAAAAACAAATAACAAGGTGTGTTGTTCAGAAAAGTGTTTGGAAAATTTTTATGTCACCGTTCATGCTCTTTTGGGGAGATTTATAAAAAGCTGTTGTTTCAGATAAAGAAAATGTATGTGATCAATACATATAATTACAAGAATCATTTGTGGCGCACACTTCTACAGTGAGAAAACCCAAACTACCCAACCCGTCATCCGGTTAAGTGTTTGCGTCAAATTTAAGTAAATCTGACGGTTGGAAGATTGCCGTGTGAAGAAATTAGAAAAAGTTGACGATAGTTCTTTTGGTCTTAGTCAAATGTATGTACGTTTCCATAATAACAAATTGGACCAAACAAGTTGGTTCGTCCAAGTATTCTTTTATTCTGATTTTGGATTTTTACACGAAGTATAATTTTACTTAAACGATAACATTAGTATATTTTTCCCACACATAATCAATCAAAACATGTTCTATGTTGTGTTAGGTTTGTATGTGTTATTAATTTTATTAGTTATGTATTTTTGATGTTAATTTTTACTATAGTTATATATAAATATTAAATTATAAGTTATAAGGATTGACCAAAAAAAATTATAAGTTATAAATCTTTTTAATAAGTATATACGTGTTAGATAAAAGCTTTAAAGTAATATTTGTGTAAATATTGTGTTTATGCATAAAACAATTGTTTTTCAAAATTAGTTTGTGAATATTGATCCTTCAAATATGATGTAACATTATTCATATTCTCATTTTCTCCACAAAATAACATATTATTAGAAATATTTTTTCTTATTTTAATGTTTCCCTCATTTTGATGCATTATTGAAGATGCTCTTATTACTCTTTTTCTTTTGAGTTTTATGAAGTACCTCGTCAAGAAGATCATGAATTTATTTTCTTCTCTTTTGTGGGAAAAAATTATATATATATATAGAAACGTTATGCCTAACCTTTATCTAGAAAGACTTGATTCTTCTAAATGTCAAAGTGAAAAGTTTGTAATAGACTCAAAACGTTCGAAAGGTAAGGCGAAAAGCATAAAATGGTGGAGATTCAGTGAATTGATCGTTTCCATTTTGCCGGAAAAAAAAAACCATTCGCAATCCATGGGAACTTCTTACTCAACCTCAAACCGTGCATCCTATAGAATCTTGATTTCTCACTCCTCACATCTCTATCATTATGTTTCGTTCATAAAGACAGAGATGAGAGCTACTCAATGAAACAAACTTAACCACTAATCCTTCCTCGTACCAAAAGTTACGCATCAGACGACAAATTTAACTGATGCTGATAGCCTGATACAACGTATATTCTCTAGTCTTACGTAACCAAAGGTTTTGAGGGTAATCAAACAGGGGTATCCTTGGTTTATAAATTAAAGACTTAACTTTTTGATTAAACTAGAGTTTTGAATCTATGATTTACACACCTGCTTTCTCATGTGTTCAAACTTCAGTCCATACTTTATAGTAAAATTGCTTACATGAAATAAAACTGAAATATTGAATCCTCAAACATTAACGATTTGAAAATTCGTTAAAGTACACTACAAACCCATTGACGACACGCGAGAGAATTTTGTTCATGAAAGCAGGCAAATACGTTCATAAGAAAAGAAGTTATCTCACAAGGGCTGACCCAAGAAAATAAAAGTGGACCCAAATAGACCCAAGCATCCAAACGCAACTCACATTGTCCAAAGAATAACTCCACTGAATGATAAAAGTTT